>CM042242.1:30286861-31486861 GCA_023566225.1 Romanogobio albipinnatus
AGAAAGTAAACAACATCAGAAAATTAATCTTCCTAGTGACTTTGAAGTACTCTTCTAATCAGTACACATTTGATACATTAAACACACATCGCTATAACAAGCCTGTGGGCGTCTGGACGCACTTAGACTCTAATTGACTGGCAATTTGTGGTGTGCAAGACTGCTTCACTAAACATTACCATTGCAGTATAATCTGCTCTTGAGGCAATGGCTTTCTCAGAACAAGTGCCAGAAAAACTTACTCTCTCAGCTGTGGACTACCTGTCAACAGCTTTTCTGAACCCCATGGGCTTAGAGCATTACTGTGAAGTCAGATTCCCCCCCCCCCCCCTTTTTTTTTCAATGTATAACCATGCATTTAAAAAATCTGAAATGAAGCTGGAAAAATTGTCCATTGTACACGGTGTTAAATTTTAATGTTTATATTATCCTCCTTCCTTCTGACAGATATGGTAAACAGCTAAACACGTTTTGGACTTGCTGTGCATAATGGTTCACCCCTGGACTTCTTAAAAGTGGTGCTGGGGTGGTAGGTAGATGCTAGAAATGTCAGAGATCAGTTTGTGCGATCACATCCGGCGATTGCGTAAACTACGCCAGATCGTGTACAGTCCTCTCCTCACGCACCGGAAGGGATCACAGGCTCAAGGCTGTTGGACATAGTGGCGTATTAGAGGTAAAAATTATATAAATACTGTTTGGTTTCTCACACAAACCGATTGTTTTGTGTCTTAAGACATCAATGTGTCGCCACGAGCCACAGGGTTTAATTTGGATTTGTCTGTGCATGTTTTTTTACTCTTAAAGATTTTGTTACCATTCACATGCATTATACGACTGACAGACTGCAACGGTTGGAGTAAAAATAATCTTAATTTGTATTCTACTGAAGAAACAAAGTCACCTATATCTTGGATGCCCTGGGGGTAAGTAAGCAGATAAACATAACATTTTCATTTTTGGGTGAACTATCCCTTTAATTGCCTTCATTAAGCCACTGGTACAGAAATACACTGTGTCTAAGGGTGCGTTCACACTTGTAGTTCAGTTCGTTTGGTCCGGACCAAAAAACAAAAACAAAACATATAGTCCTGGTCCGCTTAACGTTCAACTGGCATTTTTAACAGTGAACCTAAAGTTACCGAACCAAAGGCATAGGGATACAGTCACAACATGATTGGTCAGCTTTTATGACGTATATTTCGCAACAGAGCTTGCTTACCGAACATTCAAAACAATGTGTGCTAAACGCGATCATTTTATGCGCGTGTACATATGGTTTTATTTTTACCAGCTGAGAACTCACAAAGAGCTCATAAAATGTTCAAAACATTCAAAACAGCACCAGGATTTCCCCGGTTGTATGCAGAAACGAAGATCTGCTGCAAAGAGACGGCAGTTCCGTCGTCTGTACCGACTAATGTGCAACACAGGTCCTTTGATGAGAAGAACCAGGTACGCTTACATTATGTCCTTTCCGCTTCGTCAAATCAGCTGACTTGCAGCGTCGCATCTTGTGACATCACGTCCTGTTTTTGGTTCGTTTACATGTCTTATATATCAATCGAACCGTACCAGAGTTGGTTTGGAAGCAGTTTGGTCCGCTTGTTTGGTGCGCACCAGGGTTCGGATGGCAGCGTTCACATATGTTCAAATGAACCGCACTAACCGAGCAATCGCACCAGGGTTCGTTTTAAACTAACCAAACACGACAAGTGTGAACGCACCCTAATGGTGCTTTTCCACTGTGTGGTACGGCTTGGCTTGGCTTGCTCTTCCACTGACTGCAGTAGTACCGCTTCAAGTGGGTGGGATTACGGTGTAGTTGCGCTGCCTTTACTGCCGCGACATCATCGTAAACGCGACACAAAAACAAACGCGCGAAACAGGAGCAATGGAGCGTATCGAAGGAATGGTGTTCTTGATTCTCGCATTGTGGATGTTTTTCACCGCACAATGAAAAAGTTTGTTTCAAAGGAGGCTGATGGCAGCAAAACAAAATACTGCAAAAAAACAAAAAAAAAAACAAGAGTATGGGAACTACTACAACAAAGCACAGATGACGACAGGCTTGCTCGACGGCGCACGAGGGTAAGCTAATCTTGCATTTAGTAGTGATAGGCAGACCGAGGCTTTGTGAAGCACTGAAACAGTTGAAGCAAATGTGCCATATTGTTTCGAAGCTTTGAATCAACCCGACCCCAGTCTTTACAGCGACACCGAATGGTAACTTGCATGTTTTGATCTGAAATAACCTTGACAATGATCCATGGAGAAAGAAAAATAGTTTAAGTTTAGCCGACTTATATTTTTACATATAATTTCTCCAGCCTTTGAAAAATGCTGGCATGCACAAATATTTTTTAGCAAGTACATACAAATGAGGGAAAATCACTGCTATCACAAAATCACTGTTATCACAAAATCTCTCTCCTCTCACAAAAACCCACGAGGTGAAGATGGATTAACTTCACTTTTAAACTGTGGGGAATTAGGTTAATGTGTGACTGTGTGGTTTGTTCCCGCCCCTTTCAATCAAATGCAGTTTCGACAGGCGCCACCTGATGAAACACTTGAAGCTTCATTTAGCCATAGTCACATGACATGGGTGTTTCGAATCACAGTTCGGAGCAGTGTTTCGAAACATCTGCGCTTCGGGATCTCGACAAAGTGCCGAAACGTCAGTCCGCGTCAGCCATCCCTAGCATTTAGCAATCTCTCAAATGTCTCATTCGCTATATCACTGTCACAAAAGCATATAATGAACTTTGCTGCCAATATTATGTTTTAAAATGCATATTCTGTGTATTCCAAATCCTTCGTATTTTGCAAAGTCGCCGCCACAGACCATCTGTTTGGACATTTAATCGAGCTTCTGAGTGGTGGGCTGTGATTGCTCCCGGTTTTACAAACACTCAGTGGCTGGAGAACTTAAGAATATCAGAAGAAACGTTTGCCTACTTGTGCAACAAAGTGCGTCCAGCAATGGAAAGACAGGACACAAACTTTCGTGCTTGTGTACATCTAAAGAAGAGAGTAGCCATTGAACTGTGGAAGCTCGCAACCGGCTCTGAGTACAGAAGTTTTGGACATCTTTTTTCAGCAAGCATAACAACTGTTTGTCGATGTGTTCAGGAGTTCTGTGCTGCAGCAGACTTTGTTGGTACCAGAACAAATTCGTTTTCCAGATCAGGAGAAGTTTCAAGAAATGGCTACCTACATTGAGAACAGGTGGGGGTTCCCACAGTGTATTGGTGCTATTGATGGATTACACATACCCATCATAGCACCACAGGTCTATCACTGTGACTATTTCAACCGTAAAGGCTGGCAGTCCATCATCCTTCAAGGTGTTGTGGATGGAAAGGGACAGCTTATGTGGAAATGTAGTGCAAACAATATATACATAAGACATAATAAATATTAAGTAAATGTGTAAACAGGAAATGTAAACGATGTGCAAATGTATCTAGTGCAATAAATATATACATAATACATTAAAAAAAAGATTAAGTTAGTGTAGACAGAAAAATTTAAACAATGTGCAAACATGCATGTAGTACAAAACATTCTAAAGTGAAAAAGTGCACAAAACAGCTATATATATATATATATATATATATATATATATATATATATATATATATATATATATATATATATATATATATATATATATATATATATATATATATATACAGGTGCTGGTCATATAATTAGAATATCATCAAAAAGTTGATTTATTTCACTAATTCCATTCAAAAAGTGAAACTTGTATATTATATTCATTACACACCGATTAATAAATATTTCAAATGTTTATTTCTTTTAATTTTGATGATTATAACTGACAACTAAGGAAAATCCCAAATTCAGTATCTCAGAAAATTAAAATATTGTGAAAAGGCTCAATATTGAAGACACCTGGTGCCACGCTCTAATCAGCTAATTAACTCAAAACACCTGCAAAGTCCTTTAAATGGTCTCTCAGTCTAGTTCTGTAGGCTACTGTTGACTTGACAATTGTCCAAAAGACGACCATTGACACCTTGCACAAGGAGGGCAAGACACAAAAGATCATTGCAAAAGAGGCTGGCTGTTCACAGAGCTCTGTGTCCAAGCACATTAATAGAGAGGCGAAGGGAAGGAAAAGATGTGGTAGAAAAAAGTGTACAAGCAATAGGGATAACCGCACCCGGGAGAGGATTGTGAAAAAAAACCCATTCAAAAATGTGGGGGAGAACCACTACGCACAGACGTATGCAAGACATGGGTTTCAGCTGTCGCATTCCTTGTGTCAAGCCACTCTTGAACAACAGACAGCGTCAGAAGTGTCTCGCCTTGGCTAAAGACAGAAAGGACTGGACTGCTGCTGAGTGGTCCAAAGTTATGTTCTCTGATGAAAGTACATTTTTAATTTCCTTTGGAAATCAGGGTCCCAGAGTATGGAGGAAGAGAGTAAAGTTTCCACAGTCAGTGATGGTTTGGGGTGCCATGTCATCTGCTGGTGTTGGTCCACTTTGTTTTCTGAGGTCCAAGGTCAACGCAGCCGTATACCAGGAAGTTTAGAGCACTTCATGCCTCCTGCTGCTGACCAACTTTATGGAGATGCAGATTTCATTTTCCAACAGGACTTGGCACCTGCACACAGTGCCAAAGCAAGCAGTACCTGGTTTAAGGACCATGGTATCCCTGTTCTTAATTGGCCTGCAAACTCGCCTGACCTTAACCCCATTCCCCAAATCTATGGAGTATTGTGAAGAGGAAGATGCGATATGCCAGACCCAACAATGCAGAAGAGCTGAAGGCCACTATCAGAGCAACCTGGGCTCTCATAACACCTGAGAAGTGCCACAGACTGATCGACTCCATGCCACGCCGCATTGCTGCAGTAATTCAGGCAAAAGGAGCCCCAACTAAGTATTTGAGGGCTGGACATGCTCATACTTTTCACGTTCATACATTTTCTAAAAATCCTTTCTTTGTATTGATCTTAAGCAATATTCAAATTTTCTGAGATATTGAATTTGGGATTTTCCTTAGTTGTCAGTTATAATAATCAAAATTAAAAGAAATAAACATTTGAAATATATCAGTCTGAGTGTAAGTGTAATGAATATAATATACAAATTTCACTTTTTGAATGGAATTAGTGAAATAAATAAACTTTTTGATGATATTCTAATTATATGACCAGCACCTGTATATATGTGTATGTATATGTACTGCATAGGTTTCTAGTCGGGCAGAGAGTTCTGTTCTTGCCGGCCACTCATCGCCTGTACAAGCATCCACACAACGTTGAGGAAGGCTTGATTGAATTCAGCCGTTTTATTTGGGTATTTTCCTCCATCCTCAAGGCTGCTTCCTGTTCCCTCGCTAGCTGGGCCTAAACTAGACTTGCTTTGACTTTGCACTTAAGACAAAATTGCTATCTTGTCACTTCATTCAATAATTGTTTAAAAGTTATTCTCAATGTTATATTAATATGTGTTTTACTTCTTATTTTCCCTCCCTAATATATGGGGATCCAACTGGATTGTTGAGAATTGTGAAATTAGGTGAGTGGTTGCAGAGGTGAAAACATATAAACCTGCTAATTTGAAGTGTCCAAAGTTCTAAACACTTTCAGACTTTAGACAAAATGGTGTGCTGTGAATGAGAATTTGTTTTATTATTATCTGCAATAATATACTAAAGTATTTTATGTATGCCTATCTGGTACAGCTGTGTCTATCCCTGACTGCAACCTTTTACTGTTCTGTTCTGTTCTGTTCTGTTCTGTTCTGATTGTCTTTTTGGGACTCACAGCTTTGGACAAAATGTGCTTTAAACATTTTGAAGAAAGAATGTAATCAACTGAACCATTTTTATGATTGTCAGGTTTTGTCAGTTTAAATTTCTTTAAGGCACTTTTAGTTCTTGAGCTTTTTTAAAGGGGTGGTAAAACACATTCTTTCGAAGGCTTGATTGTGTTTGTGGGGTGCACTGTAACATGTGTTCATGCTTCGTTTTTAAAATATTGCATTATTTTTCATATATTTTACTTTTATTCTACATTGCTCTGTCCCTCCCAAAACGGTCTGATGGTTTCCGGGTTCTATGAAGCCGGTCCCTCAAAAATACGCAATGGGCTCAGATTGGTTAGCTGGCCCAGTGTGTTGTGATTCGCTAACCGCCTAATGCACATATGTCGGAAACATCACGCCCCTTACCTTTACCGGTAGACTGTGCTTTGGGTAGTATTAGAAACAATGTTGTCAATAAAACCATACCAATTTGAGCCCGAATCAGACCCAGACAATTTTTGTGAAAATGACCGAGCAGAACCTGTTCAGTCCTCAAGAGTAAAGACTGCGGATCTATAGTGATCGCTACTGAATGGCACTGTTACTTTTGTATTTTTAGAACGATTATAGACAAATATCTGTCGCAAGAACTATTAACCCAAAATGAACACTAAACATTGGCTTTACTAGTAGCCAACTCAAACACAGAACCATGTTTAGCATGCCTGTAGATAAACAATACATAAAAGCTCTAATCAAAGAATAATTTACACTAATGCCAAGTTCACTGTTGAAAAAAGTTTGTAACGTTAGGTGTTTGTCGGATAACGTTAAGTATGAATGAGCATTTAACAAACTGGTTTGCAGAGCCAAACAGCGTTGTCATCTGTGTACTTCCTTGCTACAACGTACAATTAACAATACAAACTATATAAAGAAAAAATAAATCATACTTACAGGTTGTGGCCCGTAAACAGCTTCTGTTTTTAAATCCATCTTTCAGGACAAGCCGTTGTGCGAATCCTTCATTGAACTCGCAAAGATTGTGGAAGCTTTCCTCCGTGAAATGTGCAGCAGGAACCGCACATGCCCGTCGTGCATTCTCACACTGGCAGTGTTTGTCTCGCGCAGCTGAACCATGGCTTGTGTATTGCAAATACAGACGAATATTGTCCATTATGTCACATTTTCAGGTCTTCTCCTCCGACCACTGTCTTTCTCGTGCTTTGATTTATGATGATTTATGATTATGATGTTCCCCTCTGTCTCATACACACATGCATATAACATGTTGTATGTTAAACGCACTGCAACGCACCCCCGTCCCTAGGAAGGCTGAACAAAGTGGACCTGCAATCCAGATGAAAATAACAACGTTTCGTCGGCATTGCGGCAACAAACACTCCAGTATTCTGCCCTCATAGCACGTGACTGTGTTCCATTAGACAGATAGCAAACATTTAGAATAAAGTCCCAAGGCGTACTTTTCTTGGTAATTATTCTTTACTGTAAAACTGCAAATACAGAAAATGAAATATGTAAATAAACATTACAGGAAAACATGAATACAATAATACTGTTCAATTACAGTGTACAAAGTTAACATTAAAAGGCAGTTAACTCGCTTGTTACAGTCAAAGATCCATAACAACTTGATTAAATTTGTAAATTACTTACAGTCAAATGTTTTCCGAGGATAAACTGTTAAGAGATCGCATATATGAGCTGTGCTGCGTCAACTTCGTCTTTCTCTCCTTTCTGCGCGTTCTAGAACATGCGCACTTCAGTGAAAGCAGATCGCGATTTCAAAATAAAAGCCCCGGGGAAAATAATTCGCAATATATACAAATAAAACAATACAATAATACACAAAAAATAACATTTTGATTTCTAAGAGCAACACACTCCCCCGCATGGTATAATGAAATTATGCCACTATTTCTTCTTGCATTTAAAGAGTTTAGTCTTTCAGAAAGTCTCTACGATTCCTGAGAAAAGAGAACAACTACTTCTGAGATTGGTCTCAGAAAGAATTTAGCGGCACCTTGGTCAACAATTTTCAGTTCTACTTTACGAACCTTTTTGTCTGCACTTGGAAAGGTTTTTACAACAAGTCCAACAGGCCAGTTATTCCTTGGTGTCTGACTTTCTTTCAAGAGCACGACATCACCAACTTTTACATTTGGTTTCTCATCAAACCACTTTTTTCGATTCTGCAATGTTGACAAATAGTCCCTTCGCCACCTTTTCCAAAAGGTATCGGCGAGACACTGCACTTGTTTCCATTGTTTTGTATGGAGATCCCTTGTGTCAAAATCTCCCTCAGGAGCTGAAACTGCATTCTGCTTCTGTGTCAACAACAATGCTGGAGTGAGTATTTCAGGTACGTCTGGGTCCGTTGACACTGGTATTAAAGGCCTTGCATTGATGATAGCCATAACTTCCGCCATTAGAGTTGACAAAACCTCATGTGTGAGGCGTGTAGGCTTTTGAATCAGCATACCATCCAGAATTCGTCTAGCAACTCCAATGAGTCTCTCCCAAGATCCCCCCATGTGTGAAGCATGGGGTGGATTGAATATCCATGTGCATCCTGTGTCGCTGAGATACTCATTTAACTCGGAGTCATTCACATTGATTTTCAACTCTTTGCAGGCACCTACAAAGTTTGTACCTCTATCAGATCGAAGTATTTTTGCTGGGCCACGAATGGAGAAAAATCGTCGCAATGCATTGATGAAACTCAACGTAGACATAGATTCAATCAGCTCAATATGCACTGCTCTGACAGACAGGCACACAAAAATCACTGCCCAGCGCTTTGAATCTGCACTGCCACCTCTTGTACGACGTGTGACTACACTCCATGGGCCAAACACATCAATGCCCACATTAGTAAAGGGTGGTTCAGTAGATAGTCTATCTGCAGGCAAACTTGCCATCTTTTGAGTCTGCAACCTTCCTCTTAACTTGCGGCAGATAACACAGTTGTGAATGATGTTGGAAACGAGACGTTTGCTCCCTATTATCCAAAATCCAGCTGCTCTGATGGCTCCATCAGTAAAATGGCGTCCCTGGTGCGCTACTTGGTTGTGATAGTGTCTAACCAGGAGGGTGGCAACATGATGTTTCTGTGGGATAATGAGAGGATGCTTTTCTCTTTGAGACAGGTCTGATGAAGATATGCGACCTCCAACTCTCAGCAAACCATCATCAATTACTGGATTTAATTTTTTGAGGAGGCTTCGTTTTGGAAGGACAACTCCATCTTCAAGGCACTCAAACTCTTCCATAAATGTTTCGTGTTGCACACAGCGTATGATTGTATTCTTGGCTTGTGTCAACTCACTTGTGCTACAAGATTTGTTGCAGTAATGCCAACCTTTGCAATGAGCCTCATCCGTTTTACCACAACAGGATCTTGCAATATGGATTAGTCGAGCTATTGACTTACAGAGAGTCTTCCAGTTAGAAAACCTCTCAAATCTGTGAGAGCTTAGCTGAGCTGCAGACATCTTTGTGGCCAGGACTGAAATGTCAGGTCGTATTTCAGCATCAGGTTCCACCAATTCAAAGGTCTCAGTCAATTCTTGAGCATTGCTCTGGAGTAGAAATTGTGGTCCAGAAAACCAACAAGTGTACTGCAAACGTTCTGCTGATACAGCTCTTGTGGCAAGGTCTGCTGGGTTGTTGTTGGTATTCACATAACACCACTGTTCAGGATGTGTCGATTTCCTTATTCGAGCTACCCTATTGGCTACGTATACATAGAATCTCTTGGTGGCATTATGGATATATCCTAAGACTATCCTGCTATCCGTGAAGAACCTGACTGAGTCTATTTCCTCATCAATCTCATCCCTGATCATTTCATACATTTCCACCGCTAGCACAGCTGCACATAATTCTAAGCGAGGTATTGTGTGAGCTGGATGAGGGGCTAACTTTGCTTTCCCCATGACAAACCCAACTTGGCATTGGCTATCAGCATCAACAACCCTAAGGTAAGCTACTGCTCCTATTGCAACTGTGGAGGCATCTGAGAAGAAGCACAGTTCTTTTCTTAGTGCGGCAGACAGCGGAATAGGTACATACGGTCTCTTAATCTGCAAATGTTCCAATGTCATTAGAGAATTTCTCCATTCATTCCACTCTGCTTGTCTTTCAGTTGAAAGAGGTGCATCCCAGTCACTCTGTTCAGATGAAAGTTCTCTGAGTAAAACTTTTCCTTGCACTACGACGGGAGCCAGAAATCCAAGTGGGTCGTAAAGACTATTCACTGTAGATAGAATGCCCCTTCTTGTAAATGGCTTCTCTTCTTGATTCACTTGGAAGTTAAAGCTGTCAGTCTCTAGGTTCCAAGAGAGACCCAGGCTGTGTTGGACAGGCAAATCATCAACTCCTAGGTCTAAGTCCTTCAAATCTTTGGCATGATCTTCTTTGGGAAATGCTTCCATAACGGTTTTGCTGTTGGATGCGATTTTGTGTAATCGAAGATTTGACTCTGCAAGCATCTTCTGTGTGTTCCTGAAGAGATTAACGGCTTCCTCAGAAGTGGAGACTGAAGTCAGTCCATCATCAACATAAAAATTTCTCACTACAAAGTGCTTTGCATCAGAGCCATGCTCGTTTTCTCCCTGCAGAGCAGCGCGTCGCATACAGTAAATTGCCACGGCAGGTGAAGGACTGTTCCCAAATACATGGACTTTCATCCTGTACTCAGTTACCCTTTCGTCTAGGTTGTTGTCTTCATACCACAAAAACCTTAAATAATCTCTGTGGTCTTCACGTACTACAAAACAGTAAAACATCTGCTGTACATCCGCTGTCACTGCAATGCTCTCTTTTCGGAATCTCATGAGAACTCCAAGAAGTGTATTGTTTAAATCAGGTCCAGTGAGTAATACCTTGTTAAGTGACATGCCTTCAACTTCTGCACTTGAGTAAAACACAACCCTGATTTGATCAGGTTTCTGCGGGTGGTACACACCAAACATGGGAAGATACCAGCTCTCTTTTCCTTCATCTATGGGAGGGGCATGCTCTGCGTGGTCATTGTCAAAAAGTTTTTGCATGAATTCAATGAACTGATGTTTCATCTCAGGTTTTTTATCGAGAGTTCTGCGAAGTGATGTGAGGCGTTTCATTGCCTGATCTCTGTTATTTGGCAAACGAGACCTTGAAGATCGAAAGGGTAATGGTGCGACCCAGCTATTTGCAGAATCCTGGAAGACATCACGGTCCATGATTTCTAGAAAAGCTTTGTCTTCCCTAGAAAGACCAGGTTTGTCGTCGTCTCGCGTGGTTTGGAACACTGCACAGCCTAAGTTATCAGTAGTTTTCCTTAAACTTGATTTCCCATTGTTATCGGGTAACATGTAGTGTTGCTCTAGTGTTCCATCTACACATTCCTTCACTTGAATCTGTTTTGGACAAGGAGTGAGATATGATGTGCGACCGTTACTGAGCACATGTGTTCGGTACACATTCACACTCAAAGGGCGATGTGCTGTTCCCAAGCATACTTCCCCAACTATCACCCATCCGAGATCCAGTCGCTGAGCATATGGAGCATCATTGGGTCCATTTATTTGCTCCCTAACTTTGTGCAGCCTTAGAATGTCTCTTCCAAAAAGTAAGAGAATAGGAGCATTGGGATCAACCGCAGGGATTTGATTTGCAACTGGTCGTAAGTGTGGATAATGCTGTGCAACATCTGGAGAGGGAATCTCTGTTCTATCATCTGGCAGCATATCACACTCAATCAAGGTTGGTAGTGAGAGTTTTGTTCGTCCATCTATAGATTCTACCATAAAGTTGATGGCTCGCCGTCCAGAAATCTGATTTACCCCAGCACAGGTCTTAATAGTGTATGGGGAGAAGCTGGCTTTGATCTCGAAAAGATTGAAAAACTCTGTCTTGGCTAAAGATCTGTTACTTTGCTCATCTAAGACAGCATAAACCCGGACTGCTTTCTCTCTTTTGCCAGCAGGATACACTTTCACCAGACAAATTTTAGAGCATGATCTTGCATGACTGGACTCACCACATATCTCTGTGCATTTTGAAGTAACCGAGGTGGTTGAGATATCAGTCTGCTCCCTGCATTGCTCTTTCTCCTTGACAGGCTTATCTGCAGTTAGAAATGTTGGATCTGGGTGCAGAGCGGTAACATGTCTTTCGCTGTTACATTCAGAGCATCTAATTTGAGTTTTGCAATTTTTCGCAATGTGTTTTGTAGAGTCACAGCACCTGAAGCAGATACGATTTTCTTTTAGAAAGGATTTGCGCTCCTCTATTGGTCTCTCTCTAAAGGCTCTACACTTCTTGAGAGGGTGAGGTTTGTGGTGAATAGGACAGTGCCGATCTGGACTTTCAATTCGTGGCTGAGACGGTTTAGACAGCAGATCTAATGTCTGAGATGACACTTCTGTTCGATGTACAGTTACAGAACTCCTTCCACTGAATTTGTTAGGTTCTGCTCTGCTTGATGCTAGTTGAGTACTAGAGGTGGAGAATGAGAAACTGGGGTCATTCCTTATTTTAGCTTGATTTCTCACAAACTTTGAGAAAAAGGCAAAGGGTGGGAATGCTACCTGATTTTCCTCCTTATATTTGGACCCCTGAACTATCCATTTGTCTTGGAGGCTTGTGGGTAATTTCTCCACTATTGGATTAACCCCACGTGGAGTGTCGAGATAAGCAAGGCCTGGAAGATACCCATCAGCTTTAGCACATTCCAGTTCAAGAAGAATATCTCCTAACTCTCTCAATTTGTGGTTGTCCTTGTTTGACAGTTTCGGTAGATTCTCAATTTTCTTTAGAAGTGCGTTTTCAATCACTTCAGGTGCTCCATAGCACTCCTCTAAGCTCTGCCAAGCCATACTGTTTGCTGCTATTGCGTTAAGAACATGCACAGATCTTATTCTTTTTACTTGTTCAGAGGAGTCTTTTCCTAGCCATTTTACCATCAAATCCAACTCCTCTCTGGCTGTTAGATTCAGTTCTCTAGTTGAATTAACAAAAGAGGCTTTCCACGCCCAGTAGTTCTCTGGGCAGTCATCAAATTTCAGAAGACCAGAACTGACCATTTCACGTCTGATCAGATATTTGGTTAAATCTGATGTAACTGGTGTCTCTGGTACATATTGTGACTGAATAAATGATGTTCGTTTCACACCATTCTCATTTTCTGCTTCTTTCTTTACAGAATCAGTCTTTTGCTTTGTGAAACGTGGTTTGTCTACACCTGCACTAGGTGGCGCCAGCAGGGTATAATCAACACCAGCCGCAACTGAAAACAATGGTGACTTAACTTTGGTTTCTAACGGCTCAACATTAAATGGAAGATCTGTGAACGATTCTCTTGAGTGCTGTTGTACATACTCACAAGTACGCTGAGCAACATTGACTGGCTGCATGTCAGGAACTGGTTTTACATGAAATGTGCCACTTTCAAGCTCTTCCTCTTCTTCCTCATATGCTGCTGCTTCAGCTGAAGCGACTGCTGCTGCACGTTCAACTTGTAAGATGTGTAGACTTGCATCCAAGTCTGCTTTTTGTTTCAACATACTAGCTTCAAGTTCCGCTTTTTGTTTTATCATATATGCTTCTTTCTCTGCATAGGCGATTTGAGCGCGTGCTGCAACTGCTTTAGCTCTGGCTCTCATAGCTGCTGAGCTTGTGCTGGACCTTTTTGATGATAACCTGGATGAACGAGATCTTGTTTCCATCTGTTGAAGAGGCTCTGTGAATTTCTTTATATGCTCCCCTTCCTCAGTTGGTTGATAGCTTGCTCCTTGTTGTTGCTCCATTGTGAGTTGCACTTTATCTTCAGGAGGAGGAACTCTCTTGGAAGAACGCAGTATCATGAGCTGTTCATGCAGTAATCTTGTTAAGCTTAGCCCGCTGTGATGATGACTTTTTACTATTCTGCCCTCATAGCACGTGACTGTGTTCCATTAGACAGATAGCAAACATTTAGAATAAAGTCCCAAGGCGTACTTTTCTTGGTAATTATTCTTTACTGTAAAACTGCAAATACAGAAAATGAAATATGTAAATAAACATTACAGGAAAACATGAATACAATAATACTGTTCAATTACAGTGTACAAAGTTAACATTAAAAGGCAGTTAACTCGCTTGTTACAGTCAAAGATCCATAACAACTTGATTAAATTTGTAAATTACTTACAGTCAAATGTTTTCCGAGGATAAACTGTTAAGAGATCGCATATATGAGCTGTGCTGCGTCAACTTCGTCTTTCTCTCCTTTCTGCGCGTTCTAGAACATGCGCACTTCAGTGAAAGCAGATCGCGATTTCAAAATAAAAGCCCCGGGGGAAATAATTCGCAATATATACAAATAAAACAATACAATAATACACAAAAAATAACATTTTGATTTCTAAGAGCAACACACTCCAGCCTACAAACTATCTATACGACAACAACGCTTCCCCGCGGCGATACAAAATTGCCTCGTCCCCCTTATTTAATATTTTCGGAGGAGGGGTTTATGTAAATATTGGGGCTGGTGATGTCAGAGACCCTGGAGAAATGTCTAGTAGTCCCTACTGGCCGTTTGCTGTAGTCCTTAGAAATTGATTTCTTTAAAAGCATATCACCCTTTGCTTTAAACTTTGAACGTTGTAACTTTGCAGATGTTGTTTATGCTCAAACAGCAACATTACACAATAGCTAAAGTTAGAAAAGTGAAATCATGGTTACCACTCCTTTAAGCCAAGGACCCATTTTCTTTCTGAAGATATATGTGACAGATACTCATTTCTTTTCTTTGTGTTTTTTTTTTCTTTTAAGAGCATAGTGTTCTGTCTTGTCTTTTGAAAAATTAACTGTGCACATATGCTGGTCATGAGGCAAAAAAGCAAATTCAAATTTAACTTGTGGCACATCGCACTGTGCACATACTACATGTACTTTCCTGTAAAACAAAGACAAAAGGCAATTATCATAAAATGGCTTGTTGAAATGAGGAGATAAGGATTATGTAAATATTTTCACTTGACACAATTGTGTGGTTTTAAATATGTACCTGAAGTTTCCACCCATTTAAAAAGGCACATATTTGTATTTTTCCATCTTTATTTTATTCTTTATTTTTTTATCATGCAGTTAATTTACATAGTTTAAGCAATTTTACATTGTCAAGCCAATATAGAGAAAAAAAATATTTAATTAAATAATTTAATTAAAGCCATGCACATTTGTTTCAACTATAAAAACACTCACCCCAGATACAAAGCAACAATAGCTTAAACAAAATTCACAAGACTAGCAAACAAAATATTTATGTCCTTACTGGTGTATTTTTTAACAGAGATCTCCAACTGACATTTGTGGACAAGCTTAGCAACACCAGTCCTTATAAAATCCCTGAATGTGGGCATGTACAGTAAATGTAGTTTCCAGTCATCTCTTGCCAGTCTACATGCTTTACGAAAATTGAATCCCCCATTGAGACAGCTCTCAACAGTCAGCCTTCAAATAGCCCATTTTTGGTTCACCCAGTGAAGTCTTACTGTCTTCCATTACCTGCTGCACAAAATGCACAGGCCATATCTGTTTTGCTGTCAGCCAACCACTCACGTTTTAGTTATTACTGCCACCCCCTGCCTTATAGAAGAAGATTCAGGTTTAAACAATCCTGCTGAAACTGTCACTAGGCTTTGAAGTGGAATATGGCTAGTCAAGAGCAGATGTCAGTCCATTTTTTCTCTCAAACTTATGCTGAAAGATAACAACTGATTTCACACAATGATGTCCAAAGTATCTTATGAAGGTTAGATTTTCAGCTAAGTGGCAGCCCTTTTATACCGACTAAAGGCATATTACACCAGCCATTATGTACATTCATTTTATAAATACTTTGAGATTTTGATCCGATAAATGCACTTTTCTCTTAATGATTTCACAGAATGGTGGCTGTAGTGATGCGTATGACGAAAATACTCAAACTGCCTTTAATCTAATAACACAATACACAGGAGAATAACATGGAGAAAAACCACCACATATACATCGATGACAATGGAAAAATAAACTGAAAGGAACAGGGAGTATAAATACACAGGGAAACATAATGATTAACATCTGAAAATAATCTGTAACCAAGGAGACTAACAACCAAGTTAATACAGGAGCAGACAGGCAAAACCCAAACTATAACAAAACAGGGGGCTTTAAACTTGAACTCTGTGTTGACTTACCCTGAGATGGGAAACTCTTGAGTTTTGGGTTTCAGAACAGCTGAATTGAGGTAGTTCAATCAATTCTGAGTAGACTGACTCATGTGTCTCAATCAGCTCCCTGGTTCAGTAGTCAGGGCACTGGTCAGGACATAAGTCAACGGGCTGACTCCCTGATCACTGAACTAGGGAGCTGATTGAGACGCACCCTGAGTTAAACACGTGCACCACGACTATGAAAAGCCACAATCAATGGAGCTCCGAAATTACGATTCACCATGGCAACAGCACCCAACAAAAAGACATCCACATACTTCCGGGTAAAACGTAAATTTAATTCTTAATAATTGTTATAATATCAGAGGTGAAAACTGACAGAACGCCAAGTTATTGAACTAATATTCATTTTCATGGTATCCCATGGAAAAAAAAAGAAGAAGAAAGAATGTGGTAGCAGCTAAAATTAATTATAAAAATATAATTCAATCAGGTAAAGCTTTACGCATAAAAGGTTCATGAGTGTAGGTTTCATGACTTTACAAACATTTGACATACTAAATAAATATCATTCAGTGTCTTTTTCAATGTTTACCAGCTTTTTCCTCATATGCTCTTTTCAGATAATGTTCTCTAATCCAACCTGATACATTTCTGAATTAGAAAAATGAAATTAACATTTTACCTACTCAGCCAACAGCAAGAAGGCAGAGGCTCACAAAATGATGGGAGGACCTGCACCAGCACCACTGACAGAAGAGAAGATGGAGGAAGAATATTAAAATCCAACAGGAAAAAAAAACCCTGAAGCTTTTGTATTTAGCAAATAAAGATGACCAAATAAATTGTGAATTGTGTTTATTTATCACATATTGGGTATGGCATATATTTCAGACTACCCTTCCTTCAGGTATTCTTCCATTCCAGATAGTTATCTGTTTAATTATGGAAGGTGTGATTGGAATACATATCAATGCATCTAACCACATTGGAAATCCTAAAGGAAATTCTAATTATAAGGTTACTTCCAGAGGTTGCAATACAATATCAAGTGAACATCATTTAACCTGATTTCTACACCACTGACTTGCAATCCCGTGAAACTCCTCTTTGATGCTCTCATGGGTTTGAAGCCATTAAAAAACATTAAACATATTCAGAGTGAGATCAAGTGAGAGTGAGGCAAACTTTCCTTAACTCTCTGCAAACAGTGGCCTTATTAATATGCTCTGCATCCCTGATATTATATAGAAAACTATCATTAAAACATGGTTCTGCTCAAATAAATATGCATGTGGATATAGCAAACAAACAAAAAATCCTCTACTGACGTGAATGAAACTCCCTAGAAATTATTGCAGCCTCCTCATCAACAGGATGCTATTTTTTGTCATTTTGACGGTGTCCTTTTGATGAAATTATTTGCAGTGAATGAATGTACCTTCACTGCAAAAACGCTTTTCCTATATCATTTCCAGTCAAAATATCTAAAGATTCTTAAATCAATGTGCATTTTCTACATAAGAGAAAATACATTGAATTTAGTCTTGGCAAAAAGAAAAAAAAGCTAATTTAAGTGCATTTTTCTTATTTTGCTAATTATCTGCCAATAGGGTAAGAAAAAATAGTCAGTATGAAAAGCATTTGTGCAGCATGAATGAATGAATAAATGAACGAATGAATGAATGTATTAAAGGGTTAGTTCACCCAAAATTGAAAATAAAGTCAGTAATTACTCACCCTCATGTTGTTCCAACCATGTAAGACCTTTGTTCATCTTCGGAACATAATTTAGTATATTTTTGATGAAATCTGAGAGCTGTCTCACTCCTCCATAGGCTTTCAGAGGGACTGGAACTACTAGAATCTACTACTACTAATCTCAGTTCTCGCGCATGCGTCGTGGCACTCCCGCGAACTCTCGTCAGAGGCTCAAATTGAACAACAATAATAGTGGGATAAAGTCGTTATTTTCGTCGCATGATAGACTTAATACAGAGCCACTGTAGTCATTTGGACTCCTTAAATGACGTTTTTACTTACTATTCTGGGCCATCAAGTTTCATTCCCTCTGAAAGCCTATGGGTGAGTAATTACTGACTTTATTTTCAATTTTGGGTGAACTAACCCTTTAAGTATTTAAACACCTCTGGCGCTTTAAAAGGGGGAGGAGACCGAAAGAAACTCTGGGTTTATCAAAGAAAACCTGCTCCTGACCAGAGGGGTATTGCACAAAAGCAAGATAAGGGATTAACCTGGGATTTTCCAGTTATCCTGGCTGAATTTAGCCCTGACTCAGTTGCATGAAATTACTCAGTGACTAATGACTCAGTAAGCTAAATTAAGCCAAATTAAGTTACTATGGAGATTTATTCTCTGCAGCTAGCTAACAACCAGGCTAAGATTATTCCTAGTGATTTATCTGTTACTTCTGCCATCAATCCTACTAGAAATTGTGTTTTTGGTCTTCTGTAAATGTGTTCATTATTTTAATTATCCTGCATAAAAATACTAGATATACTGTCATTCATCCAAGTATGCCTAATGTTATTTTACGGTTATTATGAAGTGTCAGAGAACAATACATAGCACATTATTTCAGTTTTCAAGTATCTACATTTTGTTTTGATTTACATTATCCTTTATTAAAGGATAGACTATGTCACTCTTTCATGTGTACATGCATTTTATTTGCCATTGGTAGCACACACTGTGTGGTTATCTTCCCAAATTCTAGTTCCACTTCACTGGATCAATAACAGTACTGGCGATTCATGAAAAAGGTAGGAGACCACAATGTTTTTGGATTTTTTATTTATTTATTTTATTTTGCTGTCATCACTTGTCAGCTTAGAGCTTTGGAGAGACAAAAATAAAGATGATTAATACATTGTGTTACAGTCATGGTTACAGTGTAAACTGAAGTCACTTATAGGTTTTGGATTTCCAAGTCCAGTTTCCTCAATGTAATTTCCATCTCAAGGTCCATATCTTGCTTCGATCTTGACTTCTGCCAGCTCAATCTGTCTTTTAAGATGCATTGTGTAGAGACGTCTGACAGTTTGTGAATTCTGTCAAACACCTATCAATTAGCACAGATTGATTTGTGCATAATGAAGATTTACTTAAGGCAATACTCAATGTTACCAGGATGCTTATCAGGCTGCACAGTGTCTGGATCCTGCTACAAATATGATATGTTCTATTAGCACCACATTGCTGACTTCTTATCCATTATGGACAAATTTTTTTGGATATTTCCACAAAATTGCCATGATACCTCAAGCCTTCTGGAGTCCAGCGACACAGTATCATCATCAGCAGAAGTGCACTCCACTGCTGCAGATGTGCTTTCCCTCTGCCATATTCAATAGAACTATTGATAGTTTTGACAGGACATGTCAAGTCTATGATTTTAATAAAGAGTGCACTGGCGGATCATAGTCTGATGGCTCCAGAAGAGTAAGTGTGTTAGCGGATCTTCTGTCCGACAACATCTCCAAGACACTATGCACTGTATGACTAGTAAGTCAAACTACACTTGACAATTCTTGTTCTGTAGTGCATTGTATAGAAACTGTGTCTGTTCCACGAATATTTAGGTCAAAATCCTCTATAGGATCTAGAGAAAATCTGATCATTATTAAACCAGATAATCTTAAAAGAAATGAACAAAAACATTCTCTAAAACTAGGTCTCCTTAACATTTGATCACTCACACCTAAAGCAGTTATTGTAAATGAAATGATCACAGATAATAGCTTTGATTTACTATGTCTGACTGAAACCTGGCCTAAACCTAATGATTATTTCGGTCTAAATGAGTCTACTCCACCAGGCTGCTGTTATACGCACGAGCCCCGTCTGATTGGTCGTGGTGGCGGTGTTGCAACAATCTATAGATTAGATTAGATTAGATTAGATTCAACTTTATTGTCATTACACAAGTACAGGTACAAGGCAACGAAATGCATTTTAGGTCTAACCAGAAGTGCAATAGCAGCAAGTGCAGGATATACAATGATTGCATAAGTGCATGATATACAATGGATGAATAAGTGCAGGACATGGATATGTACTGAATATATATATATATATATATACACAGAGTGAGCACAGAGTGCAGTGCTATGGAAACTGCATCCTCTGTGCTCCTATTGCTGCGGTAGGCAAACTGGTGTGAGTCCAATGTGGATGGTAGAGAGTCTTTTAGGTGTTCCAGGACCAGCCGCTCAAAGCACTTCATAACAATGGGTGTGAGTGCTACCTCAGGCTAGCGTGTTTTGGCACTGGCACAATGGAAGTGCGTTTAAAGCATGTTGGTACAGCTGCTTGGGCAAGAGACCCCAGCGAGCTGCTCTGCACATGCCCTGAGCACACAATATAGAGATATTCTTAATGTTACTCAGAAAACAGGACACAGGTTTAATTAATTTGAAGTGCTTGTGCTAAATGTTACACTCTCAGATACTCCCATATACAGACTGCCAGGGCCCTATGTTGATTTCTTAAAAGAGTTTGCAGATTTTCTATCAGACCTAATGGTTACTGTCGATAAAGCACTGATTGTCAGTGATTTGAACATTCACGTAGATAATACAAACGATGTGCTAGGGGTTGCGTTTACAGATTTATTAAACTCCTTTGGGGTCAAGCAAAATGTAACTGGGCCCACTCATCGTTTTAATCTAGATTTAATTATATCACATGGCATCAATCCTACTGATATAGACATCATACCGCAAAGTGATGATGTCACTGATCACTACCTTGTAACGTGCACACTGTGTACTGCTGATATTTTACATACTGCTCCACGTTATAGACCAGGTAGAACAATTCTCCCAAACACTACTGATAAATTCACAAATAACCTACCAGATTTATCTCAGCTGCTCTGTGTACCCAAACACACAAATGAACTAGAGTAAATGACTAGCAGTATGAGCACCATTTTCTCTAGTACATTAGAAATGGTTGCACCAATCAGATTAAAAAAGGTTAGAGAGAAAAGTACTGCACCGTGGTATAACAATATTACTCACGCTGTCAAGAGAGAAACTCGTAATCTAGAGCGCAAATGGAAACAAACACATTTAGAGGTCTTTAGAATCGCGTGGAAAGACAGCACTTCCCATTATAAAAAGGCTCTAAAAGCAGCCAGGGCTGAGCATTACCATAAACTGATAGAAAATAACCAAAACAACCCCAGGTTTTTATTTAGTACAGTGGCCAGATTAACAAATAAACGCACATCAGCTGAACAAAATATTCAAGTACAGTTTAGTAGTAATGACTTTATGAATTTCTTCACAAAAAATCGAAAACATCAGAAATACAATTATAAATGTACAACCGTTGACAGGGTTTTACGATTCAGCCTCAATTACCCCTGAAGAGCAACTGCAGTGCTTTACAACTATAGGACAGGAAGAGCTAAATAACTTATCATTGCTTCTAAACCAACAATATGTTTATTAGATCCAATACCCACTAAACTACTGAAAGTGTTGTTACCTGTAGCAGAAGTATTTCTGTAATAAAATAATATTATTAATTCATCTTTAACTCTAGGCCATGTCCCAAGACCATTGTTTAGATTGTATCTATCAGAGTGTTACCAATTTGTCTATTTAAACAGGGAAAAATCTAAGATAATGTCGGTCAATTATGGAGTGCCGCAAGGATCTGTTCTCAATATACAGGTGCTGGTCATATAATTATAATATCATCAAAAAGTTGATTTATTTCACTAATTACATTCAAAAAGTGAAACTTGTATATTATATTCATTCATTATACACAGACTGATATATTTCAAATGTTTATTTCTTTTCATTTTGAAGATTATAACTGACAACTAAGGAAAATCCAAAATTCAGTATCTCAGAAAATTAGAATATTGTGAAAAGGTTCAATGTTGAAGACACCTGGTGCCACGCTCTAATCAGCTAATTAACTCAAAACACCTGCAAAGGCCTTTAAATGGTCTCTCAGGCCTAGTCCACACGTACATGGGTATTTTTATAACCAGAGTTTTTCCTTCTCTGTTTAAAAAAACAATCGCGTCCACACAAGCACGGTTAAAAAAAAATCTCCGTCCACATGAAAACGCAAAACCGCGCTATGATTGGCTGCCTGATTTCCACATAGGTCCCATCCACGGAGGGATGCTATGGGCTCAGTGAAACCCTTCTACAAGTTTACTTTGGACTCAGTGACAGGTAACTGTATATACAGGGGCAGGGCTCAAGTGGACTGAAGCTTCACACACTTGCCTTACTATGTTGTATTATTGAATTCTGGCACCTCTGTTGTTCTGCAATACAATGAGATAACTGTGCATGTATCTGTATAGGTTACATGTGATAAGCGCTATTAGCAGAGTTATTAAAAGCTACCTCCGCGCTTGCATAGACTCGACTCATGTAACGTTAAACAAAATCGATAACGGCACACAAACTGACGTCAAACAAAGGAGAGAACGGCGCACATTTTGACTTAACAAGCCTAAATCTCCGGTTTCACCGTCTACACGACAACGCTGTAACCGGAGTTTCTAAAAAACTTCACCCTGGCCGGAGTTTTCAAGTAACCGGATACTGCG
Organism: Romanogobio albipinnatus; assembly: GCA_023566225.1. Classification (NCBI taxonomy): domain Eukaryota; kingdom Metazoa; phylum Chordata; class Actinopteri; order Cypriniformes; family Gobionidae; genus Romanogobio; species Romanogobio albipinnatus. Next base: position 30,309,466 of record CM042242.1, read on the forward strand.
TTTGCGTGTGGACGAACAGCCAAACCGCATAGAAAAAGCTGCGGTTTTGAAAATACCCGTGTTCGTGTGGACAGGGCCTCAGTCTAGTACTGTAGGCTACACAATCATGGGGAAGACTGTTGACTTGACAGTTGTCCAAAAGACGACCATTGACACCTTGCACAAGGAGGGCAAGACACAAAATGTCATTGCAAAAGAGGCTGGCTGTTCCCTTTCAGTCGGTCACATTCGACGATTGTATGTTCCTACGAAGAGTGTTTTTCTACGAGTCAAGAGATTTCCTACCTGTTTCCGGTCTCCAGTGTCGGCGTTACAGTGCCTTAGCGGTGGTCGCGTGAAGAGAAACAAACAGCTGTTATCACAGCTTGCTGGGCATTTTCCTTTGAGTGCTCACAGCAGGCTTGCACCTTTGAACTGCTGTGAGCCACGGCCATTTCCCCTGTGTGCCTCAGCACTGATCGGAGCGTTTGTCCTCTTCTAAAAGAGCAACACGGTTTGACCCTGTGCCTTTTTCAAGATGTCATTCAAACCGTGTGTTTCTGGATGCCGTCGGTATCTATCTTCAGTTGACGGGATTGATCGCTGTCTCACGTGTTTGGGCGTTCAGCACGCTGAGGCGGCTTTCGTGGATGACTCATGTTCGCACTGCGCGAACATGACCATCACAGTATTACGGTCTAGGCTCCAATACCTCAAAAGGGATGGAGTCCCATTGCGCATCACCCGATCTAGTGGTCCTCCCGCTGCAAAGCAGAGGGCTGCTACTTTGGCTGATGCCTTTGGTGGAGATCTGTGGGTTACAGTGAGGGCACTCCCGCCGGGTCAACAGGCTCCTCGGGCCCCTCCCCCCTCCGCTGCGCCAGTAGAGCTTCCGGAAGAGTGATAGCTGCATCGGGGGAGCTAATGGACTCTGGAGATGAGGATTCGGCTGTGTTACCCCCTTCGGGTGTGGTAGCGGTGTCCAAGTCTGATCCAGAGCTCAGAGTCTGCTTTCCCGGGCCGCCGCGAGTGTCGGGCTCGAGTGGAACCCTCCACCGTGTCCCGAACCCTCGCGGCTGGACGATTGGTATCTCGGGATGGACCGTGCTGGTTCTCAGTGCCCCGCCCCAGTACCATTCTTTCCGGAGGTGCATCAGGAGCTCACAAAGTCGTGGACATCGCCCTATAGCGCTCGTGCACGATCGACTGACTCCTCCGTCCTCACTACCCTCGATGGTGGTGCAGCTAAGGGTTACGTGGAGGTCCCCCCAGTGGAGCGGTCGTAGCGATGCAACTGTGTCCAAAGACCGCTACCGACTGGCGGGGTGCTCCACGTCTCCCCTCCCTGAGGAGGACTGAGGGGAGAATGTTAAGACTGGTACCGTAATGAACATCCTGCCGCTGGCCCTCCAGGGTCCAGCGGTACCCACATTCTCAATAAAAGAGCAGTTTCCTCTCTCCCTGAGCCCCGAGAGGGACAGGTTGGCAGTGTGCAACGCCCGTGGGCGTTGCCACTCCTTTCCTCCCCTCTCACCCCTCGCCAGGGGGCAGCAGTGTGGGCACCGAGGACACCCCCAGGCCTTCTCACCCACACTCTGCCCCACCTGGATTACTCAGGCAACACTCCGGGCCGCCTCCGGGCCTCCCGAGTTGGGTCTGAGTACTCCACCTCACTGCCTCACCCCGGGTACGTCTGTGGTGCCATTGGTCCCGCTTGTTTGGTCTCTGGGGACCTGGCTAGGTCTCCCCAGGCCGTCACGCTGGCTCATCCGTACCATCAGATTCAGCTATGCGATTCAATTTGCACGCCGGCCTCCCAAGTATAAGGGCATCCTCTTCACCTCCGTGCGGAGCAGTGAAGCCCATGTCTTGCAGTCCGAGATCGATGTCCTGCTGGCGAAGGGCGCGATCGAGCCGGTTCCTCCTGCCGATATGAGGTCGGGGTTCTACAGCCCCTAACTTCATTGTGCCCAAGAAAGGGGGTGGGTTAAGGCCAATCTTGGACCTGCGCATTCTGAATCAGGCCCTGCTCAAGCTCCCGTTTCAAATGTTAACGCAGAAACGCATTTTCCAATGCATCCGTCCCCAATATTGGTTCGCAGCGATCGACCTGAAGGACGCATACTTTCATGTCTCTATCCTTCCTCGACACAGACTGTTCCTATGCTTTGCGTTCGAGGGGAAGGCATATCAGTACAAAGTCTTGCCCTTCAGACTGTCCCTGACAGGCTCATACTGGCTCAGTCTCGGGATCAGTTGTGCGAACACAGGGACATGGTGCTCAGTCACCTCAGCCTGTTGGGACTTCGGGTCAACCGAGAGAAGAGCAAGCTCTGCCTCGCGAGATAAAATAAGATCTCTTATCTCGGTATGGAGTTGGATTCGGTCAGCCGGACTGCGCTTCTCACTCCAGAGCGCGTCCGGTCAGTGTTGAACTGCTTGAAAAAGGCAGGACAGCGGTCCCACTGAAATTATTTCAGAGGCTCCTGGGGCATCTGGCATCTGCGGTAATGCCGCTCGGATTGCTTCATATGAGACCGCTTCAACGCTGGTTGCACGACCGAGTCCCGAGATGGGCCTGGCAGCGCGGTCAGTACCGGGTCTCAGTTACTCCTTACTGTCGCCAAACCTTCAACCCGTGGTCAGACCCCTCGTTTCTCCGGGCCGGAGTGTCCTTAGAACCGGTGTCCAGGCATGCTGTGGTCGTCATGGATGCCTCATCCACGGGCTGGGGGGCCACGTACAACGGTCACGCAGTTTCGGGTCTGTGGACGGGGCCCCAACTGCGTTGGCATATCAATTGCCTAGAGTTACTGGCGTTACTTCAAGAAACCGCTCCGGGACAAGCACGTACTGGTACGCACGGACAGCCCTGCGGCCGTTGCGTACATCAACCGACAGGGTGGTCTACGCTCCCGTTGCATGCTCTGGCTCGCCCGCCATCTCCTCCTGTGGAGTCAGAAGTTTGTGAGGTCACTTCGTGCCATTCACATCCCAGGTGCACTGAACCAGACAGCCAACGAGTCGATACCTCCGGGCGAATGGCGACTCCACCCCTGGAGCGTCCAGCTGATATGGGACCACTTCAGAGTTACACAGGTAGACCTGTCCGCTTCTCAGGAGTCGACCCATTGCACAGATAAGGGTACCTTAGGCACAGATGCACTGGAGCACAGCTGGCCCCGGGACCTACGCAAGTATGAGTTTCCCCCAGTGAGCCTTCTCGCACAGACTCTGTGCAAGGACAGGGAGGACGAGGAGCAGGTCTTTTTAGTTACTAGCCCTACTAGCCCAACCGGACCTGGTTCCCCGAACTCACACTCCTCGCGACAGCCCCTCCCTGGCCGATCCCCCTGAGGAAGGACCTGCTTTCTCAGGGGCGGGGCACTCTATGGCACCCGCGTCCAGACCTCTGGAATCTCCATGTCTGGTCCCTGGACGGGACGCGTAGGTTCTAGGTGGCCTGCCACAAGCAGTGGTAGACACCATCGCTTCAGCTAGAGCCCCCACTACGAGACTGAAGCCTCCTCGTTCAACCTAGTTACCCTCTTGGGATTTAGCCCTGGTGCTTAGAGCACTCCAGGGTCCGCCATTTGAGCCTTTGCAGTCAGTTGAGCTAAAAATCCTGTCCATGAAGACAGTTCTCCTGACGGCATTGGCCTCAATCAAGAGGGTAGGGGACCTGCATGCACTTTCGGTCGACAAATCGTGCCTAGAATTTGGGCCAACCAACTCTCACGTTGTCCTGAGACCCCGGCCTGGATATGTGCCCAAGGTTCCTACCACTCCCTTTCAGGACCAGGTGGTGAACCTGCAAGCACTGCTTTCAGAGGAGGCAAACCCAGCCCTAGCTTTGTTATGTCCCGTCCGCGCTCTTCGCGCTTACATTGACCGGACTCAGAGCTTCAGAACCTCACAGCAGCTCTTTGTCTGTTACGGAGGCTAGCAGAAGGGAAAGGCTGTCTCCAAGCAGAGGTTGGCCCACTGGATAGTGGATGCCATCGTCTTGGCTTACCAGTCCCAAGACATGCCTTGCCCATTCGGGGTGCGAGCACACTCCACAAGGAGTGTGGCTTCCTCTTGGGCGCTGGCTCAAGGCGCCTCGCTGACAGATATATGTAGAGCTGCGAGCTGGGCGACACCTAACACGTTCGCTAGATTTTATAGCCTCTGTGTAGAGCCCGTATCTTCCCGCTTCCTCGCCACCAGTGGCCAGTAGTGCTAAGTACCCGTTCTAGGCTTGCAACGGCTTGCAACGCCACTCCCGCCCAATCGGCGGGATACGTGCGTCTATTTTGCTCCAGTTGAGTTCCCCGGAAACGGCTAACCCTGTGAGTTCCTCCGTCACCCCTTCAGTGTCAGACGTTGCGGCGTCTGACGCTAGACCTGCACCCGTATGCACCGTCGGCTTGCAACGCCACTCCCGCCCAATCGGCGGGATACGTGCGTCTATTTTGCTCCAGTTGAGTTCCCCGGAAACGGCTAACCCTGTGAGTTCCTCCGTCACCCCTTCAGTGTCAGACGTTGCGGCGTCTGACGCTAGACCTGCACCCGTATGCTTGTGGAACGTGTGTGTAGGCTGGGTTCCATATGTTGCGGTCCCCTAACGCCTACCCCATATGTGTATTCTCCACGGTACCTGCTACCCTACTCGGCTTCCTTAGTTGTCAGTTATAATCATCCAAATTAAAAGAAATAAACATTTGAAATATATCAGTCTGAGTGTAAGTGTAATGAATATAATATACAAGTTTCACTTTTTGAATGGAATTAGTGAAATAAATCAACTTTTTGATGATATTCTAATTATATGACCAGCACCTGTATATGCTGCCATTTGGTAATGTTATAAGAAAACATGGAATTAGTTTCCACTGTTATGCCAATGACACTCAGTTATATATTTCAGCACGACCAGATGAAATCTCTAAATTATCCAAGCTGACAGAGTGTGTTAAAGATATAAAATATTGGATGACCTGTAATTTTGTGTTATATTAGACCGCAACCTGACATTCGAAAATCATATTTCATATGTTACAAGAACGGCATTTTTCCACCTTAGAAACATTGCTAAGCTACGTAACATGCTATCTATTCCTGATGCAGAAAAGTTAGTTCATGCATTCATGACCTCGAGATTAGATTACTGTAATGCTTTATTAGCTGGTTGTCCTGCATCCTCAATAAACAAACTACAGTTAGTCCAAAACGCAGCTGCTAGAGTTCTTACTAGGTCAAGAAAATATGATCATATAACACCAATTTTATCATCTCTACACTGGTTACCTATTAAGTTCCGTATCAATGACAAAGTATTGCTACTGACCTATAAAGCCCTAAATGGTTTAGCTCCAGTGTATCTAACGGATCTTCTATCGCCCTACAATCCATCGCGCTCTTTAAGGTCACTAAACTCTAGGCTTCTGGTCATTCCTAGGATATCTAAGTCCACTAAAGGAGGGAGGGCTTTTTCACATTTGGCTCCTAAACTCTGGAATAGTCTTCCTGATATTGTCCGAGGTTCAGACTCGCTGTCCCAGTTTAAAACTAGATTAAAGACGCATCTCTTTAGCCAAGCATTCACATTATAATTACCTTTTATACTACAGTTAAATCGGAACAAAAGCATTAATATAATATTCTGAACAGCAGCTACGCTAATTATTTCCCATCTGCTTTTCTGTTGTTATCTCGGGACACTAGTCCCGAGGTAAATAGTTCGTCAGCTCCAGTTTGTATCCAGCCTCTCATGGAGACTTCGGATGCCCCAACACCTGTGATGAGACGACTCAACGCCAGCGTTGTTATGGCCTAAATTAATACACGACTGATTAACTTTATCGAACATTATTCTTTAACATTGTCTTTCTAACATTTTTACTGTTCATCTATGAAATGCACTTTCTGTAAAGCTGCTTTGAAACAAAACAATGTGTATTGTGAAAAGCGCTATACAAATAAATTTGAATTGAATTGATTTGAATTTTCTCCTAGAATTGTAATTATGATGGTTTCAGCACTGGTTATTTGGACTACTTAGGTATTCAGTTGGTCTGCTACTGTCTGCTAGGCTTTTTCTCTTTGTTTTATAATAGCAGCCGTATTTCCCTTTTTACATATTATAGGTTTCACCTCTTCATATGTTTTCATTATAATCTGTTGCTCAGTTGGCAAGAAGTATAGGCTACTGAAGGAATTGAAAATAATCAAAGATATTTGATATTTGAAATCCATTTGCTTTACTGTTGCCCCCCCCACCATTTGCTTATCAGAAGGGACATCTGGAAGACAATAGAGAGGCCTTTAGGCCACATGTGGGTCACACCTTGCGGGGGAAGTTTGGGTTGAGTTTGGTTTGATTGGTCGGTTTGAAAAGAATACATTTGGTTTCAGTCACATGGTCAAGGAATAGATAAAAGCAGATGGAACTATTGCTCGTTCTCTTTTTCCTCTGGTCTTTTTCCTCTGGGGGTCTGACTCTCTGGCTCTTGAGGTCATGGGGGCTTCTCTTCTTCTCTCTCTCTTCTCTCTCTCTCTCTCTCTCCCTCTCTCTCTCTCTCTCTCTCTCTCTCTCTCTCAGGTAACATTGTATTCATGCTGTGTACGATTAATGGTATAAGTTTATCATCTCATACATCCATTTTGAAACTATTTTAAGTGTAACCATAACCAGATTTTGTCATTAAATCCTTTATATTACGAATTGTGCTAACTAGTTTTGATTTGGTATTGACTTTGAAGTGCTCCCTATTGCAATACAATATAGTCACATTATAGCAACGCTCTCCCACATATTTTGCTATTGTAACTGCACTTATTTCCGTCGTTGGTATAAGTTGCAGTGGGTGGAAACAGACGAGAAATGTACAGTTTTCTTCCATCTTTCTGATAACGTTTCTTTAAGTCTTCTGGCAACCCTGCAGATTGAACCCTCTGCAGGAGTCCACTCTTACACTACCGCATGGGATTTATCCTTTTTTGCATCATTGATTCTGTGATTGATCCCGTGGTCTGTTTAAGAATGCCGTGAACGTGCACTTATCCCAGCTATCTACACCTGGCTCAGCAAACGTGCAACGGACTAGGCTGGGATGTGCTGATTAAACTAGGTCGAGCCGCGCCTTTGCTGTTATCCTGGCTTTTTTTAATTCTACCTTTGTGCAATAGCCCTCTGGTTAGGTTCACAGAGTAAGTTACCATGGTAACTGACTGTGAGTATCTCTTTCAGAAACGGGCTTGACTTACCCTGCTTTCTCGCGTTTGACATACCTCCCATTCTGAAACAGAAAACCCAGAGTTTCCCTCATTTTAGGGTTAACATACTCAGAGTTTTCACTTAACCTCCTTTCTGAAATGGGCCTCTGGACTAAACAGAACATAAATGTGATAAATGGTGACCAACCCCTGATAAACAGTTTCTTTGTTTTCTTTCTGACATTTCTTTCTGACATCTTGTGACAATTTAAGTGTTTCCCATTTCATTTACAACTGCATGGATGTGCAAATGTTCCCTCCTCGCACATACACATGCATCAGAAAACAATGGACAAATATTTTGAAAACTGCAGTTGTGGGTAAAGTTGATAAAGTTCACTCGTTCTGGCCAAAGAAACTGTCTCTTAGATGGAGCCCTGTGTACTGCTTAGCATTACTATTTGTTTTTTATTATGTTTGTTTTTTCTCTCCTCTCTCGAGGTGGCACAAGGGGCAGCATCTTCTCAGTCATGATTTTGGGGTTGTGGACCCCCAAGGGTCACAAGGGAGTACTATACTAGGGAACCAAACAGACAATGAGAAAAAAAAAAAAAAAAAAAGTATTTCCAGGGCTGACAACAATAAAGTGTAAACAATGTTTGGACAAATTACATTGTTCTTACGGCAGCCCAGTTATAATTGGATTAATATCTAACATTGCTCTTGTGGGTGGAAAATAGATGTAATCTCAGTTTAACTGAAAATAAACACTTCTAGATATTTTAATAAATAAGTGTTTTGTTTTTATTGGACAAATCCCATTGATTACATTAATTCTTTCAATCATGTCATGTTTAGTTTCATAGCTGCATTTACGTGTACCCTTATAATCCGATCGTAACCCGAGTAGCACAATCCAAACAAAAAAAGTCACATGTAACCACGTCATTCAGAATGAATTGACCAGATCTGAATAAAATTTAACTCGTATTGAAAGGGGTGGTTTATTCCTTTTGTAATCCGATAAACATAAAACACTTGATCTGATTGAAAAAACGAAACTGGAAAGTACTGTGCACGTGCAGTGACGTAGAAATACCGTAATGACTGCTACGAGACTGAAGGTTGAGGATCCAAATGCAATTTTATTTGAAGGTTAATCCACAATCGTAGTCAGAGAAAAGGTCATACACAGGCAAGCAGTCCAAACAGGCAAACAAGGCAGGAGAGACAGGCAAAAGGGTTATCCACGGAACAGGCAAGTAATCCAAGACCAAGAGACAAGAAACCAGGGAGAATGCTCAGAAATGCAGTTATACAACAAACAAGACTTCGCCGTGAATGACAGAGGGAACATGTTATATATAGGCAGAGGTAATGAGACACAGGTGTAAACAGTGAGTGCTAATGAGTCCGGGAAAAGGATTATGGGTAATGTAGTCTATGATAGAATGACAGTCCGGGTTGGAGTGCCCTCTGGTGGTGATCACGGCACTCACACTGGTGAATTGTGACATAGCCCTCCTCCTAAGGAGTGGCTTCCAGACACTCTTATAATAATCCTGGAGGGAGGTGGACCCGGGGGCGGGATGGAGGGCCAGGCCCATGGAGCGGAAGAGGGCCTGGAGACTGAGGCAGAGCAGAAGGCCAGAAGAGAGCAGGCTGGAGAGATGACCATGGTGGCACAGGTGGCCCAGTCGGAGTCCTCTCTGGACTCGTGACAGGAGGCGGAGTCCTCTCTGGACGCTGGTCGGGGGCTGGAGCCATCTCTGGACGCTGGTCTGGGCTGGAGCCATCTCTGGACGCTGGTCGGGGGCTGGAGCCATCTCTGGACGCTGGTCGGGGGCTGGAGCCATCTCTGGACGCTGGTCTGGGCTGGAGCCATCTCTGGACGCTGGTCAGTGGCTGTAGCCATCTCTGGACACTCATCTTGTCCAAGGACACAGGCTCGCAAAAATGTTTGGGGGTAGCATCCTCCTCCTACCCAACAGTGTAGGAGGAACCGGACAATAATAGGGCATAGTCTATAAACTGTTCTAAAGTCAGGTCATTTTGACCTTGTGGCATGAATGAGATTATGGGTTCATTTAATCCATGAACATAATCTTTAAAAACAGTATCCTTCCAATCCACCTGATTAGCCAGAGCACAGAACTGAGAGGTGTAATCCTCAATGCTACAGGTACCTTGACGCAGGAATAGTATCTCTGCTGGATCCATGTTTGGCGAAGTCTTCTGTAATGGACTGCTCCGAGACTGAAGGTTGAGGATCCAAATGCAACTTTATTTAAAGGGTAATCCACAATCGTAGTCAGAGAAAAGGCAAAAGGTCATACACAGGCAAGCAGTCCAAACAGGCAAACAAGGCAGGAGAGACAGGCAAAAGGGTTATCCACAGAACAGGCAAGTAATCCAAGACCAAGAGACAAGAAACCAGGAAGAATGCTCAGAAATGCAGTTATACACCAAGCAGTTATATGACAGTGAACATGGTATATATAGGCAGAGGTAATGAGGTAATGAGACACAGGTGTAAACAGAGAGTGCTAATGAGTCCGGGCAAAGGATTATGGGTCATGTAGTCTATGATAGAATGACAGTCCGGGTTGGAGTGCCCTCTGGTGGTGATCACGGGCACTCACACTGGTGAATTGTGACACATATGACGCGTGGAACAAGCTATTCTTCCTGTTGAATAAAGTGTAATAAATGATTGTCCTGTCATTCTAAAATTCTATTTGCACTCATCATCTGTGAAGCAGAGCAGGACAACGTCCCACCAGTCCTTGTTTCAGGCTCTTATCCTCAGACGCCTTGTTTTGGGCACGCGCGCTTTTACTGTTTGATAAATATAATAAAAATGTATATAATATAAATATTTTAAAAAACACCTGTAGTGTCTAGCCTTAAATGCTAAAAAGGCTTGCCATACACAACAGCAGATTCGACTATAGGATGTACAATTCAGATATCTGAAAATATAATTTTGACTAGTCGAAATTAAATAGAGATATATCTAATTACATTTGCATATGTGTGACATATCAGTTGAAGATATCTGTGACATCATTATATACCTTAATGTATCAGATGTATCGATTAGAATTTTTTGCTTACAATTGCAGATATCTCTAATTATCATTCGAACTAGTAAAATATCTAAAATAGTTTATACTATTATAATATTATACTAATAATATTTATAGATCAAACCATTGTTGCTAATTCTGCCTACCATAATGTTTACATCCAGTCCACAATCTCTTAACCATCCTGTTATTAGATGTCGGATTGTCTCAGGGGACTCTGCACAATCTGCCATTTCCAGTCACTGGTACAATTTGCCAATGTCAGCCACCTCTGCAGTCTGGTATAGTTTATGCCATGAATGGAGTTATCCTGCTGTGACACTGTGTTCTTCTTCCTCTTCGTCCACACGTTGCCTTCTGAAATATTGATCAACGTGTTCAACGTGTTGCAACTGACTATGGTTGGCATTGGAATGTTAAAGAGCTTTTAAAAAGATTTCCTCATTTGGCCAACAGAAGGGTACATGAGCGGTGAAGATAACATTGTCTTGAAAGATGTCTGAGCATATGATCCCTCTGGAGGCAATGAATTGTGGGTGGCATTGAGTAACAAGCTTTCTTGGAATCAAACCAGGCTGAGTTGATTTTGGTGTTGTGACTACTCAGGTTGCTAAATCTTCTGTTCTCAATCGCCATAGCTGTACCAAACAGTGATTTGTCTCAATAGTTGCAAACACAGTGCAGTGAAAACAATGAAAAAAACCCAAAAACAACAACAACAAAAAAAGAATAAAGAAGGCCAACCAAAACAACACAACACTGTAAAATCGAATTAGTTAGACAAACCGATTGCCTTAAAAAACAACAAGTAAAGTGAATAGTAACAAATGCATAGTTAGTATAGTTTACACAATAGTTAGTAACTAAAAAAGAACTGTAGAGAGTACTTGATAATTTACTTTAGATTTACTCTCTTGACTCAGTATAGCTACCATTGTGGTTACTACTGTTGAGTTTTGCATGCTGAATGTTGAGGTCTGTGAGTGTGACTCAAGCATGGTCAACTGCAAGATATTGTTACAAATATAGGGGGATTATATGAACCCAATTAAAAGTTTCACAAGGTGTTTATGTCGTAACTGTTGGCAATAAAATTGTAAATGATCATTATTCGTTATATCATTAATTATTCGGTCAGAAGTTAGGTCAACTTTTAAAAGCAACCTATTTATTACTTATCTTCCTTTGAAACCAAATAACTGTGATGTCTTGCTGCATCGCTGCATCAATATAAGAAGAGAGAGGGAGAACAGACTGGTTCTATTTTCATTGTTCCGTTTTGAATATTGAAACACATCCCAGATATAGAACAGGGAGGGAAAGGGGCCATGTTTAAAGACAACATGCCAGGCACATGCACGCATTACAGGATGCCAGACTCCTGAACTGTGTTGCATAGAATTAGCATTTTATGTTGGTATAGTCAATTTTGCATGTTTGTGTGTGGTAGGTATTTATTGAGTAAAACGGGAAATAAAAATGAAGGTGTGCATTTGAGACATTTTGTGCTGCACAATAACAGGCTCTGTGATTTGTCCTTAGATGTCAACTTTGTCAGCCCAATTTCAAATTTCCTTAAAAATGATAAAGGAGGCCCTTGGTGGCCTGTCAGTATACGCATAAACAACATTTTTATTCCAAAGCTCATAGCACATCAAACATTATACATTGACACTCTCAGCAAATAACAGCCTTCAGCTGTTCCTGGTACATGACACTAGAGTATTCATTATGCAAGTGTAGTGTAGTAAGAATGGGTTATTACAATTATTTAGACTATTAATACTTCAATGTGTGCTTCAAATTAATCAAAACACCTAAAGGCACCTTATGGCAAAAATAAACAATGAATCATGCAGAAAATTAATGTAACCTCATCCCACATAGTTAGTTAGCTCTTTGAAGCTGGTATGCCAGAAAAACATAGTGAGATCTATTAAAATTGCCATGGTGAATCAAATCAGTTTCCATTAAAATGGGTTGCATGAGAGAGCAGCTCAACAAGAACATCACATCACTATTGTACAGGCATGTGTCATCACAGTATGCCGTCATTTTTCTATTTACTTTAGAGTAAATGCTGATTCATGTAAAAGGCTAATGTGGCATCGTTACTTCCTTCAGGGAGATCGCAGCCCGTAGTTTGCTTCTCCTCCTCTCTTCCACTCAGCAGCGGCTGCGGGGCGGGGATCTCTCCATCAGGTCTTAAGTATGAGCGTAGCGCGTGCAGTAGGAGCAGTTTATAAATCAGCGCAGCAGGTTAACAGCACAACTTTACTAAAAAAAAAATCCGTTGTTATTTTTTGGAACTTTCCTAGCTTTAATCAAATTTCCCCTCAAAGAAAGCAAAGAGTTTCTTCTGAATCAAGAGTGGGAACGTTTATCTCACAAAAGGTGAGGCATTTTAATATTGTTTGTGGCTAGAATTTTTTGGATTTTGAAGATCATGTGATTTGATTGAAATTAGCTCTGTTTCAGATTAATTTGCAGTTATTAATTTAATTTAGGCTATGTGTATTTTAATATGAAATCGTATTGACTGAATTAGGCTACAGCAGGCTACAAAAATAGCCTATCAATTAATTTTTAAAAGTGATAATAGCCTATCAAGTTTTTCTACCCTTTTTTTTCTCATTTAGCTTTGCTAAACACTTAGCACTATTAAAACGATGAATTATCAATTATTACCGTTTTATGTAAATTGTTTTTAGTTTTTATTTATGCACGTTTCCATAGCCTACAGCTTCTCCTGGTGCTTGATCTTGTCGGCGTCTAGTTACGCCAGAAGTGTGCTCTTGATGAAATTAGTGAGATAAACCCAACATATATTTTAAGTTCGTATACCTTTATCTGAACTGTAACTGATGTTGTAGGCAACCATCGCGTTCACCTTCAATTAACATTTAGCATGTGGTCATTATTCCTCGTGCCAGCAGAGGACAGCACATCTCATGTGTCACGTCAGAGGTTGGTAAATAGGCACATACATTTTATTTATTTATTTATTTTTTTGTTATTTTTATTTTATTTTATCTATTTTATTTATTTTTGTAATCGTGGAGGCATCTTGTTTCAAGAGATGTTTAAAATGTAAAAATTGGAAAAAATATTTCAAACTTCAGATAATTTTAATCAATGAGTGGCATCTTTTGGACTTAATTCATACTCATTCAATAAAAAAAAATAAAAAAATTGACATCATTCTATTGCACTGAATGATACTTATATGTCAGTGCTGTTTGGAGTGCTTAATACAGTTCTTCTCACACCGCTATGAAAGAGATTGACAACCGTTTTCTAGAATAGTGACTGCCTTCAATTTCCACAACATAAATCCTGATAGCATGTTGATGATATGTTGTATGACTAAAACAGCAGCCAATTGGCTACCTATTTGTTTGTCATGCCATTGAATATATGAAATAAGCACATGTCAACCCTTATCCTATTTGTAATATGGCAGAAAATAGGTGTATTCTGATTGGAGAGGAATTGTTTTTGGAAAAATAGGGGAATATATATATACTATTTATATACTAAGGCTATCAGCTATTAGAGGGGACTTGACTTTGGTTACCAGATATACAGACAATGACAAACCTGTTCAGGGACGTGCACAGGAATTTTGAGGGGCAGTTGCTCTGACCTAAAAAAAAAGTAGCCTAGGCTGCTTGTCTGCAAGCTATCTGTCTGATTTTTTAGGCTAAACGTGGCAAACTCATCCTGGATTTATGAAGATTTTAATTCATTTAATAAAACTTGATGATGATGATCTGTTTATTATACCTTTCCGACAACGTTAAGTCAATCTCCTTCTAGTGCCGCTCATGCAGGCTCAGCTCAGGTGCCAGTCGCATGCAGCGCTGCAGCCACGTAAACAGAGTTTGCCCTTCCCCCCTACTGACTTTCACTTTCGGACGGGTGCCCGAATATGGAAGTGAAGGAGGCGTTGCGAAAAAAAAAAAAAAAAAAAATCTAGGAAAAAAAATTCTGCATCCATTGTACAATATTTTTATTAATTTTTTTCCACCTCGTAAGGGCAACGCGAGTCGAGAAGGGCATATGGGCAGTTGCCCGGGCAACCTGTGCACTGAACCTGTTTATTAAATATTTTTCACAATTTTCTGTAAGATAAAATGTGAAATTAAAATTCTGTGTGTTTTTCACATCACATTACTGGTAATGTATATTTAACAAAGATAAGTAGGGGTTCAAACAATTGATCAAACAGTGCAAGGGCAGTTCAAATATTTGGGGTGAAATTGTTACGTTACGCTGAAGGAAACTGAGGTGAGGACTCAATTGCAGGGAAAAAAAGGGTTTTAATTAATAAAATAAACAGAAACACAAAACAAAAACCCACAAGGGGGAAAACATAATATAATACAAAACATAATTTAAACGAACAACAAACCAAAAAGTCAGGGAGCGGATCACAGGGAAGGGACACGTAGACAAGACATATACAACGTAACCACAAAGACTGTGAACACATGGGAACTATATAAAGGGGAAGAAATCAGGAGGGAACAGGTGTAAGAAATCAAACACTAATCAGATAACAAGAGGGAGGGATCAGACAAAGACACGAGCACAGCCCAAAACAACAACACACCACATGTGCTCCACAAGACAGGCCAGACATGTGACATTACCCCCTCCTTAAGGAGCGGCTACCAGACGCTCCACAAGAACAGGGCGGGACCGGGAGGACAAACCAGGGAGGAACAGACCAGGGCGGAACGGGAGAGACGGGCCAGGGCGGAACGGGAGAGACGGACCAGGGCTGGCCTGGAGGAACCGACCAGGGTGGGACGGGAGGTGCAGACCAGGGTGGGACGGGGGGAAACAGACCAGGAAGGGAAGGGGGAAACAGACCAGAGAGGGAATGGGGAAACAGACCAGAGAGGGAATGGGGAAACAGACCAGAGAGGGAATGGGGAAACAGACCAGAGAGGGAATGGGGAAACAGACCAGAGAGGGAATGGGGAAACAGACCAGAGACCGAATGGGGAAACAGACCAGAGAGGGAATGGGGAAACAAAAAGTTCAGGAGCCAGAGCGGCCCGCGGAGTTCAGGCGGCCAGGGCGGTCCGCGGAGTTCAGGCGGCCAGGGAGGCCAGCGGAGTTCAGGTGGCCAGCGGAGTTCAGTGGGCCAGGGCGGCCCGCGGAGTTCAGTGGGCCAGGGCGGCGCGGGCAGAGCAGGGCGCCAGGGCGGCAGGACGGCCCACGGAGTTCAGGACGCCAGGGCGGCGCGGGCAGAGCAGGGCGCCAGGCCGGCGCGGGAAGAGCAGGACGCCAGGCATGCGCGGGAAGAGCAGGACGCCAGGCTGGCGTGGGGAGAGCAGGACGCTAGGCTGGCGCGGGAAGAGCAGGACACCAGGCTGGCGCGGGAAGAGCAGGACGCCAGGCCGGCGCGGGAAGAGCAGGACGTCTGGGCGGCGCGGTCAGAGCAGGGCTTCTGGGCGGCGCGGTCAGAGTCAGAGCAGGGCGTCTGGGTGGCGCGGACAGAGCATAGCGTCTGGGTGGCGCGGACAGAGCAGGGACCACCAGAACTGGGTCCACCGGAACCGGATCCCCCGGAACTGAGACCCCCGGAGCCGTCACGGAGGGAGCCTTCCTTCTCCTCCTCCGCTTAGAGACCACCGGCACCGAGTCCACCTGCACCGAGTCCACCTGCACCGAGTCCACCTGCACCACCGGAACTCGATCCACCGGAACAGGGACCACCGGACCTGGCATGGAGGGAACCTTTCTCCTCCTCCTCCGTTTCGGAACCCCTGAGCTCGGAACCACAGGAACTGGAACCACCGGAACACGGACCACCGGAACTGAGTCCGCCAGAACAGGATCACCCGGAACTGGGACCACCGGAACTGGGACCACCTTCCCGGTAGCTCGCTCCTGCTGGCGAGCGAGACCCTCCACCATTGCCTCAAAAGTAACTCTATGATATGCACTCCTGAGCAGCCAATCCATGGGCTCATCGAGTGCGTGATTAAAAAGGTCCATAAGAGCCTCATTATTGAGTCTTAGACCCTCCGCTGCTCTAATGAAGTCCCCCGCAAACCTCCTCAGATCAGCCCCTTGTTGACGGAGAGACACCAAGGCCTGAAACTGAATGATTCTCTCATAGTGGGGGCAAGAGATAGTGGAGGCTGGCGGGTGAGGCGAAATCTTCCTCTGCTGAGTCCTCGGCATGGTGGTTACGTTCTGTTACGTTACGCTGAAGGAAACTGAGGTGAGGACTCAATTGCAGGGAAAAAAAGGTTTTAATTAATAAAATAAACAGAAACACAAAACAAAAACCCACAAGGGGGAAAACGTAATATAATACAAAACATAATTGAAATGAACAACAAACCAAAAAGTCAGGGAGCGGCTCACAGGGAAGGGACACGTAGACAAGACATATACAACGTAACCACAAAGACTGTGAACACATGGGAACTATATAAAGGGGAAGAAATCAGGAGGGAACAGGTGTAAGAAATCAAACACTAATCAGATAACAAGAGGGAGGGATCAGACAAAGACACGAGCACAGCCCAAAACAACAACACACCACATGTGCTCCACAAGACAGGACAGCCATGTAACAGAAATCACTTCTGTTTTGGATGGGGAGCTCTGAGAAGCTCAAAGTTCACATTCCAGAGGAGGCACAGTGTGTACAGCTGGATACGTCATTATTTAAACAACACAGTTCACCGAGTCCACAAGATGGTTTGACCAGCAAAGTATAGCTAGCTGTTGTGGCAGATGTGGCAAACTGAATTATGTTCAGTCTCTGAACATTGTTTCTGTTATAGTTGCAGATTAAAAGTGGGAGATGAAGGATATGATTGGAAGGTGGCTGATTGAAAATACCTACCCAACACATATTCAATCTATACTGTATACAAAGATGAAAGTATATTTTGTTCACAAGTTGAAGGGGAACACACACACCCAAATACAAAAAAATGTGTTTATTCTTTGAAAGCTTTTTCACAGATTATACATTTTTAATGAGTTTCAACTGCTACTGGTTATGGAAAAAGTAGGTAGTAGGATAATAACAGCTTAGCATTTCCTATTCTCATTTACACTGACGAAGGCAAAGAGCCGATATATTTGTACTTCTTTATCTCCTATTAATAAAGTATTTTAGTGCAGACCTTTTTCACATTTTTCTCTTCTCATTTACAGCATGGGTGGAAAAATCCTTGTTTTTTTTATAGTATTGTGGTAGCATAAGAAATATACAAGAAGTGACATAGTGTAAAGTTCAGCTATACTGTCTTCAGATTGAATCAGAAATCGTATAAATCCGTCAGGGTGTCACTCATGATGTCTGGGGTCTCTCTAGTCAGTAAAATGTGATTTTTGTAACATTAATGTAAATTTAGTTTTTTAAACAAATGTAATATCACTCACTTCATACTGTACATTTGAAGGGTTTTATGAGGAATTTATGTTTTTTTTTTTTAATGGCTCATAAAATATAAGCTTGAGGATGAAGATAACATGGAAAATGTGCCATGGATTAGTGGAAGACTGCTGTCATCTACTGAAAAACCCTTATAACATTTAAAATTAATATGAAATTTCAGCAGGTGGCTGCAGAGCATCACTCAATGGCTCATTTGCCATTTCCACATAGATATAAAAAAAATCAATAAATGTCAATAAATCAATGTGTTGTGGTGTCACCCCTTTTCGCTTTTTGTGCTTGTTGTCTGCATTGTAACAGATTTTTTTTTTTATAGTCTCCCATTGATTTCTATGGGTGATTTGTGTGTGTGTATGTTTGTGTGTGTGTGAGCACGAGCATTCCACATTGTGGATGTGTTAAACTGTTGATGCCATTTAATTTCTGTGTGTTGTGGCAGAGATTTAGCTATTTTATTTGATACATTTATAAAAAGTGTTGTTTTTTATCATTTCCCTGTTCATTTCCAGTGTGGGAGACCCCGTAAATCCTGAGTATGACGTACAACCAGATATCATTCTATTTATCAATGCATTTTTTTGTTTGTAGAGCTAGCAAGTGTCGACAAAGTCGTCAAGTCTCATGCCATTTAGAGAAGTTAATTTCAGGCCACCACAGACACCAACAGTGCATAAGTGTTAAAAACAATAACACATAGCTGAAGAAAATCATTTCTTCTTCCTATTCAGAGCCACAGACTCGCTGAAGGCTGTTGTAGAAAGGCATTCATAATTTAGACAGCTGGGACAGATGTATGTACAGTACGCTACTAAAAAAGATTTAGCAACGTTTATCCCTGTTTAATGCACCTTATTTCAGCACTGCTTAGCAGAGTTATTGAATGCAGAAGAATGTCTTCCAGCAGATGGCTTTCTACATTGGCAGCAACAGTCTTCTTGTCCACAATTCATCATAAATGCTAGGCTGTCTCCATTGACATTGACTTTAAACTCAGCACAGAGCCATTGCAGTACTAATGCTCAAAATACCAAGCTATAGTTGTGTGTAGCTGCCTTGCAAATTGACAAAAGAATGATTATCTTGTCAGATCTCACCTCTTGTCCGTATCTGCGGTCTTCATGCTTAATGGATGAGCTATTAATGGATGTGAACACTTGACTGGAAGACGAAAGCTTGAGGGACTCCACTGCAGTGTAACGAATTATTAATAATATAAATATTATTCATAATTATTCATAACTCATTATGATTATTAATTATGATTAATAATGAATATTTGAATCAGTTAACTAGATTAACTTGATGTAGCTACATTTACATTACAATCATTCAATCAGTTCGTCCTAAGGACGTTCAGTATTGATTATTAATTTAATTCTTAGAAAAGGATATTTTTCATGGTCACAGAAAAATAATTATTTCTTTGAATTTACCTAAGCGCTTAGAGCGCATTAGCAAGATCGATCATTAAAGGGACAATATGTTTGCAGGCACAGAGTCAGGACCAACATATATTGTGCACAAACTTTAATAACTAAATCACGGAGCAAGACTATAACTAACATAAGACAAACATGACATACACAACGTATACATAACAAGAGGTAAGGTTAAAGTAGTTGGAGGAAAAAGGGGTCAGAACAGATTGATGGAGTTATAGAAAAATAACTCAGAAAGTCTAGCTTGCAGAGAGTCTAGAACCTTTGTGAAGAACCATCATTAATAAACTTCTTTGTCTGAACAAAGAGTTTACAGTTTTACTAACTACACAGCGATTTCTGTTTCGTACTTTACTTGCATCTAGCGTGAGCTGTAGAAGACCATCCGAGGTGAAATCGCAGGAGGCAGTTTGTGGGTTCCGTCTGATGGCTTTGACGTGGCGGTCAAGTTCTTCTGCAAGAAGAAATTATGAGCTTGCGTGGTTGCTTCAAATCCGTAGAGGATGAGAAAATGGCACATGGCGTGCAGAGTCCATGGCCTTGTGAGGCCTTTGGCTTGGTGTGTGTTGAGGCCTGCCATGTGGGCACCCTGCTGGGCAGGAGCCCACAGCCACAGCGTGTCGTGTCCGTGTTAGCAGGAGAAGAGAAGAGAGGGACGAGTGCCTTGCTCCTTAAGAAGTCTGCAGGAGGTCACCACCTCCTGAAGTAGACTTGACCAATGAGATTGTTGGGATTTCCAAGCGGGGAACATCTACTCTGGAGATTTATGGCTCTTTGTTTCAAATCGGATTCAAAAGGGTCTGTGCCCATTTATACTCTAATTAATGCAACAAACACATATTGCCTCTTACGAGAACGTGACATACATGAAAGTGTAAGTTGTGAAGCGAGCATTAATTTGATAGCAGACACGAGAAATAAGGTTACCTGAAATAGTAAGTTGTTCATACGACATTTTTAAGTTACAATGCAATGCAATTACCAGTGCAACCGACCCTTTACAAGACAGTTATGTGTGTACATACAAGGTCCTAGGATGCTTGTTAATTTATAGACGGTTTGTCTATAACTTGAGGCAAAAGCGTGTTTTACAGGCTGTGTCTTTCCCCTGTAGACTTTCCATGTGGCCACATTCCTTTGGTGTCGTAAAACATCTTATCAGTTGTGTTTCCAGGGTAACCGAAGATCCTTCTCTGTGGTGTTGGGGGAAGGTCTGTTATTCAGCACAAAGTATTTAAAACATATTTGTTAAATGTAACAGGCAATTAAGTGTCTGATTTGCCTCAATCACTACAGCAGCACACATAAACTATGTTGGCACCTTCAGTATATGCTTCATAATCTTGAGAGAGCAGGTTTAAATATATTTTGTAATATATCAATGCAAATCATGGTCTTTGTTTCTGGTCTGTTTTTCAAAAACAAAATTGCATTTCACTGTAACTGAATCTCTTGGAAGGAAAAATTGTGTAAGGGGATTAAATACTAAACCAGATAATAAAGCAGTGTAACACAAAGCAGGCGGGTTAGATGTGAATAATGCTACTTTATTTAGATGCTTTATGCTGCCATTAAATTGCGTTAGCGCCTCTGTGCTTTCTGTTTCATCTACATTCTGTGCCATTATAGCCTACTTTCTAATGATTTATATGCTTTTTTCAATAGAGAGAAAATATCTTAATTCATATGAAAACGTCTGAAAATCCCTCCACTCTGTATGATTTTTTTTATTTTTATTTTTACTTTTTATTAAATAGAGCAATTCTTTTCTCTGAGCTGAGCCTTTTTAAACAAGTCACACTTGTTTATCCTGCATATGTGACCTCGCCTTAAACTTTCATGTCAGAGGAAAGGAGCTTGCTTGCCAGAAACATTTAAGATTGTAACCAAGCACAGACTTCAAACATAATGGCATTTTTCTTACAAGATGTGACTACAGTTTAAATCATTCATAACCTCCCTATTTAGCCATACAAAACACAGGTTAGAGAATGGAATAGGGTTTATAATATTTAAAGCACACTGTTAATGCAGGGTAATGTGCACAAAACTGTGTGTATTTGTGCTCACCTTTTACCTAATTAAAATAGTGTTTATACCTTGTGGGAATATGACACATTGAAGTGGTAGAAATATTCTTCTCAATATGATGTGAAAGATATGAGGGTTCCAGTATCATATACTGAATAGTTACTTGAATGTCTTAAAAAGATATAGCAGGGATGAGATCATCTTTTGTCTCAAATATTTTGGTCTGAATAGTCTCACACTCCTTTGAAATTTTAGAAAGGTCAATCATTTTTCTTTCTCTCTCACAGAAAGATGGCGATGAAACAATTGGACCCCAACTCCACTATATTATCTACATTTTTCTCTCTTGTGGAGGACAGCTACAACGTCTCAGTGAACCATACCTCCTCTCATCCATATCATTATCCAAACATCACCTACGTGGACTTCTATCTGCACGAGCCCTTGGTGTCTGCTATCTTCATTGTATCCTACCTCCTCATCTTTATTGTGTGCATGGTGGGAAATGGAGTGGTGTGCTTTATCGTGCTAAGGAGCAAGAACATGCGTACGGTCACCAATCTCTTCATTCTCAACCTGGCCATCAGTGACCTGTTGGTTGGCATCTTCTGCATGCCCACAACATTGGTGGACAACATCATCACAGGTAGGCCCTTCTTGCTATTGTGATCCAATGTTTTCTGTGTTTATTTGAATTAAAAGGTTAAACATACAAAAAAAAAAGAGTGTTTTTATATAATTATAATTTATAGTTACAGTAAATATTATTTTGCACAGTTCATCATCTAGGCCTCCAAATATTAGTCACTCTGTTGCTGCGATGACCACCATGGTATTGTATGGTATAGTTTCCATCCCAATACAATTGCTTTGAAATAATAGGCTATTGTAGTTAATGTTTAAATGTTTATTATATATTGTTATACAAGACATTAAACAAGTATAAACGTCACAACGGCACACCATTAAATTCACTACACAAGAAAGTGAGACCAAAACAGCACATTCCCATGATGCTTTGCACAATAAACAAACCAATTAGATCTATAGTTCTATAGATCTATATTGATCTATATGTAATCAGATAACGATTGTCGCTTTTCGAAACAATGAAGCGTTGAAACATTTATAAATCGTATTTCAAATAACTGGTTCGGAGCTTGTTTCAATCTTCAGGTGACAGGTGAAGTGAATAACACTGATTATCTCTTCATCACAGCACCTGTTAGTGGGTGGGATATATTAGGCAGCAAGTGAACATTGTCATCAAATTTAATGTGTTAGAAGCAGGAAAAATTGGCAAGCGTAAAGATATTTGACAAGGGTCAAATTGTGATGGCTAGACGACTGGAGCATCGACTCAGAGCATCTCCAAAACTGCAGCTCTTGTGGGGTGTTCCCGGTCTGTAGTGGTCAGTATCTATCAAAAGTATTCCAAGGAAGGAACAGTGGTGAACCGACAATAGGGTCATGGGCAGCCAAGGATCATTTATGCATGTTGGGAGCGAATGTTCGGCCCGTGTGGTCCGATCAAACAGACACGCTACTGTAGCTCAAATTGCTCAAGAAGTTAATGATAGAAAAGGTGACAGAATACACAGTGCATCTCAGTTTCCTGCTGGAAGTAGCCATCAGAGGATGGGTACATGGTGGTCATAAAGGGATGGACATGGTCAGAAGACACACTTCAGTCTGTCTCACTGACATGTGTTGACGTGTGTAAATGATGGCGCCAGGATGTTTGCCGACTTGCCACAGCCTGTCCTTGTCTCTTTTATTTGTAATGTTTCTTGTTTGTTTTATCACGCGCTCTGTTTGCTCCCCTCTGGTATATGATCGCATGACGCTACTAAATATTCGATCAGCTATGCCCGATTGTTTATTTAGCGATCCCAGAGATGATTGGCATCTGCACCCGCATTTTGTGCCAGTCGCATTGAGGAAAATGTGTTACCTGCCGGGATGTCTGTGCTTGTGGAGGAAACGGCGAAGGAAACGTGGGAAGCGTGCTGGAGTCCTTGTGAGATCGAAGAGGACTGGGAAGTTTCCAGTCATCGGACCAGCTTCTTTGATGGCGGAGGCCGTGGTTGTGAACTCGAGACGTTCATACATTGTGCCTGTCTGTCCGTCTTCGGCGCTGATGTTTCAGTCTTCGCGGAGGGCGTACGTGAGGCGACGGTCTGCAGATCAAGGAGTTAATCATCGGAATCTTCGCTATTTACGTGACGGGAGTCCGGTAACTTTTTATGATTCCTCTCTGCGATCCTCCTCTTCAAATACTACTCTCACTCCAGTGACAATGGCGTTGATAAACGCGAGATCTCTGGCAAATAAGACCTTTATCTTGAACGATCTTTTTCTGTCTTATGAAATAGATTTTTTATTTGTTACTGAGACTTGGCTAAATGCTGGTGAAATGACCTCTCTTTCGGAACTTTCTCCTCCTGGCTGCAGTTTTTTTAGTACCCCTAGGTCTGTTGGCCGTGGCGGGGGTCTTGCAGTTGTTTTTAAGGACAAGTTTAAGTGTAGACTTTCACCTTCTGCGCCTTTTAGCACTTTTGAATCTCAGTTAATTACGCTGAATTCCTTTAAATCTGTGCTATGTGTTTTGATTTATAGACCCCCAAACTCTCATGGGGATTTTATACAGGAGTTTTCTGAATTTTTATCTGGTATTGTCTCTTCTTTTGACAATATTTTAATTTTGGGGGATTTTAATATACATGTGTGCTGCCCTTTAAAGCCCCTGGTTAAAGAATTCCTTAATTTATTAGAGTCGTTTGATTTTTTGCAATGCGTTTCGGGTCCAACTCATGAACGTGGTCATACACTTGACCTTGTATTATCTTTGGGATTCTCTATTGATAGCGTGAAGATTGTTGATACTGTTTTCTCTGACCATAAGACTGTTATTTTAAATACTAACTTTCCTTGTGTTGCATTGGGTAATACTGTTTCAGCCTCAGCTTCGGCTCGCATACTCAATCCATGCACAGCTAGTAGTTTTTCAGCGGTTTTTAATGTTTCTCCTCTATTTTCATTGACCGAGTCATACTCTCCTTGTATGGGTTTAGAAGAGTTGGTCGATCAGTTTAACTCTTCTTGCCTAGAGATTTTAGATGCTGTGGCTCCTGTCAAAGTCAGGGGGAGAAAAGAAAAATCGCAGCCCTGGTTGAACAGTTCTACCCGTGCTCTTAGGCAGGAGTGTAGGAAGGCTGAACGCAAATGGGTTAAAGATAAATTACAAGTATCTTATGACATCTTGAAGACCCGTTTGAACGAGTATCAAAGAGCTGTTAAATTGGCTAGATCAAATTATTTCTCTGACATCATCTCCAGAAACTGTAATAATTCTAGAGTACTTTTTTCTACCGTAAATGCTGTTCTTCATCCTACTGCTACTCCTGCACTCAGTCCTTCTGCTGACATGTGTGAAGAGTTTTTAAATTTTTTTATTGGTAAGGTTGATGGAATTAGATCCCAAATTTCATCTGTTGGCAATGATTTTATTGTTTCTGTTGCCCCTCAGAACCAATTGACAAGTTTCATGCCCGTTTCTTTGCAGCAGCTTAAGGACATAACTGCTCACATGAAGCCCACTAGGTCTCCGGGTGATGTGCTCCCTTCTTCTCTGTTTAAGCAGGTACTTGATTCAATTGGCCCAAGTATTCTGTCTATTATGAATATTAGTTTGTCATCTGGTGTTGTTCCAGGTAGTTTTAAGCACGCGGTTATTCAGTCCCTTTTTAAAAAAAGCACCTTAGACCCATATGACATGAGTAGTTTTCGTCCGATCTCAAAATTGCCATTTATTTCTAAGATACTAGAAAAAATTGTGAACGTACAGCTTAATGACTTTTTAATTAAGAATAATATTTACGATAGATTTCAATCAGGTTTTAGAGTTGGTCATAGTACAGAATCGGCTCTTTTGAGAGTGTCTAATTATATCCTTCGAGCTGTTGACTCTGGGAACTGTGTTGTCTTACTGATGTTAGATCTTGCAGCCGCATTTGATACAGTTGATCATAGCATTCTCATTGATCGTCTTAGGGATCAGATTGGTATTCAGGGCTTAGCCCTGAATTGGTTCTCTTCCTATTTGAAAGATAGAACTTTTTCAGTTTGCGTAGGGGATTATTTTTCTTCCGTTGCCCCCCTTGTGTGTGGGGTTCCACAGGGCTCAATACTGGGACCAATTCTATTTTCCCTTTATATGCTCCCTCTAGGTTCTATCTTTGAGAAATTTGGGATTCAATATCATATTTATGCGGATGATTCTCAAATTTATCTACCACTGAAACAGGGGCATGAATGTGCCATTCAGTCTCTTCATGCATGTTTGGCAGAAGTTAAGTCCTGGCTTGCGAAAAACTTTCTCCAATTAAATGAGGATAAGACTGAGATTATTATATTTGGAAATAAGGGGTGTGTGGATGATGATTCCCTGGGGTTGTTTCCTGGGAAAAAACTGTCTAGCGTAAGAAACCTTGGTGTCATTTTTGACTCTGAGCTGAAATTTGAGCAGCAAATCAACGCTGTCGTTAAGAATAGCTTCTTTTATCTTAGATTAATATCTAAATTGAAATCTATCCTTACTGTCAATGATATGGAGAAGGTTGTTCATGCCTTTGTGTCATCGCGTTTGGATTATTGTAATGTGTTGTATCTGGGTGTGAGTCAGGCTTCCCTCTCCCGTTTGCAGCTTGTTCAGAATTCAGCTGCCAGACTTTTAACTGGCACTAGGAAGAGTGAACATATTACTCCGGTTTTAAGGAAACTGCATTGGTTACCCATACGATATAGAATTCAGTACAAAGCGCTGTTGTATGTTTTTAAGTCTCTGCATGGTCTAGCCCCTGAGTATGTTACTGATTTAATCTGCCGCTGTCAATCCAGCAGGTCTATGTGCTCAAATGATCAGTTGCTTCTTGCGGTTTCACGAACACGTTTAAAATGTAAAGGTGACCGGGCTTTCTCTGTTGCAGCTCCTAGGCTTTGGAATAACCTTCCTCTGTCTGTAAAAACCTGTCCTTCTTTGGGTGTCTTTCAGAGTGCGCTTAAAACTTATTTGTTTTCCTTAGCATTTGATAATGCTTTTTAAATTGTGTTATATGTTTGTATTGTTTTTGTGTCTTTGTGTTTTTTACTTTTTCTTTTATACCTCCTGTACAGCACTTTGGTTCCACTTGTGGTGTTGAAAGTGCTTTATAAATAAATAAAGTTGAAGTTGAAGTTTGTTACGTATGGGGCTGCATAGCCGCCGACCAGTCAGGGTGCTCATGCTCATGACCCCTGTGCACTGCCGAAAGCGCCAACAGTGGGCATGTGAGCATTAGAATCACATTTTCTTTTACATAACGTGGATGGCTGGGTACGTGTGTGTCATTTACCTGGGTAACACATGGCACCAGGATGCACTATGGAAAGAAGGCAAGCTGGTGGTGGCAGTGTGATGCTTTGGGAAATGTTCTGCTGGGAAACCTTGGGTCCTGCCATCCATGTGGATCTTACTTTTTCGACACGTACCACTTACCTAGGCATTGTTGCAGACCATGTCCCCCCTTTCATGGAAACTGTATTCCCTGGTGGCTGCGGTCTCTTTCAGCAGGATAATGTGCCCTGCCACAAAGCAAAAATGTTTCAGGAATGGTTTGAGGAGCACAACAACGAGTTTGAGGTATTGACTTGGCCTCCAAATTTCCCAGATCTCAATCCAATCGAGCATCTGTAGGATGTGCTGAACAAACGAGTCCGATCCATGGAGGCCCCACTTCGCAACTTACAGGACTTAAAGGATCTGCTGCTAACATTTTGGTGCCAGATACCACAGCACACCTTCAAGGGTCTATAGTGGATCCATGCCTCAACGGGTCAGGCCTGTTTTGGCAGCAAAAGGGGGACCAACACAATATTAGGATTTAATAATGTCATAATGTTATGCCTAATTGGTGTATGTGTTACATTTACATTTAATTCCTTCGAATTTATTTAGTTTTCCAAGACATACCTAGTAATACACAAAAAGCACTACAATACACAAGCTCTTATTCCAAGATGGCCTATACACAGAACAAAACTTTACACTCTTCACAAAAACACTACACTTCTACAAGAGGGTAACGTTAAGACCAAAATACACATTTCCATGATGTTTGGTAAAGCAACAGCCATTTATAACTATTTCCTGAAGCCACTTAAGTCAAAATAAATGGTAACTTTCTACAAAAAGCCTGTCTGTACAGTCCATGATTCTAAAGCTCAGGGGTGAAATTATGCCAAACACCCTCTACACTAGTATAGTTTCCAGACAGCATCAAAATATATCTGTTGATATGTTCAGTGGTGACATAAAAAGTGCCTTTATTTATACAGGGATTTTTACAATGCCGATTGTTTCAAAGCAGCTTCACAGTGGTAACAGGAAAGTAATGCAACAGAATTGGATTTGGCTGTACTCTGGACCATCTGATCTGGATACGACCCAGATCCGGCTGACTACAGCAAACCTTGGGATAAACAGAGAGACTAACATCAGCGTAGATGCCATTCTTTTTATGATGTTACGAGTACTTCAGGTGTTATGGGAAGTGTTCCCGGCAGACCTAGTTAATGCAGCCTAACAATCATTTAAAGAGCACCTATCATGGAATTTTGAAATTTACCTTTCATGTAGTGTGTAACATAGATCTAAGTGAACAAAAACATCCTGCATAGTTTGAAATATGACAGTGCACCGTATATATAGTTATTTTCTTTCAAAAGTAAGAGTCGACTCTGAGTCATTTTTAAGAATCGTTAGAAGACCGAAGCTTTTTCTCTGACTAGATGACGTCAACTTGTCAAGTTATTTGAATACGATACGCCCACTTATTGCGCTCCAAGACGCCAGTGAAAACTAGAAAACATCATGGAGACGAGACGCTGTTCTGAAGTGCCACTCAAAAGCAAACTTTTTTCATCTGCCCAAGGATGAGCATTTGAAGACTAAGTGGCTTGAAGACAAACCATACATCGTCGCGATTGAGTGTTTATTAGTCGTCAAATGTATGTTTCGCGATCTCAGGAAGCTTTTATTATGGACTTCTATTATGGCACATGGTTCTTCTTCGTCTGTCTGTGCCATATATGGACTACATGTGCACAGAGCGCCCTCCGGCTGCCTGCCAGTATGAATTGAAAACAACACATAAGAGACTCAATCGCTCATGATTAGGCTTTATCTGCGCATTTTGAGGAAGTATTGAATAAAAAAATACTCCTCTGTTTAGAAATTTGACACAGACATATGAGAATCTATCAATACGTCTCCTCATCTGCACACTTTTGAACTAAAAGCCCTGAGGGAGGTTGATTTGTCGCGAGTCTTCGTGAGGAGAATAGGGGAGTTTTTTTATGAATGAGATCAGCTGAGGCTCATATTACAATCAAACGGTACAGACGCGGTTTTCATATTCATAACTCCTGACACATATTAACAAATTACTGTCACTATAAGACTTTGATGGGCGTTCCGTTTCCGAAAATATCTGCACAGACTATACCAATCACAACTGACTGGGTCATCGGACCAATCACCGCAGATTAGCGTCACGTAAAGGCGGGGTTTTGAAAAGTGAATCACTAAAGGAATCATTTGAGAATCGCTGTCAAAACAGGTAAAAATAAATGCATATTATAAGAAAACTAAAGTCTTTTTTGTCATTGCATGCATGCAAAACTGTTGTTGGGGACTTCTAAAACAATATTTGGAACATTTTAAATGCCATGATAGGTGCTCTTTAACTGATTTGAATAATAGAAATTGATAATGTTCCATAGTAAAGAGTTTTAGTCTAGATTTAAACTGACAGAGTGTGTCTGCTTCCCGAACAATGCTAGGAAGACTGTTCCACAGTTTAGGTGCTAAATAGGAAAAGGATTGACTGCCTGCAGTTGATTTTGATATACTAGGTATTAGCAACTGGCCAGAGTTTTGAAACCGCAATAGACGTGATGGAGTATAATGCGTTAAAAGCTTCGCTCAAGTACTGGGGAGCTAAACCATTATAGTGCTTTGTAAGTAATAAGCAAGATTTTAAAATGTATACAATGTTTAATAGGGAGCCAGTGTTGACAGAACCAGGCTAATATGATCATACTTCCTGGTTCTAGTAATGATCGATTGCTCCTCATCGATTGCTCCTGTCTCCTGTTTGCCTCCTGCCTTGTTTGTAGCTCTGTACAGCCTTGCTTGCGTTTGAATCTCTATTTTGATATATTTTCTTTGTTCTACTGCTAAATATAACTTACTCATCACCATAAATTGTTTAAATAAATGAGTCCACCCCCCAAGATTATTGTTATAAACACGAGCAGCGTCTGAAAGGTAAAGGGTGAGGGGTTGCTGTAATTTATAATAATATCTTCAGTATTACTCAGAAGTCTAGTTTCAAATATAATTCCTTTGAAGTTTTGGTGCTTTATGTAACGTTATGTAGTGTACATAATAAAACCCGTTTAACATTTGTGTTAGCTACTGTATACAGGCCACCAGGGCATAATACAGACTTTATCAAAGAATTTGCGTTAGTACTGGCCGTAGATAAAGTACTAATTGTTGGTGATTTTAATATCCATGTAGACAATGAAAAAGACGCATTGGGATTAGCATTTAAAGACATTCTAAACTCTATTGGAGTTAGGCAACACGTGTCAGGACCCACTTATCGCCATAATCATACTTTAGACCTAATATTGTCACATGGAATAAATGTTGATACCGTTGAAATTCTGCAGCAGAGCGATGACATCTCTGATCATTACCTAGTATCATGTATACTTAATTTAGCTAAGGTTGCAAAGCAGCTCCCTCGTTTCAAAAATGGCAGGACAATCTCTGCCGCTACTAAAGATTGCTTTTTAAATAATCTTCCTCATCAGTATTATCTCCTCAGCATCCCAGATAGCTTAGAAGAACTCGATGTTGCAACAGAAACTATTGACTCTCTCTTTTTCAGTATTTTAGACACAGTTGCTCGTTACAACGAGCACACCCGGGCCCTTAAAACAGCAGCCAGAAAAATGGAGCGCAGCTGGAAGGAAACAAAACTAGAGGTCTTTCGTAATTCTTGGAAAGAGCACATGATCGCATACAGAAAGGTCGTAAAAACTTCTAGATCTGCTTATTTCTCGACTCTCTTGGAAGAAAACAAACACAACCCTAGGTATTTATTCGATACAGTAGCTAAATTAACCAAAAATAAAGCTTCAAATTCTGATGTTTGTAAACAGCACAGCAGTAATGACTTTATGAACTTCTTTACATGTAAGATTGATAATATTAGGAAGAAAATTTTAACCATGCAGCTGTCTACTACAGTATCACATCAGAAAAATTACACTCATTCACTGCTATAGGAGAAGAAGAATTGGCTAAACTCGTTAAATCATCAAAATCAACAACATGTATGCTTGACCCTGTACCGACTAGGCTATTAAAAGAGATGTTACCAGAGGTCATAGATCGATCCTCTTCTTAATATCATTAATTCATCTTTGTCATTAGGATATGTATCGAAAACTTTTAAGTTGGCTATTATTAAACCACTTATTAAAAAAACGCAGCTTGATCCTACAAAATTAGTCAATTATAGGCCAATCTCAAATCTACCCTTTCTGTTAAAAATACTTGAAAAGGCAGTGTCTTCACAATTATGTTCCTTTTTAGAAAGAAATGGTATCTGGATTTGGATTTCCAGTCAGGATTTAGACTGTATCATAGCACTGAGACTGCTCTCATCAGAGTTACAAATGATTTACTCTTATCATCCGATCGTGGCTGTATCTCTCTATTAGTGTTACTCGATCTTAGCGCTGCATTTGATACTATCGACCACAACATTCTTTTGAATAGACTCGAAAATTATGTAGGCATTAGTGGAATTGCCTTGTCATGGTTTAAATCATACCTATGTGACCGTTATCAGTTTGTAGCAGTAAATGAAGAGATGTCACACCGATCACAAGTTCAGTATGGAGTACCGCAAGGCTCAGTGCTAGGACCGCTGCTCTTCACCCTGTACATGCTACCACTGGGAAATATCATTAGGAAGCATGGAGTTAGTTTTCATTGTTATGCTGACGATACTCAGCTCTATATTTCTTCGCGCCCTGACGAAACTTACCAATTCACAAGATTAACGGAATGCATAGCTGCCATAAAACATTGGATGACCAATAATTTCCTGCAACTCAATTCATAAAAAAACAGAATTTTTAATTATTGGACAAAAAAGCTCCACAAGTAGTAACCTAGAATACTGTCTAACACTTGATGACTGCTCTGTCAAGTCCTCGTCATCAGTGAAGAACCTGGGTGTGCTCTTTGATACCAATCTTTTGTTTGAAAGTCACGTTTCTAGCATCTGTAAAATTGCATTCTACCATCTTAAAAATATTTCTAAATTACAGCACATGCTCTCAATGCAAAATGCTGAACAGTTAGTTCATGCGCTCATGACCTCAAGGTTAGATTATTGTAACGCTCTACTGGGTGGTTGCCCTGCTCGCTTAATAAATAAACTCCAGCTGGTCCAAAACGCAGCAGCTCTTACTAGAACCAGGAAGTATGACCATATTAGCCCAGTTCTGTCAACACTGCACTGGCTGCCTATTAAACATCGCATACATTTTAAAATCTTGCTTATTACTTACAAAGCACTAAATGGTTTAGCTCCCCAATACTTGAGCGAGCTCTCAACATATTATACTCCATCACGTCTACTGTGGGCTCAAAAATCTGGCCAGAATTCTGTCCACTGCAGGTGGTCGATCCTTTTCCTATTTAGCACCTAAACTCTGGAACAGTCTTCCTAACATTGTACGGGAAGCAGACACACTCTGTCAGTTTAAATCTAGACTAAAAACACATCTCTTTTCTGTGGCATACACATAAAACACTTTTTCAATGAATTGATTGTTAGGCTGCATTAACTAGGTCAGCTGGAACACTTCCCATAACACCTGATGTACTCGTTACATCATCAGAAGAATGGCATCTACACTAATGATAGTCTCTCTGTTTTATCCCGAGGTTTACTGCAGTAAGCCAGATCTGGGCCGTATCCAGATCAGATGGTGGACCTGCACCCAGAGAAGACCAACGCAGGACCCTGAAGTGTCTGCAGAGACCGTGTCAATTAGACTCCCCTGAAATTGCATCGTCGACACGGCATCCTCAATAAATCCGTCTCCGGCGTGATGACTCCGATTGTTCGAATATTACAATTGAATCATTCTTAAATCGATATGTCATCCTCAATAAACCCGTCTCCAGCGTGTTGCCTCCGATCTTTCGAATATTCCGATCTATTATGACCTCTGACCTGTAAAGTTGCCAGAATAATAATCATACGCTGTTTGTTAATTGGCCAGAGGAGAACTGGCACCCGGACAAGAGGGGAGTCCAACCAGAAGCGCATTGCAGTAGTCAAGTCTAGAAATAACTAGGGCCTGGACAAGAAGCTGTGTTGCGTGCTCTGTTAGGAACGGTCTAATCTTCCTGATGTTGTGGAGCGCAAACCAGCATGAGCGAGCTGTCTTAGAAATGTGTTCTCTGAAGGACAGCTGGTCATCAAATGTTACTCCAAGATTTCTGACTGACTTTGATGGGGAAATCAAGGATGTACCTAACTGGATGGTGAAGTCATGTTGTATGGTGGGACTGGCAGGGAAAATGAGAAACTCAGTCTTTGCCAGGTTAAGCTGCAGGTGATGTTTTCTCATCCATGCAGAGATGTCCGCCAGACAGCTGGAGATTCGTGCAGCTACTGTGGGGTCGTCTGGGTGAAATGAAAGGTAGAGCTGAGTGTCGTCAGCATAGCAGTGGTATGAGAAGCCATGTGCCTGAATGAAGGGTCCCAATGAAGTAGTGTAGATGGAGAAGAGGAGAGGACCAAGCACTGAGCCCTGGGGAACCCTAGTGGTTAGTGGACGTGCTTGGGATTCCTCACCTCTCCAGGCAACCTTGAAAGACCTACCTGTGAGATAGGACTCAAACCAAAGGAGTGGAGTCCCTGTGATGCCCAGTGATGAGAGGGTGGACAGAAGAATCTGATGATTGACCGTGTCAAAGGCCGCAGATAGATCGAGCAGGACGAGGACTGATGATTTGGAGTCAGCTTTAGCTATCCGCAGGGCTTCAGTGACCGACAGTAGTGCAGTCTCTGTGGAGTGGCCCCTTTTGAAACCTGATTGGTTGATGTCCAGCTGATTATTCTGTGATAGGAAGGATGAAACCTGGTTGAAAACAACTCGTTCAATGGTTTTTGCTATGAATGGTAGTAGAGAAACCGGTCTGTAATTTTCTATTAGTGATGAGTTTAGTGTGGGTTTCTTAAGCAGTGGAGTTACCCGAGCCTGCTTGAATGTGGTAGGGAAGATGCCGGTGCTGAGAGATGTGTTTGTAGGTTTCTCCCAAGGTTTATTTTTCTCCATTAGGTCACCTGATGGGGTTTTGGTTTCCTTGCCACTGTTGCCTCTGGCATGGCATGCTCAGTTGGGGACACTACATTTTTCTAAATTTTTCAACTAAATTAACCATATAAACTAAATTGCTGATCTAATTACTGATCTAAAGACCACACTGTCACTGTATGATAATTGAAATGAACTGATGACATCACCGTTTTCTCCAGAATGGCTATACGGCTGAATAAAATTATGTTGCATTATTTTCCTGTTTAACACTGTAAAGCTGCTTTGAAACAATCTGCATTGTTAAAAGCTCTATATAAATAAGGTTGACTAGTAAGAACTCGAGCTACTGCATTTTATAGAACTGATCATGGAAGAAAGTGTAGGCAATCAAGTGAATCTGACTGAACAAGCTCTTCCTGAACACTCTGAAATTGGCCTGTTCCTCTACATCACAATGAAGGCTGCTAAACCGAGCAACATTTTCTGAAAGGACTACCTTTTGCTCAATGGATTCTTGACAGAGGAATGACATTTTTCATTGGCTGCATCCTCATTTCTTTCATCTGGTTACCATGCAATCATTATAAACTTTGAAGCCGACTGTGTGTGCTTATCCATCGGGGAATCTACAATCACGAGATGTGCTCCCCTGCAGCTTAACAATCAGTAAATGGAAAGAACCGTCTATTGTGATAAGCAGTTGAATGCAGAAATGAACTGAATAAATTAAATTGCAATACTGCAAAGACAGTAGCAGGAAAGATTTTGCAAAGCAGTTTGATATTGTTACTTTAAAAAAATTGAGCCTTTGATATTTTTTGTACTATAGAAAGAACTGTAGATGACAGGAGAACTAAAACAACTTGTCAAGTTCTGAAAATAATCAGTGTTTATGCTGCAAAGTGTACAGTATACTGTTCATAAAATATGTAAAAAGTGTTCATATGTGCTGTAGAACAACTGAGTGCTGCAGATGTTCACAGCCATGCTGATTTTTTTTAAATTTGTATATTTAATATTACTTTTGCTATCATCTAACGCTTATTTAGATCTTATATTTAACACTCACTGTTAAATGTATTTTTTTTGCATAAATTCATTGTTACTTTTCAGCATTCTATCAGACCTCAACAATTATGTGACTGCATTAAAATATCAATGTTGACTCAAAGAATTTCTCCTGCAAATGGCGAAGGTACATGTTACATTTACTGCATTTAACAGACGCTCTTTTTACAAAGCGACTGAGAAAAGTGCTTTAGCATCACATATGACATTGTTGTGATCAGCAGATGGCAAAGCATGCAATCTGGAACACGACCTGCTTGGTTACTACAAAGATTAGTAATACAGCTCAGTGTAAAATAAGCCAGTTATTATTGGAGCTAGGTTAGTGACAGGTTAGTGTTCAGTGTGACAACAGTTTTCTTGGCGTTTTGTGTGGATAAGATGGTTCAAAATTGAAATGACAAAGTCTTGGAAAGGGTGGTTCTTGGCTGAAATGAACAGCCAAAAAACTGCTTAATGGCTGTTGTTGTGCCTGCCAAGTATGCAGTGATTCAATGAGGATACCTGATTGTCAGAGAGTGGAAAACAGAATCGTCAATCGTCACATCATTATCAGTGTAAGAATGATAGTAGAAAGCCATGAGAACAGACAACATTTACGAACATTGACGAGCCAGCACATACGCAGATTTCAAATTTAAATTTTGTGCAATATGAAGTGCATATACCCCAAAATGCACTTAAATTCACTAATATGCATCACAAAGCTTAAAATGAGTGCAATGAACTATGAGTTCAAAGCACAAACTATTCAGAGCTGAATGTCCTCCAGACGTTTTAGACATCTGAGGGAACATGATTTGTCTCTACAAAATCTCCTAGCACAAGGTAGACCCTTTGCAATTTCAAAATTGCAATCATATGGCATTTCGGCATATGTGGCATATTTTTCTGTTTTGTTACATGGACTCTTAGCTTGTATTTTTCCTGTTTCCCTTTTTTATTCCCTGAATTGTCCTTAGCTATGTCTTCTTTAGCTATTTATTGTAGTTCTCTTGTAGATACATTTGAAATCTTTTTCTCTAAATTTTGGCTTTCCGTCCGCAGACTTTTGTCCTGCATTTGAAAATGCTGTTTTTGTGTTGTAGTGTGAATTGTGAAAATTGAGGTATTCGAAAACAATGACAAATGATGTGTAGTTATACGACTCATATTTTTCTTCCATGTGCCAGCTATTTGCTTTCATGGTGTTGTTAGAAATAAATATTACTTTGTACAATCTTCCTGCAACTTTCCTGCAACAATGACGGAAATTTCATCACAAAAAAAAGTTTTACACATGATTTACGTGTTTTCAGACATTTCAGTTTGGATGAGCAACTTTTGGAAAATGCTAGTGTGGACAGACAGAGTGTTTTGAAATGTATCCTAATATAGATGTAGCCTGGGTTTCTTGTACTTAAATATGATAATGTGCATGTTTATGTTGTTAAAATCTTGAATACCTAAGATACTGCAAACAGACACTGAAATCAACAACAAAAGCACACTAATAGTCATTGATTTGGGAGCTGAACTGCGGCAAACTAGCAATGTTCTCTTACGGTTCCAAGCACACACTTCCTATCCTGGGTGCATTTAGCTGTCACATAGCAACACAATCCGTGGAACTTTGTGTGATACCTTGTAACGTCTGCTCTTTGAGTAGCTACCAAACAGCCAGAGAGGTGAATATCATTAAAACTCCCTCAGTTCTGTCTCCACCAACAGGACTACAGCAGGTTGGCTGCTAAAGAACCACTTTTAGTTATTCCAGGGTATCTCAACAACACAACATTTTCATGTACAACCAACATTTCACCCTGTAGCGAATTAGCTCTGAGGGGAAATATTAATAATTAGTCATAACTCATTATTAGATTAGATTCAACTTTATTGTCATTACACAAGTACAGGTACAAGGCAACGAAATGCAGTTTAGGTCTAACCAGAAGTGCAATAGCAGCAAGTGCAGGATATACAACGGTTGCATAAGTGCATGATATACAATGGATGAATAAGTGCAGGACATGGATATGTACTGAATTTATATATATATATATATATATATATATATATATAGAGAGAGAGAGAGAGAGAGAGAGAGAGAGAGAGAGAGAGAGAGAGAGAGCGAGAGAGAGAGAGTGAGAGAGAGAGGCTGTTCCTAGAATTCTAAATGTTTATTGATTGTTGATTGTTTTTACTTAAAAAAAAAAAAAAATTCTATGTATGTGTATGTGCATGTGTATATGTTTGTGTGTGTGTGTGTGTGTATATATATATATATATATATATATATATATATATATATATATATATATATATATATATATATATATATATATATATGTATGTATATTTATTATTATTATTATTATTTATTATTATATTTATATAATGTATGTACATATGTTGATTATCTGTAAGAATTAGAAATGCTTTGGCAATACATTGCAACAATTGTCATGCCAATAAAGCACAATTGAATTGAATTGAATTGAATTGAGAGAGAGAGAGAGAGAGAGAGAGAGAGAGAGAGAGAGAGAGAGAGAGAGAGAGAGAGAGAGAGAGAGAGAGAGAGAGAGAGAGAGAGATGGCTATTACTATAAACAGAATTTACAGGTGAATATGTACTATGAGTATAATATAATATACAGATGGCTATTACTATAAACTGAATTTTACAGATAGAGGTATACAATATGTTAGGCTAAGATGAGGAATATAGCAGTGGATTAAGGTAGTGCAATGAAGTATGGACAGAAGCTATCTGAAAAAAAGTGTAAAGTGCAGTGTAAGTGATTGCATATTATAGTTAGATGTATGGTGCAAAATGCAAATGTAAACAGTGGTACTGTGAATACAGTCAGTGCAAGTGAGCATAATCCAGTTAAGGTATGGTAGTGCAAGATGCATAGGTAAACAGTTTTTCCAGTAGTGCAAATAACAAGTGAAGGCAGATGTGAGGTAGGAGAGTTGGCAGTATATGAGGGGAGTGGATCAGCGAGGGTTAGAGTTCAATAAAGATACAGCTCTGGGGAAAAAACTGTTCTTTAGTCGGCTGGTCCTGGTCCGGAGGCACCTGAGACGCCTGCCGGAGGGCAGGAGAGAAAACAGTCTGTGGGCTGGGTGAGAGGAGTCCTTAAGGATGCTGCAAGCTCGATGCAGACAGCGTTTCCTCTGGATGTGCTCGATGGCAGATAGTGGAGTCCCTGTGATGCGCTGGGTAGTTTTCACCACCCGCTGCAGTGCCTTGCGCTCCGCAACAGAGCAGCTCCCATACCATACTGCGACACAGTTGGTCAGGATTCTTTCTATTGCGCAGCGACAGAAGTTCACCAGGATAGCCGAGGAGAGCTGATTCTTCCTCAGTGTCCTCAGGAAGAAAAGGCGCATTATGATTATTCATTATGATTAATTATGAATATTTGAATCAACTAGATTAACTTGATGTAGCTTCATTTACATTACAATCATTCAATCAGTTCGTCCTAAGGACGTTCAGTATTGATTATTAATTTAATTCTTAGAAAAGGATATTTTTCATGGCCACAGAAAAAATATTATTTCTTTGAATTTACCTAAGCGCTTAGAGAGCATTAGCAAGATGGATAATTTAAGGCAGGGGTTCTCAACCTTTTGCAAGCTGGGCCCCCCCCAAAGCTGGTTCATTGCAGTTCCCAAACTGATCTGCAATTCACACGTCCCCCATCACCTCCTGCACCCCCTCTCCTCCCCCCTCCTGTCATCCAACCCGAGCTTAAGGTCTGTGTGGAGGATGTGAGCCGATCACTGGCCACTAGAACATCTAGGCACAGGAACAGTTTCTTCCCACTTGAACTTGAACAGTTAAATACCCCCCCCCCCCCCCTAAAGTGTCTGTTTAGTGCAATCTTCTAAACTCAGGAGATTATTTATATTTATATATTCATTCTACTCAAATACTGTAAATATGTTCATAATCTGTAAATGTTTATTCTGACTAAACGTAACTGTGACCTTATATATTTTTTTAACTATTTTTCATATTTTTATTCTTAGAATTTGTATTACTATGTTCTTGTTGTGTTTGTATTGTACACTCACCTAAAGGATTATTAGGAACACCATACTAATACTGTGTTTGACCCCCTTTCGCCTTCAGAACTGCCTTCATTCTACGTGGCATTGATTCAACAAGGTGCTGAAAGCATTCTTTAGAAATGTTGGCCCATATTGATAGGATAGCATCTTGCAGTTGATGGAGATTTGTGGGATGCACATCCAGGGCACGAAGCTCCCGTTCCACCACATCACAAAGATGCTCTATTGGGTTGAGATCTGGTGACTGTGGGGGCCATTTTAGTACAGTGAACTCATTGTCATGTTCAAGAAACCAATTTGATATGATTCGAGCTTTGTGACATGGTGCATTATCCTGCTGGAAGTAGCCATCAGAGGATGGGTACATGGTGGTCATAAAGGGATGGACATGGTCAGAAACAATGCTCAGGTAGGCCGTGGCATTTAAATGATACCCAATTGGCACTAAGGGGCCTAAAGTGTGCCAAGAAAACATCCCCCACACCATTACACCACCACCAGCCTGCACAGTGGTAACAAGGCATGATGGATCTATGTTCTCATTCTGTTTACGCCAAATTCTGACTCTACCATCTGAATGTCTCAACAGAAATCGAGACTCATCAGACCAGGCAACATTTTTCCAGTCTTCAACTGTCCAATTTTGGTGATCTTGTGCAAATTGAGATTTATCATTTTCACGGATTGGTTCAGCACTGAGTCAAAGAGAACCTGCATTTTTTTAGCAGCTACACTGCAAAAAAATGCTTTTCTTACTTAGTATTTTTGTCTTGTTTTCAGTCCAAATATCTAAGAAATCTTACATTAAGAAGCATTTACTAGACAAGCAAAAGTTTTTGTCTTGTTTTGGGGGAAAATAACTCAAAATTTTTGCTTAAAATAAGATAAATAATCTGCCAATGGGGTAAGCAAAATTATCTTGTTTTCTGTTTGAATTAAGATAATTTAGCTTACTCCATTGGCAGATTATTCATCTTATTTTAAGCAAAAACTCCCTTAATTTTGAGTTATTTTCCCCCAAAACAAGACAAAAACTTTTGCTTGTCTAGTAAATGCTTCTTACTGTAAGATTTCTTAGATATTTGGACTGAAAACAAGACAAAAATACTAAGTAAGAAAAGCATTTTTTGCAGTGTAGTGCTTCGCGATGGACCATGAAATGTGTCCATTTCACAAGCGGAGCTACTTGCTGAATGCGAGCAGCTAGGCCACGCTTACGCCCCGTCATTGCCTGTGCACCATCCGTGCATAGGCCAACGCATCGATCCCAAGCCAAACCATTTTCACGGATAAAAATATCAAGGACATTGAAAATGGCTTCTCCTGTAGTGTGCAACTGAAGAGGCCGGCAAAACAGGACATCCTCCTCAATCGCCTTGTCCTGCAGATACCTGACATAGGTGAGGAGCTGTGACTGCCCAGCAATATCAGTGGATTCGTCCAGCTGCAGCGTGTAGTAAGGACTCTTTTTTACGAACTCTATCAGTTGCTCTCTGATATCATTGGACATGTCTACAATTCTCCTAGCGACTGTGTCATTGGACAGTGGTACTGCACCGAGTGTGGCTGCTGCACTATCGCCTATCATTATTCTGCACGTCTTGCGCTGCCGGCAAAATGAGAGTCTCTGCGATTGTATGCGGTTTACACAGTTTACCGATTCTTTTGGCCACTACATATGATGCCTCCAAACACTGTTTAGACACAGTGCTGTGCACTGAAATGGTTGCCTGGTGCTGATGGAGGCCATCAAGCTTTCTTTTAAAATATTCAGCCGGTTTATTTTTAATGCCAGCATGCTTTGTTTCGAGGTGCCTTTTTTATTTGCAGGGCTTCATACTGTCGTTTGCCAGCAACTCGGCACACACGACACACTGAGGTCTCAGATCAGCCGTGACTGTAAACCCAAACTGCAGGTATGCTTCATCGTACCTTCAAAGCTTTTTTGCAGCTGGTGGTGCGTCGGTTGGCTTGTTGGTCCTCACAAGAAATTTCTCCATTTTTGTTATGTGTTTTCAATAAAGTTTATGCAATATGTAACTGTGTGTGTGGCTATGTAGAGAGACGTATCAGGGGCTGATCAGTTGGGACTTAGGCAGATCTTTAATTAAACAAACAAAATAATTATTTTGCAGACAATTCAGATTTTATTTTAATACTTAACGATTGTAGTCCTCCTCAGTGTGTGTGTGTGTGTGTGTGTGTGTGTGTGTGTGTGTGTGTGTGTGTGTGTGTGTGTGTGTGTGTGTGTGTGTGTGTGTATGTGTGTGTATGTGTGTCAGTCACGTGGGTAGTTTTAGCTAAGTGTAGCTACTGCCTAGCAGTTAAAAAAAATGACTGGCTAGGGCTGAGATTTGATCTAATCTTTAACAAGAATGTTTGTGGATTTAGTCTTTAAAAAGACTGTTGGGGTTTTGTAGTAAAGGACTATGTAAATCGAGATTGATAACAGACTAGCGAGAGCTGGCACAAGCGAACTTGGCAAGAGACTAGACTAGAGTGAATGGAGAGCTATGTCATGAGTCAATTTAAATGCAGTGTTTTATTTTGTGTGAGAGTGAGTGAACATTTACACCCCGCTCTGTAAGCCACAAAAGTCTCCAAAAACACCAGTAAAAGTCGCTGGATTTGTCGATTTTGACAACAAAAAAAAGTCGCCAGGAGGATGATTTGTTTGTGTTATAATCAGTGATTGAAGTGGGGGAAAAAGGTGGCGGCACTCTCTTTGCATTTGCAAATCATGACATTTTTACAGTGTAAAACAAAACTTGGAGATATTGCTGTTACAACAATTTATTGTTATTTATTTATTAACAACATAAATGTATTTAAACATGTTTGTGTGTGCGTGGCTGTGTGCGTGCGTGTGAGCATTTCTCAAAAACTAAAGGAAAGCTTTAACTGTATCTTATATTCTGACTAGTTTATTTGTTTATATATATACTAAATACGACATCACGTTTTATACGTTTGCAGTCTCTGAAACTTCCATCCGTCATAAAAATGAATTTGGATGTTTCGATTTTCTACATTTTTCGCATCCTTAGCAAATATTTTGAGGAGTGTTTTTGACAATTGACGAATATGAAAAAACGAATACGACAGTTTCGGACTCATATACTCGGAACTTAAACTTTTGATGCTTGCACAGCTTCTCGAGGAGAAATCAAACAAATGAGCTCTGTTTTCTAAAGTCTATGAGTGGAGCACACACAAATAAACTAAATTGACATACTGCAGTTAAATTTCAAAATGTGGTGTTTTTATATTTATAATATTTAAATACAGTTCAGCAACATACATCACACGCCCTGACGACCAAGAGAGCTGACAATTGACCATCACTTAATTTACCATCACCTCACGATTGAAAATGTGACACTGATTTCATATGACAGTTCAACAAACAAGTTAATAATATTGAGTCACTCAATATTATTATATACTCAATATTAAGACTAAATAATGACTGTTTTGGTCTATTTTAGCAGCAAAAATAGATCTGATGAATCCAAACAAGATCACAGCATAGTAGCGCATCTCACAGCAACACTCAATCGTGTTTTGAATGATTCAGTGTTTTGAAAGAATCGGTTGAGTCAAAGATTCAATGACCCATTCACAAACATCTGTCTCATTCTTGATGAATCGGCCATTTGAATGAATCGTTTGAATGAACGACTCAATGACTCACTTAATAAAACCGCTTATCACCTGCATCACTTTGCGCTCACTATTAACAAACCAATCAAATTTGTTAAAAACTTTTTTTTTAAATCAGTCCAAACACATTTTAATTTTTATTCAGGAGTTATGTATATACAAAACAATAAATTTTTATGACAGTAGTTTAGTGATTAAAAAAATTAGTAATTTTTTTCCCTCCCATCCTGTAGCCTACTCGCGCCCCACTGGTTGAGAACCACTGATTTAAGGGACAATTTGTTTGCAGGCAGGAAGTCAGGATCAAACATATATTGTGCACAAACTTTAATAACTAAATCACGGAACAAGACTAAAACTAACATTAAACATAAGGACATAATACATACATAACACAATACATACATTATAAGAGCTAAGGTTAAAGTGGTTGAAGGGAAAAGGGTCAGAACAGATTGATGGAGTTATGCAGAAAGTCTAGAACCTTTGTGAAGAACCATCATTAATAAACTTCTTTGTCTGAACAAAGAGGTTGCAGTTTTACTAACTACACAGCAATTTCTGTTTCGTACTTTACTTGCATTTAGCCTGAGCTGTAGAAGAACTTCCGAGGTGAAATTGCAGGAGAAGGTTTGTTGGTTTCGTCTGATGGCTTTGACGTGGCAATCAAGTTCTTCTGTATTGGATGAAGAAGAAATGATGATTAATTAATCAATTCACCTACACAGTGTCATGCTATCTTTATCACAGTGCAAAGTCTCTGTCTCACCTGCTGGTTGGCTTTTTCGCAGCCAGCCCTGCAGTGATGTTCTGCCCTTTGCTGCCTCCCTGAATCGTTTCTACCTCTCCTGAATCCACCTCTTTTCAGTGGGAATCTTGGCTTCAAAAAATACCCAAAATAGTGATAGGATTTAGGCATTTAACCATTTTTAATAAAATAATTAATGTGTAGCCTAGGCTGCTTGTCTGCAAGCTATCTGTCTGATTATTTAGGCTAAACGTGGCAAACTCATCCTGGATTTATGAAGATTTTAATTAATTTCATAAAATTTGATGATGATGGTAGTCCGTTTATTATACCTTTCCGACAACGTTAAGTCGTCTCACCCGACAACCGCAACAATCTCCTTCTAGTGCCGCTCATGCAGGCTCAGCTCAGGTGCCGGTCGCGTGCAGCGCTGCAGCCACATAAACAGAGTTTGCCCTTCCCCCCTACTGAGGCTTTGCGATTTTTTTTATTCTTAAATTTTTTTTATCTAGACCTACGTGAAATTCTGCATCCATTGTAAAATGTTTATTTTTATTTTTTTCCACCTCGTAAGGGCAACGTGAGTCGAGAAGGGCATATTGTCAGTTGCCCGGGCCACCTGAGCAACCCCCCTGTGCACGTCCCTGGTTCTTGTAATACTAATATGTTGCACAGGTATCGACATATCCTATACACGATCATTCAGATCTTTAGATCACGACTTCATAGACACCAAACATGCCATACCCATGATTTTCGTTAACCATAGTATGCAATTCAGAAACATAAATCCAACAGAGATTTAATTAATACATAGACCAAACATTATAAAAACAAGTCATGAGATGAATATATGTTTATATATTTCTCAAGTGGTTATATATAGGCTATATGGATTTAAGATGGTTTATTTGTCTTTTTCAGAAAGACAGTTTCAGCT
The DNA here is from genome assembly GCA_023566225.1 of Romanogobio albipinnatus. Lineage (NCBI taxonomy): Eukaryota > Metazoa > Chordata > Actinopteri > Cypriniformes > Gobionidae > Romanogobio > Romanogobio albipinnatus. The sequence continues at coordinate 30,353,576 of CM042242.1, forward strand.
CTCTGCACATTCCTTTGGGTCGTAAACCTTATCAGTTTCTAGGTGTCCTTTTCGGGGGATGGGTCCATAGACTGACATTCAGAGTGAGCTCTAACGGATTACTTGTTAAATTGGACAAATAATTGTGTCTGAATTGTCTCAGTCGCTACACCCTCACCAGAGGTGCTTTTTACAGCCCCACATGTAACACGTCAATGTGATTTACGCCACACCTCAAACCTCCCTACCCAGGCTAAGTAAGAATAAGTGTTGACATATGGCAGGAAGATTTCCCTATTTTGTGTGAACAAGCCCTACAACAAAAACAGATGACATAAATTAAATTGGACTCAGCTTCATATTAAAGGCCCCATAATATTCATGGCAAAGATTGAAATTTGTGGTGGTATACTGTTAGCGAACATCCCAGCAACATTTGTGCAACTTCAATTTATACTATAACCAGCTCTTTTGTGAATTTGTGTTCCCTTTCAGTCGGTCACGTTCGACGTACGTCGGAACTGACCGACGAATTGGGATCTGTTCTCAGAGACCAATCTACTTTGAGTGTATTAGAAACGAGCCAATGAAAATTGGCATGCGGATCACGCATTCCACGCACCGCCCCGTTTCGCGGGTATAAATACGGAAGTGGAAGTGCCGCATACCGCTTTCAACTTCGGAGCCGAGCATTATATGTTCCTACGAAGAGTGTGTGTTCTACTAGAGCAACAAACGAGTCACGAGAAGATCAGCTTACCTGTTCCAGTGTCGGTGTGACGGTGCTTTACAGCGGTGGTCGCGACCAGAAGAAAACTGTCGGTTCGCTGGGCGTTTCCTCTGAGTGCTTACAGTGGGCTTGCACCTTTTAAACCACTGTAAGCCGCGGCTATTCCCCTGTGTGCCTCGGCACTTTTGGAGCGGTTCTCTCTTCTCTCTCTATCACTAAAAGAGCAACACGGTTTGACCCTGCGTCTTTTTCAAGATGTCATTCAAACCGTGTGTTTCTGGATGCCGTCGGTATCTATCTCCAGTTGACGGGCACGATCGCTGTCTCTCGTGTTTGGGCATTCAGCATGCTGAGGCGGCTTTCGTGGATGACTCATATTCGCACTGCGCGAACATGACCATCGCAGTGTTACGGTCTCGTCTCCAATACCTCAAACGGGGTGGAGTCCCATCGTGCATCCCCCAATCTAGTGGTCCTCCCGCTGCAAAGCAGAGGGCTGCAACTTTGGCTGATGCCTTTGGGGGAGATCTGAGGGTTACTGTGAGGGCACTCCCGCCGGGTCACCAGACTCATCGGGCCCCTCCCCCCTCAGCTGCGCCGGTAGAGTTTCTTTTGGAGCTCCAGCTGAGGATATGTTATCGATAGCTGCATCGGGGGACGAGCTAATGGACTCCGGAGATGAAGATGTGGCTGCGTTGCCCCCTTCGGGTGTGGTAGCGTTGCCCACATCTGATCCGGAGCTCACGGCTATGCTTTCCCGGGCCGCCGCGAGTGTCGGGCTCGAGTGGAACCCTCCTCCGTGTCCCGAACCCTCGCGGCTGGACGATTGGTATCTCGGGCGGATCGCGCTGGTTCTCAGCGCCCCGCCCCAGTACCATTCTTTCCGGAAGTGCATCAGGAGCTCACGAAGACGTGGACTGCGCCCTACAGCGCTCATACACGATCGACTGACTCCTCCGTCCTCACTACCCTCGATGATGGCCCAGCTAAGGGTTACGTGGAGGTCCCCCCAGTCGAGCGGTCGGTTGCGATGAAAACAACTGTGTCCTAAGACCACTGCGGACTGGCGGGGTCACCCACGTCTCCCCTCCCGGCATGTAGGTTCTCGTCCAACCTAACGTGCAGAGCCTACACAGCCTGCGGGGAAGCTGCGTCATCTTTGCATGCCATGGCGCTCCTGCAGGTCTACCAGGCCAAAGCGCTCAAGGATCTGCACGAGGGTAGTTCCGACCCAGGGGTTATGCAGGAACTGCGTACCGCAACGGACCTCGCCCTCTGGGCGACGAAAGTCACCGCACGCACGCACCCTGGGTCGGGCGATGTCCACTCTGGTGGTCCAGGAACGCCACCTCTGGCTGAACCTGGCAGATATGCGTGAGACCGACAAGGTGCGGTTCCTCAACGCCCCTGTCTGTCAGGCCGGCCTCTTCGGCGACGGCATCGAGAACTTCGCCCAGCAGTTCTCGGTGGCCCAGAAGCAGACGGAGGCCATCAAGAACATCGTGCCCCGACGACCCGCTGCTGCCTCCACCCAGTCGTCGGCCGCAGCACCTCCGTCTGCTCGTCGCCGAGGGCGTCCTCCTGCGGCTGCCTCCGCCCCTGCCAAGCCAAAGCAGCAGCCTCCACAAACGGCGAAGCAGGGTGCCAGTCGTAAGGGGGGCGCCCAACCCGCGTCAGGACCTGCGAAGTCAGCAGGCAAGCGCAAGGGCAAGCGGCCCTGACGCGGGGAGCCTGGGGAGAAGAGGAGCTGCTCTAGGGGAGATGGTGCCCGCACCTCTCCTCCCCCCGGAGGAGGACCGGGGGGAGAATGTCAACATGGCTGGTTTCGAACATCTGCCGCTGGCCCTCCGGGGCCCAGCGGTACCCACATTCTCAATAAAAGAGCAGTTTCCTCCATCCCTGAGCTCAGAGAGCGACAGGTTGGCAGTGTGCGACGCCCCCGGGCCTTGCCACTCCTTTCCTCCCCTCTCACCCCTCGCCAGGGGGCAGCAGTGTGGGCACCGAGGACCCCCCGGGCCTTCTCACCCACACTCTGCCCCACCTGGAGTACTCAGACAACACTCCGGGCCGCCTGCGGGCCTCCCGAGTCGGGTCTGAGTGCTCCACCTCGCTGCCTCACCCCGGGTACGTCTGTGGTGCCGATGACCCCATTTGTTCGGTCTCTGGGGGCCTGGCTTGGCCTCCCAGAGACCGTCACGCTGGCTCATCTGTACCATCAGACTCGGCTATGCGATTCAGTTCGCACGCCTGCCTCCCAAGTACAGGGGCATCCTCTTCACCTGAGTGCGGAGCTCGGATGCCCATGTCTTGTGGTCAGAGATCGATGTCCTGCTGGCGAAGGGCGAGGTTGAGCTGGTTCCTCCAGCCGATATGAGGTCGGGGTTCTACAGCCCCTACTTCATTGTACCCAAGAAAGGTGGTGGGTTAAGACCAATCTTGGACCTGCGCATTTTGAATCGGGCCCTGCACAAGGTCCCGTTCAAAATGTTAACGCAGAAACGCATTTTCCAGTGCATCCGTCCCCAAGATTGGTTCGCAGCGATCGACCTGAAGGACGCGTACTTTTATGTCTCTATCCTTCCTCGACACAGACCGTTCCTACGCTTTGCGTTCGAGGGGAAGGCATATCAGTACAAAGTCTTGCCCTTCGGGCTGTCCCTGTCGCCTCACGTCTTCACGAAAGTCGTAGAGGCAGCCATTGTTCCGTTCAGAGAACGCGGCATTCGCTTACTCAACTATCTCGACGACTGGCTTATTCTCGCCCAGTCTCAGGAGCAGTTGTGAGAACACAGGGACATGGTGCTCAGTCACCTCAGCCTGTTGGGACTTCGGGTCAACCGAGAGAAGAGCAAACTCTGCTCCACGCAGAGGATCTCTTATTCATGTATGGAGTTGGATTCGGTCAACCGGACGGCGCGCCTCACTCCGGAGCGCGCCCAGTCAGTGTTGAACTGCTTGAATACGTTCAATGGCAGGACAGCGGTCCGACTGAAATTTTTTCAGAGGCTCCTGGGGCGTATGGCATCTGCAGCCATGGTAACGCTGCTCGGATTGCTTCATATGAGGCGCTGGTTACACGACCGAGTCCCGAGATGGGCGTGGCACAGCGGTCAGTACCGGGTCCCAGTGACTCCTTACTGACGCCAAACCTTTATCCCGTGGTCAGACCCCTCGTTTCTCCGGGCCGGTGTGTCCTTAGAACAGGTGTCGAGGCATGCTGTGGTTTTCACGGATTCCTCATCCACGGGTTGGGGGGCCACGTACAACGGGCACGCAGTTTCGGGTCTGTGGACGGGACCGCAACTGCGTTGGCATGTCAATTGCCTAGAGCTTCTGGCGGTACATCTTGCCCTGGCCCGGTTCAAGAAACCGCTCCAGGGCAAGCATGTACTGGTCCGTTCGGACAACACTGCGGCCGTTGCGTACATCAACTGTCAGGGTGGTCTACGCTCCCGTTGCATGCTCCGGCTCGCCCGCCATCTCCTCCTGTGGAGTCAGAAGTTTGTGAGGTCACTTCGTGCCATACACATCACAGGTGCGCTGAACCAGACAGCCGACGAGCTCTCTCGTCAGTCGACACCTCCGGGAGAATGGCGACTCCACCCCCGGAGCGTCCAGCTGATATGGGACCACTTCGGGGTTGCACAGGTAGACCTGTTCGCTTCCCCGGAGTCGACCCATTGCCAGTGGTACTACTCCCTGACCGGAGGTACCTTAGGCATAGATGCACTGGCGCACAGCTGACCCCGGGACCTACGCAAGTATGCGTTTCCCCCAGTGAGCCTTCTTGCACAGACTCTGTGCAAGGTCAGGGAGGACGAGGAGCAAGTCTTGTTAGTTGCACCCTACTGGCCCAACCGGACCTGGTTCCCAGAACTCACACTCCTCGCGACAGCCCCTCCCTGGCCGATCCCCCTGAGGAAGGACCTTCTTTCTCAGGGACGGGACACTCTATGGCACCCGCGTCCAGACCTCTGGAAACTCCATGTCTGGTCTCTGGACGGGATGCGGAGGTTCTAGGTGGCCTGCCACAAGCTGTGGTAGACACCATCGCTTCAGCTAGAGCCCCCTCTACGAGGCGCCTCTACGCTCTGAAGTGGAACCTGTTCGTCGTCTGGTGCTCTTCCCGCCTGGAAGACCCCCGGAAGTGTTCTATTAACGTCGTGCTTTCCTTCCTGAAGGATGGGTTGGAGCGACGGCTGTCTCCCTCCACCCTCAAAGTGTACGTCGCTGCAATAGCGGCGTATCACGATGCAGTAGACGGTAAATCCTTAGGTAAGCACGACTTAACCCTTTAGGCGCCAGAGGTTTTTTCCTAAAATGTTCGATTTTGACATCTTAATTTGAAAAGGCTATATCTTAAAAGTGATAAAAGATAGAGACTTCCTGTAAATTAGAGAAATATTAAGGATGACCCAAAGTTTATGTAGGGATTACATTGTCCCATCTAATTTGCATATTATGACGTCATATGGTGGTGGTCACCTTGGATTATAGAATTTTGATGAAAAGTCACATGTTTAAATGATACATGCAGCACTTCTTTCCCCCAAAAATGTCCCTCACCTTCTGTATGCTATATTGCACAATACTGAATGCTCAGGTAAATAGTAAATAGTAAACAAACTGTGTAAATCGTTACTAATAAATGGTAGAAACAAACCGAATGCATGCAGCGGTTGGCCTTTTGCTGTAGAGATTTTCCATTTACTACATACAGTAGGCACTCTGATTCCATGTATGGGGCACATGTATATTATTCATATGACACACAAACACAAGTAGACAAGACCTGTTTAGTTCAAAAGCTCACTCGCCACGGCAAGGCAGAGATCATGAGAGATACGAGACAAGACGAGAGACAGACGCACGCGCGCGCGCACGCCCACCGAGTTTGCACAGTTTGGACTACTGTCATTGTCATTGTGACTTCCCACCCTGCCTCCACATTGCCCACTAACACTAACTGTTTTTGCAATACACGCGGTTCAGCTGCGTGAGACCAATGCTGCCAGTGCAACACGGCCGTGCGCGGCTCGCGCTCTCCATCCGCACCACTGCCCGGCCAACGCAAAAGCGCGTGCGGTGTGAAGCCGGCGTAACACGCCTGATAACTTCGCGATGAACATTCCGACCCCGCGAAACACCACTGTGTTCCCACCACTGACATTGGGCAAATGACCATCACATTGGGCAAAGGATTCACCGTTTGTGCTTGGTGTAGGGCTATACTTTCATTTTCTGAATCACCGTCATCAGATATTCCCCTTCAGAATTAGGGTCCGCGAATAGAAGACCCAACACTTCATTGCGGGTAAGCTTTATTGATGCCATTAGAAAATAATAATCTAATGCAAATACTCGCTGACATTGACAATATTGCTCTGATAAGATGGCTCACGCGCACACTAGCTCCGCGTTTGTTCGCACTGATTCAATGCGCTCTTGCTCGAAGATTTTGTATAGAAGCATGACGTTTTTTTGAGTCGGGGATGAAGTATGACATCTCTGACATCTAGTGGAGGGGAGGTTGAATGAAATTTGACACCCTATTTGACAAAATCGGCCGTTTTATTCAGTGCCGCATCTTGTCGAGTAAACTCGACCGTGGCGCCTAGAGGGTTAATCGTCAGGTTCCTCAGAGGTGCGAGGAGACTAAATCCTCCTCGTTCTACCTCGATACCCTCTTGGGACTTAGCCCTGGTGCTTAGAGCACTCCAGGGTCCTCCATTTGAGCCTTTGCAGTCAGTTGAGCTAAAAAATCCTGTCCATGAAGACAGTCCTCCTGACTGCATTGGCCTCAATCAAGAGGGTAGGGGACCTGCATGCACTTTCGGTCGACGAATCGTGCCTAGAATTCGGGCCGGCCAACTCTCACGTTGTCCTGAGACCCCGGCCTGGATATGTGCCCAAGGTTCCTACCACTCCCTTCCGGGACCAGGTAGTGAACCTGCAAGCGCTGCCTTCGGAGGAGGCAGACCCAGCCCTGGCTTTGTTATGTCCCGTCCGCGCTCTTCGCGCTTACGTTGACCGGACTCAAAGCTTCAGATCCTCACAGCAGCTCTTCGTCTGTTACGGAGGTCAGCAGAAGGGAAAGGCTGTCTCCAAGCAGAGGTTGGCCCACTGGATAGTGGATGCCATCATCTTGGCTTACCAGTCCCAAGATGTACCTTGCCCGTTCGGGGTACGAGCACACTCAACAAGGAGTGTTGCTTCATCCTGGGCGCTGGCCTCCTCCTCGCTGACAGACATTTGTAGAGCTGCAGGCTGGACGACACCTAACACGTTCGCTAGATTTTATAGCCTCCGTGTAGAGCCGGTATCTTCCCGCATCCTCGCCCCCCGGGGCCAGTAGCGCTAAGTACCTGTTCTAGTGTCGGCTTGCAACGCCACTCCCACCCTCTGGGCCGGATACGTGCGTCCATTTCCTCCAGTTGTGTTCCCCGGAAACGGCTAACCCTGTCGAGTTCCTCCGTTACCCCTGCGGTGCCAGACGTTGCGGCCGTCTGGCGCCAGGCCTGCACCCGTATACTTGTGGAACGTGTGTGTAGGCTGGGTTCCATATGTTGCGGTCCCCTAATGGCTACCCAATATGTGTATTCTTCCACGGTTCCCGCTGCCCTACTCGGCTAGCCCCATGTCTTTCCCTTGACAGAGCCCGCTCTGTCATCTCTGGGTGTGTTCTTCCCCCCCCTGGGACCAGGTTGGGTTCACCCCAGAGACTTCCATAGTTGCACTACCCTGCTAGGTTAGTCCTGATGCGTATTTCCACCTCTCCTTCCATGAAGGATGTGGCTCCGCAGCTTACCATCTCCCGAGACGGGCACGCTTTCCCAGCGTTATCCAATAGTCACGCTGAGTGGGTCTTGCAGGAACAGCAAGTGACTGTCCTTCCCTGCCGGGAGTCCTGACTCCCACTCCCACATAGGAGTGGTCCAACGAGCTCAGGCAGGGCGCTGGAAGGGCCAGCATCCCTGGCGTTTTGGTAGGGATCCCAATTCGTCGGTCAGTTCCGACGTACTTCGAACGTGACCGACTGAAAGGGAACGCCTCGGTTACTTTGAACAAAGGTTTTGTTCAATCCATCAACGTTAGACATGAGTAAAAACGTCTCAGTTACGTATGTAACCCTCGTTCCCTGAAGGAGGGAACGGAGACGTACGTCGGAACTGACCGACGAATTGGGATCTGTTCTCAGAGACCAATCTACTTCGAGCGTATTAGAAACAAGCCAATGAAAATTGGCATGCGGATCACGCATTCCACGCACCGCCCCGCGTCGCGGGTATAAATACGGAAGTGGAAGTGCCGCATACAAATTTCAACAGAGGAGCCGAGATAGGTGGCTCAGGCCTTCAGCTGAAGCACAGCACCTGGCGACGGGACGTACGTCTCCGTTCCCTTCTTCAGGGAACGAGGGTTACATACGTAACCGAGACGTTTTTACTCATGTCTAACGTTGATGGATTGAACAAAACCTTTGTTCAAAGTTTGCTTTGGTGAGCTGAACTCCCGAAACAACCTTCAAACAAAATTTGTTTTGCCCTGATTTTGTTCAAAATGAAATCACACCAGTTCGTTCTTCGATTTTGCTTGAAGTTTATCGGGGCCCTAATAAAGCAAGACATACTGCTGATCCCAACGCCACATAAAAACATCACAACAGGTAAAGGAGATACAAGTGCCTCAACTTTGGTATTTTATCTGCTGCTCAGGTGTTAGAAAATGCAATCCACCAAACACTCAAGGCAATTCTGGAGCCAAGAACCTCAGTGACAATGCCATTGTGTGCAGTTCAACATGAGCAGACACTTATGGCAGCCTTACGGCACTAGTCCAGAGACTTGAAAAGAAAGCATCACACTTAATCACTGTAAATGTAAGTTTAATAAATCCAGGTTTGAGGGATTTCAATTTGTGTCCTCAGCAAATGGCATCTGCTGACCTCAAAAAGGTGACTGCAATGCAACACATAAGATCAGTGATGTAACCATTGCCAGTGAAATGCTAGTTTTACGGACATTATCAACATTGTTCTGAATCCAAAATATGTAATTTATATGATTTGAAACTAATAACAAATAGACATATAAATTATATGAAATATTAATTTGTCACAGAAGCGTTTTAGCATTTAATTATGAATCCATGTAAATTTCAATCGTACTGTATGTAATTGTTGCGCCGACCGTACAGTAGGTGTCTTGAATATTTTTCAGAATAAATAAATAGAACAGCCTATGATTCACAATTCACAATGTGCTTCCAAATGCAGAAATAAGTTGCAGTCTAGTCCATGCTGTGTACAAAGCTGATGTTTTAAATTTATTCAGCATTGTATATAAACATTTGCATAACAAAATAAACGTCTCAGGTTACGTATGTAACCATTGTTCCCTGAGAACAGGGAACAAGACGCTGTGTCAGCTGACGCTACGGGGAACGCCTCCAGCATGACAGGTGCCTGAAATCACAATCAAAAAACGTCAATCCTATTGACCGGTGACAGCCTATGATGTCATCAAGGTGCGACCAGCAAGTATATAAGGGCGCCTTGCCATCATGACAGCATCTAATCGTCTGAGGGACTGTTTGGCAGGTAAACCCTGAGGCATGGCAAAGCGACGCAGCGTCTCGTTCCCTGTTCTCAGGGAACAATGGTTACATACGTAACCTGAGACGTTCCCTTTCGAAAGGGAACTCACGCTGCGTCAGCTGGCGCTACGGGGAACGATATACCCGCGCCGCCATGCCGAAGGGAGTGCATGCCAACCGGGCAGTGACAACTGTCAGGACAAGCAAATTCAACTGAAATGCCTGAACCACTCCCCTTCTGGTCACATTAGGCTGTCAGTGACAGCGCTCCCTACGGTCAAAGCCCAAGCTATAACTTGAGAAGGAACTTGAGAAGGTCCTACCCTGGCCGCTCGAAGGCCTGGAACCAGCCCATTCAACAGAAGGGGTTCCTTTAAGGCAGGGGTCTCAAACTCATTTTACCTGGGGGCCGCTGGAGGTAGACTCTGGGTCAGGCTGGGCCGCATCAAGTATTACACATAAAAAGTGTTTCAAGTATTCAAAAAAAAAAGTAGCACAACTGATCCAATCTTCTCAATCTTTATTATTAACAGTTCTTCAACATGAATGTTTCTTCTGAACATGAACTGTTCCTCTGAATTTTAACTAAATTATATAGCCTATAGAAATTAAATGTAATATGAAATAATGATTGATTTTAATTTTATTTTAAATAATAGACTAATTCACAGCAAGGCCGTAACCAGGTCAAACAGAACAGTGAACGAAATTCTAGGTCTAATTCTAGGACTATTTGTAAACAATATTTGCATTAATTTGCGTCAAATATATTATTAGTCCCGATATTCTTCGCATGAGTGAGTGAATAAATACATAGATCAGCAAGAACCTTTTGAATTCTCTAGTGGTCTGGTGGTAGACTTTTTGTCAACAGTGTCAAAGGTTCCTGGTTCTAATCTGCCCTCATGTAGTTTTTCTTCATTAAAATCAAAGATGTCCATCAATGATTGTATAATAAGACCATGGACACGTTTGCATTTTGTTTTGTGATTTCACCCGAAAGAATAGAGTCTCTCTCAGCAACGGCATTAAGCGATAGATTGCTCGTCCGTGTATGAAGACTGTCCAGTGTGCACGAGCCAAAAGAGAACCTAAACCCCGCCTACTTTGATTTGACATTGACGAGCGCTGTTAGACCACATTCGTTTCAACGGTCTGATCAGCTTCGTTCGTCTGTTCCTGTCAATCACGCGGTGTCAACCAAATACTGCACGAGGGAGGGGCGAGCCTACTCTCTCTCTCTCGCACACACACACACACAAAGGAGGCTGCAAGCGCGGCAAGCGCTGCTCACGCAACGATTCAGCAACAAGGTGCTTTTCAGAGCAACGCGCGGGCCGCACTAACACTAAACTTTGATGTCAAGAAGGGGGCCACAAAATATCATCCTGCGGGCCGCGAGTTTGAGACCCCTGCTTTAAGGGAACGTGGCAAGGGAACCCGAGGGAACCCACGCCAGTCACTATTCGGGAGGATTTCACCGAATGCCACCAGGGAGGTCTGACCTAGTGACCCCATATGGGACACGCCAGTATAGCCAACCCTGTCTGTAAAGTACAGAGCCTCTGGTACTCGCCTCCGAAGAGACATCCCGCTAGGGTACTGAAGAAAAAGGCAGTGTCCTCCACCAGCCGGACCTCAGAGACGGGTTATCCTGGAGAGCAGCGCTCAGCGAAGTGCTTTCTAACCCTTGCTAGTGAGGGGAGTTCAGCCGCTCGATCCTCTGATCTACCAAGCACTTACTTTAAAACGTGCTTAGGAGGCCAAAGGCCTTACAGGCTGATCGTACCAGGGAGGCCCCAAGGGGCCTACAACCAATGGATCAGCGCCAGGCGGCCGTACGCTCACAGCAAACTCTCACTTGAGAGGAGCTCATAAGCCTGCCTGGTAGGTAACCATGCTGTAGGCAATCTATGAAAGTCCCTTCCTACAGGGACCGCATAGCAGCAGCGTCGTCTCGTCATGCTAGGGCATGAACACCGCCTTCAGGTCTTGCAAACGGCTAGAAACCGGAGCCTGATAGCAGGTGACCACTAGCTGTCAGCGTAAGGCCAGTTGTGTGTTCCCGCCTAGGGAACTCGTTCCCCAGGGAGGTCAGAAGGGGCCTCCACCTGGTAACCTGTGCCGACTGCTCGCGTGACCAAACAGCAGAGCTTGCCCTCAGGGAGGCCAGACAGGCCTAACACCTGATAGCAGTCGAGCTAGCCCTCAAGGTAGCTGGGAAGAACAGGGACTCGCTCCATCAGGGAGGTCTAGCGAGGCCTTCCACCTGCCAGACGTCGGGCATTCCTCCATCACAGCCTTCTGCTCAGTGACTGGACTCGTCCAGAAACCGCGAAACAGGAACGTGCCACGTGAGGCCTACTACTCCATAGCGAATCCCACAGGGAAGCCCCGTGCAGCTTGCTACCTGTTAGCAACCCATGCCACGATCCGTTACCGAAAATGAAGCTTATGCGCAAGTTCTGGCAGGAAGATTCAATGTTACGTCACTTATCACATTCAGACCTATCCAATCAAGTCATAATTCTCAGAGTATAAAAGATCGGTAATTAACACATGTTAATCCTCCCCACCACCACCAGGTCGGTCCCTGTCTATACCTCCCGTGGGGCGGCTGCGCCCCTGCCTTCATCTTCAGGCAGGAAATGCAGAGTCTGTTACCCTCGTGACGAGCGCTACCGACGGGGCCTACGCCAAAGAACCTCTAATTTAATACTTGCTGGTCTGCTAATAAACTTGTGGTGTTATCATACTTTATCTGGTCTCCCGAGTCTTCCTGGTAGAACTAATGCCCAGTAATACCCCCTCGGGGGAGACCGGACAAAGCCTGTTACCCACAGCAGGTTCTCAGGGAGGCCTGGTGGGGCCTACCACCTGAACCAAGGTAACCCAAAAGCCGGGAGCCTACCCCTCAGGGAGGCCTGGCAGGGCCTACCTCCAAATAGGAGGCCTGCAGATTCTATGGACCCTGCCGCGATTAAAGGCTGGCTGCTGCGCCCGGGCTGACGGTAGCTGTAGGAGGCCAAAAAGGGCCTACTAGTTGACGAGGTTTCTGCTGAAGTCGACGTCGATGGAGAAAAGCCTCCGGAGCACACTTTTGGGCCACGCGTCGAGACTCTCTTGCAAGGAGGCCTGTTGATGCCTACTACCTGTCCTGGAGTCTGCTTCCCAGACTGCCCAAGCTGGCTACTCACAACCAGCTGGCCTTCGTATGCCCGCACCTGGGGCTGGCTCCATCCCAGAGGCTAGATGGCCTCCATGATGGCGCAGTCTCACGGGCAGTCCCTACAGACATGAACCTAATCACATTGCCAACAGCAGTGCACTCAGCAAACAAATGCTTAACAAACCCTCTAAAGCGAGGGGAGTACAACTTACGTCACCTGCTTCGGGGCGGCTGTCTTACTTTTTCATACAGCGGCCTGTCGTACATGCGAGGGCGTCAGCCATTGGCAATGCTCGGGCCTCAGGGGAGCATCCGACCAAAACCGGCAAACAGAAGGTTGTTCGATGTTCAGCTCAACCCGAACCCTAAAGAAGGTGGAGCAGAAGACATAGAGCAAGGGTGAAAATATCATACAAATATGCAACCCACCGGCCATGCCATCCTCCATGATGAGGCCGGGGGCCGCCAGAAGGTGGCGGCCACACAAGCTCTGAAAGGCGGGAACAGCAAATAAAGTCTAATCGCAAACAAGTGAAAGAGGCTTAAGCCCGCCCCACGACCACTGGCAAAGTCGCTATCCCTGCTGCAACACCTAGACTGCATTACTCAATAACCCCAGAACGCAGAGAAGGGGGCGGGCCTTGGCCGGACGACTCTGTAATAAGAGGAGGCTTGAATCAAGGATGCAGAAACAAAGCCCTATTCTTAAATCAAAATCAAATCAAATCAAATCACTTTTATTGTCACACAGCCATATACACAAGTGCAACAGCAGGTGAAATTCTTAGGTGCAGTTCCGAGCAACATAGCAGTTATGACATGACATGTACAACATTTAAAGCAGCATCAGATTACATCATCTGATGCGCCCACAATTACTCACAGCACGGTAAACTCTACAATTAACAATAAATAATTTACACAATGTGAGTGTAGTTCTCACAGCTTTAACAATATACACATACTTACAATATACATATACTTTAAACAGTATACACTAAACATACATTAAACAATATACATTAAGCTATAATAATAATAATAATAATATACAATGTACAGTATACATTATTATTCACAGTAGAGATCCATTATGTACAATAGGTGCTATATGATAAATTATAAATAATAAGTGATAAATAAATGTGTATATAGTGTGTGTGTGTATCTACAGTGGGTTGTGCTGAGTGATATTCTGTCAGTGTGTGTTATGATCCTGATGGATCAAGAGTTAAGGAGTCTAATTGCTTGTGGGAAGAAGCTGTTCTGGAGTCGGCTGGTGCGTGTTCTGATGCTGCGGTACCGCCTGCCTAATGGCAGCAGTGAGAGCAGCCCATGGTTCGGGTGGCTAGAGTCTCTGATGATCCTCTGAGCTCTCTTCACACACCGCCTGGCATAAATGTCCTGGAGGGAGGGAAGCTCACCTCCGATGATGCAGCTGGCCGTGCACACTACCCTTTGCAGGGCTTTGCGGCTGCGGGCGGTACTGTTGCCGTACCAGGTGGTGATGCAGCCAGTCAGCAGGGTCTCTATGGTGCTGCTGTAGAAGCGTGTGAGGATGTGGCGGTTCATTCCAAACCTCCTCAGCCGTCGCAGGAAGAAAAGGCGCTGATGAGCCTTCTTCACAACGGCCTCAGTGTGGACGGACCATGAGAGTTCCTCTGTGATGTGGACACCGAGGAACTTGAAGCTGCTGACTCTCTCCACCGGTGCTCCATTGATGGTGATGGGGCGGTGTTCTCTCTCATTCCTCCTGAAGTCGACCACCAGCTCCTTGGTCTTGCTGACGTTGAGGGAGATGTTGTGCTCCTGACACCACCGTGTCAGAGTGTGCACCTCCTCTCTGTAGGCCGTTTCATCATTGTCAGTGATGAGACCTACCACCGTCGTATCGTCAGCAAACTTGATGATGGTGTTGGAGCTGTGGGTTGCCACACAGTCATGTGTGTACAAGGAGTACAGGAGTGGGCTGAGAACACAGCCCTGAGGGGCTCCAGTGTTGAGAGTCAGTGATGAGGAGATGTTGCTGCCCATTCTGACCACCTGGCGTCTGTTTGACAGGAAGTCCAGGATCCAGCTGCATAGCAAGCTGTTTAAGCCTAGAGCCCAGAGTTTCCCGTCAAGTATGGAGGGCACAATGGTGTTGAATGCTGAGCTGTAGTCTACAAACAGCATTCTCACATATGTGTTCCTCTTTTCCAGGTGGGAGAGAGCAGTGTGTATTGTGGATGAAATGGCATCATCAGTGGAGCGGTTTGTGCGGTATGCAAACTGCAGTGGGTCCAGTGAGGGGGGGAGAACAGAGCAGATGTGGTTTCTGATTAGTCTCTCAAAGCATATGCTGATGATGGGGGTCAGAGCAACAGGACGCCAGTCATTTAAGCAGGTGGTTTTTGACTGCTTAGGTACAGGCACAATGGTGGACGTTTTGAAGCATGTGGGGACCACAGACAGGGAGAGGGACAGGTTAAAGATGTCCGTGAAAACTCCAGCCAGTTGGTTCGCGCACGCTCTGATGACGCGGCCCGGAATGCCGTCTGGACCCGCGGCTTTACGGATGTTCACCCGCCGGAAGGTCGGGTTACATCCGCTAAAGATACGGAGAGTGAACTAACCTCTGTATCTTCAGCCACGAGCTCTCTCTCCGCGAGGGCGGTGTTAGTTCCCTCAAAGCGAGCATAGAAGGTGTTGAGCTCGTCCGGGAGAGAGGCAGCGGTGTTCACGGTGGAGTTTGTGTTCCCTTTATAGTCTGTGATGGTGTTAATTCCCCGCCACATGCTTCTGGAGTCGGTGGTGTTGAACTGTCCTTCAATCTTGTCCCTGTACTGCCGTTTTGCTGCTCTGATGGTTTTCCGGAGGGCATAACTTGCTTGTTTATGCTCCTCCGCATTACCG
Source organism: Romanogobio albipinnatus (assembly GCA_023566225.1). Lineage (NCBI taxonomy): Eukaryota > Metazoa > Chordata > Actinopteri > Cypriniformes > Gobionidae > Romanogobio > Romanogobio albipinnatus. Next base: position 30,368,944 of record CM042242.1, read on the forward strand.
GAGTTAAAAGTGGAGGTCATTGAGTGCCGCGCGAATATCCCCATTTAGCCACGGCTTCTGGTTTGGGTACAGCCGAATTGTTTTGGTCGGAACAACGTCTTCTACGCACTTCCTGATGAAACACGTTACGCTATCAGCGTAGACCTCGATGTCGTCATCAGAGGCCGACCGGAACATCTCCCAGTCCGCGTGATCAAAACAGTCCTGTAGCATAGAGTCTGATTGGTCCGACCAGCACTGGATGGTTCTGAGGGCGGGTGCTTCCTGTTTCAGTCTCTGCCTGTATGCGGGCAAAAGGAGAATGGAAGAGTGATCCGATTTGCCGAATGGTGGGCGCGGGAGGGACTTGTAACCATCCCGGAAGGGAGAGTAACAGTGGTCTAAAACACGGTTCCCTCGCGTGTTGAAGTTAACATGTTGGTGGTATTTAGGTGCAATGCGCTTGAAGTTGGCTTTGTTAAAGTCCCCGGTCACAATAAACGCAGCCTCAGGATGCGCGGTTTCCTGCTCACTCACTGTCCTATACAGTTCCTTTAGTGCCCGGTCTGTGTCGGCTTGTGGGGGAATATACACAGCTGTGATGATGACCGCTGTGAATTCCCTCGGTAGCCAGAATGGTCAGCACAGAACCATGAGAAGTTCCAGATCAGGAGAACAGAAAGACTTGATAGAATGTACGTTCCTCTGATCACACCAGGATCTGTTGATCATAAAACATACATGCCTTTGATTTTCCCTGAGATATCTTTTTCTCTGTCCATCCGATGCACGGAGAACCCTGTGGTTTCGATGGCCGAATCTGGAATCTCAGCGGACATCCAAGTTTCTGTAAGGCAGATAATGCAGCAGTCCCTCGTCTCTCGTTGGAAAGAGATCCGCGCTCTCAGCTCGCAGAGTTTATTGTCCAGAGACTGAACATTAGCCAGTAAAATACTGGGAAGCTGTGTCTTACTCTGATGAGCACGCCTGCTCTGCTTCCCCGTCCCCGGCGGCGTTTGCGCAGTCAGGCTGCGCAGACAAAGAGCTCTGCTGCCGTGTTTGTAAGCAGCGGGTCGTCGTTGATTAATTTAAAGTCCGGTTTTCGATGTGCGATTGCCGAACCAATGTCCAAAAGTGTCTGTCTGTCGTACGTAGTAAGGCAGACAACATCCAAGACAAAAAACACAAAAACTATAAACAGAACAAACAAAAAACTACGATGTTGTAACGGAGCTCGCAACGCAACAGCCATCCTCGGCGCCATCTTGAGTCCATCTAACACTTAAAAGACAGGCCAGGGGCGAACAAACCTTTCTTAAAAAGGAACGCCCCCCATCCTTAACGGAGCCTCGGCCAAGTGGTGCGACGCTAAGTCTGCACTAGATCTACTCAGGGCTCGGGAAAGAAATATTATCACCCCTTATAAAACAACGAGGCCCCGAAAAAACCCCAAAGCCCCGCAGAGCTGGGCGCAGATCTCACTACAGCTCATGCATGAATGCATACCCGGTCGTCAGCTACTTCACACTTTAAGCTAGGAAAACACAGCTCACCCCCGACACTACAAGCCCTCGGGCAAGAGCGCATATTCAGCTACCCACATTAGTGGGAGAGATAACACGGAGAGGCAGCAAATCTCTACTAGCTAAAGTGAGGCAATCATACACAAACATATAATGTTGCAAAGAAGATCGTTCTTAGCTTACTCACGGGGAGCTGAAGGCCCTGCGAAGTCCAGCGATGTTCCATAATTCCCCAAAAAACCTCTCAGGAGAGCGAAAATAAAGAAGTCCTGGAAAACAGTGAAAATGTTTCACCCTTCTCGAGGGGGACTCACCGCTCGCTTCTTCTGGTGCTTCAAACCTTGAAAAACCAGCCATCAGGCCAGTGTTCGACCACCATCCCGAGGGGGGCGCTCTCACCAAACAAGCCAGGCGGGTCGTCAGACCTTACATATCTGCTCATCATAGGCCCATCGGCCTGATGTAAAGCACCCGGGGAAAGAGGCAAGAGGAAGGGAAAAACAGCGCTCACCTGCGCGCCCTAGGGGGCGGAGTCCTATCGCGCTGCCTTCGTTGGTTCCGGTTTTCCAGCTCCGGCTTCCTTCCTCCTCTTGTTGCGGGTGTCCCGCCTCCTCTGCCACATGAACCACATGATGCTAGACGCCGCTCAGCTCGAGCGGGGCCGTTCCCAGATGCTGAAACCTCTCCCCTCGAAAAGAGGTCCAGACGAGAAGAGGCTCCCTCGAGAACTTCTCATGCATGCTCTTCTCCCAGACAGTAAACGCAAAGTGTGTGTGTATCCTCAGGCGTAAGATACCTGGTACACGGCCAACACACCTGCGGAAGTGGTGTTGCTTCTCAGCACACTTCATCGTTATCCTTCTTGTAGACGCCTTACGTGAAGACAGGCAAAACAGTCCCTGAAGATGAAAAGATGCTGTCATGATGGCAAGGCGCCCTTATATACTTCCTGGTCGCACCTTGATGACATCATAGGCTGTCACCGGTCAATAGGATTGACTTTTTTGATTGTGATTTCAGGCACCTGTCACGCTGGAGGTGTTCCCGGTAGCGTCAGCTGACGCAGCGCGAGTTCCCTTTCGAAAGGGAACATATAATAGTGACAGTCGGTGTTAATACTGATCTTGTCAGTTCATAATGCAAAGTAGGGCTTCCATAAAGTTGGGTGTGTAAAAAATTGCTTGTTTTTCCCCCTCAGTTGTTTTTACTATAAATTTTGCTTTCTGTTTACTCATTCGACTGTATATTGGTGGTCTATAACAGTGCATAAAGGATTACATAACTATATGATGTAGTAATAACGTTTAATAAAGCCACATTAATATAATTCAGTGATATAAATGTATTAAATCAAAAATTTAAATGTGAATTAAATTAATTAAATATCCGCTATTCATTTTGATTATTTTTTTTTTTGATGTATTATATTAATACAATAACTTAATAACATGTTTTGGTCATGTCACCTTTTTAACCTCCCTCGAGTTTGCTGTGTTTCATTCCAGACATTGCAACTGTGACTTAAACCTTTGAGAAAGCTCACACAAAAAGACACTGATTTGGTTGCTGATCAAGAGTCAGCACTGCAACTTAAAGGCAGTTATACTTACAGTTATACAACTTAGGGCAGACATAGCTCATGATCCTATAGTGTGCAATTCTATTATCCACTATAGAGCTCTTATTGATTATGAAAATACTCGCAAACAGAGTGTGAAGGGTTTAAATGTGGGGAGATGTGTGGCAATCAATTCACATGTAATATGTGTATTTGTAAGGAAAACAGCAGCATACACTGTATCTTTTTTCCCCATGATATAAATAAGTAATTGGATTTTTTTTTCTTGCCACAGAATGACCTTCACCCTCAGTTCAGCACTACTAAGTAAATGGAAAGAAAAAAAAAAACACACTCAAAGTTGTTTTCAAATGACTTATCTACAACTCCCTTGAACAGAAGGGCAACTCAATTGCAAAAAGAATAGCTGTGGACTGTTAGTCAGCAGGCCTGTGTGTATGTTCAATGATATGGAAATAAAACAAACGCATAATAAACAAATTATTTTGGCCTATCAAGTAATTAATAATGTTAATTATAAATATTTTTTTGACAGTTGTATGGCTCACTTTTGGGGGGTTTTGTGTACAGTACTTAGTACCTGGTACTTTTTTTAGTACCACCTCAGTTGAGGTTCCAAGCGAGCTGTACCCATACTAAAATGTGACGTGTAAACACTGCAGATCACTGATTGGTCAGAGAGAATCGTCACTACCAGAGTAATTGGATTTGCGACACGAGACACCAAACCCGCTAGATTTAAATAGTCAGCAACAGCCAATGCAGTATCATTTGTTTGCACAACTTTTTTAAAACTACTTGTTTTAAACCAGTGGCTCTCAAACCTGTCCTGGGGACCCCTCGCCATTGCACATTTTGTGTGTCTCCCTAATCTAACACACCTGATTCAAATCATCAGCTCATTAGTAGAGACTGCAAGACTTGAATTGTGTGTGTCTGATGAGGGAGACATATAAAATGTGCAGTGGTGAGGGGTCCCCAGGACAGGTTTGAGAACCACTGCTTTAAACAACCATTGCACACAAAAAAGAAAAAAGAAATGGCTGAATCTTGGTCAGTAGACAAGGTGGTGTCACAACTATAATGATCAGTCTATAATCCCACCCACTTTAAAAGCGGTACTAAACTGCAGTGGAAAAGCAATCCGAGTCAAAGTAAAGTGAGCCGAGCTGTGCAGAGTTGTACCATGCAGTGGAAAAGTGGCTAAAGAGGCTCGCCGACACCTTGCCGGCATCAGACAAATATCTAGCATGATAAATATCTAGAGCTATCTGCCAACTTTTACCAAAGTCCCTTTAAGACAAGTCATTTCACTCAGCCATCTTTGAAATATTTGCCTCTCATGCAGCTCCTTTCTATTTGAATAGGGAAACATCAAATTCTCCAAAACTGTTCACCAAGCTTACGATTAAATTTCATATTTGAAATTCCCAATGAAATCTGACAACTGTCTCATAAATGTTGTTTCTAAAAGCTAGAATCAAAAGCTAATGCGTGTCTCAGAACACTGCCTGTTTCTATAGCAACTGGAGCTTCTAACACCAGCTGCAGTGACACGATGACTTTACCAATCAACGATTGGTTCTTTCATTTAGAAGGTGGGGCTTATTCGCCATATTGGGCATTGCACTTTCTACCATTCATAAGTAATCAGAGTGCACTGTCTTCCTATATATAAAGTCTTTGCTTTAACATAGTGTCACATAGTGTGGACAACACCACAATGACTCAAGACTTCAGATTACAGACAGCAAGTCATGTAGTCTGAACAGCACAGCAATCTGCCAACATTTAAAGTCGTATAGTCTGAAGGCATAAGGGAACACTGTGCAGCATCAAAGAGATATCTAATGTTTCAAGGAAAGTTACAAAACAAAGATCCCAACCTTCACCACAATAAAAGTCTGATGTATCTGATACAGACCTTCAACAGAGACAGCACTGCCAAAGTCAGAATGCAACTGTAGGCTGAATCCCACTAAAATGCTTCATCTTAGACTCCTAAAAGTTGCCTGCAAAGTATTTTACAGACAGACGAAGTGACACAAGTTTGACAATGACTCGTCATTTCCCCCTCATCAAGATCCTTAGCCACATGAACTTTGTAACAATCCTACAGTATATCTGTTGCAGTGCAACCAAGTCTATAGACTACCAGTGGTTTTCAACCCTGTTCCTAGAGCCAAACAGTGCACATTTTGTATGTCTACTAATCAAACAAACCTGATTCAGGTCCTCAGCTTGTTTGGAAGAGACTCCAGGAACAGGTTAGCGTCGGCCTACCGCCAAATCTTGTTGGATGTGTCATATAAATGCTAATGTTATGGAGCAGATCTGCACAGTAAAAAAAAGACCTAAAATGCATTCTGTGTACACATTATTTATTATAATTGAACAGCGAGTATCATTAGTTTATTTTTGCTCTGCAAATGGAATCAGTTCCAAACCAAGTCACAGCAGAAAGCATTGCATCTTTAAAAATAAAATAAAAAGAGCGCTGCATGAGGTTTATAATTAGGCTACCTACAATCCATTGTAGGAAATAAAACTCACAAAAAGTTTTACTGTTTATCAGTGATTAAGGACTGCAGGTAAAGAAAATGTATGTCTATATATTCATAACAGTATAAAATAAGAGTATAAAAATATGGGGACACTTTTTGATGGGGGACCTGTATTGTAAGGCTAGAAACACCCCTGGGGTGTTCTGAATGAATGCATTTTGTGAAGTGAACTTTAACAGATATCCTATATGCTCAGAGAGTAGACGTCACTTCATCCAAAATCGCATGCTGTATGATTAGGTACAACATAAATTTGAATTTTACTTTGTGACCGTTAAAAATGATGTTCTAAATATGTGTTTGGGTAGTGAATGAAATTTGGACACACTACATCTGCATGTTTTGCATGTTTTTACTGTCACATGACCTACCAGCGTCAGTTGTGTTACTTCTAGGGATCAACGGTTTCACGGTTCAATACATACCCCACGGTTTTCGGTTCGGTTCTGATGGCTTGTCACATTTTTTTTTGCTATTCTATTCTTAGCCGACAGGAACAGCAAGAGGTTAAGGAGAAAAAATACTATTTTTGTTATTGCAATACTCTTTCTTTATTTTACTTAAAAGACTTAAAACTTTACTTCAAAAACACTTGTACACATTCCTAGTGTATTGTATAATATAAAATAAATATATATAAAAATTTACACTGCAGCTCAGAGCTGTAAGGCAGCATTTAAGCTGAATGAATAAATGTAAAAATAAAACACTACATAGACTTCACTATATAATATACATTGATTCTTATTAAAGTTACTGTATTAAAGTTGTTCAGTCAAGAGCAGTGAGTGATTTTCTCTTTGTCTTTTGTTGTTTTATTAACATTAAAGGGATAGTTCACTCAAAAAATAATATTCTGTCATCGATTACTCGCGCTCAAGTTTTTTTTAAACCTGAATAAAGTTCTTTCTTCTGTTGGAAAATATATTTTGAAGAATGTTGGAAACCAAACAGTTGCTGGTCCACATGGTAGAAAATAATAATATGGAAGTCAATGGCTACCATCAGCTGTCTGGTATTCAACTGTCTGTGTTCAACAAAATAAATGAATACAGGTTTGGAACAATATTAGAGTGAGGGAAATAATTACATCATTTTAGAGTGAACTGTCCCTTTAAGGACAAGCGTAAGCGTGTTCACTAGGCTGCGCTGCTGTCAATTTAAGACCTGCTGCACCTGTACATCTCTAATATACAGACACACGCCAATTTTATTTTCACTTTAGACATAACCGACTGTGTTTATGTAAACCTTGTGTGTATTTGACAGTATTAGCCCAGTAAGACTAGTTAGTCCTGTAATCACGTGTTTGACAGGCTTTTAGTGCGCGCGCTCAGACAAGCGCATGTTAAAACAGTGCATAAGCACACACATTAAATGTTTAACCAGCAAGGCTTTAAAACGCATGCAAGAATGAACTTTCGTAAAACTGTTTTTCACATACTATATTGTAGGAAAGTGTTAAATTTCAGGCACAGCTTGGTTTGATGTTGAATAAATCAGTTGAATAAATTGTCTCACTCACAAAATAGAAAAGATGAATTGTCTCACTCATAAAGTCAGTCACTTGCCGCCACCTACTGGCGTAACAATGTAACCTGCAAAAAGTTTGGATAAATTGACACTCTCCTTGCTGCAGTAGCATGATGACGTACAGGATTAAATACACAATTTATTGTGTGTATGCTTTTTATTTACCAAACCAGTTTAGCACAAACTTCACCGCCACAGCTGATTCTAAAGATTGGATTACTATGTAAATTGCAGTGCTGCTGATTACTACACAATGCTACAACAGACACTAAAACCTAAACCCTAACCGTAACTATGGGATATTTCCTTCACTGACTTCACACGAGACGTTGTGAAGGATCTTTAAAAAATGAGAAGTGACACGTTCCCATGTCTATTACGATTAAGATGGAGAAGAGCTTCTTCCTTTTGAGCTGTTGTTCATATTCTGAGAACACCACATTGTTCATTCTCTACACTTTATATATATTTTTTATAGGAATGATGTAAGAATTAGCAAAACAGTCATCTTTATTTGCAGTAGAATACATTTAATACATTCATACTGTTTTCAGTTCTTAGAATGAGGAAAATTTACCTTTAATTTTAAATGACCCAACCGACCCCCCCCCCCCCCCATCATTATCTGTGTATTTGTCTCCTGTTTCGCTAATTAACTATTTAGTTTATTATTCTGTTTTGCCACACTCATTCGATATCTTCCTTTCCTACTGTCTCATAATCTCTACCTAATGTTTCCCTCTAATTTCCTCTGTTCTTCACACTCATTTTTTTCCTACTTCATCTGTCTTTTAAAACCCTCCTTTTCAATCACATCATTATTCACACCCACATGTTGACCAGCTGCTGCACAATATATCCAAATTTAATCAGCCTCTTAAAAGGATCTTCTGGGTTTACTCCTGCAAGAGGTGAACAAACCTAACACCAAATATGTCCCTGGGTGATTGAGCTCTGTTCTTTAGTCTTCTCTATAATCCCCTCAGCTAACACCACTCACCAGACAAAAAAGTGCCAGCTTAAAGTGGTGTCAATATGTGAAAAAGAAAGTAAATGAGAGAAAACTGAATGGGAGAGAGAAAAGGAGAGGTCAGAAAGTTTAGATTGTGAAATCTGTCTGTCAAGTTGCATTAATTGTAAACAGAGGAATAAAACAAGTAGCAAACAGAAGTACACTACAGTAGGCTGTACGCAGTTTTAGATTGACAACATAATGTAAAATAAAATGTAATAAATGTAAATAATACATCTGGAAGAACTAACTGTAGTCTTGTTATAGCCCACAAGATTTGTACTTTCTAGATGAACATTGATGTCACAATTTGGGAGAGGAGCCTGAAAAAGTATAATGAAACATATATGGAAAATTAGTGATTTCTTGAAGGGATAGTTCACTAGTTCACTCATTTTCAAAAATGAATATTGCCCCATGATTTACTCACCCTGAAGCCTAGGTGTACATTCTTCTTTCAGACGAATACAATCAGAGTGATATTAAAAAATGTCCTGGCTCTTCCAAGATTTATAATAGCAGTGAATGCATGGGGAGCCCAAAATTTGAAGGCCAAAAAAGTGCATACATCCATTATAAAAGTAATCCACATGGCTTTAAGATGTATTTAAGCTATGTAAATCAAAGTCATTTCTGCCCCGTTGTTCATATTTCACTTTTCTCCTGCAGGCTGGCCTTTTGGCAGTTTGGTGTGTAAATTGAGTGGGATGGTGCAGGGAATATCGGTATCTGCCTCTGTCTTCACTTTAGTGGCCATCGCTGTGGACAGGTAGGCAAAAAAGTAGTGTTGGTTAAAATATTTTATTTTTCCAATTTATGCTTTTTTTGTAAGTATTATACACTACCATTCAAAGGTTTGGGGATTGTTTAAAATGTTTTTGAAAGATGTCGCAGCATTTATTTGATCAAAAATACTGTAAAAACAGGAATACTGTGGAATATTATTGCAATATAAAATAACTGTTTTATTTTTTTAAATATAATTTGTTTCTGTGACCCCAAGCATCTGAATGATAGTTTTAAAATGGTACAATTGTAAAATTGAATATAAATTGTGTATTCTTAAAACACTTATTTTCTGTTTCTGTCTCGATCACCTCTGCTCTGTTTTCGTCATCCATCTCTTTTCTTTTCTCCTTTTAATATGTCCTTCCTCTTCCTTGTTTTATATTAATGTGTCAGATTCCGCTGCATTGTCTATCCCTTCAAACAGAAGCTCACTATCTCCACCTCCACCCTCATCATTGTCATCATTTGGGTTCTGGCTATCTCCATCATGTGTCCGTCTGGTGTAATGCTACAGGTCACCAAAGAGCACAGGGTCTCCATCTTGCTAAGTAATGGCAACACCACGCAACCCTTCTACTGGTGCCGTGAAAACTGGCCAAACCAGGAGATGCGCAAGATTTACACCACAGTTCTCTTCGCTAACATTTATTTGGCACCTCTGACCCTCATTGTCATTATGTACGCTCAGATTGGTATCACACTCTTCAAAACATCAATGCCTGCCGCTGTGAGCCAAGTTGGGACCTCAGCCTCTGGTTCTGGCTATGGAAAACATAGCAGATATGAAAGTCGTCAGCTGGTGTCCCGGAAAAAGAAGCGGGTCTTTAAAATGTTGCTAGTGGTGGCCCTGCTCTTCATCCTGTCATGGTTGCCATTGTGGGCTCTCATGATGCTGAGCGACTACGCAAGCTTGAGTGAGCATCAGCATCGCGTCATTAATATCTATTTTTATCCTCTGGCTCATTGGCTGGCATTCTGTAACAGCAGCGTCAATCCCATAGTCTATGGGTTTTTCAATGAGAACTTTCGTAAAGGTTTCAAGGCGGTCTTTAAGCTTCAGCTCTGCTCAGCCCTTTCAGGGAAGAGGAGTAGCTACTCTCACCGACTGCAGGGGAATGCTGTATTACCTGCCAGTTTGCCCATGACCAAGGAGTCTGCACTGGAGTCTGGGGGTCCCAGACCAGGACATGGGCTCATCCAAGGGCTGGTGTCTGTGGGCAATGGTGACAGAAGCCAGTCTTCAGGCAAGGAGAACATGAATGAACAGGATCTGATCATGGAAGATCTGTAGAAGGTGTGTGTGTGTGTGTGTGTTTTGGATCCCCTAAACTCCAGATATGTTTAAATTAGATAAAATTATATTTATGCTGTTATCTGCTTGTACCTATTTTTATTGTGTGTCTGTTTGTTTGAAGTTTTTTATTCATAAAAGAGTCCTGAAAAAAATATCATGAAAATCTCTACAAAAATATTAAGCAGCACAACTGTTTTCAACATTGATAATGCTAAGGAATTTTTCTTGAGCAGCAAATCATATTACAATGATTTCTTAATGATCATGTGACTGCTGAATATTCAGCTTTGCATCACAGCAATATATTACATTTTAAATTATAATAAAATATAAAACAGTTATTTTAAAGCTGCAGTCCGTAACCTTTTTTTGGTTAAACATTATCCAAAATAAATTTTTGAGCAAGTACACAACAAGCCAGTATTAAAAAATAACAACAACGATATCCTTACCTTAGCTCCATTCACAAGCTTGCTAATAATACAAGCTAATTTTGTAATAATGTGTTATAATTAGAGTGAGAGTCCGGCTAGTATGCATGTGAGGAGCATGTTCTTCAGAGGATCATTTATAGACTTTTCTCACAGCAGCTGGAGTAATTAAACGTATCATTTCGATGGTGGATTGTAATCCAGAAAGGCCCAAATTACATCATCAGTGACAATTGGAGATTCACCCGTAGTCAAAAGAAAAATATTAATGTTAAGGCCTGTTCACACCGGGACGATTTTCGCGCGCGTTTATCGCCGACGTTTAACGCCTCGTGACTAAACAATGGGCGCCAATGTGAGTGTTCACACCGACGCGTAAAACGTCAGGCATAAAAGCGTCATTTTTAAAAAAACGCCTCGGGTTCGTTTTTTTTTTTTTTTGACGCGGCGCGTTAAAAACTGGCCGACCAATCAGATCGGCGCTTTTGTTCACGTGCCTGGAGCTGCTGAAGTTACAGTAAAACACGACTTGGTGGCGCTCAAGCACAAAACGGTCGATAGAACTCCCCATGTTCTTCTCTTTTTTTAACTATGGGATGTATCCAAAATCTGCGTCTTTTCTGTTGTCTTTCCTCGTTCAACAGAACAACAATGTCCTCATCGCTGGAGCTGCTGCTGCTGCTTGAGAAATCCATGTTCTAGTATGTGAGAAAGTTATCTGTGTTTCGGCTAACATGTAAATACTCTCTCTCTTCTTCTTCTTCTGTGTGACAAGGGATGCAGCGAGCGCAGCGCCACCTTGTGTACCGGGCTATTTCTGTTTTTCAATAAGCGCCATCTAATGTCAGGGAGTGAAATTGCACGTTCACTCGGCGCATCGCGAGTGAAAATCGCTTGGGTGTGAACACTCAAGACGCGCCGAAAAACGTCACGAAAAACGCTGGCGATAAACGCGCGCGATATTCGTCCCGGTGTGTACAGGCCTTTAGACTGTACAGAAATTGAAATCTACAGGTAACGCTAATACACACTAAATGCACGTAGTCACGCAATGCTAATGCTGTTAACATTAACAATTTGAGAACAAAGTATAACAATAATAATAATTTGCACGGTTTGATGTAATATGAGCGATCGTTAATCACTGTTGGTAGAGCAATTTATTGTACTGTTTTGTTCCCAAAAGTGGCAAACATGTTAATTACTTGTTCAGATTACATTTTCCAGTGATAATTCTTATTTAGGTTATATGTGATTCCGATTCTAAAGTACAGTATCCACACCGGTGTGGTGACTGACAGCAAACCTACATATGCCTCAAAACAAAAGATTAATCCGCGCCGAGGAGCTGTGCTGATGCACAACTCGCGTACAGGCGATAACGCCGCAAATAACTGCAATTGCAGGTTTCAAACAGAGATTGACACAGAGGCAAAACTTACGGGCCCGCAAATGTCAAAATATTACTGTTCTTACTGTTTTATAATCAAGTAAATGCAGCCTTGATGTAAGAGTGTAAAAATTGGTCTAAAAAATCTTACCAGCAACAAACTGTTGAATAGTAGCATATATAAAACACAGAATTACATATTATATATAAAATATTTAAAAAAAAATTTAAGTTAAAGGCTTCTCTTTTGATCTGAGAAAATAATAAAGAGATAGTTAAGTAATTAAAATAACTAGAAATACTGATCTCATAATATTACATCATTAAACAGAATTTGTGAATGGCAAATTGCTTAGTTTATTATTACATACTGAATTTCCACACTTAAACTGGAATATCCTTGAGCAGGTCATCATTACAACACACTCTAACAAAAACAAATATTGTACCTTTAGGGGTACAACAGCTGTACAATGTCACTGTGGCAGTACCCATAAAGGAACAACTTTGTACCATATTTACCCTCAAAAGTTATGTGAGATGGTGGTCCGGTGGGTTAAACCATGGAACTGATATGCAGAAGGTTGCTGGTTCGATCCCAGCGGTCACCACCAGTGTGTCCTTGAGCAAGGCACTTTACTCCATGTTGCTCCAGGGGGATTGTCCCTGTAATAAGGGGACAATTGTAAGTTGCTTTGGATAAAAGCGCCTTCCAAATGCATAAATGTATAAGTTCATAATAGTATACCTTGAAGAAACATATTACCACTCTAAGGTACTAAAATGCACTTTTAATGTATAGAGTTAAAGAGATAATGTACAAAGTCATTTTACGGGCACTGCCCAGTGACAAGATGTTGTAACCCTAAAGGGTTTTCTATCTTTTTTTTTGGTCAACCAAGGCAATTTTACAGATGTTCTTCTCTAAATTGTCAATTTTCACCCTCCATCTCCATCTGGCATTTTTTTTCTAATAGACCCTGTTTGATCCATTTTTTTTATAGTTTCAGTTTCAGTGAGAAAATTCAGGGTGTTAAATGGTATAAATGTAACCATGATTTGTCTTTCTTCACAGGTAGGCTAATGTATGGTGCTTAATGATTTTCATGGAACCTGTTCAAAGGTACTGTGCACTCCTTGATGATTTTTCCCTTCTCTTTGACTATTTTACTGCTGGGAGGACACCATGAGTTCGTCTTTCATCTTATTTAATCTCTTTCATCTTCTAGGCAAGGATGTGCTCTGCCTTTTCTCTCGTGAAATTTTAAGAAAATCATCATGCCAGAAAGGCAGTCTGATCTGGAGTGTTTAAAATTCAGACAATTTTGTGACAAACACAAAGAATGCCATTTTTTGGATCTAGCTTTGACTTGATAAGATGAGAAATTAAATGACATCTTACTGGATGCCAAATGTGCATGCTTGTGCTTTCACCCAGTTTAACCTGAGAAATACACCCTGAGGTTCATATCGAAATTACACTAAATACCAAGACCACAACGAATACGGATATTCCCATGGAAAAGGTCTTGATTCTAAACCACATCTCAAACTAATTGAAGTACCTGAACAGTGGATAATTGAGAGGGATTTCAATTGCATCTCGATGGTAAAATTATTGCATTTTGATAAAATGGCCTCTTCAATTTCTCTTTTTTGAGTTGTAAAATGACTACTTTTTTAAATTGCCTTCTCAACATGTTCACTCACTAATCAACATTGAATGAATGTTAGCAGCAAAACTTGCAGGTTTCTTGCTGGCATGTTCACAGGGTGAATGTAGCAGATTTTGGTCTATGACTAAATGAGGAGCATCATGAATCTGTTTTAGCATAAAATAGTTCACTGTAACAGAAAGGCCATTTTGCCATTTATTTTCACAAACACTCACCAGTTTGTGAGCTGACATGGGGGACAGTGCCTGAGGATCTTTTCAGACTCAAAAACTCAGTGTAAATGAGCTGCTGAATAAGAGCTGTGCCTTAAAAAGATGGCATTAGTGGTCAGAAACCATGAGAACCTGAACGCTCGTATATGTGGAACGAGTTAAGAAACACATCCACGAGGGAATGGCAAGTGTCCAAACTGTCACTGGTTATTGCATGTCACTGGTTACTGACATATTTATGCATTTTTCACAGTTTCTCTTTTGGCAAACGAGAATCTACGCTGGTTATTTTGTATGTGTAGAAAAAAGAAAAAATGTTGTTGTCTGTGTTTCTAATGTAACCCTGGCTGTTGATTACAAAGTGATATACTTGCCACACAATGTATTAATGCTACAAAGTCTTCTGTGAATTTTTTTTCATGGTGTGAAACTTTTCAGTTTGGTAATATATCCTCTTGGCTGCAATTCTGCATCTTATTGTGATTTGCAATTATGTGTAAACAATGAATAATCAAGCGAACAATCTGTTCAGAAAATAGTCATTCATTGAGGTTGGGTTGCATTTTTTTGTTTATTTGACTAAAATGCTGTGTAGTTTGTCTTTGGGGTGTTCTCTCAGAGCGAAGCATACACATAATGAATGTTACTGTATCTAATGCTCAAATTACAAAAGGAATAATTATCATTATATCGCCTGCTTGTTGCATAAAGTACATAAGACAGAGAACAAAAGTTGGAGAGAGAAGCAGGTCCGTGTTGAAACGTGTTACTGGTTGATGGTCATAATGTGCAACTTTAATTTTTTGTAAAAGTGAAAAGCAGTGTGGGGTGGCAGCCTACTTGTCATGTCAGTGTGTCGTGACAGCATAATCATTACTATAAAAATAATTTTGGGGACATATCTGACAGTATATTTGTTGGATGTTGGCACTAATGTTACCATTGGAACAAATTCAGCTCAATAAAGAAAGATGCTATAGGGTAATGTAGCCTAAACAATATTATTTTGACATACTGCACAGAACACAGTGGACAGGAAAACTATACAGGGAGAAAAACATCTCATTTAGTCTCTGTCTTGAAATAGACTGAGACAAAGTGAGATGTTTTTCTCCCTGTATAAGTTGTTAAATGTCTCCAGCACTGGAATTCACACAACAACACTGACATTCAGTTTATTCTTCTTTATAATCTGGAAACATTCCCAACATCAAAGGAGTGAGTTGATAAGTATGTGGTGAATTTATACATGATTCCCACGTATATCATCCACAGTAGCATCAAGAACCTTCAGTTCTATCATCCTATTTGTGAACACAGAAGTCTCGTCTGACCAGTCCAATTTCTACATTTCTGCTCTCCAGTGTTTCTGGTTGAATTAGTGCATTTTCCTAGAAAATAATGTAACATTAAATTGATTAAAATGGCTGAAAAAACATATGGCTGCATAGTGCTGACACTTTAATGTCTTTTGGCAGTGCCTCAACAGTTTAATGATGTTGATAACATATCCCACATACAGCTCTGAATCGTGGTGAAGTTCAGAGGGCTTTTTGTCCATATTATAGGAGCATTCATATATATCTTACTTACATAGGAGTGCTGCCATGCTCATTTTCTCTCATCAGTCATTGACGTGCAATGCAATGCACATCTTCAGACTCTTACTCGCATCATACATACCTCACCCCCATCCCTGCCCCCGTCCAACCGTCTGCCCCTCCCTTTCCTCCTTATCTCCCTTACTCAGTCCCAACAAAAAATTCCATCACGTGACCACGTGTACTGTGTTATGTATGTTATGTTTTTTGCATGTATGCTTTGCAATCTGCATTTCCTTTTTTCTGGAGAGCGTGTGGCGGCGCTTTAAATAGCTGCGGCTCGGAGGCTTGCTCCAAACTCATTTCGTTGCATTGTACTTGTACATGTGTAATGACAATAAACTTGAATCTAATCTAATCTAATCTAATCTAATCTAATCTAATATAATATAATATAATATAATATAATATAATATAATACAGTGACAGAAATGGATATTGTTTTTAGGTTTGTTGGTGCACAAATCAATTAATTTCATGAATTATTTTAGTTTGTTGTTGTTAAGGCAGCTATACTGTGCTCATTTTTATTTTTAGTAGTATTTTTGTTTAATTAATTCAGTCTATCTTTTTACCCGGTATTAACATCATATGAAACATGTTCATATGGAGAGGAGGAATAGGACAGCAGTTCAGTGGAAATTAGAATGCGTCATGGCGGCGTTCATTGGTTGCTCAGGAAAAAGGTGGATACATTTGTGCATATTCAAATCGCAAGTGACATGATTGAAAATATAATGTATCCTTTAAAATATAAAGGATTGAAATATATCCAGTCGACAGACAGTTCTCACTTCTTGTAGAGGATAAGACACCTACGTGATCAAAAGTGGATATTGCATATGATTCACGCTCAAGTGCTTTGTTATACTGAATTGGATGTGATCTAAATTCTGTTGCTTTTATATGAAAATTAATATGATGAGCAAGACACCTAAAGTAGCGGCTTTTTAATTTTCCTACCAAATATTTGTTTTCCATCCATTTTTAGTTTAATAAAGACATGTATGGGGTACACATATCGACTAATACCTACGATTTTGCCTCAATAAACTCCTCATTTATTGATTATTAATAGTTAGTAAGGTAGCTTTTGTAGCATTTAAGTTTAGGTATTGCTTAGGATTAAGGGATGTAGAATAAGGTCATGCTGAATAAGGCATTAATATGTGCTTTATAAGTACAAATAAACAGCCAATATCCTAGTAATATGAATGCTAATAATAAAATTAAAAAAAATGTAGGAATTAAAAATTTTTTAGGATTATGTCATCACCTATCCCATGCAGAGGTCAGAGAGTTTAAGAATATTCATTCATAATTTGCGCATAAAAACATTATATCAGGTTTAGAAAAGAACATTTTAGAAAAGAACAAATCATCATTGTTGATCAACCAATGAGCATTAAGCTGTGTCGTCAGCAATTCCTTTCCCATCGTGCCTTCAGTCAGCGCATTCGGGGGAAAGCAACTGTGCCGAAACCCTTTGCCCCCGTCCCTACTACACCCGTTTGTGCAGGGCCGTGCACAGACTTTTTGAGGGGCAGTGGCCCAAACAAAATAAAAGGGGCACTGGGGTGAGGTGGCATCGGGGCGAGGATTGGGTGCTTGTCCATACAAATTATCCATCTTTCTCTTACTAGTCAGTCAAAACAGTTTTGATCTAATCCTGTGTCTATAGAAAATAGTGATATATGACTTTGTATTATTTCGAATATCAAAGTTTTTGTGTCTATTTGTTAATGAAGGATTTGTGGACACAATGTTTTTGGCTTTGTGGAGTAAATGTTATAGCTTTAATTTTGAAGAAAAAAGATAAAATTAGACTCTTGGGGTAAGATGACCCAGCCATATTTGGCACAGAAGGCCCCAAGTGGCATGTTGTTACTGGTGTTATTGTGTTTTTTTATTTTTTATTTAATACTTATTGTAATTGATAGGGCTATTATTTAATATTTTCATGAGTTAGATGCACATTTCAGGCATCTTCACTTTCATTAAAACCTATAGGTAAATAATTTTTTTTATGACATATCTTCAATTAAAATATGGGCAATTAAATAAATAAATATTGATATGCTTGTACATAAGTCATAAAAAAAAAACCTTTCAGATGATTATCTTTTACTGGGATTCAGATTTTTCTTTGTTATTCAATTATTCTACTAAATTGTCAAAATAAAACTAAGTAGAATATTTTTAGTATTTCACATTATGACACGGAAGATGTATAGCCTAAATAGTAGCTAATAAGTATTAGCCTATATCAAAAGTAATTTATACATTCTGCAACAGTTTATGGGTTATTATATGAAATTAGGCCTATATATTCTACAAAGTGTGCCATCAACAGCAAAGTTGATGTTATGTAGGCTATATTAGATCAAACTTGATTAGACAGGAATTATAATTATCTTCCAAGAACGTGTATTTTGTACAAGTTGTTAGCACTATTAGAAGATCAGGAACAAAATAATACTGACAGAAATACAAAAACAAACTACCAAATTACTAAATCCGCGGATTGTAATGCATAGCCTACTGTTAATACAACGACATTCTGGAACTGTTGTCTCCGCTTTCGAGATTTCCGCGCACAGACTCGGAGTGACGCAAGGGGAGCAAGCGGGAAAACACGGGAGCGGATTCGCGGAATCGGTGGATCTTTAGCGGAGGGAAAACAGAACACTTTTAGCGGGGATGGGTAGCGACCATCGACTGCGAGAGGGGCACCTCAGCTGATGAGGGCAGAAGGGCAGTGGCACACAGCCCTGATGTGCATGGATAGGCTACATCATTCATTAAAAACACTGCAATATTCCTCAAAATTAATTTTCAATTCCTCATTATCACTTCAAGGATTTCATTGGTAATACAAAGTTTAAAGTAATGCCTGGTTCAGACTACATGATTTTAGCCCGAATTTGGCACGATCCGTTTGACGTATGGTGTCGTAGGGATTCGTAAACGACAATGGACGTCGGGACGCAAGAATTGATCGTATCATCTTGTATAGTGTGTCATAGTATACGACAACCGAATCCGCGTCTGCGATAGTTCACGACGTCACAGCAGAAAGACTAGCATGTTGAATTTTTTTCACGTTCCCCACGACGGGTTCCGTCACATGGGTGACGCTGACCAATCGGAGCACAGAATATATATTCTGACAGGTTTCAAACATGGCGAAACGCAAGAGAGATGATGGTGCGGCTAGGTGGAGTTATGAAATAGAGGAAAGGTTCGTGGAGATGTGGCAACAGTACTCTTGCCTGTACGATGTTTCATCGAGGGACTAGAGAGAGAGGTGTGAGTGAGTCTGGGTGCGCGCGTGTGTTTGAGTCTGACTGTGAGGGTGTGTTTGTGCGTGACTGTGTATATGTGTGTGAGTGTGAGAGATTAACATCAACAAAGATAAAATAAATGGTTTATAGGAGCAGTTCATTATTAGTTCATGTTAACAAATGTAAAGTGTTCCCAGATTTTTTTACAAATACGTTGTAGTGGCAAGCTTTCACTACTGGCTAATAACAAAATATTTAATATAAAAAGAACAATATTTTACCTCAAGTTCTCCTTGAAGGATTGACAGCCCATACTGCCCTCTTCGAGCAAGCCAGGAACGTGTCCATGGTCGGGTTTTCTTTCTTTTTTTGCGCTTTTCTAGACACAAGACAGCCAGTACAAAACGCCACAGACATTGTTTCGCCTTCTCGATGACATCACGCGCGTCGTTAAAGACAACAAGCGATCATTGGTCGCGAAGCAACGTGTAGTCTGACATGTTTCTTACTACAGGACACGACAAGATTTTAGGAGTCAAAATCGCGTAATCTGACACAGTGACTATCGTAACCGACAAAAAAATCGTGTAGTCTGAACCAGGCATAAAAGTGTGCGCTGGAGAGTTATGAAAATCTTGATATACCAACACCAGGTTATCTGTCCATGCAACAGCTGCATTGCTAATTTGAACAAGTCTATAGCTCAAGTAAATGGGAGAAATAATGGATATTACAGAGATATTTGTGACAATTAACATCCATGTAACCTTACTTTATAATAAAACTGCTGTGTGTATTGTTTTGATATGTTTGTAGATTATTTAAGAAAAAGGTCTCCAAATACATCACCTTCTGTTTTAACATATTCCAACACTCAGCTATTGATAATTGGTTTTTGGGTCCCCAGAAGAAGTACTTTGCTGTAGGAATTTTCCTTCGAAACATTCTGACAAGGTAATAGATACATTTGCTCAACATGTTTCAGTGAATGTGAACATTTAATCCAGCAAAACCCAGATAATGAAAGCAGGCTGGTAAAGAGTTATATGGTGGTATTAAACTGTAAGTGTTGTGCTATATAATCCCTGTGTTTGAATTTATTGGAATAGTGTTTGTACATGGAATGTCAAATCTATGAAACCGCATGATGTCATATTTGAATATTTTCTGGCCATACTAATTTTTGTAATTGTTTAACTTGTGTGTACAAACCTGGTATCAGAGTCAATTTACTGAACACCACTCATTTGCATTTTTACGCTGAAAACAGAAAAAATTTTGTATGGCATGAGGGAGTTGTTCTTTTTTTTTCTAACAGCTTTCAAAATTTGTATAGCTTTGTGCATCATTACAAGATTACACATTTGGAAGCAACTGTGCATCTTTTAAATGTAGACTATATGTGACTAAATATTGACTATATATTAAATAAAAATAACTAATGAATACAATTTTGTCTATTGAATGAATTGATTGTGTCTGAGAAATAAAACAAAGCCTGCGTTTTGCTGGCTTTTGCAATACAAAGGTATGTTCACATGCTTCCCTAATATTCACAAGCATCCTTTATTCATTTTTGTAGGGTTTGTAATACAAATGATTGCAGTACCAACATTTAACATGAACTTTATTGCCATTGTTTTTGTCTAAACTTTCTGATTTAAGACCGGCGAAGAGACAAATCATGAATTATTCCTATTCAATGTTAAAAAAAAAGAGTCCAAAAGAACCATCAATGAAGGAATTGGAGATTGGAATTATAGACATAGTATACCCTATACAATTCCTTTAAAACAACCATTTCTTCATTGAATGGACACAGAACATTGTTGGAAAAATTGTTACGATTCCCTCTACTTGGAGAAGCACAACACCTCTGAGAAAGCAATAGGCCCCCGATGGCTACCTTTAATTGTGAGTCATTTCAAAATCACATTCTTCATTTGTACTCACTGTGCCGACGTCACATCACATCCACCTTTCGCCCTTTTGCATT
The DNA here is from genome assembly GCA_023566225.1 of Romanogobio albipinnatus. Taxonomy (NCBI): domain Eukaryota; kingdom Metazoa; phylum Chordata; class Actinopteri; order Cypriniformes; family Gobionidae; genus Romanogobio; species Romanogobio albipinnatus. The sequence continues at coordinate 30,389,807 of CM042242.1, forward strand.
GAGTGTTCTACTTTGTATTCTCCCTATATATGTTAGAAAAAGGCCATTTGTTCATGCATAAAGAGTTCATGACTGAGGTTTTTGAGAGAAGAAGAGGTAAAGGGTAAGCCTTCCCATGACAACGCCATGCAGCAAGCAAAAATGAGAGATGGCACTTCGGCACTTATGACAAGGGCTTCCTGAGGGATGACTTGAAAGAGCTACAAATCTTCCATTATTAGATTATCTCTAAAACTCTTGAGATAGGGGAGAGAGATGTCAGTTCTCCATTAGAGGATTACTGTAAGTGCTATTAATTAGAAAGAGAGATAGGCTTAACCTTCTGTTGATTCTGAAGAGAGAATCTTTTGCTGCTTTTCATGTTTTTGCTTCTCATTGCTACTCAGAATTAATGAAAGAGTTAGGTTATATGATGATGTTATATGCTGACTTGTTTAACTTCATCAGTGTCAAGGGATGTATTTTGACAAATGACATGAATGTTCTAATGCAATCTCACAGTGAAATGGAAAGCATATTAAGTAAAACAACTTCCTATTGTAGATTGACTACTGGTGAAAAGCATGTTCGGCTTGTGATTAACTTAACTAATCTTGATTGAACAATGCTGATTACTATAAAAAAAAAAGCTCATAAAATCCTGGCAACACAAGAATATTAAAGGTGCACTATGTAACTTTTCCGTCCACTAGAGGTCGCCTATTCTAAACCAAAGGCGTAGTTTGATGACGCCAAGTGACGGAGGCGGAAGTCTGCAGCGGCAGACGGCTCGCGGCTTGGAGGACGGTTGTTGTGGTGGCTCAATGCGGAAGGCGGTTGGCAACAGCTGGATTGTGAGTGGACAGGAGAGTATGGAGGGAAGTGACGGATCAGGAAATGAACGAGGAGAGATGGAAGTAGGTGGCGGGATGTATGAAAAATGGGAGATGACTAGGAATAATAAACGGAAAAAGAAAAGGAAAGATAAAACAGATGAAAGTGACTCGGATAGGGGATCGAATATACAGGATAAGCGGAGGGAGGAGTATGTGGTCTTTGCAAAACTTGTGGATGAAGGGGACTCGTTTGGAGGTATGAATCCAATACAGCTAACGAAATCTCTTAATAAGGAAATAGGGAAAATAAAGAGTGCTAAAGTATTAAGAAATGGAGCACTGCTGGTTGTGTGTAAGGATGAAAGACAACAGGGGAACGCAATCAAAATAAACATGATTAACAAAAAGAAAGTGGAGTGTTCTATGACTTATAGGAAATTTGCAAAATGAGTCATTACAGGGATTCCGGTAAACGTATCAGTTGAAGAGGTGAAAAAAAACCATAACAAATGTAAAAGTAAATGAAGTCAGACGTCTAAAAATAAACAGGAACGGAAATATGCAAGATAGCCTTTCAGTTATGATCAATTTTGATCAGGAAAAACTCCCGGAAAGAGTGCATATTGGTTTCATGTGTTATGATGTGAGGCTCTACATACCACCTCCACTTAGATGCTTTAAATGTCAGAGATTTGGACATGTGGCAGCAGTATGCAAGGGCAAGCAAAGATGTGGTAAATGTGGTGGTGAGCATGAGTATGGAAAATGCCAAGAGGGTACAAAGCTGAAGTGTTGTAATTGTGGTGGGGAACACAGTTCTGCCTACAGAGGATGTGAGGTTAGCAAGAGGCAAGCTGAAGTGCAACGTGTCAAGGCTGTACAGGGAATTAGCTATGCAGAAGCAGCAAGGAAGGTTCCAGGAATTGTGACGATGGTTAGACAACCAGAAATTAGGAGCAAAGAAATGAATATGTGTCAAGGATGTGATAAGCTGAAAGAGGAAACTCTGATAGTGAAAAAAAATGATTTTGTAATGTTCATGGCAGAGATTATAAATTGTTCTGCTCAGACAAAAAGCCGAAATGAAAGAATTAAAATAATTGTCAAATCTGCGGAGAAGTATCTAGATATTAAAGGGCTGCTATGGGAGACCGTTAGAGATACCCTTAATGTAGAGACACAATCTTCTCAGGCATGTGCTGGATCATCTTAATGTTTTTGACAATACTACAGTGGAATGCAAGAAGTTTAATTGCGAACGGTCAAGAGTTTAAGAAATATATAGATAATTTAATAGAGAAACCTAATGTAATATGCATTCAGGAAACATGGTTAATACCACAATTGGATTTTTTAATAAAAGGATATAATGTAATAAGAAGAGATAGAGAATCTGGTAGAGGGGGAGGAATAGCTACATTTATACAAAATGGAATGAAATATAAGGTAGTACAAATAAATAAAGATAATGAATCAATTATAAGTAAGATATGGACTGAAAGAGGGTGTATAGATATCATAAATTACTATAATCCATGTGGAAAATTAAGTCAAAATATTTTAGAAGCTGTTGTTGGTCCTTTGTATGACAATACAGTATGGTGTGGTGATTTTAACTCTTATAATTCATTATGGGGAAGTAATAAAACTGATGTGAATGGCCAACTTATTGAAGAATTTATTGATGATAATGATTTGTTGTGTATTAATAATGGAGAGGGAACGCGATATAATTGTTTACATAATACAGAAACGGCACTCGACCTGACATTTGTATCTACCATAATAGCAGGGATAAGTACATGGAGTGTGATCAAACATACTACAATAGGGAGTGATCATTATCCTGTAGTGACTACAGTTGGTTTTAAGATATGTTATGAAAAAGAAAAGAGAAGTCCTAGATGGAAATTGGAGAAGGTAAATTGGGAAGTTTTTCAAGTAATATGTGGAAATAGATGTATGACTCTACTAGAGGAGAACCAGATGGATGTAAATGAATTCAATAATAAGCTAGTAAGTGAAATAATTCAGTCAGCGGAGGAAGTAATACCCAAAACTACAGGAATTAGACGTATCAAGAACGTACCCTGGTGGAATGATGATTGTAAAGTAGTTGTGAAAGCAAGAAATAAAGCATTTAGGCAACTTAAAAAACAGCATTCTATGGATGCCATGATCAAGTATAAATGTGCCCAGGCATTAGTAAGGAAAACAATAAAAATACAAAAGCGTAATTTTTGGAGGCAGTACTGTAATAGTATTGGAAGAGAAGTGCAACTGTCAGAAATGTAACGATTATGGCGCAGACATTGAATGAATCTTCCAAATGATTCATTAGATGAACAATCCCTTTCACAAAGCCTAATTCAGCTCCAGACCCCAGGAAATCATTCATTTATCACGAGGCTCCTTTCTGCCTCAGGCTATCAGTTCTACATTCCAATTACGTGATTTCCTATGGACTTTTGACCAAAACTTCACAAAGAGGACAAAGACTCGTTGTGATCGCAAGACAAAGAAACAAACCAATCTTTGTTTTTTCAATGACCGGTAACTGAACTCCCAGCGACACAGTTTAAAACTCAAGCAAACTCCTAGGAAATGTTACAGAGAATGTATAAGATTATAATTATTGGATTTTCATTCAAATAGCCTTCGACATAGTTTGTTAGCGTGTTTACAACTGATGCACGGGACTATTATGCATGTATATCATTCCCAGAGTCATGCAATTATGTAACTATTGAATGAGTGGATGAAAAGACACCGTTTTTGATACCGTGGTGCTCGTATTGACATGATTAAGCAGATGAGCTGAATTAAATCTTTATAGAATCGATCATGTCCTCATAGTAAGAAATTAGGTCTAACTTTACTCTCTGCTTAAGAGCAGGAAATTAAATGACTATAGATAATCCAATTTTATGGGAGGGGTGGAGGCACAGTCACCCCTGAACCCTAATTGGCCAGAATCCATCCAGGGGATGGGCAAATTTCTGAGTTTAACCTCTGGATCACAGAGGAAGTTCAGAGTGTGTTGTTCGCGAGACGTTCACCGCTGGGTGTTCACGCGTGTTCACGTTGGTGTTCACGGAGTGTTCACGTTCTGTTCTTTGTTCAGTCAAGAGCTGTCCAGCGCGGTTCCAGAATCCGCCAAACAGACCATCAGAGAAAATGGGTTAACAGATTTCATTCAGGCCATCTGCTCTTCTCTCACTTTCCTTTCTTTTACTTAAAGTTTATTTTCTTTTCGTTAAGTTGTGGGCGTTCTGTTAAGTTTCGCCGCAAAGTTACTCAACGAGTTTCCAACAGCGTGCTTCAACTTTTCAACAACGCCACAAGACTCTCATCCAGCCGCCAAACACGCCACGTGATTGGCTTCCCAAGACGTCGATCAAAGATACGACCAGACCTTCAGCGAATCAAAGACCCGAGGGAACCCTCTCCAGCCAGGAGACAAAGGGAATTCCCCATCGTCATAAGACAACACACGTGAGACAAACGCAAGTAACATCTCTAGATTTCAAGCTGAAATGGTGCATTAGATCAAATGTAATAACCCCGCCTAAGAAACGATAGGAGGATAAATTACTGATCAATGGTTTCTTCAGGTCATGTGTCATAAATGCGTAGTGCTTGGGATTTCATAACTTCTTCCTCTTAAGACTTATTCTTTCCTCACTTTCTTCCTTTCTGCAACGTATGAATGTGCGAGTGCGTGTGTTTATGTTAGATATTAGTTTGATGTGTTAGAGTAATCAATAAAGTTTTGTTTGTAGTCAAAGATAACTGTTCTTGTGTTATGTGCTTATGAATTTAATGTCTTGAACTGCCGATCTAAGTTACCTGGCTGTTAAATAGTGTTTCACTATTGTTCGGATATTAATATCCGCTGCAGAGTTGATATTTGCGGCCCGTTCAAATGAACGTTGGAAGAGTCATTTGCCCGGCTGTACATTAGACTCTCGCAAAATTCCCTATGAATTCATTAATTCATTCATTTGAGCTACAGAGACTTGTTTCCCTTTAACAGACTCCCCTTTAAGTTCTCACATATCGGTGGACGAATAAGTTAAGGTGTAAACATTAATTCTGAATTATTTATAAATTATAGCGTAATTCGAGTCTTTTTCATTTTAATTCAAATTCCCCGTTGAGTTATTATTTAATCTGACTCATTGTCGCTACAGAAATATGGAATATGATCAGGAAAATGGGGGGGGGATTAGAAGGAATTATGAGTTACCAGTGTTGGTCGGTGCAGACAGAATGGCTGTCAGTAATCTAGATAAAGCCGAACTTCTAGTACAAATTTTTAAGAAAGTTCATAGCTCAGATAATCTTTCAGAAGAAGCTAGGAAGAGTAGGAGTAGAACATTAATGGACTACCCAAATTTATTAGAGAAAGATGAGATGTCAGATATGTCAGATATCTTCCTCTAAACATGTTTGAGTTAAGAAGAGCAATTATAAGTGGTCGGCAGACTACTCCTGGAAAAGATGAAGTATGTTACAAAATGTTGGCACACATGACAGATACTACATTGGAAATCATTTTAAAATTATTTAACCTAATTTGGGATACTGGTCAACTCCCTATTGTTTGGAAACAAGCAACAATAGTACCTATTCTTAAACCTGGGAAAAACTCATCAGATCCTACTAGCTATAGGCCTATTGCCTTAACTTCTCATTTATGCAAAGTAATGGAAAGAATAATCACAGAAAGAATAACGTACTTCTTAGAGAGTAAAGATCTATTATCTCCTTATCAGAGTGGATTCCGAAGGGGTCGGAATACAATGGACTCTGTATTATGTCTAGAGTCAGACATCAGAAAAGCACAAACTAACAAAGAAGTAGTAATAGCTGTCTTTTTTGATGTGGAAAAGGCATATGATATGCTCTGGAAAGAAGGACTATTAATAAAGTTAAAATCTTTGGGAATTGGAGGTAAAACATATAATTGGGTTCAAGATTTTTTATTAAACAGGAAAATACAAGTTAAAGTAGGAGAAGAATACTCCAGTGTGTATACAGTGGAGAATGGAACACCACAAGGTAGTGTATGTAGTCCGTTATTATTTAATATAATGATTAATGATATTTTCTCTCAAGTTGAACAAAACATTGGAAAATCTTTATATGCAGATGATGGGGCTTTGTGGATTAGAGGTCGTAATATAACTTATATTAATAAAAAATGCAAGGAGCAATAGTTGAAGTTGAAAAATGGGCTAATAAATGGGGTTTTAAATTATCTGTAGCAAAAACTCAGGTCATTTGTTTTTCAAGGCGGCATAAAGTCACACCTCTATCTTTAAAATTGTATGGGAATCCTCTGGAGCGAGTCAAATTAGTAAGGTTTCTTGGGGTTTGGTTTGATGAAAAATTGACATGGAAAGTTCATTTGGATAAAATTAAGGACAAATGTAAAAAGATTATTAATATTCTTCGGTGTTTGTCAGGACAGGACTGGGGAGCAAGTAGAACATCTCTACAAAATATATATTGGGCACTCATGAGGTCTGTCTTTGACTATGGATGTATAGCTTATATGTCGGCAGCAGAATCAAATCTCAAACAATTAGATGTATTGCAAGCTCAAGCCTTAAGAATCTGCAGTGGATCATTTAAAACATCCCCAGTGTCATCAATGCAGGTGGAAATGGGAGAAATGCCTTTAGGCATCAGGCGAATGAAGTTGATGTTGACATATTGGGTTAATATCCAGGGACAAAATGTTTCGCATCCTGTCAAAAGTGTGTTGAAAGAGTGCTGGGAACATAATGAAACAAACTTTGTAAGTTTTGGGTGGATAGGTGATGCAAAGGCTAGGAATATAGGTTTATGTCAATTACAGTATAGCAATACAGTATCAATATCCTCCATCCCTCCATGGTTATTCCCCTCACCTGCTGTTGACCTCAATATAAAGCAGGAAATAAATAATACATCTAAACAAATTCCAGTGTGTCATATAGTGAGGAATTATTTTGAGATGCATTTCCAAGATTCAGTGGTTTTATTTACAGATGGATCAAAAGATCCGGATACAGGATATGCAGGGGCAGCTGTATATATTCCAACATATGATTTTTATATCAAGAAAAGAGTTACCAATCATTTGTCAGTTTATACAACAGAGTTATTAGCGATATTATTGGCCTTGCAGTGGTTAGAGGAGAAAGAACTAAATAACACAGTCATTGCATCTGATAGTTATTCTGCACTGGAAAGTATAAAGTCTGGCAGGTCATCTTTTAGAATGGACATAATTAATGACATTTTCCATAAGGTATATAATTTGAAGGTTAAAGGAAAAGAAATACAATTAATTTGGGTTCCTGCTCATGTTGGTGTGGAAGGGAATGAGAAGGTGGATATTCTGGCAACACAAACTCTAAAATTAAAACGGATAGATCTACAAGTTCCATTAAGCAAAATGGAAGCTAGAGCATACATTAGGAAATATGCGTATTCAGTATGGCAGATACATTGGGATGATACTGAATTAGGCAGACACTTATATAATATACAAAATCAAGTTGGTTCTGGGAGGAGGGAGAGCAGGAATCGAAGAGAAGGAAGTATTATAACTCGGATGAGAATAGGTCACACAGGACTTAATAGTACACTATATAAGATTGGAAAGCATCCAACTGGGGAATGCACATACTGTTGTCAATAAGAAACAGTTGAGCATGTACTTTTTCATTGTATGAAATATAATAATGAGAGACATCACCTTATTCAGTCACTTAAGATAGCAAAACATCATGACTTTACATTGCCAGGTTTATTAGGGAAAACAGATAGCAAGTTGTATGATGATATTATTAAATTTTTGAAAGTAAGTAAATTATACAAAAGAATATAACGTTTTGATTGTTTGTTTGTTTATTTGTTATGTTTTATTTTCCAGTTTGTTTATTTGTTTTGATTGGTTTTTTTGTTTGTTTTTGTTTTTTTGTTTTTTTTGTTTGTTTATTTATATGACGTATACAAATAATATCCTTATCCATACTCCATTCCAGTCGGTGGCGGTAATGCACCAATAAGTTAGGTTGCCAACCGCCAATAAACACCAAAGAAGAAGAAGAAGAAGAAGATGACGCCAAGTTTGAGCGCAGAATCTTGGGACATGTGGTCTCCACCTCACAAAAGAATCGGGATAGGACTCAGCAAGAAATCATGTTCATGGATGTGATTATTAATGTTACTGTAGTATGAAGAAGAAGCAGGAGCGATTGTTAATAAGAAGAGCGCAACACAAGTCTCACGAGCAGCGGGACCTTTATTATGGCAAAGTCCCCGGCGGGACGTTTATTATGCCACAGCCGCCATTTCCGCTTTTCCCCCCATGAGTATGAGGTAACGTAACGCAGCTTTGTTTATCATATTAGATACATCTGAGTGTGTTGAAAATGATGTTATGACGTCACTCTGTGCGTTCGCTCGGCGGCTGCTTTGACACTTGTTGCACACTGCAGTAAGAGTAAAGTGTTTCTGTAAAATAAAACAGGAATCAGAGGGGAACGCAGATATGATCGTCAGGCAACTCCCTCACACGTTCCGGTTCCTTGGTTAAAATAGCAATTTTCTCACAATTTACAAATAGTTGGAAACATTTGGGATATTGTAAGTACTCAACTGAACAAAATATATAACACTGACCCAGTGGTTTTGGGATATTTTTTATTAAATTAATGAGGTGATGGGCTCTTTAAGAGCTAGTAGCGGCAGTGAGTCAAGCCCCGCCTATCTGCTACTGTTAGAGCAAGTGAAATGAGCAGTTACACGGAGCGATCTTCAAAACCCCTCCATGTAAGTGATTAATTCAGAGAAAAGTGATCAAATACGACAGAAAAACAGGATTTCTGATCTGATGCTATAATATGAAGGAGCTGATGCCAGAGTAAGAAGCGGATGAGACGAAGGCTTGTGAAACAGATTGATGCAGATATACACGGAACATCAATGTACCACAAATTAACTTCCTTGTTAAAAACATATAAATTCATCGCCTTGGTGAGTTAACTCAAACATTAACTTGATGTTTATGTAAAAAGTGCCGCGAATCTGATAAAGAGTCAATACAGTGTGTTTATATATGCTGTGCGAGCCGAAGTGGATAGCACATGGACTAAAGCTGACGCACCTGTGAGAATGCTAATGAGCTAACGAAGTATGCTATTTAAGTGTTAAAATGTTATGTTTAATGTGTTATTTGAAGTGCATACATGTGATTTGACGATGAAATTGTTGAATTGAAGACTAATTATTGTTCTGCCTTGTGTTTTATAAGGCTGGTTTTATTTTTGAGATTCAAGTTCTTCTGTGATGAGTTCCCTGATTCGTGCTGGACACACGAGGTGCAGATTGTATATGGCGGGCCACCCATGGAACCGTTTTCTCTGTTGAACTGTGTTTTTGAGCCATCAAACTGGTAGGATAATTCTTTCTTGTACTTTTGGACAATCGGGACTCGGACTCATTGAGATCATCTTGTTTTTTTTTCTATTTTTACTTTTTGATTCCTCAACAAGAGACATTGATTGTGATCCTGAATCATTCTAAAAGAATCAACAGTTCTCTGAACTCATCGATTCGATTTATGAACTCAGGTTATCTGAATTGATTATCTTGAGTCTCTGATTCACATTGGACTTATGTTTTGAGGAGAAAGTGATTAATTTGCAACTGAAAGTGAAAGTTCAGAATTCCATTCTGTGTATTGAATCAAACTGATTGTCCATTTGATTATATTTTGAGGTATTTGAGCTATTGATTGCAATACTTTGTGTGAAAGCGTTATCTATTGTTTCTTTAATTTTGTTGTTAGAAACAATAAATCTATGTGTCAGATTCTATTTCTTTTATTATTCATAAGTATATGATAATCTGTTTTCTATAGAGTCAAAAGTGTTTGGCTACTGTCCAAAACGGAGTCCACGTATCTGAAAAAACAACAACAAGAAGAGTGTGAATATTATCATTTATTGTATTAATTGTTTACCTTTGTGATTCACACATTTTGAGCAAAAGTGTATTTTCTCCTAATACAAGATCAACCTGAATCAGAAACAAGACTTTGTATTGATTGTTCACTCAGCTGTTGTGCTGTCTTCCTCTCTCCAGTAGTCGCATCTACCTTCTGACCAATTGGCTCATATTGAATGTTACGCTAGACACGTGTTACATGCTTCACTTGTGTTGGACAGAAATTGAAGAGACTGTCCATAACCTGAAACACTAGCATTCAAGCACGTCTGCATGAGGGACTGTAAAAAGTCTTTCAGGAAAATTAATGTCACATATTCTGGGTACATCTTCTGATGTTTCTACTTCAAGGAACTCTCTCTTGAGTGCTTAAGTTGAGATACTCGGGTAAGAGAGAGAGAGAAAGAGAGGGGAGATGCAGTGTTTCTCTAGTGCTTATTTTCTTCCCAAGTGCTGAAGGAAAAAGGTTGAAGGCATGCAAACAATAATGAAAGCGTTCTAAAAATGGAGTGTGCTTTTTAAAGGGTACTGTAATGCAGTTTGTTAGACTTTTCCTTCCTCACACTTCTTTAGACGTCCTCATGGATTTACTCAGAGTGGCCACAGCTGTCTTTGCTCTGCCAAGCTCTGAGTCTCTCCAGTCATGTGATTAATATATTTTGTAGTGTTGTATACACACAAACCCAAACTATAGCCATTGCATTGTTTCAGTGAAAGTGAACAGAGTCACTTGAAATTTACCTTGTATTTCAAACAGACTCAAATGATGAATCATTAAAACCAATCTATTTTTGTAGATTATCCACAATATAAGTGTGTATAAGCCTGCCTTGCAATGCACATTAAATTGCAAGAAAACAAATTTTGTTTGCAAGGTTGGTACATTGTTTATGTTGAAGAGCATGAATATACCTTAATTGTCAGGGAATACGGATTCAGTTGCAGGTAACAAGAGTTTATTTTGAGCTCAGAAATGGACAAAAAAAAAAAACAGAAAATAATTCAAATCAAATGTCCACAGGTCCAGACGCAAAAGACAAAACAAGATCAGACCAAAGTCATTACAAGCCAACACAAACTGCCTGAAATCTTGGGCCATGGACGGCCACCAAAATTGCTGACGGATGGTAGCCAGCGACCTCCAAACCCCTGGATGACAGGCGACTCTGGACTCATGTCCCCACTGAAGGACCTCAGGACGCAGCGCAACCGGCACAAACAACCGAGCCCTTGGACACCTCCCTGGGACCTCATCCCCCCCGCACGGCCTCCCTCACCTGTCACTCGACATCCCAGGAAAGGGACCCCACCACCACCTCCTTGGAGAGAATGGTTTCAGGTGTCAACTCTCCCCAAGGACCATCGAAGAGACGAGAGAGGGCATCAGGCTTAACATTTTTGGAACCTGGCCGATATGAGAGGGAAAAGCTAAACCGCCCAAAGAAGAGTGCCCAGCGGGCCTGGTGAGCAGTCAACCGTTTGGCCGAACGGACACTCTAAATTCTTGTGATCAGTCCAGACCAAGAAGGGCTCCGCTGCTCCCTCCAAACAGTGACGCCATTCCCCCAGAGCCAGCCTGACTGCCAGAAGCTCCCAGTTAACCATGTCATAATTTCGCTCAGCGGGGCTCAAACGGTGAGAGTAGAAGGCACAAGGGTGCACCTTCCCATCTATGGAAAACCGCTGAGTCTGGACCGCGCCTACCCCATCATCAGAGGCATCCACCTCAACAATGAATTGCCATTCAGGATCTGGAAGACAGAGAACAGGAGCAGAGATGAAACGGGACTTAAGAACATCACAGGCCTCCTGGGCCTGGGAATTCCATCTGAACGGTACCTTAGGTGAGGTGAGTGCTGTTAAGGGTGAAGCGACCAGGCTAAAGATCTGGATGAATCCCCTATAGAAGTTGGCAAACCCCAGGAACCGCTGCAGAGCCTTCCGAGAGTCAGGGGTTGGCCACTCGCCCACGGCCCTTACCTTAGTGGGATCGACCTTAATTCCCTTTGTTGAAATTATATGCCCCAAGAACGAAACAGACTCAACATGGAACACGCACTTCTCCACCTTGACATAGAGCTGGTTCTCTAGTAGCCGTTGTAGCACCTGACGGACGTGTTGAGTGTGTGCCTGCAAGGAGGGAGAGAAGATAAGAATCTCATCAAGGTATACAAAGACAAACCTGTTTACCATGTCATTGACCAGGGCCTGGAAGACAGCTGGGGCGTTGGTGAGCCCAAAGGGTAGAAGGATTCCTGAATATACTTGTCCATGGCCTCTCTCTGGACCAGACAGCGAGTACAGGCGGCCCTTGGGCGGAGAAGTGCCTGGGAGGAGATACAGGCAAAGGCCCCGGGCCAAACGATCCTGCTTCTCCTTCGGGGTGAGACGAAGACACCCCACTTGCATGGGCTCAGGGTCTACTGAAGGAGGAGGAAATGAAGGAACAGCATCAGACGCACCCTCATCCAGTGTCCGAAACGGTCGAGCTGTCCACCGCTGGCGTCGACGTTGGAGGCACCCCTCCACACGAAGTGCCAGCTCCACAAGGGCGTCAAAATCGTGAGGCAGCTTGTGAGATTGACGATCTCGTCCAGGATGTCACGGTCCAGCCCCTCTCGAAACCTTGCCCGTAATGCTGCCTCGTTCCAATCACAAGCGGCTGCCAGAGTTCTGAACTGGATTGAATACTCTGTAACGGAACGTCTGCCCTGACTCAACTGGGAAGCCTCCTCATCGCCCTGAGCAGAGCGGTCAAACAGCTTTAACATCTCGGCTCTGAAGTCTTCAAATGTGGAAAAGAAAGGGGCACGAGCATCCCACACAGCAGTTGCCCAGTCGCGGGCCCTTCCCTTCAGAAGGGTGATAAACGCTACCTGGGACTCCTCAGTCACATAGCGCCGGGGCTGGAGAGCGAAAACAAGAGAGCACTGTGACAGGAAAGCCCAACACGAATTGGAGTCCCCATCATAGGGTGGCGGACTATTGGCACGAGGTTCCGGCTCAGCATGAGGCAGAGAATGGCCGTACGCAGCAGCTGACCTGCCGGTCATGGCCTCCCGCTGGAGCTCTTGTATCTGGAGACTGAGATCAGCTACCTGAGCTGACAGGTTCTCAACATCCCGTGAAGTGGCTGTTAACTGGCTGGAATGCTGTCCCAGAAGAATGCCCTGTTGACTGACTGCAGTTCTGACCTGGTCCGCAACTGCTGAATCCATCTTCTGGTCCGACCGTTCTGTCAGGGAATAATACGGATTCAGTTGCAGGTAACGGAAGAGTTTATTTTGAGCTCAGAAATGGACACAGGGAAAATAGCAGGAACAAAAAACAGAAAAATAATCAGAATCAAATGTCCACAGGTCTGGTGAGCACCATTAAACAAGGACAGTTCCCAACGTCACCAATGACGCAATGTAGAAGTTCTAATGAGTTCTCAGATGGGCGCGATAAGCATGCAGAGGGGAAATACCCTGATGATAGAGAAGAGCGCACCGAGAGGGAATTCCCTGAAGAGAGCAGTGAACATGCTGAGAGGGACTGGAGCGATGATTCCAAGCTTCCACAGAGCGGGGATCACCTGGGCAGGTAGCAAAGGAATAAAGGTCTGGCAGGTGAGAGGGAGAGAGGAAGTAGAACAAAAAATATAAAACAAGAAAACAAACAGCATTAGGAGTCTGGAAAAGCACGACTTGACAATAATGAAAGTCGGTCATGAGCAAAAGCATTGCACAACATACAACAACGGTCAGACAAACGAGTGAGAAAGAGAGGATCTAATATAGGGGAGAATAATGAGGGGAAATTAGCAACAGGTGTAACGGTGAACACAAATGAGAATTAGGGATAACGAGTGGGAAGGGAAACACCACAAAGACAGTGGAACACCTGGCTAACTTGTCAACACAGACCATGTGCTCAAGAAAAAAAAACATGCAAAACATGGAGACAAAGACAAAACAAGATCAGACCAAAGTCATTACATTAATAATTTGAGCAGTAGTCCAACTTCACTATTCTCAACTGTTTATGGGAGAATCCTTTATGACCCGTGCACAGAAAGAGGACTGTTGTTTTCAAGAACCTATAGTGGTTTTACTTAGAGATTAGTGTATTGACTCCTTTGTTTTGCCTTTTACCTATATTAAAAGCATCTTAGAGAAATGAATATACAGCCTACATAAAAGTAACACAACCAAAGAAAACACAAAGTAATACACAAAAATTCATGAGGAAAGTCTACTTGAAAGTGCTATAGCCACTTCAAAATCAGCCTTTTAGGGCAACAACAAAAACATCTTTTTTTATGATCTTGAGATGTACTCAGTTACATTTTCTCTGAGTGTGTTTTGTCAACTGTGACATTGTGGCTCCCACTGTGATCAAAGCAATCATCCACCGGAAATCTGTCGGTCAATACATTTAGCACGCTCAGCTTTAGAAAGCAGGAAATTGTTGCTGCAGACACCATAAGTACAAACATTCCTAGGAATTACAATAAATGAGAAACAGAAATGTCTAAGTATATTTGGCCTGCCTCTAGTTGTACTCAATCTTTTGATCAAGATATACTTAAAAGTATAATTAAGCTTGATACTGCTTGGCTTGAAGTTGTGTTTCCTCTTATATTGAGCAGCCTATTTAAAGCTACACAGTGTGATATTTTCCCCCATCTAGCGGTGAAAAGGTATATGACCATCCAGTAAATATTAGTTTCTGTTCCTCCCAATTCCGATTTCGTTTTAACTCCTACGGTGTCCGATTTAGTCCAAGATTAACATGGCTTCCAGTTCAATCCAGCAATCCCCCTCTTCACATTCGACACGGTGCCATCGAGAGCTAAAACGCGAAAGGTGATGCTTGAATTTACGGTATGTCCCTCTTTGGCTAATGTACTTTCAAGATGGAGGGGCAACATGGCGACCCCCATTTGAACCCCTTACCCATATGTATTTTCAATGGCATATTATACATTTACGAGAATACTTTATTACTTGAAAGAAGTAAATATACATTAATGAGGACATATATTTTTGAAAGTTTTTAGCTAAGAATAAACTAAAAAAGTTACACAGTGTAGCTTTAATATTTTTTTTTTAATCAAGTCTTCTTACATTGTTTGAAAATATTGATTTATAAAGAAAACATATTTTCCTAATTCTGAGTATCACTGGGGTTCACTGGTAGTATACATAGGAATTTACTTAAAATCTCTCTAAAAAATTCAAATTTACTGTACTCTATACATCTGAAACCCAATCTTGCATAAATACTATTTTCTTGAGTAATTCTCCCATAACTAGTTTCTAATAAAGATTTCATAAGCATTGTGTGTCCAGTGAAAGCTCTTTGTAACGGTACTTTAATGAGTGACTTCAGAGGTGTTGTGGTTTTTCCTCTCTCTGTTTATACTTACCTTGTACAAAAAGTTTCTTGTGTTACCATCTTTATTATAAAGGAGACCATGAATTATGTATAAATGTGAATGCATGCGTGTGGAAACTTGTGATGTTAATCCCCAGAGATTGTGCTAGTCTTAATATAGGGCATAGTTGTCATTTTCTCAGGAATTTTCCTCATTCTGGTATGATATGTTTAAGGCGAGACACGGCAGGTGAAAACAGTTTTTTGTTGCAGTGGTCAATTTTGAGATTTTGGGCCAGACTCTAAACAGGATGCATTCACAGACAGTGCATGCAGGTCACCCACCCGTTTGACTGATACTAAAGCTAGCAGAAAAGCAACTTTAAGTGAAAGGTGCTTTAAGGTCACTGACTGTAATGGTTCAAAACGGTGCTCTTTTCAAAGCCTGTAAGACTATGGAAAGGTCCCATATCGGAACTGAGGGGGGACGAGGTGGGTTAAGCCTCTTGGCCCCTTTAAGAAATCGGTGATATCAGGTCACATTTCCCCAGGGGCTTTTCAGCCACTTGTGTATGGTGCGCTGTTATAGCAGCCACATATACTTTGAACGTGGGGGAATGACCCGCGTCCATTAGCTCTTGGAGGAAATTAAGCACATGACTGCGGGTTCAGATTACGTGCCTTACACCAGTCATGCAGGCAGGGCCCATAGATTGG
Source organism: Romanogobio albipinnatus (assembly GCA_023566225.1). Classification (NCBI taxonomy): domain Eukaryota; kingdom Metazoa; phylum Chordata; class Actinopteri; order Cypriniformes; family Gobionidae; genus Romanogobio; species Romanogobio albipinnatus. The sequence continues at coordinate 30,405,706 of CM042242.1, forward strand.
GTCTGGGATGCCAGATCTTCCCTTTCACCTGCGTGAAGAGGTCCTTCCTCAGCGGTATTGGCCATGGGGCTGAGTTCAGCATCTGGGACAGCTTTGAGCGAGCTCAGACTGCGCCTTGCCCATAAAAGGAGGTACTTCGCCATGGAATGCAGGCTGCGTGATTTCAGGCCGCCCTGGCGATTTATGTACGACACTACTGCCATGTTGTCCATACGGTGTCCGTGGTGTTGACGTGGTGTCCTTTTAAATACGGGAGAAAAGCTCTCAGCGCTAGAATGACCGCTTTGAACTCCAGGCAGTTTATATGCAGCCTTTTCTCAGATAACGCCCAAAGGCCAGAGATCGGCATGCCCTGATGGAGGGCACCCCAGCCCAGGTTGGATGCATCTGTGGAAACTACTTTCCATCTCGTGATTGAGCCCATATTCACCCCTGCTTGATACCATGCAGTCACTCTCCAAGGGGCCAGACCTCTGACACAGCGGGGGTTCACCTTGATGGCCGAGTGCCACGCCAGGGCTGGGACATTTAACCTGGCTGGTATTTTAACCAGCGTTGGAGGGGGAGCATGCACAGTAGACCCAGATTGAGCACTGCTGATGTTGAGGCCATGTGACCCAGCATCCTCTGAAACTCTCTGAGAGGAGTGTAAGTGCCCGCTTTGAATGATGCCGTCTGGTACTGGATGGCGTGCGCGCTCTAGTGTAACCCACGCGTTCATTCATATGGAGTCTATGCATACTCCAAGAAAGAAATATTCTGTATAGGAGATCGATTGCTCTTTTCCATATTGATCCTGAGACCCAAACATTCTAGATGGTTGAGGAGCCAGGATCTGTGACTCATCAACTGTGTCTCTAATTGGGCTATAACCAGACAATCGTTGAGGTAGTTGAGAATGCACACACCCTTCTGTCTCAGGGGTGCTAGTGCAGCACCATACATTTTGTAAAAATGCGGGGCACCAGAGATCGTCCGAATGCTAGGACTGTGTATTGATAAGCCTGCCCCTCGAAGGCAAATCTCAAGAATGGCCTGTGAAGAGGCGCTATCTGAATGTGAAAGTATACGTCGTTCAGATCCAGTGTGAAAAACCAATCCTCTGGGCGAATTTGCGAGAGGATTTGTTTCATTGTCAGCATTCTTAACGAGCGCTTCATAAGGGCTTTGTTCAGGTGTCTGAGATCTAGGATGGGCCTGAGGCCACCATCCTTTTTCGGAATGAGGAAGTAGCAGCTGTAGAAGCCTGATTCGCTTTGCGGCGGATATACGGCTTCCATCGCTCCCTTCTCTAACAGTTTCATAACTTCTGGGCGGAGTATGTGACTCAAGCTGCTCGAAAGCGTGGGGGTCTGAGAGTGAACTGCAACGAGTAGCCTCGTTTTATTGTGTGCATTACCCATGTCGATATGCCTGGGATGGCCTGCCACGTCTGGGCTGATATCGCTAGGGGCTTGATACAATTTTGAGGTAACCCGGCTGTTTTGTGATTGTGACACTGTGGTGGGAGTGTTTAGCGGCATGCACTGTGTAGTGGGCGTACGCTTTACATTCATGGCGCTCGAGGCTGATGCTGTGTTTGAAAAGTGCTTATGCCTACATAGGAAAAGGGTCGCCGTAAAAAAGGCGTTTGGGTACAGGTGAACACGTTTGGTCACGGGCTCGTTGGCTGTGTATGTGGGGGTCTCCAGTCACCTGCCTGTAGGGAACTGAAAGGCGCAGATTGGGAGAGAATGGTGGTGGTCCGGCCGCGGCAAGACTTAACCACCCTCTCTTTTTCACCACTGTTAGGAAGCTTCGCGGCTTGGGGTTCAGCACAATCTTGGGCCGAGTGTCCAGACGCTCTGGCTGTCTGTTGCGGCTCACGGAGCATCATCGCTGTCTTGGCCTGGAGGCAGAGCGAGGCTGTGTACTCGCGGACGCTGGGACCACTCGAGCCTGAGGTCTCCCACGGCCCTCGTGAGCCAGAGCTCCGAGACAGAGTCCGACCACACTCCAGATGCAGCTTGTGAAAGGCTGTCATCGTCATCCTCTTCCCGTTGTGGTCCACGGAAAGAAATTGAACAGGAACAACGCACTCGTACACCAGAAACACAGATAATTGCAATAAAGGATATAACGCCGGATAGCGCAGCTGGAATGGCAGTAGGTCTGAAGGCGGATGGCTCTGACGTCCTCAGAAGTGCACGAAGTTCCGCTGAGGTGCTGTTCGACGGCGGCTTCAAAGTCCAGAGATCAGCGATGTGGAGTCGCTGAAGGAGATTAAGGCCCAATCCCATTTCTTACGTCTGTAAACTCTTGCGTTACCAAGGCAACGACTGACTTGACGTACAGGGAGTGCAGAATTATTAGGCAAATTAGTATTTTGACCACATCATCCTCGTTATGCATGTTGTCTTACTCCAAGCTGTATAGGCTGGAAAGCCTACTACCAATTAAGCATATTAGGTGATGTGCATCTCTGTAATGAGAAGGGGTGTGGTCTAATGACATCAACACCCTATATCAGGTGTGCATAATTATTAGGCAACTTCCTTTCCTTTGGCAAAATGGGTCAAAAGAAGGACTTGACAGGCTCAGAAAAGTCAAAAATAGTGAGATAAATTGCAGAGGGATGCAGCAGTCTTAAAATAGCCAAGCTTCTGAAGCGTGATCATCGAACAATCAAGCGTTTCATTCAAAATAGTCAACAGGGTCGCAAGAAGCGTGTGGAAAAACCAAGGCGCAAAATAACTGCCCGTGAACTGAGAAAAGTCACGCGTGCAGCTGCCAAGATGCCACTTGCCACCAGTTTGGCCATATTTCAGAGCTGCAACATCACTGGAGTGCCCAAAAGCACAAGGTGTGCAATACTCAGAGACATGGCCAAGGTAAGAAAGGCAGAAAGTCGACCACCACTGAACAAGACACACAAGCTGAAACGTCAAGACTGGGCCAAGAAATATCTCAAGACTGATTTTTCTAAGGTTTTATGGACTGATGAAATGAGAGTGAGTCTTGATGGGCCAGATGGATGGGCCCGTGGCTGGATTGGTAAAGGGCAGAGAGCTCCAGTTCGACTCAGACGCCAGCAAGGTGGAGGTGGAGTACTGGTTTGGGCTGGTATCATCAAAGATGAGCTTGTGGGGCCTTTTCGGGTTGAGGATGGAGTCAAGCTCAACTCCCAGTCCTACTGCCAGTTTCTGGAAGACACCTTCTTCAAGCAGTGGTACAGGAAGAAGTCTGCATCCTTCAAGAAAAACATGATTTTCATGCAGGACAATGCTCCATCACACGCGTCCAAGTACTCCACAGCGTGGCTGGCAAGAAAGGGTATAAAAGAAGAAAATCTAATGATATGGCCTCCTTGTTCACCTGATCTGAACCCCATTGAGAACCTGTGGTCCATCATCAAATGTGCGATTTACAAGGAGGGAAAACAGTACACCTCTCTGAACAGTGTCTGGGAGGCTGTGGTTGCTGCTGCACGCAATGTTGATGGTGAACAGATCAAAACACTGACAGAATCCATGGATGGCAGGCTTTTGAGTGTCCTTGCAAAGAAAGGTGGCTATATTGGTCACTGATTTGTTTTTGTTTGGTTTTTGAATGTCAGAAATGTATATTTGTGAATGTTGAGATGTTATATTGGTTTCACTGGTAAAAATAAATAATTGAAATGGGTATAAATTTGTTTTTTGTTAAGTTGCCTAATAATTATGCACAGTAATAGTCACCTGCACACACAGATATCCCCTAAAATAGCTAAAACTAAAAACCACTTCCAAAAATATTCAGCTTTGATATTAATGAGTTTGTGTTCATTGACAACATGGTTGTTGTTTAATTATTAATGTTGTAAAATTAATCCTCAGAAATACAACTTGCCTAATAATTCTGCACTCCCTGTATGTGTGTGTGTATATATATATATATATATATATATATATATATATATATATATATATATATATATATATATATATATATATATATATATATATATATATATATATATATATATATATAACAGCCATATGGACGTTTACTGAATGGCCATATGGCTCGCAAGCCAAGAGATCCTGACCACTGTTGTAAGCAGACAATTATGAATCTGGGATTACAGATACAAATTTATTGTATTTTACGTTTACAATGAGCAGAATTATTACAACACAAAGAAAAAAATACAGAGGAGGCAGTGTCAGAATGAGCAGTCAAGCAAAACACACACCATAGCAACATGTCATGGCAACGACATTTCAGACTGTCAGATACATAAAAGATAAACGGGGGGGGGGGCATTTGAGGGCTTTGTTACTGTTTTGTATGCGCTGTTATATTAATTATAATTCAAATTCTGTTTTATTTATCACAATATTATTGATGATTGTTGAGAGGGGCACTTTTTATAATTTGAAAAGAAAGTGGCCGTTTTGCTGAGAGTGATGGGAGTAAAGATGTATGGACTACTTCGTAGTTTGTAAACCCCCGAAAAGCCAGCGGATAAAACGTTCCAGCAAATAGTGGACATTTTAAATGAACATTTGAAACCCAAACCCTTATTAATTGTGGAAAGATTCAGATTAAATAAGCGAAACCAAACTAAAGGAGAAAGCATTTCAGAATACATAGCTGAGTTACGTAGATTGTCAGAGCATTGTCAATTCGGAGCTGGACAGGCAGATACATTAAGAGAAGGCTTGTGTGTGTGGAATGCACAATGAAAGCACACAAAAAAGACTGCTGACAGAAAAAGATTTGACACTCGAGCGTGCACTGAACATAGCAATATCCATGGAGACAGCAGCAAAAGATGCATTAGAATTGCAACAAAAATCAATGGAATGTGCAGCAAATAAACTGTCACTGAAATCAGATGCAGTACAGTATACCCTGCCACACATTGAAGATATTTTTGCATCCTTGTCTGGTGGAGAACACTTCTCAAAAATGTATCTGGCTCAAGCTTACCTCCAAATGGAGATGGATGAGCAATCCAAACAATTCTTGACCATAAACACACATAAAGGGCTCTATCTGTACAACCACCTTGTCTTCGGAATCGCCTCAGCCCCCGCTCTGTAGCAAAGAGCGAAGGACCAGGTTCTGCAGGGCATTCCAGGAACACAATGTTACCTGGATGATATCATTGTAATGGGGAAGAATGATACAGATCATCTTCAAAACTTACAACAGGTGCTGATTCGACTGTGTGACTAAGACTAAGAGCTAACTAAGAGCTAACAAAGAAAAATGTGAGTTCTTCAAGTCTCAGATTTCTTACTGTGGTCATGTGATAGACAAAGATGGTCTACACAAGTTGCAGGACAAAACTGAAGCTGTGTTAAATGCACCACACCCACAAAATGTGTCCCAACTTCGATCATATCTCGAACTTGTGAACTACTACCACAAATTCCTTCCGAACCTCTTGACTGTGCTACATACATTGAATGCACTGTGGCAAAAAAGAACACAGTGGAAATGGTCAGACAGTTGTGAACAAGCTTTCCAAAAGACCAAGATGCTCATAACTTCTGATGTAGTGTTGACGCATTTTAATCCATCCATGCCCATTAGGTTGGCCTGTGATGCGTGGCTGTATGGAATCGGAGCAGTGCTGTCGCACAAGTTTCCAGAAGGCACTGAAAAGCCGATAACCTTCGCATCGAGATATGGGGATGCGTTTGTCACTCTTCTTGGGTGCTCACCAATATGATATTGAGTACAAAGGTTGAGGATATTGAGTACTATTGATCCAGCTGACATGGTTCACACCACAATGAAACGTGTAGTTCGAGATATAATCGAAGTTGGGACACATTTTGTGGGCGTGGTGCATTTAACACCGCTTCAGTTTTGTCCTGCAACTTGTGTAGACCATCTTTGTCTATCACATGACCACAGTAAGAAATCTGAGACTTGAAGAACTCACATTTTTCTTTGTTAGCTCTTAGTCCATAGTCACACAGTCGAATCAGCACCTGTTGTAAGTTTTGAAGATGATCTGTATCATTCTTCCCCATTACAATGATTACCAGCAGCCATTTCACCCTGTAGCCCAAGACTGGTTTCCCACTGAAGCTAAGCAGGGCTGAGCCTGGTCAGTACCTGGATGGGAGACCAACTGGGAAAAACTAGGTTGCTGCTGGTAGAGGTGTTAGTGAGGCCGGCAGGGGGTGCTCACCCTGTGGTCTGTGTGGGTCCTAACACCCCAGTGTAGTGATGGGGACACTATACTGTAACAAGCACCGTCCTTCGGATGAGACGTTAAACTGAGGTCCTGACTCTCTGTGGTCATTAAAAATCGCAGGATGCCCATCGATAAAGTGTATTGGCCAAATTTGCCCATTGGCCCCTGTCCATCATGGCCTCCTAATCATCCCCATATATATACGATTGGCATCATCCCTCAGTCTCCTCTCCACCAATCAGCTGGTGTGTGGTGGGCGTACTGGCGCAAAATGGCTGCCGTCGAATCATCCAGGTGGATGCTGCACATTGGTGGTGGTTGAGGAGATTCCCCCCTTCTATGTAAAGCGCTTTGAGTACCTTGAAAAGCGCTATATAAATGTAATAAATTATTATTATTGTTATTATTATTATCGAGATCACTAATGGCAGCAGAGCGTAACTACACACAAATAGACAGAGAATCTTGATCACAGACCATCAGCCCTTGGTCTCGATCTTCAACGTTCGGAAGGGTATCTCAGCGACGACCTTGGCATGGCTGCAGCGTTGGTCACTCTTCTTGGGTGCTCACCAATATGATATTGAGTACAAAGGCAGCAAACTACACAGTAACGCAGACAGATTGTCGCGTCTTCCACTGAAGTCGACGGAAGAGTCTCATGCTATGGATCCAGCTGACATGTTTCACACCACAATCATGAGTCAGTTACAAAGGGAAACCCGTAATGACCCAACTTGTCTTAAGTCTATGACATCACCGTACACGGATGGCCAGCACATAGAAACTCACTGTATCCAGCATTCTCAGCGAGAAAAGAACAGCTTTATGTATGTCAAGGAACTTTGATGTGTGGATTACGAGTTGTCATTCCCCCCAAATTGTGTAGTAAGATGATGGACACACTGCATGAAGGACAATTTGGGTACTGTAAAAATGAAGAACCTTGCGTGTAATTATATGTGGTGGCCGGGAATTGACAAGCAGATTGAGGATCTAGCAAAGGCTTGTCCTGGATGTCAAAGAACCCAAAACTGTCCACAGAACTGAAATGCACGGATAGGCCTAATGGACGGCAGTTTGTCTCATACGAGTTTCAGAAATTCATAGTTAAACGGAGTCAAACATATCACTTCCGCAACCCCCAAAAAGGCTTGATTTATAGTTATGTTGTAGTTAGCAACATTGTGTTAGATTAACTGTAAATGGTATACAGTAAGTTTGTAGTTTTGTATCTCATATTTCTTAGTATGATTAATCTAGCGGGGGAGGAAAATGTAATGTATGTACTATTGGGTATCATAGTTTTGTGATAAGCCTGCCCTCTAGTGGTGACCTGTATAGTGTTGAATAGGAAATCAAGTTCAGTTCCAGTTCAGTAAAGAACAACGTGAGTTGCACAGCAGACGCGTTATTATTTATCAGCCAGCAGACACGACATATACAGTGAGGAAAATAAGTATTTGAACATCCTGCTATTTTGCAAGTTCTCCCACTTAGAAATCATGGAGGGGTCTGAAATTGTCATCGTAGGTGCATGTCCACTGTGAGAGACATAATCTAAAAAAAAAAAATCCAGAAATCACAATGTATGATTTTTTAACTATTTATTTGTATGATACAGCTGCAAATAAGTATTTGAACACCTGAGAAAATCGATGTTAATATTTGGTACAGTAGCCTTTGTTTGCAATTACAGAGGTCAAACGTTTCCTGTAGTTTTTCACCAGGTTTGCACACACTGCAGGAGGGATTTTGGCCCACTCCTCCACACAGATCTTCTCTAGATCAATCAGGTTTCTGGCCTGTCGCTGAGAAACACGGAGTTTGAGCTCCCTCCAAAGATTCTCTATTGGGTTTAGGTCTGGAGACTGGCTAGGCCACGCCAGAACCTTGATATGCATCTTACAGAGCCTCTCCTTGGTTATCCTGGCTGTGTGCTTCAGGTCATTGTCATGTTGGAAGACCCAGCCTCGACCCATCTTCAATGCTCTAACTGAGGGAAGGAGGTTGTTCCCCAAAATCTCGCAATACATGGCCCCGGTCATCCTCTCCTTAATACAATGCAGTCGCCCTGTCCCATGTGCAGAAAAACACCCCCAAAGCATGATGCTACCACCCCCATGCTTCACAGTAGGGATGGTGTTCTTGGGATGGTACTCATCATTCTTCTTCCTCCAAACACGTTTAGTGGAATTATGACCAAAAAGTTCTATTTTGGTCTCATCTGACCACATGACTTTCTCCCATGACTCCTCTGGATCATCCAAATGGTCATTGGCAAACTTAAGATGGGCCTTGACGTGTGCTGGTTTAAGCAGGGGAACCTTCCATGCCATGCATGATTTCAAACCATGACGTCTTAGTGTATTACCAACGGTAACCTTTCTTAGGATCATTGAGACCCCACGAGGTGAGATCTTGCATGGATCCCCAGTCCGAGGGAGATTGACAGTCATGTTTAGTTTCTTCCATTTTCTAATGATAGCTCCAACAGTGGACCTTTTTTCACCAAGCTGCTTAGCAATTTACCTGTAGCCCTTTCCAGCCTTGTGGAGGTGTACAATTTTGTCTCTAATGTCTTTGGACATCTCTTTGGTCTTGGCCATGTTAGTAGTTGTATTCTTACTGATTGTATGGGGTGGACATGTGTCTTTATGCAGCTAACAACCTCAAACAGGTGCATCTAATTTAGGATAATAAATGGAGTGGAGGTGGACATTTTAAAGGCAGACTAACAGGTCTTTGAGGGTCAGAATTCTAGCTGATAGACAGGTGTTCAAATACTTATTTGCAGCTGTATCATACAAATAAATAGTTAAAAAATCATATATTGTGATTTCTGGATTTTTTCTTTTTTTAGATTATGTCTCTCACAGTGGACATGCACCTACGATGACAATTTCAGACCCCTCCATGATTTCCAAGTGGGAGAACTTGCAAAATAACAGGGTGTTCAAATACTTATTTTCCTCACTGTATATAAGTCGCACCTGACCAGCCAAACTATGAAAAAAAGTGCCCGGAAAGTACAGTATTTACTTTATAAAGGCCACTTTTAACCTTATTAAATGTATGCATCATCTCTCATGTCAAATTCTTACATTCGATCAATAAATTCGTGTAATCAGTAAATTTCCACATACACCGGTGACGATGGCGCCGGTGTATGTGGCATGCCATCTGACATCTCTGCTACTTTGTGTCACTTATGTGCTTGTATCTGTGTCAAACTGTTACTCACTTCTGGTTTATAATTGCCAGTTACTTCTGGATATTCGGGACATTTTTGTGGTCACATATAACCCAGAGTTAAGAAGCTCTGTGGCTGGATCACAATACTGCTTTCCAAACTCACTCTGGGATAGTATTCCAGATTATCTGCGCAGATGGCCTCATGATGCCTCCCGCAGAAAGCGCCGCAGGAGACGTGGTAAACACGGAGTGGTTGCTGTCAAACTGAAAATGGCGCTGCACGCCGGACGTGCTTCCAGCTTCCAGGCGGTGGCCGATGTGCTGCTTCGTGTTTGTTCGATCCCCCTGCTCGCTGGCTTCGGCCCATTCTGCCGGATTCTCCTTTGATGTTCCCCTGCTACCCTCCTCTCCGTGTTCGCCGCGGTGGAGCCACGCTTTAGAATCTTTGCTCTTTGAATAGTGTCTTCTCCCGTGTCTCTGTGCATCATTTTCCAGGATGGCTCTGATTAATGCTTGGTCGCTAGTCAATAGACATTCATTTTAAATTACTTTTTTACTACCCACGCCTTGGATTTTATGTGCATCACAGAAACTTGGACGAAGGTTGGTGATTTGAGTCCTTTTTCTGACTTGATTCCAACAGGCTGCACATTTTTTAACTCTCCTCGCTCTTCTGGCCGCGGGGGTGGTCTAGCGGTAATTTTGAAAAACAGTTTCAGTAGCTACTGTCATTCAGTTCCATCTACAATTTACAGTAGCTTTGAAGTAGGCCTACAGCTGTTGTGATTGGAATGTGATGATCCTGTTCTGTTAGCGCTGGTGTATTGGCCCCCTCACCTAGTGAAAGATTTTATAAATTAATTCACTGCTTTTGTTGGTGAATGTATAACTAATTATAACAAAATTATTCTGCTAGGGGACTTCAATATCCATGTGTGCTGTCAGGCAAAACCTCTAACAATGGAGTTTTTAAATCTCATTGATTCATTTAACATGGTTCAGTGGGTGAAAGATCCTACATGGTCATACTTTGGACCCGGTTCTTTTTCATGGTTTTTCCATTATTGATGCTCAGGTTACTCAGATCTCAGATCATATGCCCGTATTGTTTTCTATGCCTTTTCCACCGTCAAGATCTAATATTACTCCTACTATACAATGGACTTGTTCCTTTTCTCCCCGTTTTCGTGAGGACTTCACTAGCACCTTTAACGAGGTGTGTTTGTCTATGTCCCTGGAGTCATTTTACCTGACTTGGATGCTGAACAACATCTTGGTTTGCTTAGTACTACTTGCTCTGAGGTTTTAAATACCACTGCTCCTCTAAAACCTAGGAAGTCAATGCTTAAAACTGAACCATGGCTCAATGATAACAACATGTAGAAGAGCAGAATGAAAATGGAAAAGGGATACATTACAAATTTCCTATGAAATGCTCAGAAACTGTTTTGGTGCTTTTCAGAAATGCATGCAATCTGCAAAGTCAACGTATTTTTCTAATTTAATTGTAAAAAATCGTCATAGCTCTAAATCCTTATTTTCTGTGTTAAATTATGCTCTAAATCCTCCTGTAAATGTGATTTCAAATCCCTCAGTATCATGTGAAGGTTTCTCAAGGTTTTTCTGTGACAAGATCACCTCTCTAAGATCTCAGTTACAACCATCTGCTAATGTTCTACCTGAACTTTGTTGCTCTTCAGCCATATGGAGTGTTTTTGACCCAGTTTCTCTTCTATCTCTCAGAGAATTATTGAACATTTGAAACCTTCCTTTTGCTCTCATGACGTTCTTCCTCCCCGTATTCTGAAACTAGTTTTTGACTCAGTTGGACCATTTTTGGTGTCTTTTATGAATAAATGCTAGTGCTCAGGGACTATCCCTGATAGCCTTAAACAAGCTACAGTTACACCACTCCTCAAGAAGGATTTTAATAATTTTCGACCCATCTCAACACTTCCTTTTATTACCAAAGCATTGGAGAAAACTGTTCTCATTCAACTTCAGTCTTTCCTTAGCTCAAATCAATTTGAAACATTCCAGTTTGGTTTTAAGCCTCTGCACAGCACTGAGTCGGCTTTATTACGGGTTTCTAATGATATACTGTTAGCGACTGACTCTGGTGACTCTGGTGAAAATTCTCCTATCCGACTAGAATGTTCTGTGGGCATTCAGGGAACTGTCCTCAGTTGGTTTAAATCATATTTAACAAACAGGAGTTTGCCTATAGTGCAATGGGGTCATGCGTTGGTCATGTCTGGGCGCAGGTCCACCATCTGATCTGGATACGTCCCGGATCCGGCTGACTGCGGTAAACCTCGGGATAAAATAGAGAGACTAACATTAGCATAGATGTACATCAGGTGTTATGGGAAGTGTTCCCAGTTCCGGCTGACCTAGTTAATGCAGCCTAACAATCATTTAATTGAAAAAGTATTTTATGTGTATGCCATAGTAAAGAGATGTGTTATGTGTGAGATGTGTGACAGAGTGTGTCTGCTTCTTGAACAATGCTAGGAAAACTGTTCCAGAGTTTAAGTGCTAAATAGGAAAAGGATCGACCGCCTGCAGTTGATTTCGATATTCTCTGTATTATCAACTGGCCAGAATTTTGAGACTGCAGTAGTCGTGCTGGAGAATAATGTGTTAAGAGCTTGCTCAAGTACTGGGGAGCCAAACCATTTAGTGCTTTGTAAGTAATAATCAAGATTTTAAAATGTATGCAATGTTTAATAGGGAGCCAGTGCAGTGTTGACAGAACCAGGCTAATATGGTCATACTTCCTGGTTCTAGTTAGAACTCAAGCTGCTGCATTTTGGACCAGCTGGAGTTTGTTTATTAGGCGAGCAGGGCAAACACCCAGTAGAGCATTACAATAATCTAGCATTGAGGTCATGAACGCATTAACTAACTGTTCAGCATTTAGCATTGAGAGCATGTGCCGTAATTTAGATATATTTTTAAGATGGTAGAATGCAGTTTTACAGATGCTAGAAATGTGGCTTTCAAATGAGAGATTGGTATCAAAGAGCACACCCAGGTTCCTCACTGACGACGAGGACTTGACAGAGCAGCTATCAAGTGTTAGATAGTATTCTAGGTTACTACTTGTGGAGCTTTTTTGTCCAATAGTAAAAAAAATTATAATTAATTCTGAATTGAGTTGCAGGAAATTACTAGTCATCCAATTTTTTATATAAGCTATGCATTCCGTTAATCTTGTGAATTGGTAAATTTCGTCAGGGTGTGAAGAAATATTGAGCTGAGTAATGTCAGCATAACAATGAAAACTAACGTCATGCTTCCTAATGATATCTCCCAGTGGTAGCATGTACAGGGTGAAAAGCAACGGTCCTAGCACTGAGCCTTGCGGTACTCCATAGTGAACTTGTGATCGGTGTGACATCTCTTCATTTACTGATACAAACTGATAACGCTCAGATAGGTATGATTTAAACCATACCAATGCAATTCCACTAATGCCTACATAATTTTCGAGTCTATTCAAAAGAATTTTGTGGTCGATAGTATCGAATGCAGCGCTAAGATCAAGTAGCAATAATTAAGAGATACAGCCACGATTGGATGATAAGAGTAAAACATTTGTAACTCTGATGAGAGCAGTCTCAGTACTATGATACGGTCTATATCCTGACTGGAAATCCTCACAGATACCATTTCTTTCTAAAAAGAAGCATAATTGCGAGGACACTACCTTTTTTGACAGAAAGAGTACATTTGAGATTGGCCTGTAATTGACTAATTCTGTAGGATCAAGTTGCTTTTTTAATAAGTGGTTTAATAATAGCCAACTTTTTGGTACAGTTTTGGTACTTATCATAATGACAAAGATGAATTAATGATATTAAGAAGAGGATCTATGACCTCTTGTAGCATCTTTTTTAATAGCCTAGTCGGTATAGGGTCGAGCAAACATGTTGATTTTGATGATTTAATGAGTTTAGCCAATTCTTCTTCTCCTATAGCAGTGAATGAATGTAATTTTTCCTCAGTGACACTACAATGCTCTGTCTGATGTGATACTGTAGTAGACGGCCGCATGGTTAAAATTTTTTCGTAATATTATTAATCTTACATGTAAAGAAGTTCATAAAGTCATTACTGCTGTGCTGTTTACAAACATCAGAAGTTGAAGCTTTATTTTTGGTTAATTTAGCTACTGTATCGAATAAATACATAGGGTTTTGTTTGTTTTCTTCTAAGAGAGTCGAGAAATAAGCAGATTTAGCAGTTTTTACGGCCTTTCTGTATGCGGTCATGCTCTCTTTCCACGAATTACGAAAGACCTCTAGTTTTGTTTTCTTCTAGCTGCGCTCCATTTTTCTGGCTGCTGTTTTAAGGGCCCGAGTGTGCTCGTTGTACCACGGCATTGGACTATTTTCTTTAATCTTCTTTAAGCGCAGGGGAGCAACTGTGTCTAAAGTGCTGGAAAAGAGAGAGTCAGTAGTTTCTGTTGCAACATTTTGCAAACATGTTGAGTTCTTCTAAGCTATCTGGGATGCTGAGGAGATGAAACTGATGAGGAAGTTTATTTAGAAAGCAATCTTTTGTGGCAGCAATGATAGTCCTGCCATATTTGAAGCGAGGGGACGGCTTTGCAGCCTTAGCTAAATTAAGTATACATGATTCTAGGTAATGATCTGAGATGTCATCGCTCTGCTGCAGAATTTCAACGGTATCAACATTTATTCCATGTGACAATATTAGGTCTAAAGTATGATTATGGCGATGAGTGGGTCCTGACACGTGTTGCCTAACTCCAATAGAGTTTAGAATGTCTTTAAATGCTAATCCCAATGCGTCTTTTTCGTTGTCTACGTGGATATTAAAATCACCAACAATTAGGACTTTATCTGCAGCCATAACTAACTGATAGAAAAGCAGCAAATTCTTTGGTAAAGTCTGTATTGTGCCCTGGTGGCCTTTATACTAAAGCCAGCACAAATGTTAAACGGGATTTACCATTTACACTACATAACGTTACTGTCACGGAACGCTCAACAACGCCTCCTCCTGGTTTCACCAGATCCCTCTCTCCTGCGTATTAGGACTGCATTTCCCATCCTTCCTCCTCTGCTCATTATCATTGCATTATTATCACCTGTGGACCCTCAGCTCACCTTTATCTGGACTGCTTTGCTCATTGTTCATTTGTGAAGTCTTGATTTACCCTTACTCTGCCTCTAGCTTATTTCTTGTGGTTGCTCTTGTATCTTTGACTTGGACTCTGATCTCGTTTTTGCCTGTTTGACTTTCGTTCTCTGGATTGCCCTTCATGTGTTCTGTTTGATCTTTATGACTGCCTATCTCCGTTGGCTTACCTGTGTTAATAAATGACTGCAAATGGATCCGAACGCTTCAACCTCTTCATCACAGAAGACTTCACCTAAACAGGATCCAGCAGATTTCCTTCGACTGGCCTCCGAGGTATCCTCTCAAGCTGAGGTGCTGATCACTCATCAACAACAGCTGGTAAAATTAACAGCTCTCACCGAGGAGCTCATGAGATCCGTCCGAGTCCTTTCTCCACCGAGCCCGGCTGAAAATCAAGCTCCAACTGCACCTGCTGCCGTTCCACCTGCCGTGAGTAACAATTCAAACCACTCAAAATGATCCCTTCCCGAGAAATTTGATGGCTCACCTTCTGCCTGTAAGGGATTTCTGTTGCAGTGCAGCTTGTATTTTGACCAGCAGACACAGTCCTATTCCATTGATGCGAGCCGCGTTTCCTTCATATGTTCCCTACTCACCGGTCGGGCTCTGGAATGGGCTACTGCGCTCTGGTCTGGAGGTCAGCTCTCTTTTCCCTCTTATGATGAGTTTTTGACCCAATTTAGAGAAGTGTTTGAACATTCAGCAGGAGGAAAGGATCCAGGAGAACTACAGCTTACGTTACGCCAAGGAAAGTCTACCGCAGCGGACTTCACACTCTCGTTTCGGACCCTGGCAGCCCAAACTGGATGGGAGGAGGAACCTCTAAAGCTCCTGTATCACAAGGGATTGAACCCGGATCTCCAGGGAGAGCTGGCATGCCGCGACGACGGTAAATCCTTGGATCAAATCATGGAGCTCGCTATCCGCCTCGACAACTTGATTCGCTCCCGACGCACACCTCTCAGGTCCAGCTTCTTTGAGTATGCTTCCCCCAACGCGGAGTCGGAGCCCATGCAGATTGGTTACACACGCCTCTCTATGGCGGAGCGAGAGAGGAAACACCAAAATCATCTCTGCATGTATTGCGGAGAGGCGGGACATCTGAGAGCCACATGTCCGGTTAATCCAGCGCTCAAGAATTCTACTGCGGTGAGTTCGAATTCCTCTTCTAAATTATTTCATGTGGATAGTTCTTTGAAGTTTAATGGACAAACTCTAAACGTAAAAGCCTTGATTGATTCTGGTGCTGCTGGAAACTTCATCGATCTTGTATTCGCCAAAACTCTTTGTGTTTCTCTCCTCGCATGTGAGCCTGGTGTAACAGTGGAAGCGCTTGATGGGTGCCCCCTGGGGTCAGGACAGGTGCAATACACCACGCAACCCCTCACGCTCAGCATCGGGACACAGCATTCTGAGACCATCCAGTTATTCACGCTTCACTCGCCCATGCATCCCATAATCTTGGGGCTTCCTTGGCTGGAGAAAAATAACCCCCAAATTTCCTGGTCTGACGGGAGGATATCCCGGTGGTCCGCATTCTGTCAGAGCAACTGCATGGTCGCTGTCCAAGGTACTGAACACCACAGCGCCTCCCTCAAGGGAGTGGATTTTCAGAGAATTCCCCCCGAATACCATGACCTAGCTCTGGCTTTCAGTGAAACTGAGGCTTCTCATCTTCCCGCTCACCGTGCTGGCGACTGTGCTATTGAGCTTTTGCCTGGAGCTGTACCTCCACGTGGAAGAGTTTACCCGTTATCACAACCTGAAACAGAGACCATGAGGGCGTACATTGACGAACAGCTGGCTAAAGGTTTCATTACTACCTCTACATCTCCGGCTTCCGCCGGATTCTTTTTTGTCAAGAAGAAGGATGGGGGTCTTCGGCCGTGTATTGACTATCGTGGTCTTAATGAAGTGACGGTGAAATATCGCTATCCTCTCCCGTTAGTTCCAGCAACCCTGGAGATGCTCCGTACTGCCCGCTACTTTACAAGCTGGACTTAAGGAACGCATACAACCTGATTCGCATACGGAGTGGTGACGAGTGGAAAACTGCGTTCTCTACTACATCTGGGCACTACGAATATTGGGTAATGCCATTCGGCCTTTCTAACAGTCCTTCAGTTTTTCAAGCTTTTGTAAATGTTACAAAAAAAGACATGTTACATCAGAGAGTTATTGTCTATATTTATGATATTTAGATTTTCTCTGATTCCCTTGAAGAGCATGTCCAAGATGTCTGTGCAGTCCTCACGCGCCTGATTGATAACCAGCTTTATGCCAAGCTCTTCAAATGTAAGTTTCACCAGACGCGTATCTCCTTTTTGGGCTATATCATCAGTGCGGATGGAGTCCTGATGGATGACAGCAAGGTCAAAGCCGTGGTGAATTGGTCCCAACCTTCCTCTGTTAAAGAGTTGCAGCGCTTTTTGGGCTTTGCCAATTTTTACCGCAGATTTATCCGCAATTTCAGTGTAATTGTAGCACCGCTCACATCTCTGCTTCAAGGAGGGGGAAAATATTTTAAGTGGACAGCGGATTGCACTGCGGCCTTTGCTCAGCTCAAGGACAGATTCACTTCTGCTCCTATCCTCGGTCACCCGGATCCTGAGAGGGAGTTTATCATTGAAGTGGATGCGTCTAACACAGGAGTGGGGGCTGTCCTGTCACAGCGGTGTGGTAAACCTGCGAAAATGTTCCCGTGTGCCTTCTATTTTCGCAAGCTCAACTTTGCAGAACGCAACTATGATGTGGGTGATCGCGAACTTCTGGCCAAGAAGACCACCTTTTGAGGAGTGGAGGCACTGGCTGGAGGGAGCTCGTCAGCCTTTTACGGTACTCACTGATCACAGGAATCTAGAGTATATCAGATCAGCTAAGCGCCTAAATGCTCGCCAGGCTCTTTGGTCTCTGTTCTTCTCAAGATTCGACTTTAAGATCACCTACAGGCCGGGTTCTCAGAATGGCAAAGCTGACGCCCTGTCTCGACGGTCTGACGGTCCTTTTGAGGAATCTAAGCCTGAACCCATTATTTCCACTACTCTAATCGTGGCTCCTGTTCAATGGGACATTATCACTGAAATCACCGCATCCCTAAGTAATCATCCCGCTCCGCCAGTATGTCCCGCTGACCGTCTCTTTGTTCCGCCCGGGTTCCGCCACCGTGTGCTTCAGTGGGTTCACTGCACCCCCAGCGCCGGTCATCCTGGTATCGCTGCTACTATACAGTTAGTTTCCAATCGCTTTTGGTGGGCTTCACTCCAGTCTGATGTCATAAAGTTTATTCATCAATGCTCTGTTTGTAACATTGTGAAATCCTCTCATCTCAAACCAGCTGGATTGTTACAACCTCTGCCAGTACCACAGCGTCCCTGGTCGCACATCGCAGTGGATTTTGTTACTGATCTACCTCCTTCCCAGGGGTTTACTACTATTCTCTCGGTGGTGGATCGCTTCTCTAAGTCCTTTCGTTTTATTCCTCTGACCGGTCTGCCCACGGCCGTACAGACAGCCGAGGCTCTTCTCAACCAGGTGTTCCATCTCTTTGGTCTGCCCGAGGACATTGTCTCTGACCACGGTCCTCAGTTTAACTCTTGTGTCTGGAGAGAATTGTGCTGCAAACTCAATATCAATGTCAGTTTAACTTCTGGTTACCATCCTCAGGCCAACGGGCAGGTTGAACGTCTAAACCAGGATTTGATTCGATTTCTGAGAACTTACTGCCACCAGAATCAGCAGGACTGGAGTCACTTCCTGGCCTGGGCGGAGTATGCCCAGAATTCTTTGTTAAAACCTGCCACTGGTCTAACCCCTTTTCAATGTGTTTTAGGGTTCCAGCCTCCCCTCTTTCCATGGGCTGGGGAGCCATCCGACCTCCCAGCAGTAGATGCGTGGCTTCGGCGCAGTGAGGCCACCTGGGATGCTGCTCACGTTCACTTGCAGCACGCCATACGCCGTTTTCAGCATCAGGCAGATCGGAGGAGGCGTGAGGGTCCTCGGTATCGACCCGGTCAGTGGGTGTGGCTCTCTGCATGAGATCTCCGGCTCAAGCTCCCGAGCAAACAACTTTCTCCTCGTTTCGACGGACCATTTAAGATCCTCCGTCAGATAACTCCTGTTTCTTTTCGTTTGGAACTCCCTGCTCATTACAAGATCTCACCCACATTTCATGTGTCCCTTTTCAGACCCGCTGACGCCCCCAGGAGAGAGAGGAGCCGGGAGGAGGTCGCTCCTGTGCAGACTCCTCCCATTGAGGTGAACGGTCCGGAGGCCTTCCGTGTGCGAGAGATCCTGAACTCCAGGCGTCACGGCGTGGTGTTGCAATACCTTATCGGCTGGGAGGGGTATGGTCCCGAGGAACGCTCCTGGGTCCGGTCTCATGATATCCTGGATCCCACATTAACTGCTGCTTTTCACCGACACCACCCAGATCGACCAGCTCTAAGACCCCGTGGTAGACCCCGCTGTCGACCAGGTCCTCACTTCCGGAGCCGCTCGCAGGGGAGGGGCTCTGTCACGGAACGCTCGACAACGCCTCCTCCTGGTTTCACCAGATCCCTCTCTCCTGCGTATTAGGACTGCATTTCCCATCCTTCCTCCTCTGCTCATTATCATTGCATTATTATCACCTGTGGACCCTCAGCTCACCTTTATCTGGACTGCTCTGATCATTGTTCATTTGTGAAGTCTTGATTACTCTAGCCCTTACTCTACCTCCTAGCTTATTTCTCGTGGTTGCTCTTGTATCTTTGACTTGGACTCTGATCTCGTTTTTGCACCTAAGCCGCCTGCCTCTGACCTATGCCTGTTTGACTTTCTTTCTCTGGATTGCCCTTCATGTGTTCTGTTTGATCTTTATGACTGCCTATCTCTGTTGGCTTACCTGTGTTAATAAATTACTGCAAATGGATCAGAACGCTTCAGCCTCTTCATCACAGTTACATACACTTCAAAGGAATTATATTTGAAACTACAGGGAGTGCAGAATTATTAGGCAAGTTGTATTTTTGAGGATTAATTTTACAACATTAATAATTAAACAACAACCATGTTGTCAATGAACACAAACTCATTAATATCAAAGCTGAATATTTTTGGAAGTGGTTTTTAGTTTTAGCTATTTTAGGGGATATCTGTGTGTGCAGGTGACTATTACTGTGCATAATTATTAGGCAACTTAACAAAAAACAAATTTATACCCATTTCAATTATTTATTTTTACCAGTGAAACCAATATAACATCTCAACATTCACAAATATACATTTCTGACATTCAAAAACCAAACAAAAACAAATCAGTGACCAATATAGCCACCTTTCTTTGCAAGGACACTCAAAAGCCTGCCATCCATGGATTCTGTCAGTGTTTTGATCTGTTCACCATCAACATTGCGTGCAGCAGCAACCACAGCCTCCCAGACACTGTTCAGAGAGGTGTACTGTTTTCCCTCCTTGTAAATCGCACATTTGATGATGGACCACAGGTTCTCAATGGGGTTCAGATCAGGTGAACAAGGAGGCCATATCATTAGATTTTCTTCTTTTATACCCTTTCTTGCCAGCCACGCTGTGGAGTACTTGGACGCGTGTGATGGAGCATTGTCCTGCATGAAAATCATGTTTTTCTTGAAGGATGCAGACTTCTTCCTGTACCACTGCTTGAAGAAGGTGTCTTCCAGAAACTGGCAGTAGGACTGGGAGTTGAGCTTGACTCCATCCTCAACCCGAAAAGGCCCCACAAGCTCATCTTTGATGATACCAGCCCAAACCAGTACTCCACCTCCACCTTGCTGGCGTCTGAGTCGGACTGGAGCTCTCTGCCCTTTACCAATCCAGCCACGGGCCCATCCATCTGGCCCATCAAGACTCACTCTCATTTCATCAGTCCATAAAACCTTAGAAAAATCAGTCTTGAGATATTTCTTGGCCCAGTCTTGACGTTTCAGCTTGTGTGTCTTGTTCAGTGGTGGTCGACTTTCTGCCTTTCTTACCTTGGCCATGTCTCTGAGTATTGCACACCTTGTGCTTTTGGGCACTCCAGTGATGTTGCAGCTCTGAAATATGGCCAAACTGGTGGCAAGTGGCATCTTGGCAGCTGCACGCGTGACTTTTCTCAGTTCACGGGCAGTTATTTTGCGCCTTGGTTTTTCCACACGCTTCTTGCGACCCTGTTGACTATTTTGAATGAAACACTTGATTGTTCGATGATCACGCTTCAGAAGCTTGGCTATTTTAAGACTGCTGCATCCCTCTGCAATATATCTCACTATTTTTGACTTTTCTGAGCCTGTCAAGTCCTTCTTTTGACCCATTTTGCCAAAGGAAAGGAAGTTGCCTAATAATTATGCACACCTGATATAGGGTGTTGATGTCATTAGACCACACCCCTTCTCATTACAGAGATGCACATCACCTAATATGCTTAATTGGTAGTAGGCTTTCCAGCCTATACAGCTTGGAGTGAGACAACATGCATAACGAGGATGATGTGGTCAAAATACTCATTTGCCTAATAATTCTGCACTCCCTGTAGACTTCTGAGTAATACTGAAGATATTATTATAAATTACAGCAACCCCTCCCCCTGTATTGATTTGTGGTACCGATTCAGTATCGGTATCGAGGTATTTTAGTCTGGTATCATATCGAAGTCATAATTTTGGTATCAAGACAACACTATTCTATATAAAAAGTATTTGCTGATATTCTCTTTTTTTGTTATGTTGGTTTACAAATTTGTACCTTTTTACATTTTACATAGTACATTACTGAATGCCAAAGTTGCAAGTTGATTAAAAATTTAATGTTTTTAAGTAAAATTGTTGAAAATTATTGTGATAAATTGGTCGATAGATTAATCGATAAATTAGTCGATAGATTAATCTATATAAAAATAGTCATTAGTGCAGCCCTACACATTTCAAGGTAGGAAGGCATCAAGGCATCGGAATCTAATGTTAGCTTCACTTCCGGTCTCCCGAGATCCCTTCATCCGATCGATTTTTGAAGGCAGCATATATGTGTATCCTTCGCTGCCTTTGATATCCCGCAATCCTGTGCTTTCCATTCTGTGACAGTTGAGCAGGGAAAAAAAGATGTTGCCCGAAAGTTGCGTTTTCTGGTCAGTTCTTGTGTAAAATGTACTTTTTTTAACCAAAGTTTTCCACCTCTTATGTCATTTCTAGCGATAAATTACTAATGTAGTAATTAAATATTGTTTAGTTTTCACCAAAGCTCTCTCTATTTTGCTGTAGATCATTAAACTGTTACACTGCCTAATTAGTTTTGTGAGGTGCCTTCATGCATAGGACGCTGCCTTACAAGTCATTGTCTGATAAGGCAGCGAGACAACGAGTCAGCTGCCTAGGTTTTCGGATGCAGCCAATGACTTGTAAAACTAACAGAGGGAGAGAGAAAACAGTGGTAGAGATCATTTAATCCTGAGCCACAGGAAGCATTGGAAACATCATTACTTAACTCAAAACTTTAATCGGCCCAAACACAGCACTGAGCGAAAGGATAATGGCAGCTTCACAGATCACATTACCAGATTGCTTGCCTCCAAGCTCATGTTGACAGAGCACCTCTTTCTTTAAGTTATGATTCGGGAAAAAAGGATTGTGCTGTGTTTTTAACAATTAATAAAGAATTGTGTGTTATACTGCCATTCTGGTGTGCCCTTTTCTGCCTTCGGTCCAATTTGGTCATTACAGTATTTTTAATGGATCTCAGACACTCGTCCATTAATTGAATTTAATTCTAATCTTACAGAAGCCCTAAGAGGGCTTTTTTTTCTTTATTGTTTCTCTTGATCACAACTTAACAAAAGTAATCCATCTTTACCTAGCCTGACGTCGTCCATTTTCAATAAAATATCGATTCTAATCAGTATTCTGACGATCCCCCCTGCAAGATCAGTGTGCGTCTCAATCACAGCTCCCTAGTTCATTAGTCAGGGCACTGATCAGGACATAAGTCAATGGGCTGACTCCCTGATCAGTGCCCTGATTACTGAACTAGGGAGCTGATTGAGACACACCCTTAAACTCTTCCGCATAATATGAGCCTTCCCAGGTCCCTGGTGACTCAATATATCCAGGAACAGCATTACAGGCTCGGTGAGGTGTCAATCAAAGCACCCATGGTTTTCGTTGAAAGCCATAAAGCCAGTCAATGCCTAGCCAATGCAAAAGTTTTGATGGATGGATGTGGTAACCAATCAAAAGGTGTCATCTTGCACAGTGTACGTATGCAGCTTTGATGAATAGTGCTCACGTTCCCATTCTCACCGGCAGGCGCCTGCCAGTTTACACACACACCGCAATGGAGCGCGCAGACTGACACTTCTTATCAACTAAATGAGTTTTTACACTTTGTAAATTCTGTAAATAGTTGCTAGTTGTTCAGTAACTGTATATCGATTATAATTTGCAGTTTATTGCAGATTTATTTGAATGAAAAACTACTCTTTACAATTACAAATGTTCTGAAATAAATGGCCTTTTTGAAAGGACACCTAGACTTTTCTTGATATAAAAGCTTACAGAAGCTACATTTTTGAGAGTATCATCCTCAAATTTGAATCAAAACATGATCAGACTTTCAGTTTTATATTTAGGTTATTTTCAGGCCTTTAACATTAAAGTCTCCCCAAGTGAATTTCAATAAAAAATAAAATAAAAAAAATGTCACTTACATGTATATTTTGTATACTTACATGTATATTTTGTATACTGGAGTATACATGTAAGTCACTTACATGTATATTTTACCTCATTTTACTCTGTTCCTATACTACTTTGATTTATTATGACTCTTGGGTAACAAAATGTCATGTGTCTAGTTTAAAACAAGACCAGATATATATTAAAGGTCCCATGGCATGAAATTTTCATTTTATGAGGTTTTTTTAACATTAATATGAGTTCCCCTAGCCTGTATATGGTCCCCAAGTGGCTAGAAGTTTTGATAGTTGTAAACTGAGTTGGTTGTCCTGCTCTGCCTTTGAGAAAATGAAAGCTCAGACGAGCCAATCTGGAAGCTTCCCTGTATGTACGGGGAACGGTTACCTCCCCTTCCTCTGCTTTGCCCGCCCAGAGAATTTGGAGAAAATGGATTCCGTTTATCAGTCGCGATGTCAGCACAGGCTTTACAAACAGACTTTTACCATGTGGATTCGACAGCACCGCCACAAACGGTGAGTAACAGTGTTCATTAATGCCTGATCTGTGATCAGTGATTTCTGATGTGTAGCTAATCATTCAAGTTCACACACATTTTCTTTATAAATCGTTTAATACTGTCAGTCCCGCCGCTGGCCGTCTTTATGCCCTAAGCGTAATGCATCAGTGAATCAAGCCAGTGACTAACGTTAAACGATAAACTTCACATGGTTTCTGTTAGTAGCATGAAACCAGTGGCGGCCCAAGCCCTTATGGGGCCCTAAGCAGAATTTTATTTGGGGGCCCCTCTGTGCCACCAATACGATTGACCATTGTCAATTCTTGATAATTTGCAAACCCAGTATAAATTGTATTAGTTGTAGTTGGGTTGGTTACATCATGTATGCCTGTCATGTTTTTAATCCTTATAAGGTTTTTAATTGTAACAGTAACAAACCCACAAGAGTGGTCAGGCGTTAATATTCAAAGTCTTACAGTAAGTCTTACAATATAGTTCACACTGGGATATGTACTTTTTTAAGTAGTTTCTTATGCTGAATATGCTCACTTTTCCCCAGGATTCTTTGATGAATAGAAGGTTCAAAAGAACAGCATTTCTCTGAAATAGAAAGCTTTCAAAAAAAATCCTAAAAACATTGTTCAACACTGATAATCATAGATGTTTGGTGAGCATCAAATCATCATATCAGAATGATTTGTGAAGGATCATTTGACACTGAAGACGATGATGATGTAATGAGTAATGATGATAAATTCAACTTTGATCACAGGAATAAATTACACTTTACTATATATTCACATAGAACACAGCTGTTTTACATTATAATATTATTTGACAATATTTCTGTTTTTACTGTATTTTTAATCAAATAAATGCAGCCTTGGTGAGAATAAGAGACTTATTTTAAAAACAAGAAATCATTATTTTCAAACATTAAACAGAACTTTTATTTTGACGGAACTAAAATATAATTTTTTGTATTCCGACTGTGTAGAAAGAACCTTTTTATTTTCTAAATAAAAACTTCCAAAATGTAGGCTACACAACTTATAATTTCAAGGGAGAAATTGGAAGCTATGCTGTCTACTCTGTCCAAAACATGCAGCACGTCATACAATATATTCGCACTAAACCATATAGCGCATTCTCAAATCCGTCCATTCATAATTTCAAATCTTCTCATTTCAACCAGATGATCCCACGGTTGGTGTTTGTATCGCCGCCTGCCTAACAGACATTTCTGCCTGGATGAAGGAACATCACCTGCAACTCAACCTTGCAAAGACAGAACTGCTTGTGGTCTCAGCCAACCCAGCACTTCATCACAATCTCTCCATTCAGCTAGGATCATCAACCATAACTCCGTCCAGGACAGCCAGGAATCTTGGAGTTGTGATTGATGATCAGCTAAAATTCACTGACCACATTACTGCAACAACCCGGTCCTGCAGATTTGCATTATACACCATTAGGAAGATTAGACCCTTCCTATCAGAGCATGCCACACAACTCCTGGTCCAAGCTCTTGTTCTCTCCAGACTGGACTACTGTAATGCTCTTCTAGCGGGCCTTCCGGCATGTACTGTCAAACCCTTGCAACTGATCCAGAATGCAGCGGCAAGGGTGGTCTTTAACGAGCCGAAGAGAGCACACATCACGCCTCTCTTCATCAGTCTCCACTGGCTCCCAATAGCAGCTCGCATCAAATTCAAGACACTGGTGCTCGCCTTCAAAGCAACCACTGGCTCTGCACCAAGATACCTAAACTCGCTTGTGCAGACTTACACTCCCTCCAGGAGCTTACGTTCTGCCAGTGAACGACGCCTTGTGGTGCCATCCCAAAGAGGCATGAAATCACTCTCACGGACCTTTTCCTGGACCGCACCCACCCTGTGGAATGACCTGCCTATCTCAATTCGAGCAGCCGAGTCTGTAGCCATTTTCAAAAAACGGCTAAAGACACGTCTCTTCCAGCAGCACCTGATCAATCAAGAATAGCACTTAACATTCTATTCATTTTCTGTCTGTCTGTCTGTCTGTCTATTATAAAAAAAAATAAAACATAAAAAAAAAACTTCTGTCCTATGTGTTCTGTGCTAGATTAACTGAGACTTGTTACAGCACTTACGTACTGTTACATACTGTTGACTGTTCTAGCTGCTTCTATTGCTCTCATTTGTAAGTCGCTTTGGATAAAAGCGTCTGCTAAATGACTAAATGTAAAAATGTAAATGTCATAAAAAGGTTACCGGGCAACTGACGAGTAAGTTTTAGTGCCGATTTTTCCGCACTTTGGACTTTGAACCCTGACTAACAAGCAAATAGTGTCCAGCCAATGGCGCAGAATCAATCCGTGCATATATTAGAAAACTTTGTGCAATTTATTGCAATAATTGTTTAAGGCCATTTCGCGATTTCAATCATCATAAAATAACTTTGCCGGAGAGTACTTTATTGTGCTCTTGGGGGCCCTCTGGTTGCCAAGGGGGCCCTAAGCAGCCGCTTAGTTCGCTTATGCCTTGGGCCAGCTCTGCAGGGTGCCCACATGGCAGGCCTCCACAAACACCGAGCCAAAGGCCATGGACCAGAACTCTGCCCAAACTCTGCATGCCATGTGCAACTTCCTCTATGGATTCGAAGCAACCACGCAAGCTCATCATCTCTTCTTCATCCAATGCAAAAGAACTTGATCGCCACGTCAAAGCCACCGGACGGAACCCACAAATTTCTCCTGCGATTTCACCTCGGACGGTCTTCTACAGCTCAAGCTAAATGCAAGTAAAGTACGAAACAGAAATCGTGGTGTAGTTAGTAAAACTGTAAACCCCTTTGTTACAACAAAGGAGTTTATTGAGGATGGTTCTTTACAAGGTTTAGACTCTCTGCATAGATGCATCCATCCATTCTGACCCTTTCCCTTCCAACCACTTTAACCTTAACTCTTGCCATGTATGTTTGTATATGTGTATGTTTGTATGTTTCATGTTAGTTGTAGTCTTGTTCCGTGATTTAGTTATTAAAGTTTGTGCACAACATATGTTTGGTCCTGACTCCCTGCCTGCAAACAAATTGTCCCTTAAATGATCGATCTTGCTACGTGCTCAATAGGCGCGTACATAAATTAAGAGAAATAATTATTTTTCTGTAGCCATGGAAAACATCCTTTTCTAAGAATTAATTAATAATCAATACCGAACGTCCATAGGACTAACTGATTGATTGTAATGTTAACGTAGCCACGTCAAGTTAATATATTTAACTGATTTGAATATTCATAATTAATCATAAGGAATAATCATAATGGGTTATGAGTAATTATTCATATTTCCCCACAGAGCTAATTCGCTACATTCTTCAAATTATAGAGCTGAGAGAACAACGAAATGAAGAACTTTTCATTCAACAACTGAGACGTCGTATTCTCTTACGCAATGGTCAACAGCTTGTAAGTCAACAAGCTAGCTTAAAGTTAACCCTATAGCGCTTTCTACTTGTGTGGCACTGAACTTACTGGGAAAGGGTAATGTAAGAAGAATAATGAACTCATAAGCATTTAATTTAAAAATAAAATGTAATTTTTTATGTAAACATTTTATACTAGCCTATAATAGTATATTACTATTGCTATGTTATATACTATATAGTAAGCTACCATACACTCACCTAAAGCATTATTAGGAACACCTGTTCCATTTCTCATTAATGCACTTATCTAATCAACCAATCACATGGCAGTTGCTTCAACGCATTTAGGGGTGTGGTCCTGGTCAAGACAATCTCCTGAACTCCAAACTGAATGTCAGAATGGGAAAGAAAGGTGATTTAAGCAATTTTGAGCGTGGCATGGTTGTTGGTGCCAGACGGGCCGGTCTGAGTATTTCACAATCTGCTCAGTTACTGGGATTTTCACGCACAACCATTTCTAGGGTTTACAAAGAATGGTGTGAAAAGGGAAAAACATCCAGTATGCGGCTGTCCTGTGGGCGAAAATGCCTTGTTGATGCTAGAGGTCAGAGGAGAATGGGCCAACTGATTCAAGCTGATAGAAGAGCAACTTTGACTGAAATAACCACTCGTTACAACCGAGGTATGCAACAAAGCATTTGTGAAGCCACAACACGCACAACCTTGAGGCGGATGGGCTACAACAGCAGAAGACCCCACCGTGTACCACTCATCTCCACTACAAATAGAAAAAAGAAGCTACAATTTGCACAAGCTCACCAAAATTGGACAGTTGAAGACTGGAAAAATGTTGCCTGGTCTGATGAGTCTCGATTTCTGTTGAGACATTCAGATGGTAGAGTCAGAATTTGGCGCAAACAGAATGAGAACATGGATCCATCATGCCTTGTTACCACTGTGCAGGCTGGTGGTGGTGGTGTAATGGTGTGGGGGATGTTTTCTTGGCACACTTTAGGCCCCTTAGTGCCAATTGGGCATTGTTTAAATGCCACGGCCTACCTGAGCATTGTTTCTGACCATGTCCATCCCTTTATGACCACCATGTACCCATCCTCTGATGGCTACTTCCAGCAGGATAATGCACCATGTCACAAAGCTTGAATAATTTCAAATTGGTTTCTTGAACATGACAATGAGTTCACTGTACTAAAATGGCCCCCACAGTCACCAGATCTCAACCCAATAGAGCATCTTTGGGATGTGGTGGAACGGGAGCTTCGTGCCCTGGATGTGCATCCCCCAAATCTCCATCAACTGCAAGATGCTATCCTATCAATATGTGCCAACCTTTCTAAAGAATGCTTTCAGCATCTTGTTGAATCAACGTCACGTAGAATTAAGGCAGTTCTGAAGGCAAAAGGGGGTCAAACACAGTATTAGTATGGTGTTCCTAATAATCCTTTAGGTGTATAGGAGTGTATATAGACTATTTGATTACAGCATATAGCCTAATATTTAATAGTTGTACACAAATGAACTCTACTAGGTGACCTGCTCCATCATTTTAAACCAGTATATAGCCTTCAAAATAAAAAAATTCTATATTTTGGGGTCAGAATGATGAAGCATGTGACATATATTAATGATATTTCCCACATATCCAATTCTCCAATATATACCCCATGCACATATATACATATATATCCCAATTTTTTGGGTTGATCCGCCATCCAGGCAGTACCGCCGCATCAACCTTCACATCCCAGCTCTATCAATTTTCTACGATGGAGTTAGTGATCTGAGACCAGACTACAGGCTTACAAGGCAGACACTGACAACTCTTTTTACATTCCTTCGTGGCCATTATGATCATGGCTGGGGCCTTGAGCTTGAAGTGCTTGTTTTTGTGTTCTGGTTGGCCAGCGCTACTTCCTATCGGGTGGTATCCAGAGCCTTTGACATACCCCGCTCCACGGTACATGACATTGTTCACTGTGTGGCAAATCAGATTGTGAGCAAAAGAGCCCAAGCGATTCATTTCCCAGCTGTTGAGGAACTGCAGGAGATTGGAGATGAAGTCGCACAACTAGCAGGATCTGCAGCATTCAAAAATGCTGTAGGAAGCATTGATGGCTGCCAAGTAAGAATCAAGCCACCTAGTATAGATGCTCAGTGCTACCTCAACCGCAAACTGTTTTACTCGATTCAGCTCCAAGCAGTTTGTGACCATAGATGCCAGTTTTTAGACATCGTTGTAGGCTACCCAGGAAATTGTGAATATCTGGATCCTTGGGGATGGTGGGTATCCCTGTATATCTCAGCCAATCTCCCTAGTAACTCCATACAGGGAGCCTGTCACAAGTCCAATACACGCTTGTTTCAACCACCACCATTCAAAGGCACGAAACATCATTGAGAGGTCCTTTGGGATCATGAAATCAAGGTGACGGAGCATCTTTTTTTAAAGCTTTGGAGGTGAAGCCGAATTTTTCCCTTGCTGTGATTGCTTGCTATGCTATTCTTCATAACATTTGTCTCACAAGTGGTGACATTCTGGAGCCAGTTGAGGCAGCACTTGGGCCAGATCACAACAATGATGAACTGCTACACAATCAAGAACTTCAGGGTGGAGAACAAATAAGAGGGCAATTGCTGCAGCAGTCTCTGCACCTGGCAGAGATGACATGATCAATGTGACAGCTCTGAGGGATCATGACTACAATAATTAACTGATCAACCAGTCCCCTATGACATCAGCCTACAATAACCTGACATGTTATAAGATGTTCCTTGATGTAAATATGTAACTATATTTCACATTTGCAATTACAGAATTACTGATGTATTGCATATAGTATGATAAATGACTAATTAACTCATTCCCTGTAACCAATAATTAAACAAAAATATTGCAATGGTAAAAATAAGAAAAAAAAAACAGTTCAATAACTTTTTTTAATTTTTATTTTGTTTTACTTTACACATTCACATCTTATTAACAATTCTTTCTAACAGGTTAATCAATTTATCCTCTCTTTGCTCGGATCTTCTCTCCCTGGCATCAGACCTCTCTGCCTCTTTGTCCAGGAACTCCAAAACTGGATCCCCATACTGTCTTTTTGCTGGCAAGGGGGTAGCCTCACTGTCACCTCTTTCAAGCAGGTCTGTGGAGCTAGACGGTGGTGTGGTGAAGGTGGATGTTGAAGCAATCAGAACAGGAGGCTTAATGGATGGCCTCCCCCCAATTGCTTCATGCATCAGATCAAACCACTTCCAGCTCCCTGCAGTTGTGTCCTCGGTACCCACACCTGATGGTGGCTGCTTCAGTTCCTGCAAATATTTTGGGAAATGATAAGAGTGTATCTTATTCCAGAGCTACTGTTTCATGTTACACAAGAATACATTGTCTAATGTCTTTTAAGCTCCAAAAAGGAAAAAAATACTATAAAAGTAGCCCATAACAATTGTGTAGATATATTGTATAATAATCATTTTTACCTGTACTATTGACATGAAAGATGACACGACATCTTTAAATACCAGCATGCACAAAACATATTTAACAACTATTAAAATTCACACGTTACACTGTCAAGCTTTTTGGAGCTTGACAGCCACTGGAAGTAGTAAAAATTACTAAAATAATACATGAATTCGTTTTTTTTTTTTTTGGATTAAATCAAAAGACAAACTTTTAAATCAAAAAGTTTTCCCACTTTTTCGCAGCCTTCGCTGGGCTGACTTTGTCATTGAGACCCATCTCTTTAAGGACAGCTCTGAAACAGTTCACAAATTCAGCCCTCAAAGAATGAAGGTTCATTTAACATCCATTCATTTCAAGACTCAGTAAAAATAATATGATACCAAAATCATTTTAAAGTTGTCCTACAGACATAGGTATAAATAATCAAAATTAACTAAAATCAGATAATTTCTATTACATACATAGAACAAAATAACACAAAACTATTGACACAAAACGTCTTGGTTACGTATGTAACCCTTGTTCCACGGAGACGTAACGTTAGTGACTAACGAATGGGGGTTTTGCTTAGAAGCCAATCATCTCCAAGATCTTAGAAAACGCCTAATGGGAGTGCCAATGCCATGGGCATGCGGAATTTGCATGCGCAACTCCGCCCCACCGCATGGATATAAAAGGAAGTACGCTGGCAATATCGCATTACGTTTACCTGCTGAGGAGCCAAGACTGAACTCTCGGCCGGTACAGCGGATGTGGCAAAGGGACGTTACATCTCCGTTCCCTCCTCAGGGAACGAGGGTTACATACGTAAAGAGACGTTTCCATTAGTTTAGTCACTACGACGTAATGTTAGTGACTAACGAATGGGGGTCCCAATACAATCACGCCACTTAGCTGTCTTCCAGTGCCCTGCATAAGTGAGAGATCCCTGTCGTAGGACTAGTACATACGAAGTACTACCAAAGTATAACAGGAATACCAAAGTACATTGGGAAGCATATTCCACATGGAAATACGCAACAATGCCTACCCGTAGGGAGGACTTGGAGAACACATAAGACCCCGTAGGGGTGCATATGGAGAACTCTGGGGAAACCCGCCGAAGGAGGAAAGATTTTTACACCCCAGGGGTGGCAAGCTGCCAAGGGAAGATACATGCTCGGAGAGACTTACAGTACACATACACATGTGAGGGTCACCCAGCGGGGAAACCATGCACACGGGGCACCTAGCCCCGTTCTGGACTCAAGATGGCGCCGAGGATGGCTGCTGCGTTGCGAGCTCCGTTACAACATTGTAGTTTTTTGTTTGTTCTGTTTATAGTGTTTGTGTTTTTTGTCTTTGATGTTGTCTGCCTTACTGCGTACGACAAACAGACACTTTTGGACATTGGTTCGGCAATCGCACACCGAAAACCGGACTTTAAATTCTTTAGTGACGACCCGCTGTTTACAAACACGGCAGCGGAGCCCTTTGTCTGGGCAGTCCGACCGCGGAAACGCAGCCGGAGAAGGGGAAGCAGAGCCGGCGTGCTCATCAGAGTAAGACGCCGCACAAACCGACCCCCGCTTCCCAGTATTTTACTGGCTAATGTTCAGTCTCTGGACAACAAACTCTGCGAGCTGAGAGCACGGATCTCTTTCCAACGAGAGATGAGGGACTGCTGCATTATCTGCCTTACAGAAACTTGGATGTCTGCTGAGATTCCAGATTCGGCCATCAAAACCACGGGGTTCTCCGTGCATCGAATGGACAGAGAAAAAGATCTCTCAGGGAAAAGCAAAGGCGGGGGTGTATGTTTTATGATCAACAGATCCTGGTGTGATCAGAGGAACGTACATTCTGGCTACCGAGGGAATTCACAGCGGTCATCATCACAGCTGTGTATATTCCCCCACAAGCCGACACAGACCGGGCACTAAAGGAACTGTATAGGACAGTGAGTGAGCAGGAAACCGCGCATCCTGAGGCTGCGTTTATTGTGACCGGGGACTTTAACAAAGCCAACTTCAAACGCATTGCACCTAAATACCACCAACATGTTAGCTTCAACACGAGAGCGAACCGAGTTTTGGATCACTGTTACTCTCCCTTCCGGGATGGCTACAAGTCCCTCCCGCGCCCACCATTTGGCAAATCAGACCACTCTTCCGTTCTCCTTCTGCCCACTTACAGGCAGAGACTGAAACAGGAAGCACCCGCCCTCAGAACCATCCAGTGCTGGTCGGACCAATCAGACTCTATGCTACAAGACTGTTTTGATCACGCGGACTGGGAGATGTTCCGGTCGGCCTCTGATGACGACATCGAGGTCTACTCTGATAGCATAACGTGTTTCATCAGGAAGTGCGTAGAAGACGTTGTTACGACCAAAACAATTCGGCTGTACCCTAACCAGAAGCCGTGGCTAAATGGGGATGTTCGCGCGGCACTCAATGCGCGGACCTTCACTTTTAACTCCGGTAATGCGGAGGAGCATAAACAAGCAAGTTATGCCCTCCGGAAAACCATCAGAGCTGCAAAACGCCAGTACAGGGACAAGATTGAAGGACAGTTCAACACCACCGACTCTAGAAGCATGTGGCGGGGAATTAACACCATCACGGACTATAAAGGGAACACAAACTCCACCGTGAACACCGCTGCCTCTCTCCCGGACGAGCTAAACACCTTCTATGCTCGCTTTGAGGGAACTAACGCCGCCCTCGCGGAGAGAGAGCTCGTGGCTGAAGATGCGTTAGTTAGTTCACTCTCTGTATCTGTAGCGGATGTAACCCGATCCTTCCGGCGGGTGAACATCCGTAAAGCCGCGGGTCCAGGCGGCATTCTGGGCCGCGTCATCAGAGCGTGCGCGAACGAACTGGCTGGAGTTTTTACGGACATCTTTAACATGTCCCTCTCCCTGTCTGTGGTCCCCACATGCTTCAAAGCGTCCACCATTGTGCCTGTACCGAAGCAGTGTTCTGCTTAAACGACTGGCGTCCTGTTGCTCTGACCCCCATCATCAGCAAATGCTTTGAGAGAATAATCAGAAACCACATCTGCTCTGTTCTCCCCCCCTCACTGGACCCACTGCAGTTTGCATACCGCAAAAACCGCTCCACTGATGATGCCATTTCATCAACAATACACACTGCTCTCTCCCACCTGGAAAAGAGGAACACATATGTGAGAATGCTGTTTGTAGACTACAGCTCAGCATTCAACACCATTGTGCTCTCCATACTTGACGGGAAACTCCGGGCTCTAGGCTTAAACAGCTTGCTATGCAGCTGGATCCTGGACTTCCTGTCAAACAGACGCCAGGTGGTCAGAATGGGCAGTAACATCTCATCACTGACTCTCAACACTGGAGCCCCTCAGGGCTGTGTTCTCAGCCCACTCCTGTACTCCTTGTACACACATGACTGTGTGGCAACCCACAGCTCCAATACCATCATCAAGTTTGCTGACGATACGACGGTGGTAGGTCTCATCACTGACAATGATGAAACGGCCTACAGAGAGGAGGTGCACACTCAGGAGCACAACCTCTCCCTCAACGTCAGCAAGACCAAGGAGCTGGTGGTCAACTTCAGGAGGAATGAGAGAGAACACCGCCCCATCACCATCAATGGAGCACCGGTGGAGAGAGTCAGCAGCTTCAAGTTCCTTGGTGTCCACATCACAGAGGAACTCACATGGTCCGTCCACACCGAGGCCGTTGTGAAGAAGGCTCATCAGCGCCTTTTCTTCCTGCGACGGCTGAGGAGGTTTGGAATGAACCGCCACATCCTCACACACTTCTACACCAGCACCATAGGGAGCCTGCTGACTGGCTGCATCACCACCTGGTACGGCAACAGTACCGCCTGCAGCCGCAAAGCCCTGCAAAGGGTAGTGCGCACGGCCAGCTGCATCATCGGAGGTGAGCTTCCCTCCCTTCAGGACATTTATGCCAGGCGGTGTGTGAAGAGAGCTATGGGCTGATCTCACTGCTGCCATCAGGCAGGCAGTACCGCAGCATCAGAACACGCACCAGCCGACTCCAGAACAGCTTCTTCCCACAAGCAATTAGACTCCTTAACTCTTGATCCATCAGGATCATAACACACACTGGACAGAATATCACTCAGCACAACCCACTGTAGATACACACACATTATATACACATTTATTTATCATATAGCATCTATTGTACATTGGATTTCAATTTGTGAATAATATTGTATACTGTACATTGTATATTATTACTATTATAACTTAAGGTATATTGTTTAATGTATGTTTTAATGTAGATTGTTTAAAGTATATGTATATTGTAAGTATGTGTATAATGTTTAAAGCTGTGAGAACTACACTCACATTGTGTAAATTATTTATTGTTTATCGTAGAGTATACTGTGCTGTGAGTAATTGTGGGCGCATCAGATGTGTAATCTGATGTTGCTTTAAATGTTGTACATGTCATGTCATGACTGCTATGTTGCTCGGAACTGCACCTAAGAATTTCACCTACTGTTGCACTTGTGTATATGGGTGAGTGACAATAAAGTGATTTGATTTGATTTTGATTTGATAGCCGGACACAAGGGCTAACCGAGAGCGGGCATGTACCCGGATGTCGGTGTCAACGGTGCTGGAGGAACTCAGGACTCCTAGGAGCACAACTGAGGAGAATATAGCATGTATCCAGTCCGTGGAGTGGAATGGCGAGCAAGCGAAGACATCTGAACCTGTCCAACTACCGGCCACTGCTTGAGGCGAGTACATGAGAGGAAACTGACCCCACTCGGAGGTTAGAGAACCTGGCGAATGTATCGGTGTCGCCTAGCCTGCAGCTCTGCAGATGTCTGTTAGCGAGGCACCATGCGCTATAGCCCAAGAGGAGGCCACACTCCGAGTGGAGTGTGCCCTGACCCCAAGGGGGCATGGTCGACCCTGCTGCTGGTAAGCTAAAACAATGGTGTCCACTATCCAGTGGGACAGCCTTTGCTTTGAGAGAGCTCTTGCCTTCCGCTCTCCACCATAACAGACAAAGAGCTGGTCTGAGGTCCTGAAACACTGCGTCCTGTCTACGTAAGCGCGGAGGGCACATACAGGACAGAGCAGTGCCAAGGCTGGGTCTGCCTCCTCCAAGGGCAGCGCTTGCAGGTTCACCACCTGGTCCCTGAACGGAGTGGTGGTGGGCCAGGGTCTCAGGATCACGTGAGAATTGAATTAAATAATGAATTATAAAGAAACTTACACCTATAGGATTCCGCTGTAGATGCAATCTCCTGGCGAGACACAGGAATTCATTCGACGAGCGCCGCGACTCTCACAGTGCATTATTGGTATTCTCTAGCCGTCGTGCATACATGGGTTGTAAACTTGTTATAGCGGTGCATTGTGGGATTGAATGAGTGCACTCAATAACGTCCACTATGGTTTTGGACACCACTACAAATGGCTGTCCCTTCAAATGCCCTATTCAAGGGTATAGGGGGAGATTTCTGCCAGGAGATGGCGCCCGCAGCTGAATCGATCATCCATCCATCTTCCAAACTGTACTGGCCCAGCGCAATATCATGCATACAGGTATAAATTCCTCTTTAATTGAATATTATATTGTTTGATTAAGGTTTATACATGCGAGTTTCCATGGCAGAGTTCAAGATAAATATTTTCATTATTACTGGAGCTGCCGGTTTGCTACGTTTCAAATAAACAGCAAGCAGAAATTGCAAAAGCGGCAGCCCTTCCGGCTCACTCAGTGTCCGAATTCACTCACTCGTTTTCATTCACTCCTTCAAGTGGACTATATCAGTGGACCAATGTAGGGAATAGTGAATGAGTGTATAGGGGGCGAATTCAAACACAGCCCAAGTGACATAGATGTTCAGCTGTTTGCAGGGCAGTAGGTAGCTTGGGTAGAGGTATGAGGTGGCAGACTTTGGAGAATCTGTCTGTGACAGTGAGAATTGTGGTGTGACTGTTAGAGGCTGGTAGATCTTTAACAAAGTCGATAGTAATGTGGGACCAGGGGCGTTGTGGAAGGGGAAGAGGTTGCAGCAGGCCGGCTGGTAGTTGTCTTGATGGTTTCTGTGTATTGCAGGTTTGACATTGGTGGACAAACATGGTGGTATCTTTGCACAGGGATGGCCACCAGAATCTGTTCTGTAGGAGATGGATAGTGGCAGTAATACCAGGGTGACCAGAACTGGGCAGAGAATGTACTTGTTCTAGAACTCGATTTCTGAGGTTTCAATTTACGAAGACTTTATTAAGTGGACATTCAGCTGGAATTTGGACCTGAGTGTTGGCCTGTTCAATTTCAGCCACGATATCCCACTGGAAGGGAGCAACAATGAGGTTGGGAGGCAGAATTGTTTCAGGACGTTGGGGAAATTGGTCGAGCTCATACTGTCTGGAGAGCGCATCTGCCTTTGTGTTCTTGGACCCAGGACGATAAGTGACCAAAGTTAAACAGGTGAAGAACAGAGACCAGCGAGCCTGCCTGGGGTTGAGTCTTTTGGCAGTTCGTAAGTATTCCAGAGTCTTATAATCGGTTAGCACTGTAAATGGATAAATAGAACCCTCTAACCAGTGACACCACTCTTCAAAAGCTGCCTTTATGGCCAAAAGCTCCCTGTCCCAAACATCATAACAACTGCATTCAGTTTTCTGGAGTAGAATGCACAAGGGTATAGTTTGGGAGGTGACCCCTGTCTTTGAGATAAAATAGCCCCCAGGCCAGAGTTTGAAGCATCTACTTCAACGATGAAGGGGAGTTCGGGATTGGGGTGATGCAAAATGGGAGCAGAGACTAAATGTTCTTTGACGTTAGGGAGTCGGCAACAGAGCTAAAGTTTCTAATAAACCGTCGATAGAAGTTGGCGAACCCCAAAAAGCATTGGAGTTCTTTCAGAGTGGCAGGCTGTGGCCAATCAAGAACTGCCCTGACCTTGCTCTCATCCATGACGACTCCTTCCGGACTGATTATGTAACCCAAGAATGCAGTTGAAGTCTTGTGAAACTCTCACTTCTCCGCCTTGGCATATAGTTGATGCTGAATGAGTCATCTGAGTACAGTTCTGGCGTGTTGGATGTGTTCTTCAAGAGTATCTGAATAGATCAAGATTTCATCAATGTATACAATTAGAGTCTTGTGGAGCATGTCTCTGAAATCTCTTTCTTCAGCTGATAGATGGTATGAGTTAACTTGCATGGGTTCAACTTTGTCTGTGACAGCAGTTACAGGGACTTGGAGTGCATTGAGAGTGTTTGGTGTTCGCAATCTGATGAGGTTATCAATTTGAATGGTGAGTTCGATAAACTGATTTATGTCTCTCCCCTCATCGCGACAGGCCAATTCTGATTGCAGTTCATGATTTAAATTCCCTTTTAGTGTGTCATTCACCCATGACGTCTGAGCAGCGAGAGTACGAAAGTTGAGAGCATATTCAGCTGCAGTCCTTCTCCCTTGAGAGAGTTCCAGTAAACGATCGCCTGCACTCTTGCCTTCTTTTGGGATGATAAAAAAATTTAACAAAATCATTGCAAGAATACCTCCAAAGACAGAAAAGTTGTCCTCTCTCCACACCGCCGTAATCCACCTCAGTGGAATTCAGCGTCAGTTGTTGATCAACAAACATTGATCACTGAAGTATAAAGTAGGGCTGGGCGATATGGCTGAAAACTGTATCACGATATAAGTGTTTCATATCGGTTGATATCGATAATTATTGATATTTTTATGACCTTTTTAAAATAAGGACCAGGAGAAAAATATTTTTCATATTTTTTTATAACCTTCCTCTGATTATAATCCACTCAGTAGTAAAGGCAGAAATGTCAACACCCATGGAAAACACTCAAATAATTAAAATGTAAACGTCTAAAATCATAATAACACTTAACAATTATCTCTTAACATTAAGGTGCAGTGCCTCCGTTATTTCTTTGTAACTGTTACCGTTTAGATGCTTTGTCATAAGGCACTGATGCAGAGTACCTCTCCTTGTCATTTCAAAGGCTGCAATCCGAAATCGCCCCCTCTACCCTTAAATAGGGTGCTATTTGAAGGGACAGCCATTTGTAGTGGTGTCCGAAATGATGTGGAATGGACATTGACGTTATTGAGTGCACGTATTCTATTCCACTTTGCACTGCAATAACGAGTGTAAAACTGATGTACACACAGCAGCTGTCCGAATTCGCTCACTTGTTTTCATTCACTCCTTGTATTAGTGGATTCATGTAGGGAATAGTGATTGAAGATTGAGGGTTGTGGGGGCAATTTCAGATTCAGCCAAAGCAAGAATAGCACAACGGCGAGTGCGTCGAGTATAAACACGTCCCCAAATGAATGAGGCACGCGTGCTGTCAGCGGAGGCTCGCGCTGCGGAGCCGGACGAAAGTATAAACAAGGCTGGTAAAACAAGTTTGTGGTATTACCAGTCTTGGTGGGGACGACAGTCTTGCAGACGACATTGGTCTGACTATGGTAAGACTTATAAAATCCCAAAAACTGCCATACTGGCAAGCTGACTTTCCACTTATCACTCCACGCCGGTTCTGTTTACTGAAGAATTAATCCAACACGAGACAACGATATGGCGCAACCAAACTGGATACATGATTGGCTGTCAGGGACGGATTGACAATCTGTGCATTCTGGAAAAGTCCAGAACGGCCGTCCAACCGAGGGCCGTAGCCCGGCCGTCTGCAAAAAAAAAATCACTTTTTTACGATCACTTATATGCTGCTACATGCACAAAAAAAAAAAAAAACACTGAGGAATTAAGAGTCGGCCTACTAGCCAGTTTGTGATTGGTCCCCGGATTTCCGGAATCAAATCGCCGGCAGAATGGCTAGCAGAAAACGTAAGGAGAAAGGTGGATGGGAAAAAGTTAAAGAAAAGAGGGCCAAGTCTCTCGAGACTTATGCAGCAAAGTGTAAAAAGCTCACAGAGCTTTTTGGTTGCAGTGCAACTGCCAGCAGCACTACATCGCTTAGCCAGACTGAGACTGTAGAGGACCAGCTAGTGGAAACTGAGCCTGAGCTTCCACAGCTTGGTCATGATGAGGAGGGACAGACAGAGTTAACTTCACACCAGCAAGAGGTCCTGGTAAGTGCCAGTAGTAGCAGGACACATTATAATTGGCTGCCTTTATCCCTATCTTAGCAAATTGCATAGTCAGCTAGCTATCAATATGGGTGTGCATGGGGTGGAACGGTACATGTGTATTCGCTTTAACCGAATCGGCACGGGCGTCACGGCTCGGTGCATGAATCTACACGAATGCACAATATAAAAATATATAAAACTCGCGCGAAAATGTATGTAATGCGGAACTACTGTTAGAGAGAGACGTGATAAGCAAAATATAAGCAAACACTTTGCAGTTTGAATGATGTGAACAAAATGACGGAGTATTGTTTTTATGTTTCCAATGCTCAATCGCGGCATCGCGCCTGTGCCTCTCTCTCTCTCTCTCTCTCTCTCTCTCTCTCTCTCTCTCTCTCTCTCTCTCTCTCTCTCTCTCTCTCTCTCTCTCTCTCTCTCTCTCTCTCTCTCTCTCTCTCTCTCTCTCTCTCTCTCTCTCTCTCTCTCTCTCTCTCTCTCTCTCTCTCTCTCTCTCTCTCTCTCTCTCTCTCTCACACACACACACACACACACACACACACACACACACACACACACACACACACACACACACACACACACACACACACACACACACAGTATCCAACCCCATTTAAAAACAGTGTGTGGGTGTCATCTTTTGGACATTCATCATCGTATTGCATTGGTTTTCATTTCTTTCATTGACTTTGTTGTATATGAGAGG
The DNA here is from genome assembly GCA_023566225.1 of Romanogobio albipinnatus. Taxonomy (NCBI): domain Eukaryota; kingdom Metazoa; phylum Chordata; class Actinopteri; order Cypriniformes; family Gobionidae; genus Romanogobio; species Romanogobio albipinnatus. Next base: position 30,446,135 of record CM042242.1, read on the forward strand.
TTGTAGTGAGCTCACATTTTCTGCTAGAATGAAGACTAAGGTATTGAATTAAACGGGAAAACATCAGGCATGCATTGCTACCATTCTAAACGAGCTAACATACAAGGAAGGGGGCTAAATAATTGACAACATTTATGTTTAACCAAAAAATCCTAACTTGTACTTTCTGTCTGTCTTCCATTGAGTGCAGTTTTTCCTTGTCTTTCATATTTTTGCTTATTATTGTGGAATTGGCAAAGACCTGGTGCTTGTTTGTGAAAGCTTCACAGACAAAATTAATAGGGCCTAGCCATTTTCATCATTTCACAGCCTTAATATAAATCAAAGTGTAATATGACATTGACAAAATATTAAATAGGTTATTCAATGCTAATTATTTAACACAAAGCAACACATAGCATCAATAAAAGCTAATAAACTATCTTTAAAATATTTTTTTTTTAATTCAGGTTGAAGATATTTGCAGTACAAAAGATGACAGGGAGAGTGCAGGGAAGTGTGAGGATGTCCCAGGATGCTCTACATCACAATATTTCATTTTTTTATTTCTATTTGAAGGCTGAGGATTCATTAATAAACACAACTTTATTATCATCATTGGTTTTGAGATGTTACTTGTTGTGAAAACCTTGTCTGATAGTCTGACAGTATTGTAGCATAGTACATCCTGGCTAGTGTCTGTTGCGCCAGGGCTGTTTTTTAGCCCCAGTCCGTCCCTGTTGGCTGTTAGCCTGTCACTTCCTACGTTGCTTGGTTACCAGAGAGCGAGTGCCTTTGTTCATGCAACCAAACTTGCTTCGCAAACTCTGGCTTCTTCCGACGAAGAAAACTAAAATTATCGAACGTTTTATCGAACGCATTTTTTATTGATATCGATTACGTGTCTATCGCGATACATATCGTTATCGTTTTATCGCCCAGCCCTAGTATAAAGCCTTTACATTTCGCTGGGTCTCCAGCAGGCAGTAGATCATGGCAAGTGGAGAAAAATTACAGATCAGTTCAAAGCATAGTCCAAAAGGCAGGCAGCAGAGAGTCATAAACTGTGTCACAACAGGTAGGCAAAACAGAAGTAAATGCTCTGAAATGCAAACTGTGGTAATCAGTGCCAGGTACGGGGCTGATGGGAAATGTAGTGTGGGAGTGAAAAGTCAATATTCGGGTGAGGGAGCCCTCTGATGGTCAGAGGAGGGAATCACAGAATTTTGTCTCTGTGACATAAGCACTTCGGGCCCTATCTTGCACCCAGCGCAATTGACTTTGTACACCGACGCATGTGTCATTCCTATTTTGCACCCGCGCAAAGCGCGCTTTTCCCTCCACAGAAGCACGTCGCTAAACTAGTGAATGAACTTGCGCTCCCTGGGCGGTTCAGTGCAAAAAGGAGGCGTGTTCCGGCGCAAACAATCCCTGGTGCTATTTTGCTGTTCCATTAAACAATTGCGCCACTGACCAGAAAAAACCTAGTCTAAAGTCAGTGGCGCGTTGCGCGTTGTTCACTATGCTATTTTAAGGGCACATGCTTGACCATAATGTATAGCGTGCACAACGCGCATACACTTTGCTCATGTAATCTACACAGATGCAACAGTTATTTTTGCAAATCATAAATTGTTACACTAAAAAAATATTAACACATGAGATGACGGAAATCATTGTGGTGTGCCACGAAGATGTGAAAAAATAGGCATAAATCTAGCTTACAAATGATTCAGGCTAATTGTAATAATTAAGGATAAGACCTGTTTGCCCAATAGTGGCAAGACATATATGTATATAAGGACATCTGACAAATTGGTTTGTCCGTCAAGAACCAGGAAAAAAAAATCGACTGAAAAACTGAAAAAACTGAAAGACTGAAAAAAAAAAAAGACTGTGAAATCACCTTTACCATAATGTACAACATTACAACTTCACTTCTCTGTCTTTCACTGCTCTTACAAGAACATCAGTCTCCTCGGCTGTGAACCGCTCCTGGCGTGCGCCTGGTAAATACGCCATAATAATAGCAATCCATAATGGAACTTGCGCACCTGCTTTTAAAGGGAATGTTGGATGACGCTCGGATTGGTTTATTCACGTTACGCCCAAACCACACCTATGAATAATGAAGCTACTTCAGACCAACCCATTTTAGATTTGCGCCGGGCGCAAGAGCCATTTATCCCGCCGGGAAAATAGCAACAGCGCCGAGACCCGCCCACAAAGTTACTTGCGCTTCGCGCTTTGACACTTGCGTTTCAGATCGTTAAAATAGGGCCCTTCATGTTGTTGTTGATAAAAAATTTTAATACATTTTCTTTCACTTTGTATTTTTATAACAAGATTATCCCATTCATATGTTATTAAGTGTTATAAACAAGTTAAAAGTAAACTAAAATAGCAATCAAAAAGTAGTCAAATTATATTACTTAAAATGTGTAATGTGATTACGTTACTAACTACAATTTTCATCATGTAATTTAAAGTAATGGATTACTATTTATACCAGCACTGAAGATCAACACATATGCAAACATCCCATACATTCTGTATTAATATGCAGAACATAACTTAATTTACTGGATCTATGTGTGCTTAAAAACAAAAATGATAAACTCCACACAAAGAAAACAGGATGATCATAGGTAAAGTGGCAAAAAGCAGATATTTAGCCCCATTAGGTCTCATATCTCCTTCATGTTTGTGGATATTCAAACTAAGTGAAATGATGTTGATTATTGTCCTCCTCATGACTCTTTCCACTCCTCAATCCTTTCCTGTTTCAAACTAGCAAACATTGCATTATGACCAGTATATGACATTTCAGCAAAATAAAAGAGTTTTCTTTGATATCGGTAAAGCCTGAAGCTGGTCTAAAGTTTTTCTTTGTTCTGCTGCACAATACATTAGCACAAGGCAAAGAAATTGCATAAGATCTCTTCATTTGAAGTCTTAGTTCCTCTTATGTACCTGTTTCTGATATCCCCACACAATTGCATCATGAAATCCCACTTTCTATCCATTTCATGTGCTTCACCCACCTTGACCTAAATGTTTTAGGATGACTGCACTCTCAGAAGAAAAGGTTCTATATAGGGTTCTGTCAGATGCTTCATATATAGAACCTTTTGGTTCCCACAACAGAATAATTTTATGGATTCAGAATTAAACAGCTCATAAACATACTTTATTACTAGCAAAAATAAAATTTGAACCCATTAAACATGATATTATTATGCAATCATGTATTAATACTTTATTAATATTAATACAGGGAGTGCAGAATTATTAGGCAAGTTGTATTTTTGATGATTCATTTTACAACATTAATAATTAAACAACAACCATGTTGTCAATGAACACAAAAAACTCATTAATATCAAAGCTGAATATTTTTGGAAGTGTTTTTTAGTTTTAGCTATTTTAGGGGGATATCTGTGTGTGCAGGTGACTATTACTGTGCATAATTATTAGGCAACTTAACAAAAAACAAATGTATACCCATTACAATTATTTATTTTTACCAGTGAAACCAATATAACATCTCAACATTCACAAATATACATTTCTGACATTCAAAAAACAAACAAAAACAAATCAGTGACCAATATAGCCACCTTTCTTTGCAAGGACACTCAAAAGCCTGCCATCCATGGATTCTGTCAGTGTTTTGATCTGTTCACCATCAACATTGCGTGCAGCAGCAACCACAGCCTCCCAGACACTGTTCAGAGAGGTGTACTGTTTTCCCTCCTTGTAAATCGCACATTTGATGATGGACCACAGGTTCTCAATGGGGTTCAGATCAGGTGAACAAGGAGGCCATATCATTAGATTTTCTTCTTTTATACCCTTTCTTGCCAGCCACGCTGTGGAGTACTTGGACGCGTGTGATGGAGCATTGTCCTGCATGAAAATCATGTTTTTCTTGAAGGATGCAGACTTCTTCCTGTACCACTGCTTGAAGAAGGTGTCTTCCAGGAACTGGCAGTAGGACTGGGAGTTGAGCTTGACTCCATCCTCAACCCGAAAAGGCCCCACAAGCTCATATTTGATGATACCAGCCCAAACCAGTACTCCACCTCCACCTTGCTGGCGTCTGAGTCGGACTGGAGCTCTCTACCCTTTACTAATCCAGCCACGGGCCCATCCATCTGGCCCATCAAGACTCGCTCTCATTTCATCAGTCCATAAAACCTTAGAAAAAACAGTCTTGAGATATTTCTTGGCCCAGTCTTGACGTTTCAGCTTGTGTGTCTTGTTCAGTGGTGGTCGACTTTCTGCCTTTCTTACCTTGGCCATGTCTCTGAGTATTGCACCTTGTGCTTTTGGGCACTCCAGTGATGTTGCAGCTCTGAAATATGGCCAAACTGGTGGCAAGTGGCATCTTGGCAGCTGCACGCTTGACTTTTCTCAGTTCACGGGCAGTTATTTTGCGCCTTGGTTTTTCCACACGCTTCTTGCGACCCTGTTGACTATTTTGAATGAAACGCTTGATTGTTCGATGATCACGCTTCAGAAGCTTGGCTATTTTAAGACTGCTGCATCCCTCTGCAATATATCTCACTATTTTTGACTTTTCTGAGCCTGTCAAGTCCTTCTTTTGACCCATTTTGCCAAAGGAAAGGAAGTTGCCTAATAATTATGCACACCTGATATAGGGTGTTGATGTCATTAGACCACACCCCTTCTCATTACAGAGATGCACATCACCTAATATGCTTAATTGGTAGTAGGCTTTCCAGCCTATACAGCTTGGAGTAAGACAACATGCATAACGAGGATGATGTGGTCAAAATACTCATTTGCCTAATAATTCTGCACTCCCTGTACATAAATTATATTATCAAGTCAAGTCAACTTTATTTATATAGCGCTTTTAACAATGTAGATTGTTTCAAAGCAGCTTTACAGTGTTAAACATCAAAATAATGCAGCCTAATTTTATTAAGCTGTATAGCCATTTGATGTCATCAGTTCATTTCAATTTCCATACGGTGACAGTGTGGGTTTTAGATCAATAATTAGATCAGTAATTTAGTTTATATGGTTAAATTGGTTTATTAATTAGATTTATTTCGATGTTTAGTTGAAAAATATTGTGTCCCCAACTGAGCACGCCAAGCCAGAGGCAACAGTGGCAAGGAAACCAAAACCCCATTAGGTGACCTAATGGAGAAAAATAAACCTTGGGAGAAACCAGGCTCAGTCGGGGTGCCAGTTCTCCTCTGGCCAATTAACAAACAGCGTATTATTATTATTATTATTCTGGTTGCTTTACAGGTCAGAGGTCATAATAGATTGGAATATTCGAAGGACTGGAGGCAACACGCTGGAGATGGGTTTATTGAGGATGATGTTGATTAAATAATTATTAAAGTGCAATATTCGAATGATCGGAGGCAACACGCTGGAGACGGGTTTATTGAGATGCCGTGTCGATGAGGCAGTTACAGGGGGAGGATAATTGACACGGTCTCAGCGGACACTTCAGGGTCCTGTGTTGGTCTTCTCTGGGCACAGGTCCACCATCTGATCTGGATACGGCCCGGATCTGGCTGACTGCATTAAACCTCGGGATAAAACAGAGAGACTATCATTAGCGTAGATGCCATTCTTCTGATGATGTAACGAGTACATCAGGTGTTATGGGAAGTGTTCCCGGTTCCGGCTGACCTAGTTAATGCAGCCTAACAATCAATTAATTGAAAAAGTGTTTTATGTGTATGCCACAGTAAAGAGATGTGTTTTTAGTCTAGATTTAAACTGACAGAGTGTGTCTGCTTCCCGAACAATGCTAGGAAGACTGTTCCAGAGTTTAGGAGCTAAATAGGAAAAGGATTGACCGCCTGCAGTTGATTTGGATATTCTCGGTATTATCAACTGGCCAGAGTTTAGAGAGCGCAGTAGACGTGATGGAGTATAATATGTTAAGAGCCCGCTCAAGTATTGGGGAGCTAAACCATTTAGTGCTTTGTAAGTAATAAGCAAGATTTAAAAATGTATGCAATGTTTAATAGGTAGCCAGTGCAATGTTGACAGAACTGGGCTAATATGGTCATACTTCCTGGTTCTAGTAAGTACTCGAGCTGCTGCGTTTTGGACCAGCTGGAGTTTATTTATTAAGCGAGCAGGGCAACCACCCATTAGAGAATTACAATAATCTAGCCTTGAGGTCATGAACGCATGAACTAACTGTTCAGCATTTTGCATTGAGAGCATGTGCCGTAATTTAGATATATTTTTAAGATGGTAGAATGCAGTTTTACACATGCTAGAAACGTGGCTTTCAAACGAAAGATTGGTATCAAAGAGCACACCCAGGTTCCTCACTGACGACGAAGACTTGACAGAGCAGCCATCAAGTGTTAGACAGTATTCTAGGTTACTACTTGTGGAGCTTTTTTGTCCAATAATTAAAAATTCAGTTTTTTCTGAATTTAGTTGCAGGAAATTACCGGTCATCCAATGTTTTATGGCAGCTATGCATTCCGTTAATCTTGTGAATTGGTAAGTTTCTTCAGGGCGTGAAGAAATATAGAGCTGAGTATCGTCAGCATTACAATGAAAACTAATGCCATGCTTCCTAATAATATCTCCCAGTGGTAGCATGTACAGGGTGAAGAGTAGCGGTCCTAGCACTGAGCCTTGTGGTACTCCATACTGAACTTGCGATCGGTGTGACATCTCTTCATTTACTGCTACAAACTGATAACGGTCGCATAGGTATGATTTAAACCATGATAAAGCAATTCCACTAATGCCTACATAATTTTCGAGTCTATTCAAAAGAATGTTGTGGTCGATGGTATCAAATGCAGCGCTAAGATCGAGTAACACTAATAGAGAGATACAGCCACGATCGGATGATAAGAGTAAATCATTTGTAACTCTGATGAGAGCAGTCTCAGTACTATGATACGGTCTAAATCCTGACTGGAAATCCTCACAGATACCATTTCTTTCTAAAAAGGAACATAATTGTCAAGACACTGCCTTTTCAAGTATTTTTGACATAAAGGGTAGATTTGAGATTTCTATAATTGACTAATTCTGTAGGATCAAGTTGCAGTTTTTTAATAAGTGGTTTAATAATAGCCAACTTAAAAGATTTCGGTACATATCCTAATGACAAAGATGAATTAATGATATTAAAAAGAGGATCTATGACCTCTGGTAGCATCTCTTTTAATAGCCTAGTCGGTACAGGGTCAAGCATACATGTTGTTGATTTTGATGATTTAACGAGTTTAGCCAATTCTTCTTCTCCTATAGCAGTGAATGATTGTAGTTTTTCCTCAGTGACACTACAATGCTCTGTCTGATGTGATACTGTAGTAGACGGCTGCATGGTTAAAATTTTCTTCCTAATATTATCAATTTTACATGTGAAGAAGTTCATAAAGTCATTACTGCTGTGCTGTCTACAATCGTCAGAAGTTGAAGCTTTATTTTTGGTTAATTTAGCCACTGTATCGAATAAATACCTTGGGTTGTGTTTGTTTTCTTCCAAGAGAGTTGAGAAATAAGCGGATCTAGCAGTTCTTACCGCTTTTCTGTACGTGATCATGTGTTCTTTCCACGAATTACGAAAGACCTCTAGTTTTGTTTTCTTCCAGCTGCGCTCCATTTTTCTGGCTGCTGTTTTAAGGGCCCGGGTGTGCTCGTTGTACCACGGCGTTGGACTATTTTCTTTGATCTTCTAAAGCGCAGAGGAGCAACTGTGTCTAAAGTACTGGAAAAGAGGGAGTCAATAGTTTCTGTTGCAACATCGAGTTCTTCTATGCTACCTGGGATGCTGAGGAGATGATACTGATGAGGAAGATTATTTAAAAAGCAATCTTTAGTAGCGGCAGTGATTGTCCTGCCATTTTTGAAACGAGGGGGCGGCTTTGCAACCTTAGCTAAATTAAGTATACAAGATACTAAGTAATGATCTGAGATGTCATCGCTCTGCTGCAGAATTTCAACGGTATCAACATTTATTCCATGTGACAATATTAGGTCTAAAGTATGATTATGGCGATGAGTGGGTCCTGACACGTGTTGCCTAACTCCAATAGAGTTCAGTGTATCTTTAAATGCTAATCCTAATACGTCTTTTTCGTTGGCTACATGGATATTAAAATCACCAACAATTAGTACTTTATCTACGGCCATACTAATTCTGATAGAAAGTCAGCAAATTCTTTGATAAAGTCTGTATTATGCCCTGGTGGCTTGTATACAGTAGCTAACACCAATGTTGAACGGGTTTTGTCATGTACACTACATAGCGTTACATAAAGCACCAAAACTTCGAAGGAATTATATTTGAAACTAGACTTCTGAGTAATACTGAAGATATTATTATAAATTACAGCAACCCCTCCCCCTTTACCTTTCAGACGCGGCTCGTGTTTATAACAATAATCTTGGGGGGTGGACTCATTTAAGGTAATGTAGTCGTCAGGTTTTAGCCAGGTTTCTGTCAAACAGAGCACATCTAGATTATTATCTTTAATAATATCATTAACAATAAGCGCTTTTGGGGAAAGGGATCTAATATTCAGCAACCCAAGCTTTATCAATTGTTCATCTGTATTATATCTTTTGTTTATTTGTTGGACATCAATGAAATTTTTACTGTTGAATGGTTTTGATGTTTTTTTTATTTTTTATATTATGTAATAGTATTGTACGGGGTAAGAAAGATTCCTCCCGGGGCAGGGGGTCCTTGTGTTTCCCTTGTGCTTTATGAGGGAAATTTCACTACTCTGTGTACAGTAAACTGTAGCATGTTCTACACCCTCAAACTCGTGATTGTCAAATTTATTTGTAGCCATTTCTTTTACATGTAGCCTACTGTGTTTTTGCAGAACTGAGAAATGACTGCTAAGGCCCCAATCAGACAGAACGCGTTTTTCAAGTTTGAAAACGCGAGGCACACCGCACACTGTAATTTTCACATTTTTCAATTTAGAAAATAGCTATGCGCTGCATTTTTTTTATGTTGCTAGGAAACTTTAGGTGCTTAGAACGCTCCTTGCGAGGCGCAGCAGGCGGTTAAAACAGCCTAAACAGCCTAAACGGGGCATAAACAGCATGCAAAGCGCTCGGTGCCAACAGAAAACTATTTTAAAGGGGTGGTAAAGCACACTCTTTCGAAGGCTTGATTGTGTTTGTGGGGTGCACTGTAACATGTGTTCATTTGCAAGCGAAAACATCAGAGTCAGTCTTTTCTCAATATGCGTTCTTGTCTGTAGTACTTGTGTTCTCAAATAGGAAATGTCCCCGGTTTCCATTTCAGAAATCTGGTCACCTTACTTAAACCACATATTAATGTTTAATATATTATTTCTTTAAATGTAAACGAAAAGAGGCAGGGTGTTTTATACTTCATTTTATTATAAATACGGTATATAAGATAATCAATGTAGGCCTAGCTACGCGTTGCCTGAACCACATTTGTGTGGCTATTATGTTTAAGATTTTTTTAAATGAAATGAGGTAGTGGTGTTTTATGACATATTTCGTACGCGGACTTCTGACTCCGGAGAACAAACTCCAGAGGACGGGAGGACACTAGTCTGCCTACTCTGCTAATGAACAAGCAGTGTTCTTGACAGTATCACTCAGTATATATTTGTATATTTTAAGCTACAATAAAATGAAATATATGATAAAACACCACTCTGCCTCTTTTCATTTTCATAAAAAAAAATATTAAACATATTATAGCCACACAAATGTAGTGCAGGCAATGTATATTATCTTCAATGCATGTATATAACAAAAAGAAATATAAAAAAATCTGGCCTCTTTTCGTTTACATAAAATAAAAAATTAAAATATGTGTGCATATACAGTGAGGAAAATAAGCACCTGAGAAAATCAATGTTAATATTTGGTACAGTAGCCCATGTTTGCAATTACAGAGGTCAAATGTTTCCTGTAGTTTTTCCCCAGATTTGCACACACTGCAGGAGGGATTTTGGCCCACTCCTCCACACAGATCATCTCTAGATCAGTCAGGTTTCTGGCCTGTCGCTGAGAAACACGGAGTTTGAGCTCCCTCCAAAGATTCTCTATTGGGTTTAGGTCTGGAGACTGGCTAGGCCACGCCAGAACCTTGATATGCTTCTTACAGAGCCACTCCTTGGTTATCCTGGCTGTGTGCTTCGGGTCATTGTCATGTTGGAAGACCCAGCCTTGACCCATCTTCAATGCTCTAACTGAGGGAAGGAGGTTGTTCCCCAAAATCTCGCAATACATGGCCCTGGTCATCCTCTCCTTAATACAGTGCAGTCGCCCTGTCCCATGTGCATAAAAACACCCCCAAAGCATGATGCTACCACCCCCATGCTTCACAGTAGGGATGGTGTTCTTGGGATGGTACTCATCATTCTTCTTCCTCCAAACACGTTTAGTGGAATTATGACCAAAAAGTTCAATTTTGGTCTCATCTGACCACATGACTTTCTCCCATGACTCCTCTGGATCATCCAAATGGTCATTGGCAAACTTAAGACGGGCCTTGACATGTGCTGGTTTAAGCAGGGGAACCTTCCGTGCCATGCATGATTTCAAACCATGACGTCTTAGTGTATTACCAACAGTAACCTTGGAAACGGTGGTCCCGGCTCTTTTCAGGTCATTGATCAGCTCCTCCTGTGTAGTTCTGGGCTGATTTCGCACCTTTCTTAGGATCATTGAGACCCCACGAGGTGAGATCTTGCATGGAGCCCCAGTCCGAGGGAGATTGACAGTCATGTTTAGCTTCTTCCATTTTCTAATGATTGCCTCAACAGTGGACCTTTATTCACCAAGCTGCTTGGCAATTTCCCCGTAGCCCTTTCCAGCCTTGTGTAGGTGCACAATTTTGTCTCTAGTGTCTTTGGACAGCTCTTTGGTCGTGGCCATGTTAGTAGTTGGATTCTTACTGATTGTATGGGGTGGACAGGTGTCTTTATGCAGCTAACGACCTCAAACAGGTGCATCTAATTTAGGATGATAAATGGAGTGGAGGTGGACATTTTAAACACAGACTAACAGGTCTTTGAGGGTCAGAATTCTAGCTGATAGACAGGTGTTCAAATACTTATTTGCAGCTGTATCATACAAATAAATAGTTAAAAAATCATATTTTGTGATTTCTGGATTTTTTTTTTTAGATTATGTCTCTCACAGTGGACATGCACCTACGATGACAATTTCAGACCCCTCCATGATTTCCAAGTGGGAGAACTTGCAAAATAACAGGGTGTTCAAATACTTATTTTCCTCACTGTATATGATTATCACTTTAATAAAATAAAAAATGACATAAAACACAACCCTTAAGGCCTGTACACACCGGGACGAATATCGCGCGCGTTTATCGCCAGCGTTTTTCGTGACGTTTTTCGGCGCGTCTTGAGTGTTCACACCCAAGCGATTTTCACTCGCGATGCGCCGAGTGAACGTGCAATTTCACTCCCTGACATTAGATGGCGCTTATTGAAAAACAGAAATAGCCCGGTACACAAGGTGGCGCTGCGCTCGCTGCATCCCTTGTCACACAGAAGAAGAAGAAGAGAGAGAGCCGAAACACACATAACTTTCTCACATACTAGAAGTTAGAACATGGATTTCTCAAGCAGCAGCAGCTCCAGCGATGACATTGTTGTTCTGTTGAACGAGGAAAGACAACAGAAAAGACGCAGATTTTGGATACATCCCATAGTTAAAAAACGAGAAGAACATGGGGAGTTCTATCGACTGATACAAGAGCTAAAAATGTATCATGAACGTTTTCGGGGGTATTTTAGAATGTCCGTCAGCGAGTTCGAAGATTTACTTCAACAGTTGGCGCCCTTGTTGACAAAAGAACAAACACACTACCGTAAACCAATCGACCCAGAGCAGCGTTGTAAACTAAATTGTTAGCTTTATGAACTGATTTGAATGATCTTTTTTAAATGAATGTGTATTTGTCCTTACAATGTTTATTCCTGACAGTAAATTATGCCATAGTAAAGGTCCAATAATAAAAACCGTGATATACCCAGCACTGGTGTGCATCTTGAGACTAAACAGTGACAGTGATATATTTTAAGATACAGTGTGTCAGTGCAGGTTGCTTTTGTAGTACTCTCCTGAAAATGAGGAAGAAAAATTAAGAAAGGTACGCTACTGATGGCTTCTCGTCTCTGCATTTACTACGAATGAAATCAATAAAACTATGCATTTGACAACTGTGCAGCATATTACATGGTCAACACATGTATAACTTTTGCATAGTAATGACTGAATATTAGCACTAACTATAAACATTTTTCTTATTCAGCATTTACACTCATCAATCATTTCTATATATTTATATATATAAAACATTTTCACTAGTACTTAACCTTTAGCTAAATAATAATGATATAAAAACAAATTTATAATACAATCCATATTCTGAAACATACTGCTTAGTTCGTTGTCTGATATTACATTGAATGACAAGACATGAAATTCACTCAATTGTAAAGCATAACACACAGTTAACAGACATCACTGCAGATTAAACGACCACATATGTAAATTGAAGATTATTCATAACGCTAAACAATAGTTTTTGTAGTCACTGTGGCGTTTGTCAAACAACTCTCTGTGCTGCTCGATGTTCATCTTTCCTCGTTGCATTGTCTTCTTCGCCAATGTGTGCTCGGCTAGACCGTTTTGTGCTTGAGCGCCACCAAGTCGTGTTTTACTGTAACTTCAGCAGCCCCAGGCACGTGAACAAAAGCGCCGATCTGATTGGTCGGCCAGTTTTTAACGCGCCGCGTCAAAAAAAAAAACGAACCCGAGGCGTTTTTTTAAAAATGACGCTTTTACGCCTGACGTTTTACGCGTCGGTGTGAACACTTACATTGGCGCCCATTGTTTAGTCACGAGGCGTTAAACGTCGGCGATAAACGCGCGCGAAAATCGTCCCGGTGTGAACAGGCCTTAAGACTAACAAAACGTCTCGGTTACGTATGTAACCTTGGTTCCCTGAGAACAGGGAACGAGACGCTGTGTCAGCTGACGCTACGGGGAACGCCTCCAGCGTGACAGGTGTCTGAAATCACAATCGAACCACATCAATCCTATTGACCGGCGACAGCCCATGACGTCATCAAGGTGCGACCAGGAAGTATATAAGGGCACCTTGCCAACATGACACCGCTCCTTCATCTGAAGGGACTGTTGGCAGGCAGGCCCCGAGGCATGGCAATGAGACGCAGCGTCTCGTTCCCTGTTCTCAGGGAACCAAGGTTACATATGTAACCGAGACGTTCCCTTTCGTTCCTTTTCGTCAGCTGATGCTACAGAGAACGATATACCCACGCCGCCATGCCGAGGGGAGTGCATGCCTACTGGCAGTGACAACTGTCAGGACAAGCAAACTCAAAAAAGGCCTGAACCACTCCCCCTCTGGTCATACAAGCCTGTCAGTGACAGCATTCCTACGGTCATAGCCCGAGCTATAAGCCCTGTAAGAAACCTTAGTGCGGCTGCACAAGGTCCTAATCAGGCTGCTCAAAGGCCTGGACCCACCAATTCAATAGAAGGGGCTCCTTTAAGGGAATGTGGCTAGGGGGCCCTACGGCGCCCCAGCCAGCCACTAATCGGGAAGAATTCACCGAATGCCACCAGGGAGACCTAGCTTGGTGCCCCTATCGAAGAACACCAGGCCGGGCCCTCCTTGTCTGTTCGAGAACAGAGCCTCTGGACACTCACCTCCTGGAGAGGCATCCAACCCAAGGTACTGCAAACTGGCAGTGTCCTCCTCAGACCGGATCTCAGAGACGGGCATCCTGGAGAGCAATCCTCAGCATAGCACTTTCAACCCTTACCAGCGAGGGGAGTAATCTGCTTGATCCTAGGATCTACTGAGCTATTATCAAATAGAAACACTCAGGAGGCCAGACTGGCCTACAAGCTGATCTAATTGGGAGGCCGCACTAGGGGCCTACGACCACCTGATCAGGTCCAGGCAGCTTAGGCTCACAGACGACCCTCCAAGAGAGGGGAGCTTAAAGGACTGCCCGGTAGGTAACCATGCTGTAGGCGATCTATGAAAGTCCCTTCCTGCAGGGACCGCATAGTAGCAGCGTCATCTCGTCATGCTAGGGTATGAACGCCGCCTTTAGGTCTTACAACTGGCCAGAAACCAGAGCCGGATAGCGGGTGACCACTAGCTGTCAACATAAAGCCAGTTGTGTGTTCCCGCCCAGGGAACTCGTTCCCCAGGGAAGTCAGAAGGGGCCTCCACCCGGTAACTAGGGATGGGCATTTCAAGCAAAAATAATATTCGAAGATCGCTGGGAATTATTCGATTTTTATTTGAAAATCGCAACTCCTCCCCCGCATGCACGCATGTAAAGGCTACACGCATATCGTCGCTGTCCGATGAAACTCACGTATGTCCAAAACGCTTACTTTTCAGGAAGTGAAAAAAACACTGTATTTCAAAAGCAGTTGAATGTAGCGTTGTCATACTTGGTACGGCATCTTTACATGTAACCATATTCTTGCCAGTGTAATGATATAATCCACATTTGACCAAAATTGAGTTTAAATGGACATATTTTACAGTAACGGTGGTCGATACGCGTTCTTCCGATCATTAATTAGAATGGCAAAGTCGCGTTTCAGCAGAGGAATACGTGAGGAATACAGAGGAATACATGCTGGATATTCTCAGCCTCTGGCAAGCGGTGATAGCAGTATGAGTGAGGCATGTTCTAGTGACAATCATGACAGTAGCATTACAGGCTATAATTTGATCAGTTTGACTGAGAAAAAAAGGCTGAATCTTATCAAAGAGACCGAGTTTATTTACATACTAGCAAGCAAACTAATCTGTGAAGAACTAGATTAGAACTAAACTGTGGAGAGCTTCAATGTCGTACTATCGGCTATCCAGTGCTGAGCTTCGATGAAACAACTTCACGATACCAGCGAGACCGGCGAGATGCTTCCACAGGGCGGGAGATACGCGGCGTGATTGACAGCTTTGACACCAAATGGATATACATGAAAATCAGATGACATGATTTCACAACTTTTCATTGGCCATTTAGATATGTGACGCATACTGTATACGGAAATGAACCTGGACATTCAATCCGTCGAAAAATCTCAAAATCGGCAAAATGGACATACGTGGTTTTCATCGGACAGCGACGATATAAACAGAGAGGGAGAGAGACCATTTACACTCTCAATCTGTATGATAACAAACTGTTTAATTCATTAGGGAATAGGCTATATCAACTCAAGCCATATAATTAGTGTAACATGCTGAAACATATGGCTGCAACACCCAGACTGCATTACTAAAAAACTCAGGAAAGCGAAAATAACGGAGTCCTGGAAAACATAGTAAAAATGTTTCACCCTTCTCGAGGGGGACTCACCACCTGCTCCTCGCGGCGCTTCAAACCCAGCCGACAAGCTAGCATATCATCTGCCGCCATCCTGAGGGAGGGCGCTCTCACTAACCACGCCAGGCGGGCCGTCAGAGACTGGTGTAACTTCCTTTTTCCGCTCATCACAGGCCTCCACCCGGCCTGGTGTAAGAGGCGCCGGGGAAAAAGGGAATTAATTTTGGAGGAAAGGAAAAATTAACAGTCTAGCTCCCCCACAGAGGCGGAGACTCATCCCAGTGGAGTCCTCCACGGCGCTGGTTTCGGGTCACCTGCCCAGCGTCCTTCCTCCTCTGGGAGCGGGCGTCCCGCTTCCTCCACGCCCTACTCCGACCAGGAGGGGGCGCACGGGAAGCGACACTGGCTCGCTGGTCCTGCCGCCGGTCCTCGGGCCATGACGGACAAGGGCCTCCTGCCTGTCTGGAAGCAGCCCCAGATCTCCGCGGAATACAGGATCTAAATGCTGCTGAGCACACCCTCGCCTCTCTGAACCTCCCTACCACTGCCTCAACAGAGGTGCCAAAGAGCTCAGAGGGCTAGACCGGGGCATCGAGGAGAAAGGCTTTCTCTTTCACCCCGATGTCCCGCAGGTTCAGCCACAGATGTCTCTCCATGGCAACCATAGCCGCCATCGAACGACCGATGGCGACCGCAGTTTGTTTGGTTGCCCGGAGAGCAAAATCTGTGATGCGGCGCAACTCAGTCATCGCATCAGGGAGTAGGCCCTCTCCCTGATCGAGATCCCTCAGCAGATCAGCCTGGTAGGCCTGCAACACCGCCATGGTGGGAGTGCTTTGATGGCAGGGTGGGAGTACTCAGTGTCGATGGCCTCCCAGACGCGAGATAGTTCGCAAACGTCTCATCGATTGGTGGCATCGACACGTACCCGGACCCGGCGGATCCCTCGATATCAGCGAAATTCCCTCGCTGATACCAAAAGATCCGAGCCGAATACAGGTTCTTCCATGCCCCCGAGATCTGATCATGAAGATCCGGGAGGAATGGAAGGCTCCCAGGAGCTGCTGGGCTATGATCGGAGAGAAACCGATCGTCAAGACGGCTCACACGCGCGGGTTCTCTCCCCACACGCCGCCACTGAAGCTGCAACCTAGCGGCGGCGCGCTCCATCACCTCCAGCAACTCCTCATACACGGGGCAAGATGGCTGAGAGGGTTCGGCCTCAACTGATTCATCACCACCCTGCTCAGCCATCGGTTGCTCATCCGGAAGAGCACCAGCTGACGAGGAGGAGGAAAGATCCGACTCCTCCCCTGGCAGCCGTCCCTCGTGATTTGGCCGATCATCAGAAAGAACTACACCTCTCTCTAGACGATGGGCCAAATCCATCTGGGAGCCCCAAGAATGTAGCCGCCGCTCGACCTCAGCGTCGGCAGGACCTTCCCCAGATGCTGGTCCCTCTTCCCTCGAGCAGAGGGCCAGACAAGAGCGGAGCGTCCGGATGGAAAGGCGCTCACAATTAGCACAGGAAGCTCCCTCGAGAACCTCCCATGCGTGCTCTTCGCCCAGACAGAAAATGCACAGAGTGTGGGTGTCCTCAGGCGTGAGATACCTGGGACACGGATCCGCGCACTTCCTGAACGCGTGCTTGGACTTCTGCGAGCGTTTCATTGTCTCTCTCCTAGTGGTTCACTCTTAGACTTGACAAAACAGTCCCTGAAGACGAAGAAGCGGTGTCATGTTGGCAAGGTGCCCTTATATACTTCCTGGGCGCACCTTGATGACGTCATGGGATGTCGCCTGTCAATAGGATTGATGTGGTTCGATTGTGATTTCAGACACCTGTCACGCTGGAGGCGTTCCCCGTAGCGTCAGCTGACGCAGCGCGAGTTCCCTTTCGAAAGGGAAAGTCTCTTTTTGTTAAATGGAGCTCACAACTCCGAAAACGGCAGATCAAATGTTCAAAAAGGCGCACTCTTTATAAATAAACCACAGATTTGAGCTTTAAACAACTACATTCTCGCCTGAAAAGGACTTAAAACTATATTTTGTGAAACATTAATACTACCAAACGGGCTCTCGCTTAGACCCATTCGTTTAGCCACCTAAGGGGCAAGCTGGTATATCAGACTTTTGCCGAATCTAGTCGGTAAGACGGCGATAACATCTTTTTTAGATATGAAGGCTTCGAGTGTTGTTTTTTGCTCTGGTTTTAACGAAAAGGAGAAGTTTAAATCGCTTAAAACAGCCGCGATAGCTGATTCGAATGAGTGATGTTCCACAGCGGCATCCATCTTTGTAATGTACAAAATCTGCTTTACTGTCGCTGTGCTGTCGTCATCGTGTAAAGCCCGTCCCAACGTTTCTGATTGATGCCGTGATTTCAACGGATTAGAAATGGGCTTGAATTTGCCAGACTTCTTGCAGAGCAAATCTAAATTTGCCGGAAATTGTCTGGGTTTTCCCAGGCTAACACTAGCTTGGAATGCTGAGCTAATGAAGATAAAGATGTGTTCTGGCTTCTGGGGTGTTTATTGAACCAATCAGATAAGGGTAAATCGGGAGTCAGCGAGAAGCTCATTTGATTGGTTACAAAAGAAGGTGGACCCGCCTTCCTCCTCGCGCTTACAAAACTCAACGAGTGAGAGAATCGTGCCAGAACTTTAAGCGCAGCTAAAAGAAAGACGGAACTGTACAAATCAGTTTCTTTCGGGAACTTTTTTGCCCTGCGTACACAACAAGTCATTTAGACATTTGCAACAGTACATTTTTTTTACACAAAGGTTGCTTTGACACGGTCAATCTGTTTTGCAGTTCCTGACTCTGATGTTTTCGCTTGCAAATCGATGACAGTCGTGCAATGATTTTGGCCGTATCTAGGTGAAAGAAACAGATAATATTTATTTTGTGTTAACATGAAGCTGCAGTTTCACAATACATGAATTACACTTACGAATAACAGTAAAATGCTGCAAATATTTTTTTCTTACACTTGAAAGGCAATTCACACCTTTACAAAACTTATCTTGCGCATGCAAATTTAATTTACGCTTGCAATCTTATGTACACTTTCACAAATCTAACCCTGTGCTTGCTATTCTTTACGGCATCAATTTACCTTCATAGTAAGCTATCTTTAGCGGTGTTGTAAAAATAAATTAAGGATACACAGAGCACATACCAACACGATCATCATTTTTGAGAGAAATAGTAAAGGTGCATATACAAACAAGTTCTCCGTTTAGGATTAGAAGGAATTCATCCCAAGCGCTCTTTGGTGACGTGATGATTACGTTACTGTTGATCATCTGTCCATCATTGTATAAAGCCCACCCTAACAATAAGCTTGGCATAGTTGCTCCACAACTGATCAAGTCCAGACCAAACTTTCCAACCTCAAATGTTGTGGGCGAGGCTAAATTCGGCTGGCATCCACACAACCACAGTTGTAACACACATGGTTTAAAACTTTCCACACATGTCAGGATGACAAAACTTGGTGCATTTACTAGTTGCCATATCAATACTATTTAGAGAAAATATTGTGCCAAAATTAAAAAACATTTTGGAAGATATCACTGAACATTTATTTAACCATAGCAAAAGTAAATTTCTTAAGTTTATTTTTAATCTCTGTTTTTTTTGTGTTTATTTGAAATAATACAAATCTGATATTATTTTAATCTTACATTAATTATGAAGCAAAAAATATATATATTTTTAAATATTAAAAAATGCAATTATTTTATTTTTAAAAAATAATAATTGTATTTTATTGACAAAATATTTTAATTTGTCTTGGATATTTTTTTGATTATATCAGTTAACATTTTAAGCTGTCATTTTGGTCATGTTACAATGTGCCCCTCACATGTTACAATGTACCCCACCTATGGGGCATGTTGTCACATTTCACTTCCTGTTACAAACAGACAGACACGGGAACCAAGTGCTGGTGAGAGATGACAGAGTTTATTGACAACCAGAATGAGCGTGGCAGGTAAGTGCAAAGCAGGTGATACTTGGTAATCAGGAAGTGCTCTGGGTGATGTCAGTCTGAGTTCGTTGCAGGAGATCGAGGAAACACTGGAGACAGGACGAGGAAACACTGGAGACTGGACGAGGAGATGAAGGAGACAGGTAAGTATTCAGGTGAGTCCAAGAGTGTGCAGGAGCCGTAGCATGTGCAAACAAGATCGGACAGTGACTGTGAGAGTGCGTGGGGCTTAAGTGCAGGCAGTGATGAGGTGATGATAAGCAGCAGGTGTGTGTGATCAGAACTCGGGTGATTGCGTGCGCTGGTACTGCGAAGGGGTGGAGCCTGGCGTGCTTGTGACAAAGACCCCTACGTCGTGGTGGGCGTCCTCTTCCTCGTGGTACCGGCCTGTTAGGATGGGATGTGTGGAAAGCATCAAGCAGGTTAGGATCAAGGATATCCTCTTTGTTTACCCAAGACCGTTCCTCAGGGCCATATCCTTCCCAGTCGACCAGATACTCTAGTCTACCACCACGACGCCGGGAGTCTAGGATCTTGTGAACCTCGTAAGCAGCTCCTTCCTCCAGGATGAGCGGAAGGGGGGGCTCCGGAGCTTCGCCAGGCTCTGTGGAGAGAGGAACAGAAGGGTGGTGAGGTTTGAGCAGGGAAACATTGAAAGTGGGGTGAATGCGATACTGAGGAGGGAGCTGGAGCTTATACGTGACCGGGTTTACTTGTTGCAGGATGGTGAAGGGGCCAATGAACCTAGGACTCAATTCAAAATAGGACTCAAAATAGGACTTCACGCAGAGGCGTTCCCAAAGCGTTGACGCAGCACGAGTTCCCTTGAAAGGGAACTGATTAGCTCAACACAGTTAGTCTTATTGTTTAAATCTCGTTTTCTTGATTTACAGCGAATACCATGTTTTACCATGCCTAATATCAATCTAGCTTACTGCAGTGTGCAACAAGTGTCTAATAGTATAGCCACCAAGTGAACGTACAGAGCAGCATTATAACATAACTTTCAACACACTCAAATGTATCTAATATGTGACCAGTCATGGAAAGTAGGGACACAAGACAGCAGCACAACTTTCGAGCAAAATGAGAATGAAGCGTTTTTTTTTTCCAAATTGGTGATTTTCATTGGAGGTCAAGACTGCGCATGCGCGAGTTGTGAGCACGCTGTTGGTGTTAGAGCTCCGTCGATTTGATTCCTAATCCTTGATTTTCTCCTTAACACTCGCTTACAAACGAATATTTTCTACTATTTACAGCGTGTGAATATATCTACGATACGATTCTCAATAAAAAACAATCTGATTGCTTTGATATCACTACTTATATCCGAACTTCCGCTACTAGCCGTAGCCCGCTAGCATTGCACGCGTGGTAACTTATTTACACCGGTAGCCGTAGCCCGCTAGCATTGCACGCGTGATAAACTTATTTACACCCGTCACTGTACCGACAATTCGTCATCGTAGCACGTCTGCTACAATGGCGAACTCGGATGTGTGTCTAATGTTACCTTTGAGTGCAGGCGAGGACACGTTTGAGCTGCATTCGGTGCTGTTGGAGTTGGACTCGGTGGCGAAGCAGATTAGCGACCTTCTAGACAGACAAGCCGTGCTGAGAGATCGACGATCAGCGCTTGAAACATCACGCGCCGATGCACACAAGTCAGTGGTTAATAACCTGTTGACTCCGAGCTCGTCTACTCCGTGTGTTTCTTTGCACAGGACGCGATCATCCATGGTTTCGTTCACACCGGCACCGACACAGCACCGGGGACCGTGGGTTTTTCCCCAGCGGAAGACGCGAGCCAGGACCAGAGCTAGGACCTCTCCGCCCCTCCCGGTCTTCGAGATCTCCACTCGGAACCGCTTCTCTCCTCTTCGCGAGACGGAACGCAGCGCTGTGGTGATCGGTACTTCCATCGTCCGGCATGTCCACGCTACCTCAGGTAAAGGCAAAGTAATCACTCACTGCTTTCCTGGTGCTCGTGTTCTCGATGTCGCTGCGCAGGTTCCCGAGATCCTGAACGGTGACGAGCGCATCGGAGCTGTCGTGCTGCACGCGGGAACGAACGACACCAGGCTGCGGCAGACGGAGGTTCTGAAGAAGGACTACAAGAGCCTGCTAGAGACTGTGCGCAGAACATCGCCTGAAGCAACGATCATCGTGTCTGGACCCCTTCCCACGTACCGACTAGGACACGAAAAGTTCAGTAGATTATTTGCTCTAAATGAATGGTTATTGTCATGGTGTAATGAACAGAAGCTGCTCTTTGTAAATAATTGGAATCTTTTCTGGGAGCGACCTAGGCTCTTCCGTCCTGATGGCCTTCACCCCAGCAGAATCGGAGCGGCTCTTCTGTCGGACAACATCTCCAGGGCGTTACACACCACCATATGACTAGTAAGTACAGATCACAGTCTTTCCTGTACTAACTTAATTGACATAAGTACCAATGTAGAACATTATATAGAAACTGTGTCTATTCCTCGTTTAGTGAGATCAAACATTAAATCTACTGTGGAATCTAGGAAAAATCTAATTGTGATTAAACCAGAACATCTCAATATTAGTGAACAAAAACAATTGTGTCCTAACTTAATTGACATAAGTACCAATTTAGAACATTATATAGAAACTGTGTCTATTCCTCGTTTAATGAGATCAAACATTAAATCTACTGTAAGATCCAGGAAAAATATAATTGTGATTAAACCAGAAAAGCTAAATATTAGCGAACAAAAACAATTTCTAAAACTAGGTCTTCTAAACATTAGATCGCTCACACCTAAGGCGGTTATTGTAAATGAAATGGTCACAGATAATAGTTTTGATGTACTTTGCCTTACTGAAACCTGGCTTAAGCCAAATGATTATTTCGGTCTAAATGAGTCTACTCCGCCAGGATACTGTTATAAGCATGAGCCCCGTCTGATTGGTCGTGGCGGCGGTGTTGCAACAATCTATAGAGATATTCTTAATGTTACTCAGAAAACAGGTCACAGGTTTAATTCATTTGAAGAACTAGTGCTAAATGTTACGCTCTTAGATGCAAGAAAGAAATCTGTATTATCTCTAGCCTTGGCTACTGTGTATAGACCTCCAGGGCCCTATGCTGATTTCTTAAAAGAGTTTGCAGACTTTCTCTCAGATCTATTGGTCAACGTCGATAAAGCATTAATTGTTGGAGATTTTAACATACACGTAGATAACACAAATGATGCATTAGGGGCTGCGTTTACAGATCTATTAAACTCCTTTGGGATCAAGCAAAACGTCACTGGTCCCACTCATCGTCTTAATCACACACTAGATTTAATTATATCACATGGAACCAACCCAACCGATATAGATATTATACCGCAAAGTGATGATGTCACTGACCATTACATGGTAACTTGTATACTGCGTACTGCTGAAATCTGTCATGTTGCGCCACGTTATC
The DNA here is from genome assembly GCA_023566225.1 of Romanogobio albipinnatus. Lineage (NCBI taxonomy): Eukaryota > Metazoa > Chordata > Actinopteri > Cypriniformes > Gobionidae > Romanogobio > Romanogobio albipinnatus. Next base: position 30,468,939 of record CM042242.1, read on the forward strand.
GACCAGGCAGAACAATCATTCCAACCACTAAAGATAGATTCTCAAATAGCTTACCTGATCTGTCTCAGCTGCTCAGTGAACCCAAACAAACAGATGAACTAGAGGAAATGACTAGCAGTATGAGCAACATTTTATCTAGCACATTAGAAATCGTTGCACCAATTAGATTCAAAAAGGTTAGAGAAAAAACTAAAGCACCATGGTACAACAGTGCTACACATGTTATCAAGAGAGAAACTTGTAACTTAGAGCGTAAATGGAAACAAACTAATTTAGAGGTCTTTAGAATCGCGTGGAGAGATAGTATGTCACGTTATAAAAAGGCCCTAAAAGCAGCCAGGGCTGAGCATCTCCGCAAACTAATAGAAAATAATCAAAATAACCCAAGGTTTTTATTTAACACCGTGGCTAGACTAACAAATAAACAAGCATCACCTGAGCAAAATATTCCCTTACAGTTTAGTAGTAATGATTTTATGAATTTCTTCACTGAGAAAATAGAAAACATCAGAAATAAAATTGTAAATGTACAATCTTTAATGATGTCTTATGATTCAACCGCTACTATCGCCCCTCAAGAACTACTACACCGCTTTACAATTATAGGACAGGAAGAGCTAAATAAACTTATCATTGCATCTAAACCAACAACATGTTTATTAGATCCAATACCCACTAAACTACTCAAAGAGTTGTTACCTGTATTGGAAGAGCCTCTTCTCAATATTATTAACTCGTCTTTATCTTTAGGTCATGTTCCAAGAATTTTCAAGCTGGCAGTCATAAAACCTCTCATTAAGAAGCCACAATTAGATCATAATAACCTAGCAAATTACAGACCAATTTCAAATCTTCCATTTATGTCTAAAATACTAGAAAAAGTTGTGTCCGCTCAATTGTGCTCTTTCTTGCAAGAAAATGATATCTATGAAAAATTTCAATCAGGATTCAGGCCGCATCATAGCACAGAAACTGCGCTCGTTAAAATCACAAATTATTTACTTCTAGCTTCTGACCAAGGCTGTATCTCAATACTAGTTCTACTCGATCTTAGTGCTGCGTTCGATACTATAGATCATAAAATACTCATAGATCGACTTCAAAATTATACTGGTGTTCAGGGACAGGCATTAAACTGGATGCGAAAAGCGAAAAATCCAGGATGATGTCAGTAGACTATGGGGTGCCGCAAGGATCCGTATTAGGCCCTCTGCTATTCTCAATATATATGCTACCGCTTGGTAATATTATAAGAAAACATGGAATTAATTTCCACTGTTATGCTGATGACACTCAATTATATATTTCATCACGACCGGACGAAAACGCTAAATTATCTAAACTGACAGCGTGTGTTGAAGATATTAAATACTGGATGACGTGTAATTTTCTGCTATTAAATTCAGATAAAACGGAGGTATTACTTATTGGTCCAAAAAACTGCCCACAAAACCTTGCACAATACAACTTTACCTTGGAAGGATGTCCTGTCACTTTATCCACTACAGTAAAAGACCTGGGTGTTATACTAGACCGCAACCTGACATTCGAAAATCATATTTCATATGTTACAAGAACGGCATTTTTCCACCTTAGAAACATTGCTAAGCTACGTAACATGCTATCTATTCCTGATGCAGAAAAGTTAGTTCATGCATTCATGACCTCGAGATTAGATTACTGTAATGCTTTATTAGCTGGTTGTCCTGCATCCTCAATAAACAAACTACAGTTAGTCCAAAACGCAGCTGCTAGAGTTCTTACTAGGTCAAGAAAATATGATCATATAACACCAATTTTATCATCGCTACACTGGTTACCTATTAAGTTCCGTATCAATTACAAAGTATTGCTACTGACCTATAAAGCCCTAAATGGTTTAGCTCCAGTGTATCTAACGGATCTTCTATCGCCCTACAACCCATCGCGCTCTTTAAGGTCACTAAACTCTAGGCTTCTGGTCATTTCTAGGATATCCAAGTCCACTAAAGGAGGGAGGGCTTTTTCACATTTGGCTCCTAAACTCTGGAATAGTCTTCCTGATATTGTCAGAGGTTCAGACTCGCTGTCCCAGTTTAAAACTAGATTAAAGACACATCTCTTTAGCCAAGCATTCACATTATAATTACCTTTTATACTACAGTTAAATCGGAACAACAGCATTAATTTAATATTCTGAACAGCAGCTACGCTAATTATTTCTCATCTGCTTTTCTGTTGTTATCTCGGGACACTAGTCCCGAGGTAAATAGTTCGTCAGCTCCGGTTGGTATCCAGCCTCTCATGAAGACTTCGGATGCCCCAACACCTGTGATGAGACGACTCCACGCCTGTGAAGAGACGACTCAACGCCAGCGTTGTTATGGCCTAAATTAATACACGACTGATTATCTTTTTCGAACATTGTTCTTTAACATTGTGTTTTTAACATTTTTTATACTGTTCATCTATGAAATGCACTTTCTGTAAAGCTGCTTTGAAACAATGTGTATTGTGAAAAGCGCTATACAAATAAATTTGAATTGAATTTAATTGAATTTTCGCTTTTTTGCAGAATCTGTTAGTTGAGATCACGAAGAAACCTCTCCGTGTTTGAGATAGCAGTATTGGTATATTTAAAAGCGTACATTTTGAGGTTGAAATCGGCTTGTTTTTCGGAGATTGTAGCATGCAGTAGGGGCGTGTCATTGTCTGTGTGTGGAAAAGCCGGCTTTTGTTTCTTATTGCCCCCGCCCTCCCCGGGAAGTGTGGCTACTTATTAAGCAGCTCTGGCCGGCTCTATCTGATATCAAAATTCAATGGAGATGGACGCCGCAAAGATTATCGCAGACGAGCTGAACCGGATAAAGACAGAGAAATGGGGAAAATCCGTAACTTTGACTGTAAATGCTAACTTTGACTGTAAAGGAGAAAAGAGAACTCTCTGCATGGGAGACAGTCCTGTAGCCAGAAACTTTCTCCAGACATTATGTACAACATACGGCTGGATTCTTAAGCGGCGGAAAAAGAGTGGCAGGACATGCAAATTATTGGTCATTTAGAGGCAAACAGACGCACAGTGCAAACTTCAGAGATGGTTACATCCACAAAGAAGGCCCCGACAAAGAGAAAATGTTCCCGAACAAATTATTTCATCGGAGGCAACGAGATCTGCAAGAATACTTTTCTGTTTCTTATGGGGTGATATTTATATTATATTTATGCATTTGGCAGACTCTTTTATCCAAAGCGACTTACAGTGCCCTTATTACAGGGACAGTCCCCCTGCCACTGTAAAAAATGTATAATCTTCCCAACTCAAAATTTTCTAGTGACTCGTCACATCTAAAGTTTTCAATTGGCCCAAGTGAAATTCTGTAAATGTAATTTTATCAGTTGTGGCAACAGCCTGTTAACATGGGCTCACTAGAAATAATATGTTGAGCCAATGGAAAAAAATTATAATCTTCCCAACTCAAAATTTTCTAGTGACTGGTCAAAATTTTCAATTGGCCAAATTGAATTTCTGTGAATTGAATTGTATCCATTGTGGCAACAGTCTGTTAACATGGGCTCAATTAGAAATAATATGTTGAGCCAATGGAAAAATGTAATTTACCAACACTGTAAAAAATGTCAGACCTCTCCAATTAAAAATTTTCTAGTGACCGATCACATCTAAATGTTTCAATTTGGCCAACTAAAAAATTTAGATGTGATCAGTCACTAGAAAATTTTTAATTGGAGAAATGTTTTACAGTGAAACAACTGTGTGGTTAGTCCAATTAAATATTTTAAATTGTAGTAACAATTGTTTCTCACTGTCCCAAAAGACAAAAATTACTAAAAACAAAAATATATTAAGCAAAATACAGAAACAGACAACAGGGTTGACATTTTATCACATTACTTTATTAACAAGTAAATTCCAACACAGGATATTTGGGTGAAAATACCTTATTTTCAATAAGGAAAAACTCTGAATACATTCAAGAAGTCTTCTGCATAACAGGATGTCTTAAAGTGGTGAAGGGCACTGCAAGCTAAAAACCTGCAAATAAAAATAAAAACTAACATTAATGACAAAGCTCCCCTGCATCACATCTGGCAAGAGACAGAACAGAAGTTCTTCATTATATAATGAGGATGAGACGAATGAATGGACATCAGAAAATCACGAGCTTGACGTGTTTGATATTAAAAGGCAATAACTTAAGCCCTGAAAAAGGCCGACACCAAACGCACCGTGTTCAACAGTCGCATGCCGCACATATCACACAAATGACTTAATTTCCTTATTACCTATTGTTTTAGACATATAAGACATGAGGAAAATAAAACTATTGGCTACAGGCTACCATTAGATAATTATGTGGTAAACGAGAACACATTCATGAAACCAATGAATGCATGAACTCGTGATTCTACAAAATGTCTTTTAAACTTCATACCCGGTCATAAAGCAAAACTCTGGAGAATAATTTCAGTGCTAAATACTCACCAACGTCTTTGTGAGATGAATATCTCTATTCTCTTGGGAATGTCTGTTTCGGTCTTCAGCACCGGCTGGTTCGGCTCCGCTCGCTCTGCTGCTCCCGCGTCTCCGCATTTGAAATCTCCACAGGAACGTTTTTTTTTCAAGCGCATTTTGCGCATGCGTATACCGTTTTTCAGACGTAGGACTTGTTCAGCCAACATGGATTTTTCACTTCGACTTCATAGATTGACTGAGCACAGTTAAATATGTTCGGTGAATATAAAATTTTAATTTTGAGTGAAGACCTTAAGCTATGATTAGTACAATGCATCTTTTTGCATGGCGATAATTATTTGGAAGTCATTTATTGATTATTTATTGATTATTTGTTAATTTACACAATTTTCCCCCCCAATTTTTTTTTACAGTGTGGAGCAACATGGAGTAAAGTGCCTTGCTCAAGGACACAATGGTGGTGACCGCTGGGATCGAACCAGCAACCTTCTGCATATCAGTTCCATGGTTTAACCCACTGGACCACCATCTCACTAGAAGACCACTTCTAGTGAGTTTCCATAAACATCAAAGTTTGTCGTTTTGTGTTCATTCTAAAAACACGTACACATTATCTCATGTTTAGTCCTTGTATATACCTTTCCATACCATAATGACTGTTGTTTTAATTGTAATCATTAGCATCGTATCACTTGCCAAAAAACCCCATTACTATAATGGGCTTTTAGATGGTAGTGTTAGCAAAGTGATCACGGTTATCACAGAATCCTGTTCAAAAAGTCCTAATGCTATACACAATGCATCCCGTTGGGTCTGTCGTTGCTATGCAACCATGCAGCTTTACAGGGGGGAGCTTTACAGGGGTTATGGCTTATCTAAATGAGATGTAAATGAGCCCTATTGTCACTCCCAGCAGGTGAGAACAGGTGAGAATTGCACAAATTTTAGAGGTCGTTTCTCCCTATTAAGCTTTTTTGAGTGCCTACTTTCAAATGGCCACAACTTCTCCAAATATTATCAGATTTCCATGTGTTACACATCGTTGGAAAGCTTGGAGACTACACTTTCAGACTCTGTGAATAACTCAAAATGTTAACTTTCCGTGACTGGTCACATATGATAAAACAGTGCTGCATTACCTCACATACTAATGGCCGGAAGAAGTGGAAGTGGTCTTCTGCAGCATAATAAAAGCTCCACTGCTCTTGAGACTTATGTCGTGCTTGTCTCTCATTAGCAAATTCTCCAGCGACCTCGTTCCACTCCAACGGCTTTCAGCCCCACTCTACTTCATACTTTACTAACGTTAATAAATCTTTAATACATTAGCTCATCCATGAATATGATTTCTGCCTGAGTGCTGACGAATTCTTTTCCACCGGCTGTAGAGGTCAAGACAACAACTCCCATGATTCTGTGAAATCCATAGTCATCAAGCTACGCCTTTGTTTTGAATAAGCGACCTCTAGTGGCAAAAAGTACATATTGTGATTTTGAAAACATTGTTTCTTTTTTTGGAATTCCTTAACAATGATCGGTTGTAGCACAAGTGAAAATCAACATCTTCTTTTTCGGTTTAGCTCACACTTTCCACATGTAACTCAATTTTGACCTGTTTAGTCAGCACTATCATCGCTTTACCTTTCTGGAAAAGGTACAGCTTTTCTAACATCAACCTAAACACAGGAAAAAAGACTATAATACTGCCTGCCAGTAATGAACAATAGTGACAGCTACACAGAAAATATGTATCCCCTAAAAGGACTTTGACAGATTTTTTGGTCTTCGAGTTATTGATCTTACAAAATGTGCATTAAAAATGACCAAAAACTTCAGAAAACACATTTGGATGTACTATATACACATAAAGTATATATATATATATATATATATATATATATATATATATATAGTGGTGGGCCGTTATCGGCGTTAACGTGCTGCGTTAACGTGAGACTCTTATCCGGCGATAAAAAAATATTGCCGTTAATCTATTCTCAAAGTTGGGTTGGGAGCTGGGTCTATACAACGCAAGCTATGAGGACTTTCACCTTGATATTTTAACGCGGATGTACACCTAGCCGAATTGCACTGTAGGGGCGAGAGAACGAGTCTTCGAACCTGTGTGTATGCCTTAGTGTTGTCAAAAATATTGATATTTCGCTATGTCAATACTGAAATATCTGAAACGATACAATACTCATTTTCTACAGTATCGATATCAGCTGTGCTCTCCTCTCTTCTCCTCTCCGACTGACAGCGAGTTGACACGCACCCGCCTCCTCTCATTCAGTCAGTTTAATCCTCTAAACATTGCGAACGGGTGTTCTGCTGGACTTTTGTTAGTATTGGCGTGACCGGTCTGAATTTCGCGCAGGGTTGCACATAACGTTAATTCTACTAATTCCCGCAGATTTCGCGCTCGCATCTGAATCAAATCAAATCAAATCAAATCACTTTATTGTCACTCTACCATATGCACAAGTGCAACAGTAGGTGAAATTCTTAGGTGCAGTTCCGAGCAACATAGTAGTCATGACATGACATGTACAACATTTAAGCAACAACAGATTACACATCTGATGCGCACACAATTACTCACAGCACAGTATACACTACAATAAACAATAAATAATTTACACAATGTGAGTGTAGTTCTCACAGCTTTAAACAATATACACATACTTAAAACAATATACACTAAACATACATTAAACAATAACAGTATACATTAAGCTATAGTAATAATATACAATGTACAGTATACAATATGTTCACAAATTGAAGTCCAAAGTGCAATAGATGCTGTATGATAAATAAATGTGTATATAATGTGTGTGTATCTACAGTGGGTTGTGCTGAGTGATATTCTGTCCAGTGTGTGTTATGATACTGAAGGATCAAGAGTTAAGTAGTCTGATTGCTTGTGGGAAGAAGCTGTTCTGGAGTCGGCTGGTGCGTGTTCTAATGCTGCGGTACCGTCTGCCTGATGGCAGCAGTGAGAGCAGCCCATGGCCTGGGTGGCTAGAGTCTCTGATGATCCTCTGAGCTCTCTTCACACACCGCCTGGCGTAAATGTCCTGGAGGGAGGGAAGCTCACCTCCGATGATGCAGCTGGCCGTGCGCACTACCCTTTGCAGGGCCTTGCGGCTGCGGGCGGTACTGTTGCCGTACCAGGTGGTGATGCAACCAGTCAGCAGGCTCTCTATAGTGCTGCTGTAGAAGCGTGTGAGGATGTGGCGGCTCATTCCAAACCTCCTCAGCCGTCGCAGGAAGAAAAGGCGCTGATGAGCCTTCTTCACAACGGCCTCAGAGTGGACGGACCATGAGAGTTCCTCTGTGATGTGGACACCGAGGAACTTGAAGCTGCTGACTCTCTCCACCGGTGCTCCATCGATGGTGATGGGGCGGTGTTCTCTCTCATTCCTCCTGAAGTCGACCACCAGCTCCTTGGTCTTGCTGACGTTGAGGGAGAGGTTGTGCTCCTGACACCACCGTGTCAGAGTGTGCACCTCCTCTCTGTAGGCCGTTTCATCATTGTCGGTGATAAGACCTACCACCGTCGTATCGTCAGCAAACTTGATGATGGTGTTGGAGCTGTGGTTTGCCACACAGTCATGTGTGTACAAGGAGTACAGGAGTGGGCTGAGAACACAGCCCTGAGGGGCTCCAGTGTTGAGAGTCAGTGATGATGAGATGTTACTGCCCATTCTGACCACCTGGCGTCTGTTTGACAGGAAGTCCAGGATCCAGCTGCATAACAGGCTGTTTAAGCCTAGAGCCCGGAGTTTAATGTCAAGTATGGAGGGCACAATGGTGTTGAATGCTGAGCTGTAGTCCACAAACAGCATTCTCATATATGTGTTCCTCTTTTCCAGGTGGGAGAGAGCAGTGTGTATTGTTGATGAGATGGCATCATCAGTGGAGCGGTTTGTGCGGTATGCAAACTGCAGTGGGTCCAGTGAGGGAGGGAGAACAGAGCAGATGTAGTTTCTGACTAGTCTCTCAAAGCATTTGCTGATGATGGGGGTCAGAGCAACAGGACGCCAGTCGTTTAAGCAGGTGGTTTTTGATTGCTTAGGTACAGGAACAATGGTGGACGTTTTGAAGCATGTGGGGACCACAGATAGGGAGAGGGACAGGTTAAAAATGTCCGCGAAAACTCCAGCCAGTTGGTGCGCGCACGCTCTGATCACGCGGCCGGGAATGCCGTCTGGACCCGCGGCTTTACGGACGTTCACCCGCCGGAAGGATCGGGTTACATTCGCTAAAGATACGGAGAGTGCACTAACCTCTGTATCTTCAGCCGCGAGCTCTCTCTCCGCGAGGGCGGTGTTAGTTCCCTCAAAGCGAGCATAAAAGGTGTTGAGCTCGTCCGGGAGAGAGGCAGCGGTGTTCACGGTGGAGTTTGTGTTCCCTTTATAGTCCGTGATGGTGTTAATTCCCCTCCACATGCTTCTGGAGTCGGTGGTGTTGAACTGTCCTTCAATCTTGTCCCTGTACTGCCGTTTTGCTGCTCTGATGGTTTTCCGGAGGACATAACTTGCTTGTTTATGCTCCTCCGCATTACCGGAGTTAAAAGTGGAGGTCCGCGCATTGAGTGCCGCGCGAACATCCCCATTTAGCCACGGCTTCTGGTTTGGGTACAGCCGAATTGTTTTGGTCGGAACAACGTCTTCTACGCACTTCCTGATGAAACACGTTACGCTATCAGCGTAAACCTTGATGTCGTCATCAGAGGCCGACCGGAACATCTCCCAGTCCGCGTGATCAAAACAGTCTTGGAGCATAGAGTCTGATTGGTCCGACCAGCACTGGATGGTTCTGAGGGCGGGTGCTTCCTGTTTGAGTCTTTGCCTATATGCGGGCAAAAGGAGGATGGAAGCGTGATCCGATTTGCCAAATGGTGGGCGCGGGAGGGACTTGTAACAATCCTTGAAGGGGGAGTAGCAGTGATCCAAAACACGGTTCCCTCGCGTGTTGAAGCTAACATGTTGGTGGTATTTAGGTGCAATGCGTTTGAAGTTGGCTTTGTTAAAGTCCCCGGTCACAATAAACGCAGCCTCAGGATGAGCGGTTTCCTGCTCACTCACTGTCCTATACAGTTCCTTTAGTGCCCGGTCTGTGTCGGCTTGTGGGGGAATATACACAGCTGTGATGATGACCGCTGTGAATTCCCTCGGTAGCCAGAATGGTCGACACAGAAGCATGAGAAATTCCAGATCAGGAGAACAGAAAGACTTGATAGAATGTACGTTCCTCTGATCACACTAGGATCTGTTGATCATAAAACATACACCCCCGCCTTTGCTTTTCCCTGAGAGATCTTTTTCTCTGTCCATTCGGTGCACGGAGAACCCCGTGGTTTTGATGGCCGAATCTGGAATCTCAGCGGACATCCAAGTTTCTGTAAGGCAGATAATGCAGCAGTCCCTCGTCTCTCGTTGGAAAGAGATCCGTGCTCTCAGCTCACAGAGTTTATTGTCCAGAGACTGAACATTTGCCAGTAAAATACTGGGAAGCGGGGGTCGGTTTGCGCGGCGTCTTACTCTGATGAGTACGCCGGCTCTCTTCCCTCTTCTCCGGCTGCGTTTCCGCGGTCGGGCCGCCCAGACAAAAGGATCCGATGCTGTGTTTGTAAACGGCGGTTCGTCACTGAAGAATTTAAAGTCCGGTTTTCGGTGTGCGATTGCCGAACCAATGTCCAAAAGTGTCTGTCTGTCGTACGTAGTAAGGCAGACAACATCCAAGACAAAAAACACAAAAACTATAAACAGAACAAACAAAAAACTACAATGTTTCAGCAGAGCTCGCGACGTAGCGGCCATCCTCGGCGCCATCTTGACTCATCATCTTGAAGCGCACACACACATACCCGTAACCGCCTCTGACTTATAAGTGCACAAATGAGCTCCTTTTTCCATCTTATTAATGGTCAAATACACTCAAAAATGTCTCGTAACGTAAACACAGTCCTAACCAGCTCGCAGGAACAGTGTTTGGGATCCATGCGTGCATCAGGTCTTAAAGGGACAGAAGTTATTTATTATTCAAACTACAAAAAGACAAATGGTCACTTACAAACACACATATTCTGAATGCCTTCGGCAGAATTCAAATGAGCCATTTTAATCTAGATTAATCTATAATAAAAAAAATGTATCTATGCCCACCACTAATATATATATATATATAAAATTATTATTATTATATAATTTTTTTAATGAATTTGAACTATGGAGCCTTGACAGCATGTGACCTAATGTGCTAATGTCATCTTTACTTCCTTGTTGTCAAAAATGTCGAGCACATGGCAAATAGATTTTTATTTTATTGGCTGTGTACTGTGTACATGTCATATGATAATACTAAACTGACATTTTTTTGGTTGAATTATTATTGTATTTTAAATGGTATTTTCTCTGCGTCATTTATAAATAACGATGCACCGTAGAGGGATAAAGCTCATTGATGTATTTTATTCTTTCATTTATGTTAAATAGGCTACTGTAAACATTGTGCTACAAAATTATTCCAAAATCCTAGTGTTATGAATTGATCTCACTAGTGTATAGTCTGTGTATTTGTAGGTTTTGAGTGTCATCTGATCTGAGGTAAAAGTTTGTTGACAAAAGAGAATGTTTTTGACTATGTACACATAGTCAAATGTACACATTTCATTGTCTTTGTGGGTTTTGATATTTCCCCTTCATCTTCATTGCCCATCATGTAATGTTTATTTATTTATTTACAATGAATTATATGTTGAGTTTAACTATACTGCAACTTTTGTTTGTTGGCGCCATCTAGCGGTTTTGCTAAATATTCATAATCATGCAGATGATGTGTCTTTAAATGGGTCATGGGTTAAACTTAAAAAATAAATATTTGACGAAAAAAGGGGATCTATAGCATGCTATCATAGGAGAATATTTAAAAAAAATTACCATACAATTACTTTTACTGTTCTATTGCTCCCATAGCCCTGTACTTAAACTATATCATTTCTAATACACTGATCTGAAGAACTTATAATGGACAAGTTATTTTTTTATATATTCAAAGAACCATATATGCAATTCAACAATTCTATGAAAATGCCTTGCTAAGAGGGTACTAAACTTAATGTGCTGCAAAGAATCAAAAGAACCTTTATTTTTTTTTAATGTCCCTAATGCTCTGTGATGTAGTAATAATATTAGATTATCCAATCTGGCAGAATGTTAAAGATATAAAATATTGGATGACCTGCATTTTCTTCTATTAAATTCAGATAAGACTGAGGTATTACTTATTGGACCAAAAACCTGTTCACAGAATCTCAGAATACAATTTGCACTTAGAATGCTCTATTCTAGCCTATTCATCTGCTATTCATCCTCTGTTATATTAGACAGCAACTTGTCTTTCGTATCATATTTCATTTTACAAAAACAGCCTTCTTCCACCTCAGAAACATCACTAAGCGACGGAACATGCTATATGATGTAGAAAAGCTAGTGCATGCATTCATGACCTCTAGACTAGATTACTACAATGCATTACTAGCCGGTTGTCCTGCATTCTCAATAAACAAGCTACAATTAGTCCAAAATGCAGCTGCTAGAGTTCTCAACAAGAAAATATGACATTAATTTATGATCTCTACACTGGTTATTTATTCAATTCCATATTGATTACAAAGTAATGCTACTGACCTATAAGAGCCTAATTGGTTTAGCTCCTGTGTATTTAACCAACCTTATATCGCTACAATCATCAGCATTTGGCTCATAAACTCTGTCTGGAATAGCCTTCCTGATAATATCCAGGTCTCAGACTCACTCTTCCAGTTTAAATCTAGATTAAAGACACATCTCTTTAGCCAAGCATTGACATAATTCATTTCATAACCTTGTACTCCAGTTATATCAGATCAAATTGACATTATTATTTTTGCTTAACCCTCAAAAGACCTAGCCTGGTCTTACCAGACTCTCGTACATTTCATTTGTACAGAGAGTCTGGCCACTCTCCATTGACAAGCGTTTTCTTCCTTGAAGGCGGGTTCTCTGTTGAAGTTTAAAACTATTGGATCTGCCAAGAGTCACTCTGGATCTGCCTAACCAATCGCAAACGTTTGGTCGTGATGTATGTCACGCGCCGTTCGTCTTTGATTCTCACATTTACTGTGAACACCACTAGGCTAGCACACCACCTCAGTGTCAGTGATAAAACCTTGTGCATTCGGATTTTGATTTATTCACAGTGGAGTTTTGTGATCGGAACGCGCTGCTCTCGTGGTGCATATCTCGTGCAATCATAACATGATTGTATGCTGTAAATAAAATGTCATATGCTTGGTATGATAAGAATAAATGCTGCCGTAAATAACAACCCAATTCAAATGTTTACATTCTTTTCTTCTTTTATTTTTTTGAGCGGTGATGAAATATTTTGCTCTTATAAACACTTGCCAGCATTTAAAGAAATACAAGTCTAGAATTGCACATTGCAGCACACGCAACCGTACGGTGCTCTGCAGGGGTCAAAAAGGATATCAACAGTGAATTTTGAAGTGATATATTCTTGAAAACTCAGAGATGTGGATTCAGAGAGCCATTACATTACCACACGACCTTGGTGTTTGTCAAAAGCAGTCGGTAATTCAGCCTGGGTTTTTTTTTCGCGGGTGGTGGGAGACGGACAGCTTCAGCAAACTCCTTCAACACTAACAGAGCGAGCTGAAAAACACTTTCCACGGACCACAACATCATGGCCACCAACAAAACTCAGCAGTGATTGTTCTTGCTCCGTGTAACGGAGTTCATTTGTTCAGGGAAGAAGGAGGCGGGAACCGGCGAGCGTTTAACAACTTTTAATCAAATAACAAACACAAAACGAAAGTAAAATCGGCAGCCCCTCACGGACGACTGCCGCGCACATACATAACAAAACAAAAACTTAAAATCCAGGCCAGGTCCTCTCTCGTCCTTCACTGGTGTCGCTTGTCCTTATATGCCTCTGTGCTCCCTCATGAGGGGACTCGAGACCGATGTGTCTCATTCTCAATCACGCACACCGATCTCGCTCACTCGCTCGTCCACCTCGCCACACTCCGGCTTTAACTTCTGGACATTCGTCAGCGGTGCCACACACTCGCATCTTTCACCACCGCCATTACTGAACTACAACTCAAACTAGCGCACGACATCAACGTCATCGCTCTCAGCCACTCCCTCTGTTCGCTGATTGGACCGGTAAAAAATTGCTCAGGCGAAAACCTAAGCATATACAGCAGTACCAGACGTAGTACTGAAGGTAAATGAAAATTGAGCGGAAGTACGTAGGAGGGCGGAGCCAGGCTACAAAAGACCTTCATATTACAGCCCTTAATTAGTCGTGGACACTTTTGAGCACGGGGGTCTGAGGTGTGACCTCAATTTTTTTTTTGTATAAATGTTATATCAATATCTTCAATAATATAAAAACTATCAATTTATGCAGGTTTTTTTTATTTTTGTTGAATTTTTAAATGTATTTACCACTAAAAGTACCATATTTTTATGTAAAATATATCTATTTTATATATTATTTTATATATATATATATATTTAATTTAACTTAAGTAAAAGTGTGTGTGTGTGTGTGTGTGTGTGTGTGTGTGTGTGTGTGTGTGCGTGTGCGCGTGTGCGTGTGTTTGCCACATTCAGAATGTTGTACAGACTTGCCTCTTAATTTATGTGTATGTATGTCTGCATTGTGTTGGATTTATTAAATTTTTTTGGACAAATAAAAAAAAACCCTCTGAAATCTATTAAATTCCCAGTTTTTATTTTCAACCACTTAACATTATAAAATCGAGTCAATTTATTATTATTTTTGTGTTCAGGGGGCAAACTTAGAAAAAGTAGCCAAGTCTTGTACCGCTTAGATTAAGGGAAGTATTTTTTAATTTAAATTAAAAAAAAGATTTTGCCCACATTTGTCCCGAAGGTCCTTTGAGGGTTAAAGGGTCATGAAACCCCAAAACACATTTTTTGAGATGTGAACAAATTTCTGTTTTATCTTGGGATGCCCATCCCAATTGGGAACTATATGTCAGCTCCAGTTTGGATCAAGCTCCTTATGAACAACAAGCATATCTGCGGACTCTGTTGATTTTCTCCTTGACTCTTTTAACTCAAAAGTTAAGAGTGTAATTGATGATATTGCTCCTGTGAAAGTCCTGTGGCAAACAAAAAGCACCATGGAGAAACTCAACAGCAGTGCAATTAATGAAAAGACAATGCAGGAAAGATGAGCGCATGTGGTGAAAGACAAAACTTGTAGTCCATTACAACATCTATAAAGACAGTCTTCGTGCTTTCAATGTGGAACTAGGCAAAGCTAGACAGACCTTCTTTTCAAATATTATAAACAGAAACATAAACAACACGCGCACTCTTTTTGCAACTGTAGACTAACAAACCCTCCGAGTCACATTCCCAGTGAAATGCTCTCAGACAGCAAATGTAGTGAGTTTGCTTTCTTCTTCTCCGAGAAAATCAATAATATCAGAAATGCGATCAGCACATCCTTGAGTTGCTCTGGGTGAGTCAGATCAGACCACAACCTCAGAAAGTTACTATGACTGTACAGCACCTAAAAACATCAACCTGCGCCCTTGACACACTCCCCACTTCTTTTTTCAAAAGTGTGTTTAACTGTTTAGAAGCAGATCTCCTAGAAGTGGTAAACGCCTCACTTCTTTCTGGGACTTTTCCAAACTCCCTTAAAACCGCAGTAGTTAAGCCTCTCCTGAAAAAGAGAAATCTGGATAACTCCATACTGAGCAACTACAGACCAATCTCAAATCTCCCCTTCATAGGCAAGATCATTGAAAAAGTTGTTTTCAGTCAGCTGAACAAATTCTTGAACTCAAACGGATACTTTGACAATTTTCAATCTGGTTTCCGACCGCATCACAGCACAGAGACAGCGCTCATAAAGATAATAAATGATATTCGCCTCAATACAGATACAGGCAAAACATCAATTCTGGTACTACTCGACCTCAGTGCTGCATTCGACACTGTTGACCACAACATACTTCTTGACAGGCTAGAAAATTGGGTTGGGCTTTCCGGAATGGTCCTCAAATGGTTCAGATCATACTTAGAAGGGAGAAGTTATTATGTGAGTGTATATATAGGTGACCATAAGTCTGAGTGGACATCCATGACATGCGGAGTCCCACAAGGGTCAATTCTTGCACCACTCCTATTCAACCTGTACATGCTCCCACTGAGCCAAATAATGAAAAATAACAAAATGCCTTACCACAGCTATGCTGACGACACCCAGATCTACTTACCTAATCTACTTAGCCCTATCACCTAATGACTACAGCCCCATTGACTCTCTGTGCAAATGCATCGAAGAAGTTAACAGTTGGATGTGCCAAAACTTTCTTCAGTTAAACAAAGACAAAACTGAAATCACTACATTTGGAAACAAAGATGAAATTCTCAAGGTGAACGCATATCTTGAGGCTAAAGGTCTAAAATCAAAAAATCAAGTCAGGAATCTTGGTGTGATTTTGGAGTCAGACCTGAGTTTCAATTGTGATGTCAAAGCAATAACTAAATCAGCTTACTATCATCTCAAAAATATTGCAAGAATTTGATGCTTTGTTTCCAGACAAGACTTAGAGAAACTCGTTCATGCTTTTATCACCAGCAGGGTGGACTATTGTAATGGTCTTCTCGCCGGCCTTCCCAAAAAGACCATTAGACAGCTGCAGCTCATACAGAACGCTGCTGCCAGGATCCTGAGCAGAACCAGAAAATATGACCATATCACACCAGTTCTCAGGTCTTTACACTGGCTTCCAGTTACATTTAGGATCGATTTTAAAGTACTATTACTTGTATATAAGTCACTCAATGACCTAGGACCTCAATACATTGCAGATATGCTGATTAGATACAAACCCAACAGATCACTCAGATCATCAGGATCAAGTCAATTAGAAATACCAAGGGTTCACTCAAAGCAAGGAGAGTCTGCTTTTAGCTTTTATGCCAGCCGCAGCTGGAACCAGCTTGCTGAACAGATCAGATGTGCTCCAACAGTAGCCACTTTCAAATCCAGACTCAAAACACATCTGTTCAGCTGTGCATTTACTGAATGAGCACTGTGCCACTGTACATCTGACTGATTGCACCTTATCTTATGCTTTTACTGAATGAGCTCTGTGCTCTGTCCGAACTGCTTGCACTTTAATTATGTTTCAATTTTACCCGGTTTTTATTTTTAGTGTTAATTATACTTTTTATATATATATTTTGTCTTTATTTTTTCTTTTGTTTTAATTCCTATTATAACTGTTATACTATATATATTTTTATTTTATTCACTTATGAATATTTTAGCTTCATTTCTGTGTAAAGCACTTTGAATTGCCACTGTGTATGAAATGTGCTATACAAATAAACTTGCCTTGCCTTGCCTTGCCTATGAAGACTTGAAGAGATATTCAAGAGGACTCCAACTCCTGCGAGGACTTCAGATTACGCAAACTCTGAATCAACATGCATGCATCAATGCTAAATTTTTATATATTCTAATTAATTATATTGTTCACCACTTGTAATAATTACTTCTTTGAGCTCATTGTTTCTGCCGTAGCTAGCTAACTGTGTGATTTGTACATGTACATTTCTGAAATATACATAACTTGGACACAGTCACACCTGATAAACCATCACTCTAAATTGTAATGTAGACACGTGCATTCTGCATTCTGTACAGCTTCATTGAAACGATATGCATTGTGGAAAGTGCTATACAAATATAAAAATGTTAATTTACAACGTTCAGGCAACAGCTTCATGAAAACCTTTGGTTAGACTATTACCAACTGCTGTAAATGGTACAATTATAAATGGCTATACAGCTTTGTTGTAGGTGACCTATTGATCTCAAAAAGGTGAATTAGGAGTTTGCATAAGGAGTTTGCATCTATGTACTATAGTGAGATCAATTCATAAAACTAAAAACCTCTTACTGGGATTTAGAAATAATGTTGTATTTCAATATCTACAGTATACAACATAAATGAAAGAGTGCAGATACAATAAAATACATCAATGAGCTTTAGGAAAAAATTGCTTTCATTTAAAGTTAGATGAAAAGCACTGTAAAGAAAAGTTCAAATACCAAATAATTGAATATTAACTTGCAACACAACACAGTACAAAAAATAACTAAATAAATACAGCATCCTCTGCAGTCTGCACCTTCGGCCAAATTTCATTACAGTATACATCACTATAGCATAGGGTGAACACATTTTGATTACCAAAAACCAGGACACTCAGCCCGGCAATGAGATACTCAAATGATACTCGAAGTTTACTCAAAGATTCCTTATTAATTTCAATACATTTAAAGTATGCCCCCTCTGTATGGATAGAAAATTGTTATAAGGGCAAGAACAGGACGTGAAAACAGGACATGTCCTGGGAAAACAGGACGTTTGGTCACCCTACTATAGCAGTTTCTTACTTTCTCTACCTACCTTAGACAGTCAGACTTATCAGTTCAGCAAAAAAATACAGTACATGTAAAAAAATGGCTACAAATAAATGTGACAGTCATGAGTTTGAGGGTGTAGAACATGTGCTACAGTTTACTGTACGAGTAGTGCAATTGCCCTCATATAAAGTACTGTTACTGTTTACTGTAATTATACTGTATGTGCAAGTAGTATGAAAACCTGTCGATGAGTCTTCCAGCTCTCTCTCCAGTGTTAGGATGCATTTTCTAAGGGTGTTTTCACACTTGGTCCTTTTCAGGGGTCTGAGCGTGATTCACGTGATTTTTGGCCCATATGTAATGTGAACACTCCTAACGATCTCAGACCCCTTTAAAGCGAACCGAACCAAGACCATCTCAGGAGAGTTCGGTTCGATATCATCTTAGGGTGTTTTCACACTTGGGTCCTCTTTAAAAGAACCAAACTCAGACTCCTTTAAGTGGACCAAAAGGTGAACCAAGTGAAAAAGGACCCAGTTCTCTTCACGTTCACACTGTCCCTGTACCTGAAAGAGGACTCCTTTTTTGGTCCACTTTAGTAGGAATGGGGTCCCAGACCCCTTTGTGTTCATACTGTTGCTTTTTGGATCTAGTCCAGTTCAGTGTTTGATGGCTGACCCTATGGCCTTCAACATTTGATCCCATTCACTTACATTGTTTGTGCCTCTGTAACCAAGATATTATTTGTAAAAAAACTTTTTTTTTAAAATGACATTGCTACAAATGAATTGAGTCGATTATCTTTTTACACAAAAAATATGTTTTGCAATACTACATATTCTTGCACTTGCTATATCACACATCCACCTTTGTAAATAACATTTTGAATTGTTTTCCTTGAATCATGTTTATTTTATTGCATCAGAATACAAAAAATAAACAATACAATAAAATAATTTAAAAAGATGAAAATTAAATAAACTGCTTTAAAATTTCCAGGTAGAGTAGGTATGCCTTAAAACAGCATTCAAGTATGAAATTGAAAACTGCAAAGGCTAGTAATGCAGATGTTTACATTCACTTAAAACAAAACCACCTATTTATGTGAAACTTTTTTTGACACTTTAAAATAAATGCAATAGGACGCTAAATATTCCGTTTAGTACACGCGCTGTGACAGCTGGCTTATGCGCTTTAGGTGTGTGCGCTCGTAACACAATTTTAAACTGGCAAGGTGTGTGGCTTCTCTCTTACTCAGTGCAGAAGCGGTTGTAATTGCAACAAACAAGTGTAAATTATGAACAAATAATCTGTAGAGAATTGCCAGAAAAAGAAGCCATGATGAACCTTTTACTGTCTATGTGATGAACAGACGATTTTTACGGAGGCATCTGATGACCAAACTACACTGGAATTCGCGAACAGAAAAATCAAGTTAGCCCAGAGCGGTTTGTGTTCAGATTGTAGCTGTGTCCCAATTCGGGGGCTGCATCCTTCAAAGGCCGCATTTGAAGGCCGATTGCGTCACTGCAGCGCGACGAAGGCTGTCCCAATTTGAAGGGGCCTTCAAATGCAGCCTGCCATCCGTGTTGCCAAGTCCGTGTTTTTTCAGCCGAATTAGGCTACTTTTAAGTTGTTGCCGCGGGTGAAAAGTTATTTCCGCGGGTTTGTTTCTACCGCATAAGTACGATTTCGCCGCTCCAACACCCCCAAACGTACAACGTACAATTTGGCCGCTCGATGGAGAAAATCGCATTGGGAGTTTTGGACTACTTTTGTTGCAGAGACCTGACAACTAGGGTTGGGGTGGAGTTGACATATTTGATACAAACTAATTGATACATTTAGATAAATAGATTTCATACATTATAGCATATTATAATTAGGGCTGTCAAAAGATTAATCACGATTAATCACATCCAAAATAAAAGTTTGTGTTTACATAATATATGTGTGTGAACTGTGTATAATTATTATTTATATATAAAAACACACACAAGCATGTATATATTTAAGAAAAATGTATTATATTTATATATAAAATATTTATATTTATATATAATATAAATTATATAAATGTATACAGTATATACATGCAAATATTTCTTCAATATATACATGAATATTTATATAAACATAATAATTATACAGAGTACACACAAATATATTATGTAAACACAAACTTTTATTTTGGATGTGATTAATCGTGATTAATCTTTTGACAGCCCTAATTATAATACAATATTTCCCGCTGTTGTCACTTGTCGTCATTGTTGCTACGACACGTGACTCACAATGACTGAAACGACCAATTAAAAGGGCATTCTCTCTAATGATGTTCCAACATGTTAAAAACGCTTCGCTAATCATAGACAAACGGGGAGAAATTAGTTGGCCTATCTACCGCACACTGCAAAAAATGACTGAGACATTTTCACAGTTTTTTACCGTTAAAATCAGTCATGGATTTGCACTGAATTGATTCTCAAAAATACAGAACAAAGTGCGTTCCGTATCAGTTCAATACGGAACAAGACTTTTATGTGTCAAATACGGGACGATTCCGTATTATACAGAACGGTTGGCACTTGGCAACCCTACTGACAACCCTACCACCGTCCTTCTCCCCGGCCGCGAAGGATAGAACCAACCAGAACAAGTGGATCCTTCGCAGTGTATTCCTCTGACCATCCCGCGTGGCCGAGGAATACACTCATAAATGTAAGTATTGTGTTTTAATTTACTCAAATAACAAACGAAACGTTTTAAAAGCCGGTGGTCTTCATTTCTGTGTTACCACTGCACGGCTTTATTCGTTAGGTGATCTGATGTAATATTTTGTTTTGTTTTATGGATGAAGCTTGTTTTAAGCCAGCTTTATTAAAATGAGGGCAGCAAATTAGTATTTATTTACCGGGCCGAAAAACTCGGCCATTGTGGATTGGAGTACGACCCATTTGTAGTATTTCCATAGGTTCTTGTGTAGGTAGGCTATAGGGAGGCCTTATCCTATACAAAGCCCACAACAAAAAGAATATAGAATTTGAGTATCTATAAATATGATTTCTGGAGTATTTTGTATGTTTGTAGGCTACTGATGCATCATATTTTTTTTAATTTTCTTAAGATTGCACCCCTGCCTTGCAGGTAAAAAAAAAAAAAAACTTATTACAACTTAAAAAAAATATGCAAGTTAATAAACACATCTTTACTGAAATGTATTGTGCTGTTGTGTTTGTTGTTGACAGACATATTTATTTTCTCTGCCTTATCCTCCTGAGACCCGAGAGTTTGCCTGGTGTGCATTTTATAATTGTTCTTGCTATTTGGGATATGTAGGACCTAATATGGGGCCTGAAGGTCCTAATTAGTCAAAATTCTAAATTTCAGCTTAATACAATAAGTAGTTTACTCAAAAATGAATGTCCTCATACGAGTACAGTGGGTCTATCTTACTGTATGACACCTTACTGTATGAAACCTTGACTCACTAGGACCCAGGTCAGGAAGCAGACAAACTGGCTAAACTGACCGTCTGCTAGCTGTCTCACGTCACGGGAGTCAGATAAATCCCAGCACATAGAGACTCTTTCACCTAGATATTATCATATAGAGACTGTGTCTGTTCCCCGAATTAGTAAATACAAAAAAACATCAAAACCATTCAACAGTAAAAATGTAATTGATGTCCAACAAATAAACAAAAGATATAATACAGATGAACAATTGATAAAGTTTGGGTTGCTGAATATTAGATCCCTTTCCCCAAAAGCGCTTATTGTTAATGATATTATTACAGATAATAATCTAGATGTGCTCTGTTTGACAGAAACCTGGCTAAAACCTGACGACTACATTACTTTAAATGAGTCCACCCCCCAAGATTATTGTTATAAACATGAGCCGCGTCTGAAAGGTAAAGGGGGAGGGGTTGCTGTAATTTATAATAATATCTTCAGTATTACTCAGAAGTCTAGTTTCAAATATAATTCCTTCGAAGTTTTGGTGCTTTATGTACATTTACATTTACATTTAGTCATTTAGCAGACACTTTTATCCAAAGCGACTTACAAATTAGAGCAATAGAAACAGCTAGAACAGTCAGGGGCAACAGTATGTAACAGTACGTAAGTGCTGTAACAAGTCTCAGTTAATCTAGCACAGAACATACAGGACAGAATGTGTTTTTATTTTTTATTTTTATTTTTTTATAGACAGACAGACAGACAGACAGACAGACAGAAAATGAATAGAATGTTAAGTGCTATTCTTGATTGATCAGGTGCTGCTGGAAGAGATGTGTCTTTAGCTGTTTTTTAAAAATGGCTACAGACTCGGCTGCTCGAATTGAGATAGGCAGGTCATTCCACAGGGTGGGTGCGGTCCAGGAAAAGGTCCGTGAGAGTGATTTCATGCCTCTTTGGGATGGCACCACAAGGCGTTGTTCACTGGCAGAACGTAAGCTCCTGGAGGGTGTGTAAGTCTGCACAAGCGAGTTTAGGTATCTTGGTGCAGAGCAGTATCTTGGTGTAACATTATGTAGTGTACATGATAAAACAGTTTAACATTTGTGTTAGCTACTGTATACAGGTCACCAGGGCATAATACAGACTTTATCAAAGAATTTGCTGATTTTCTATCAGAGTTAGTACTGGCCGTAGATAAAGTATTAATTGTTGGTGATTTTAATATCCATGTAGACAACGAAAAAGACGCATTGGGATTAGCATTTAAAGACATACTAAACTCTATTGGAGTTAGGCAACACGTGTCAGGACCCACTCATCGCCATAATCATACTTTAGACCTAATATTGTAACATGGAATAAATTTTGATACCGTTGAAATTCTGCAGCAGAGCGATGACATCTCAGATCATTACTTAGTATCTTGTATACTTAATTTAGCTAAGGTTGCAAAGCCGCCCCCTCGCTTAAAAAATGGCAGGACAATCACTGCCGCTACTAAAGATTGCTTTTTAAATAATCTTCCTCATCAGTATCATCTCCTCAGCATCCCAGATAGCATAGAAGAACTCGATGTTGCAACAGAAACTATTGACTCTCTCTTTTCCAGTACTTTAGACACAGTTGCTCCTCTGCGCTTAAAGAAGGTTAAAGAAAATAGTCCAACGCCGTGGTACAACAAACACACCCGGCCCTTAAAACAGCAGCCAGAAAAATGGAGCGCAGCTGGAAGAAAACAAAGCTAGAGGTCTTTCGTAATTCGTGGAAAGAGCACATGATCGCATACAGAAAGGCCATAAAAACTGCTAGATCTGCTTATTTCTCAACTCTCTTGGAAGAAAACAAACACAACCCAGGGTATTTATTCGATACAGTGGCTAAATTAACCAAAAATAAAGCTTCAACTTCTGATGATTGTAAACAGCACAGCTGTAATGACTTTATGAACTTCTTCACATGTAAGATTGATAATATTAGGATGAAAATTTTAACCATGCAGCCATCTACTACAGTATCACATCAGACAAAATTACACTCATTCACTGCTAAAAGAGAAGAAGAATTGACTAAACTCGTTAAATCATCAAAATCAGCAACATGTATGCTTGACCCTGTACCGACTAGGCTATTAAAAGAGATTTCTTAATATCATGAATTCATCTTTGTCATTAGGATATGTACCGAAAACTTTTAAGTTGGCTATTATTAAACCACTTATTAAAAAAACGCAACTTGATCCTACAGAATTAGTCAATTATAGACCAATCTCAAATCTACCCTTTCTGTCAAAAATACTTGAAAAGGCAGTGTCTTCACAATTATGTTCCTTTTTAGAAAGAAATGGTATTTGTGAGGATTTCCAGTCAGGATTAAGACTGTATCATAGCACTGAGACTGATCTCATCAGAGTTAAAAATGATTTACTCTTATCATCCGATCGTGGCTGTATCTCTCTATTAGTGTTACTCGATCTTAGCGCTGCATTTGATACTATCGACCACAACATTCTTTTGAATAGACTCGAAAATGATGTAGGTATTAGTGGAATTGCGTTGTCATGGTTTAAATCATACCTATGCGACCATTATCAGTTTGTAGCAGTAAATAAGAGATGTCACACCGATCACATGTTCAGTATGGAGTACCGCAAGGCTCGGCTCAGTGCTAGGAATGCTGCTCTTCACCCTGTACATGCTACCACTGGGAAATATCATTAGGAAGCATGGCATTAGTTTTCATTGTTATGCTGACGATACTCAGCTCTATATTTCTTCACGCCCTGAAGAAACTTACCAATTCACAAGATTAACGGAATGCATAGCTGATATAAAACACTGGATGACAGGTAATTTCCTGCAACTCAATTCAGAAAAAACTGAATTTTTAATTATTGGACCAAAAAGCTCCACAAGTAGTAACCTAGAATACTGTCTAACACTTGATGGCTGCTCTGTCAAGTCCTCGTCGTCAGTGAGGAACCTGGGTGTGCTCTTTGAAACCAATCTTTAGTTTGAAAGCCACGTTTCTAGCATCTCTAAAACTGCATTCTACCATCTTAAAAATATATCTAAATTACGGCACATGCTCTCAATGCAAAATGCTGAACAGTTAGTTCATGCGTTCATGACCTCAAGGTTAGATTATTGTAATTCTCTAATGGGTGGTTGCCCTGCTCGCTTAATAAATCAACTCCAGCTGGTCCAAAACGCAGCAGCTCGAGTACTTACTAGAACCAGGAAGTATGACCATATTAGCCCAGAACTGTCAACATTGCACTGGCTACCTATTAAACATTGCATACATTTTTAAATCTTGCTTATTACTTACAAAGCACTAAATGGTTTAGCTCCCCAATACTTGAGCGAGCTCTTAACAAATTATACTCCATCACGTCTACTGCGCTCTCTAAACTCTGGCCAGTTGATAATACTGAGAATATCAAAATCAACTGCAGGCGGTCGATCCTTTTCCTATTTAGCTCCTAAACTCTGGAACAGTCTTCCTAGCATTGTTCGGGAAGCAGACACACTCTGTCATTTTAAATCTAGACTAAAAACACATCTCTTTACTGTGGCATACACATAAAACACTTTTTCAATGAAATGATTGTTAGGCTGCATTAACTAGGTCAGCCGGAACCGGGAACACTTCCTATAACACCTGATGTACTCGTTACATCATCAGAAGAATGGCATCTACGCTAATGATAGTCTCTCTGTTTTATCCCAAGGTTTACTGCAGTCAGCCGGATCCGGGCCGTATCCAGATCAGATGCTGGACCTGCGCCCAGAGAAGACCAACGCATGACCCTGAAGTGTCTGCAGAGACCGTGATTAGACTCCCCCTAAAACTGCCTCATCGACACGGCATCCTCAATAAACCCGTCTCCAGCGTGATGACTCCGATTGTTCGAATATTACAATTTAATAATACTTAAATCGATGTGTCATCCGCAATAAACCTGTCTCTAGCGTGTTGCCTCCGGTCCTTCAAATATTCCGATCTATTATGACCTCTGACCTGTAAAGTTGCCAGAATAATAATAATAATACATTGTTTGTTAATTGGCCAGAGGAGAACTGGCACCCCGACATAGCCTGGTTTCTCCCAAGGTTTATTTTTCTCCATTAGGTCACCTAATGGGGTTTTGGTTTCCTTGCCACTGTTGCCTCTGGCTTGGCTTGCTCAGTTGGGGACACTACATTTTTCTAAATTTTTCAACTAAATATCCAAATAAATCTAATTATTAAACTAAATTAACCATATAAACTAAATTATTGATCGAATTACTGATCTAAAGCCCACACTGTCACTGTATGATAATTTAAATGAACTGATGACATCACCATTTTCTCCAGAATGGCTATACGGCTGAATAAAATTATTCTGCATTATTTTCCTGTTTAACACTGTAAAGCTGCTTTGAAACAATCTGCATTGTTAAAAGCGCTATATAAATAAAGTTGAATGACTTGACTTGACATAGACTACATTTGTACAAAAAGTTAATTTGACACATTTTCACAGTTTATTTGAAAATGTAAACATCAGAGTGTAAAGCCTACATAAAATGTAAACAGCCTGAAACATGGCTAAAATGTAAACAGCCTGAAACATGGCTAATAAAAAAGCTAAAGTGCAAACTGTAACAGTAACAAACAGTTGAATTCAGCAGAGCAGCCTTTGAACTGTGGCTTTTTTTTCTAACTATCTGCCTCTATCTTTCCAGCCTGTCTGGAATAGCCCCTATTGGCCGGTGTGAAATGCTGCAAAGCAGTTTCGTTCACTTTGCAAGCACAGATGCACATTGCATGTCATGCATCGCACACAGGATTTCCCAGTGCAGCCTTGTGCTCTGCAACGCATGGGGTTTTTCAAGGCCACCATCTCCGGGAGATGAGCAGCACTGGAACGGACTGAGATATAGGGGATTGGAGCGACCCAAGATTTTTTGCCTGGTGGTGGAAGGTGTCCGTTCTCATTCTCTTCTTCTGTGACATGAGCACCTTCATAAAGAACATCACACTTGCTGAGGAATACCTGAGCAACTACCATGCGAAACTCAAAAAACTTAATGATAGATTTCCTTGGGGTGCCATTTTCCTGGTGATCTCTGCGATACAGCAGCCAGCTGTTGGCAAGGGCAAGATCCATGAAATGCATCAGCATGCGAATTGTCCACTCATCATTCTATCAGACATGTCTACACCTCCCATCTTTGAATTGTACTGGCGCACGATGCTTGGTCTTGTCACGGTCACATACTTTTTTCCCTTCTTGGACCACCGCTGGCAAGTATCTTCTGGCTGCTCTGAGTGAACAGTGGAGAGCATCACAACTGGCTTGTTGTCGTACCACTTGACCACGCATAGTTCCCATCTGCCCTGGTTACTGTGGAGACGGCATCTCTCCCTTGGTGTTTCAGGGTTTTTTCATCGGGTAACTTGTTCATTGCTTGTTTGACTCGGCCCTTCATCACTGTACCAGTAAGATAAATATCATCCTTCAGCATGTGGTCAACTGTTTGAATGGTGGTAAAGAAGCGATCACAATACACTTGTGTGCCAGCAGTGAGGGTTTCGGAAAGACGTTTGATGACTATTGTTCCTAGACCCAATCCATCGAAGTCCTGAACCTTCGAAGCCAGGGTTTTTGAACCTTGATAGACTTCAAAGTCTAGCACGAGTCCATCCACAGATGCCAGCACAAAGTTATTCATTCCCACTGGATTTGGCTTTAGTGGCACGTATTGTCGGAATGGACAGGCCCCTGTAAACGGGATCATCTGCTCATCTATTGAGACGCATTCTGGACGAACCTGAAGGCGGCAGCCAGTAAGTATACGGTCCATAAAAGGCCTCACCTTCCAGAATGTTTCGGTTTCCCTCTTATCTTCTGATACATCATAGTCAATAACTAAAAATCAGGATGCTCATCCATGAGGTCAACATCTTGTAAAATGACTTCGTCCACAGCAGGATCATTGTCTTCCCCATTTGAGAGGTCCTCCACCTCAGAGTTGTTTGCAATTGCCATGAGCAATTGTTCTGCTCTTGACAATGAAAGTTTTGCTATAATAACGTAAAAAAAAAAAAAATTAGAGATCCAGCTGAGGTTTGAGTAGGACTTTCTGCCGATATCCGATATTTACTAGAATGATTTACCATGATTTACTCTGCACACACACACACACACACACACACACAGACACAGACAAATGTTGTTGTTGTTTTCAATGCTAATGCGATTTTCAATGCTAACCACATGGTAGAAAAAATAACGTTATATAGTCCCAATGTCCTCAAACGAGTGCTTCATATTTATTGATGTCCTAGAGTGCTACTATTACTAAAATATGTCAAAATGTAATCCCCATATGATGATAGAGACAGTTTTGTACATAAATATATTTGTTTCATTCATATAATTTGAATAGATTTTTTACCTGGGTCATTTTTTTTTTCGGGAACTGGGGTAGAAGGTTTTTGCTGATATTCCAGCCATTCTGTTCTCACTGACAGTGGTGTAATGTTGTGATATCACCACAAGGTGGTGTGGGCAGTGTCCCTAAATGTGGCCAACAGGTCTAAGATTTACAAAATTGACTATCATTGTGTCAAGAGGCAAAAATGTAATGTCCTCATATGAGGTCACAGGGTCTCATGAGGATAGGATTGAAAGTGTTCTGGGACAGGTGAGGGAGTGGGAAACTTGGCCATGGTTTGTCTTCATGAATGAGGTGTTGGGACAACCCCACTGTCCTCATTGCCTCCATCCCTGAGGACACACCAGGGCCAAGTTCAGCAGTGGATGACCAAGATGAGGAGGAGCAACTCCAGCCAAGAGGAAACGAGACCGAGAGGATGAGCTGATGGAGATACTGAGGGAGGACATGAAGTTTCAGCGAGAGACAGAGGAGAGCAGGGAGAGAATGGACTGATTGTTTTCTCTTCTTGAGAGATTGTTGAGAACTTAAATTTTGGTTTTGTAAATTAAAATGTGTAAATTAAATATTATCGTTCTACACATTATTTTTGTTATGCAAGTTATAATTTGTAAATTAAATAAATAATTCTGTACATTTATTTTTGTCATGTCAATTAATTTGTAAATGAAACAAATTGTTTTATAAATTTTTATTTACAGTACTTTTTATAACTATTTACAAAAGTTGTGTTTAAGATTAGAAAAACAAAATACATTTTTAAAATTAACAGTACATAAAACAGATGGAAGAAAATGTTTTTATGTAGTCTTTTATTGAGCTGGGCTGGGAGACCCTGGTGAAGCCTCTCTGGGTCAGCGGGACATCATCTGGGATCAGTGCATTTTCCACTGTCTACCAACAGGTTTGCAGTGCTGACTTATTCGACGGCTGGCATGTTGCTAAGATGTTTTCAGAAAGAGGGAAGAATAAATTCCCGCATCCTCAAGTCAAACCATAAAATATTTTTACATGCATAACTGTTCTATGAGCTGAACTCTGCAGGACAGCGGCCCTCCAAGACCAATGGTGCCTATCCCTAATCTATAAGACATATTTCTAGTTTATTTTATTTTTAGATTCTTTTTTAAACGATAACTAATATCAAAATCTAATATCCATGTGTAAAAAGTCAGTTTTTCATAAAACCACATTATCTGCCTCTGAGATGAAGTTGAATAAAAATCTACTGTGGTACTTCACAATTATACTCAAATACATAAATGAATTTCGTTACATTATTAGTAATATTTAGCAACTGTTGACAGCTGCCGTTGAAGAGAACTGAAATAAACATTTATACTGGACTTATAACTGCCTAAAAACAAAACAACTAAAGATGTTTACCTCGGCCCATTTACAGTGAGGAAAATAAGTATTTGAACACCCTGCTATTTTGCAAGTTGTCCCACTTGTAAATCATGGAGGGGTCTGAAATTGTCATCGTAGGTGCATGTCCACTGTGAGAGACATAATCAAAAAAAAAAATCCAGAAATCACAATATATGATTTTTTAACTATTTATTTGTATGATACAGCTGCAAATAAGTATTTTAACACCTGTCTATCAGCTAGAATTCTGACCCTCAAAGACCTGTTAGTCTGCCTTTAAAATGTCCACCTCCACTCCATTTATTATCCTAAATTAGATGCACCTGTTTGAGGTCGTTAGCTGCATACAGGGAGTGCAGAACTATTAGGCAAATGAGTATTTTGACCACATCATCCTCGTTATGCATGTTGTCTTACTCCAAGCTGTATAGGCTGGAAAGCCTACTACCAATTAAGCATATTAGGTGATGTGCATCTCTGTAATGAGAAGGGGTGTGGTCTAATGACATCAACACCCTATATCAGGTGTGCATAATTATTAGGCAACTTCCTTTCCTTTGGCAAAATGGGTCAAAAGAAGGACTTGACAGGCTCAGAAAAGTCAAAAATAGTGAGATATATTGCAGAGCGATGCAGAAGTCTTAAAATAGCCAAGCTTCTGAAGCGTGATCATCGAACAATCAAGCGTTTCATTCAAAATAGTCAACAGGGTCGCAAGAAGCGTGTGGAAAAACCAAGGCGCAAAATAACTGCCCGTGAACTGAGAAAAGTCAAGCGTGCAGCTGCCAAGATGCCACTTGCCACCAGTTTGGCCATATTTCAGAGCTGCAACATCACTGGAGTGCCCAAAAGCACAAGGTGTGCAATACTCAGAGACATGGCCATGGTAAGAAAGGCAGAAAGTCGACCACCACTGAACAAGACACACAAGCTGAAACGTCAAGACTGGGCCAAGAAATATCTCAAGACTGATTTTTCTAAGGTTTTATGGACTGATGAAATGAGAGTGAGTCTTGATGGGCCAGATAGATGGGCCCGTGGCTGGATTGGTAAAGGGCAGAGAGCTCCAGTCCGACTCAGACGCCAGCAAGGTGGAGGTGGAGTACTGGTTTGGGCTGGTATCATCAAAGATGAGCTTGTGGGGCCTTTTCGGGTTGAGGATGGAGTCAAGCTCAACTCCCAGTCCTACTGCCAGTTTCTGGAAGACACCTTCTTCAAGCAGTGGTACAGGAAGAAGTCTGCATCCTTCAAGAAAAACATGATTTTCATGCAGGACAATGCTCCATCACACGTGTCCAAGTACTCCACAGCGTGGCTGGCAAGAAAGGGTATAAAAGAAGAAAATCTAATGATATGGCCTCCTTGTTCACCTGATCTGAACCCCATTGAGAACCTGTGGTCCATCATCAAATGTGCGATTTACAAGGAGGGAAAACAGTACACCTCTCTGAACAGTGTCTGGGAGGCTGTGGTTGCTGCTGCACGCAATGTTGATGGTGAACAGATCAAAACACTGACAGAATCCATGGATGGCAGGCTTTTGAGTGTCCTTGCAAAGAAAGGTGGCTATATTGGTCACTGATTTGTTTTTGTTTGGTTTTTGAATGTCAGAAATGTATATTTGTGAATGTTGAGATGTTATATTGGTTTCACTGGTAAAAATAAATAATTGAAATGGGTATAAATTTGTTTTTTGTTAAGTTGCCTAATAATTATGCACAGTAATAGTCACCTGCACACACAGATATCCCCCTAAAATAGCTCAAACTAAAAACCACTTCCAAAAATATTCAGCTTCGATATTAATGAGTTTTTTGTGTTCACATGGTTGTTGTTGAATTATTAATGTTGTAAAATTAATCCTCAAAAATACAACTTGCCTAATAATTCTGCACTCCCTGTAAAGACACCTGTCCACCCCATACAATCAGTAAGAATCCAACTACTAACATGGCCAAGACCAAAGAGCTGTCCAAAGACACTAGAAACAAAATTGTACACCTCCACAAGGCTGGAAAGGGCTACGGGGAAATTACCAAGCAGCTTGGTGAAAAAAGGTCCACTGTTGGAGCAATCATTAGAAAATGGAAGAAGCTAAACATGACTGTCATCCTCCCTCGGACTGGGGCTCCATGCAAGATCTCACCTCGTGGGGTCTCAATGATCCTAAGAAAGGTGAGAAATCAGCCCAGAACTACACGGGAGGAGCTGGTCAATGACCTGAAAAGAGCTGGGACCACCGTTTCCAAGGTTACTGTTGGTAATACACTAAGACGTCATGGTTTGAAATCATGCATGGCACGGAAGGTTCCCCTGCTTAAACCAGCACATGTCAAGGCCCGTCTTAAGTTTGCCAATGATCATTTGGATGATCCAGAGGAGTCATGGGAGAAAGTCATGTGGTCAGATGAGACCAAAATAGAACTTTTTGGTCATAATTCCACTAAACGTGTTTGGAGGAAGAAGAATGATGAGTACAATCCCAATAACACCATCCCTACTGTGAAGCATGGGGGTGGTAGCATCATGCTTTGGGGGTGTTTTTCTGCACATGGGACAGGGCGACTGCACTGTATTAAGGAGAGGATGGCCGGGGCCATGTATTGCGAGATTTTGGGGAACAACCTCCTTCCCTCAGTTAGAGCATTGAAGATGGGTCGAGGCTGGGTCTTCCAATATGACAATGACCTGAAGCACACAGCCAGGATAACCAAGGAGTGGCTCTGTAAGAAGCATATCAAGGTTCTGGCGTGGCCTAGCCAGTCTCCAGACCTAAACCCAATAGAGAATCTTTGGAGGGAGCTCAAAATCTGTGTTTCTCAGCGACAGGCCAGAAACCTGACTGATCTAGAGAAGATCTGTGTGGAGGAGTGGGCCAAAATCCCTCCTGCAGTGTGTGCAAACCTGGTGAAAAACTACAGGAAACGTTTGACCTCTGTAATTGCAAACAAAGGCTACTGTACCAAATATTAACATGAATTTTCTCAGGTGTTCAAATACTTATTTGCAGCTGTATCATACAAATAAATAATTAAAAAATCATACATTGTGATTTCTGGATTTGTTTTTTTTTAGATTATGTCTCTCACAGTGGACATGCACCTACGATGACAATTTCAGACCCCTCCATGATTTCTAAGTGGGAGAACTTGGAAAATAGCAGGGTGTTCAAATACTTATTTTCCTCACTGTATGTACATAATAAAGAGTATAAACTATATCAAAACGTATGTTGGTAACATATCTTTTTTATCAGTAGATACATTAGATTACTGGAGTAAATTGAAACCCAATACTTGCATTTAAAAGTGTAATCTGGCAATTTCTCTTCAAATATCTGACGTCGCGGTGCGCAATGAATTCTGGGGTAGGCAAGGCTGCGAAGCATCCATCCAAGTATCCTTCATTTCATGGGAAAAGAAGGACGCATTTGCAGGCCGTATTTTGAAGGAGCCTTCGAAGCAGGGTTGCCAGGTTTTCACAACAAAACCCGCCCAAATGCTACTCAAAACTAACCCAAAACAAGCCCAATCTCGTTTCGGGGGGGCATCTCCAGTAAAAATCGCATTTGGGTGGTTAAATATGTGTTTTTTTGGCATGGTTGCCTACTAAAATTCGCATTCCCGGGGCTAAATATCATATAATTGGGGTCGCTTCAACGCTTCAAGCGTCGGCTGCACACTTCAAAGGACACGGTCTTCAAAGGATGCAGCCCTTGAATTGGGACACAGCTCAAACGGTATTTCCCTGGTGGCTGTGGCCCTTTTTCAGCAGGATAATGCGCCCTGCCACAAAGCAAAAATGGTTCAGGAATGGTTTGAGGAGCACAGCGAGTTTGACTTGGCCTCCAAATTCACCAGATCTCAATCCAATCGAGCATCTTTGGGATGTGCTGAACAAACAAGTCCGATCCATAGAGGCCCCACCTCGCAATTTACAGGACTTAAAGGATCTGCGGCTAACATCTTGGTGCCGGATACCACAGCACACTTTCAGGGGTCTAGCGGAGTCCATCCCTCAACGGGTCAGACTCAGGGCTGTTTTGGCAGTAAAAGGGGGACCAACACAATATTAGGATTTAATAATGTCATAATGTGATCATGGTTAAACCAGTGTAAAAGGATGGTATTTTTTGTAGAGTTTTGTACAAATCATTGAGAAAATTGGAATGTGTGTGAAAACAAGTGAAATTAATTAAACGTTTTGAGAAAATGTTTTTGTTTTGAAAACTAAATGAATGGTTTGGGAAATTGGGCCAACTGAATCATTTATAGGGTAGCAATCAAGAAAAACTGTAAGAAAGCCAGATTACTAATACTTACAGGAATTTATGGCTTACTTATTGTTGTATTGGTTACAATAAAGCAGAAACCTGCTTTAAAGAGGCAAAATATCCTATTATTTGTATTACTATGCTATAAAACATATTTTGATTACCCAAAAAGCAAGAGAAGAAACTGATCCACATTAGTGATTTCATAAAAATGTTTATTTCAAGATGATGTCTCAAACCTTGTTGCCCTTTCACATCATATAAACCCCATAAATTTTAATGTCAGAATCTGTGCACAAACACACCAGTTCTGCCATCCATCAAAAACTGAACACACAAGCGTGACAATATCATCAATAGGTGCCTCTCTTTGAGGGCAGTATCTGATCTGTCACCAAATAATACATTGCCATTATGCCCCAAGTTCCTCTATGTACAGATAGTTATGATCTGGTGAAAACTAAAGCGAGATAAAGAGCTGCTGGGTAAAAAATGTTAACTTTTTTTTCAGAGATGTTGACAGGTAATGAAGGAAAGGGAAACGTACAAAGAGATGATGACAAAGTGCTCATAGTCACAAAAAACCACATTAAAAATTCTCTGAGACAGAGACATAATAGCTTGCAAATTTAGCATAGCTTATCGCATCTTAAAAGATTGAATGCATTTTTTAAAAAATGATCATACAATATCATAATATGTCATACCACCATTTTCCATCCTTGGGGGGGGGGGGCAATCTGAATTTACAGAACTTTTTCACCATGATATTATCTATTTTGGGTTTATGATATATTTACATTATATAAATACATGAAAATAATGCCAAATTTAAACGCATTACTGCAGAAGCACTGCATTAATAATGTTGTTTTTAGAATACAAAGGTTTTATAAAGGCATTTTAAGCAACCAATATAATGAGAGATAACATTCAGAGCAAATCCTTGAGCGAAACATCAAGGAAAGTTGGACTGAAATGGCCATACAATGTTCTTAAAATGGCATACAATATATGAGACTGTCATTTGGGGTCTAATCCAATAGTCCTCTTGTGTTATTCTCACATTCTTGGCCAATGTCTTCATCACTGTTTGCGACCAGGCTGGAATTATTAGGATTGGTTTTATTTTTCTCTTTGTTTTCTTCCACCTTGGGATTTTTTGTCTCTGAAACAGGAGCTTTTAAGACAAAAACAGTTTTAATTTACATGATACCTTAAACACTATATCTTTAATAATTTGCCTGATTTTTGATTCAGAGTCTTAAAGGTCCCATGGCATTGCATTTTTCTATTATTTTATAGTGTTTTCTGAGGTGTACTTATATTGTTAGTATGATTTTTACATCATAAAATGTCATAATTTAGAAATAAAAGGCATTTTTTCAATACTAATGTTTGCCCTGTGGCTGAATGCCCTGCTTCAAGAGGCGTGTCTGCTGTGAGACTATAGTAAAAACGCCCACTGTTGTGATTGGCTGACATCTTTGCATTTTAAATGAGCGGAGGGGGCGTGGTTTAACGAGGCACGAGTCTGCCAGAGACGGATGGACCTGAGTTCACTTCTCATCAGTTCTCAGTCTCAGTTCAGGGTGAACTGTTGTAGTTACAGCATATACTTCAGGTTATTAGTCTATTTCTAGTCGGAGGGACTGTCACTCATGTCAGAAAGTTAGTAACTTTAGTAAATTATGGATCAGCGCTGACTCGAGACACGAACCGTTTAGAACGATTCAGTCCGATTTGGTGAACTGGTTCGGTTCACTAAAAAGAACCGATTCAAAAGAATGATTCGTTCGCGAACCGGACATCATGGAGACGAAGCGATTGCTAACAAAGTTATTTATAGTACCTACTGAGTTATGAGAGCGCTGTCAGTCAGCGCGAGTTTATTGTGTTTGTATCTGAGAGTTCTGAATAAACACGAGTCCCAGTCACACCGAGTCCGTCTTCATCATTATTACCAACTTTGTAACACATGCAATGTACCATTACAGCTGTCGAGATGAACGAGTTAGTAAGTGTTGAGTATAGCATTATTTCTAGATATGTTCTAATCATATGAATAGCGTCAGTGACGCGCATTGAGTAACGTTACACAGCGCAAACAAAGACACAACAACAGTAATCGAATGTAATCCAGTTTATTGTGGGGAAAGATGGCTAGCCTAGCCCAGATATGCTCACGCTTACCCCCCTTCTGCTTAATCTCACGCCGCGTTTGGTGCCTCCGCTGTGGGCCAGATGCAGTACTGGGGGTCGGGGATGTTGGAGGCCGAGCTTCGGCGTGTGTGAAGTTTATCTCTAAAGATGTGACTGCTGATGTTAAACAGAAAAGACTGTATGCACATTTTAGAACCGATAGACGCGACGAGGACGTACAAAAACACTGACTCACAAGATAGAAAACACGAAAACACCGTTCTGTCTGGAGAGAGAGAAGCCGCAGTGTGTGCACGAATAATAAATAATTAGCTACACATAAAAAAAATCAATGATCACAGATCAGAAGGAACTGAAGAAAGACTTCTGTTTTCATTTGTACATCCAAACACTGAGAAACTGCCAGCGTTCACTCGTTCACAAGTAACGTTAATGATCTCGAGCGTTTGCATGGGCGTGCCAGATTCTCTGGGCGGAGGAAAGGGAGGTAACCGTTCCTGCTTGGACGTCAAAACAGGAGGCTTCAGGATTGGCTCGTCTGGCCTGTCATTTTCTCAAAGGCAGAGAGAGACAGCCAGAACTCGGGTTTACACCGATCAACA
Organism: Romanogobio albipinnatus; assembly: GCA_023566225.1. Taxonomy (NCBI): domain Eukaryota; kingdom Metazoa; phylum Chordata; class Actinopteri; order Cypriniformes; family Gobionidae; genus Romanogobio; species Romanogobio albipinnatus. Next base: position 30,505,231 of record CM042242.1, read on the forward strand.
TTTCTATCCACTTGGGGACAATATTCAGGCTAGGGGAACTCATATTAATGTTGAAATACCTCATAAAATGAAAATTTCATGCCATGGGACCTTTAAAGAGAGACAATTTCAAGCATTTATGCATTATTAGTTTTCACTGATTATCATCTATTGCATCCCTCAGAATTATTTCATTTGCACATATTTTAATATGCATTTAATCTCAATCTGGACAAGGCAAAGCATGCGTTTTGATTTACCCTCTAGATTAAAATGATGGCCACCATCTGCCTCACTGCTTCCAACAGCATCATTGTCTTCCTCGCTGAGTTCCACTATTCGCTGTCTTGCACTCTCAAAAACAGACTTCAAAACAATGGAGTCTTCAAAGATCTAAGATATAGAGAGACATTTAACAATCTCAATACAATCCATCCTCTATATTCACTGATACAAACAGCTTTTTGCCTTGCAAAAATATGCCGACCATTTATAACCCGTTAACTACTTAAGTAATTGTGTATGTTTAATGCGAATATGAACATAATGGTTTTTATGTTGACAGAATTCTAAATAACTGTTCAAATCTATTTGCATAAATGTTTAATTCTTGTGTTTACATATAAATCGTATAAGTTGTGAATTTAAACATAAAACATTCAAAAGAGGTCATATATGCAGTAAATAAAATTCAAAAGATTTTTAGATGTTTTTAGATAGTATTTTTAAAGGATGAATGACCCAAGAACATGTTCTTAAGCCACACCTGAGATCCTTCCAGATTAAACGTCTGAGCGTTGTGACACATCTGCATGATATCCTTTTCCAGGTCTGCAATGCACCTGTATTTGTGATTACGCACTCTCTCCTGCACAAGCAAAACCAGGATCAATTCAAAGGAATTTGTGTAAGAGAGCAGAAGATGGAAACAAAGAACAAGTTCCATTAATGGTCATAAATACATTTCCTTTTTAAGTAATGACATATTTTCTTTTTTTTTTCCGTTGTTGATCGAACCTGTAAAAAATCTGCCTCCTGCACATCACTCTAAAACCCAATCAGCAAAAACACACAACCTGTGTGACAAGAGCAAAATCAATGTGTTTCTTGGGCTGAAAGGGATGTCAGTGTGGAGATAAGAATGGAAAAAAGTGAAGGATGGTCTGGTAGAAAAGGGAGTGGAGGGTAAGATTTGTGTAATTGGGAACGATTCAAGTTCACCCTGATCCTCCTGAAGTCGACTGGCTTGCGGATGAGCTCGTAATACTCTGGCACCTCTTTTCTTGAGGGCAGCTGGACGAAACCTTTACTGATCTGTCGGCCCAATCTGTAGAACGGTGGCATATTCAAGAAAAGGTACAAAAAAAGATCTGTTACTCATTTTCACTGACCTGACTTAAAGAATAAAGGGTATAAAGAATAAAGTTATTTGTAAATCATCCTGTTTTAGTGTCACAATTTATATGTCATGAAATAAAAACAATCAACAACAACCGAGTAAGTCTGTGTGTTTAAGTACTGACGTGTCCTTGTAGTTGATGACCATATCTACGATGGTGTTCATCTGTTTTGTGAGTTTGGGAGGGTTGGGGGGCAGCTTCTCGGCAGGAGGGCGGCCCCGTCTCTTTTTTACTTTCTCCACCACCTCCAGACCAGTCTCAGAGCCCTGGTTGCTTTGTTGATCGCTTTTTCGTTTCTTCAAGTTGCTTTCCTCCTCCATAACCTCAGACACTCCGTTTTGGATAGCCTGAGACTGAGGACAAGACATGATCCATGGGAACACTGATGAGAGCTAATGGATGTGACAGAAATAGGGATTTGGACATGAACTGGAACTAAAAAGTATCCTCACTGTGCACATTATATCAAAAATAAAATAACACCTTCAACTAAGAATAGTCATCATTGTTCACTTCAATAACTTGCTTAATGTTAGCCAGTTAACAAGAAAGATAAGTGATGCTTTTAGATAAGGTTCACTTTATAAGTATGAACTAATAATGAATGCATTTAATAATCTAGGTTGTGAACTTATTTATTTAATAAAGATGTACATGTATATGTATAAATTAACTAACCATAATTAATAAATGCTATAAAACGGCTGTTCATTCATGATACCTAATTGCATTAACACATGTTAACAAATTGAACATTACTGTAAGAGCAACAGAGTTACAGCTTAGGATACAATTTCTAAAATTCCAGGATATAATGTATATAAGAACTATTCGGGACATTATTGTGCTCCTTTGTATTAAATTTAGGGTGCATGTGAATTTGCAACTCATTACTGTAATATTCTTAAGACATATGGAGGGATTAATAATCATTGCAGAAGTTAATTTTAATTCAGTGTTTTGTTAGTTTTGTGCCATCATCAAAATTCATATGCCCTGCAAATAACAGTCAGTTGAAAGATTTTGTGGCAATTTTGTTTCATTGCACTATGAACATGTAAAATGTATTGCCATGTTGTATTTTAAACACGCTTAAAAAATAAAATTTCCACTTTTTTTTTTTTTTTTTTTTGCATTGAATACCATAGAAGAACTATTTTTGGTTCCCTAAAGACCTTTTCACTGAACTTTTAAAAGGAATGTTAAAGGTCATACTCACCCTTGTTCCAAATGTATGAATTTCCTTCTTCTGCTAAACAAAAAAAAAAAAGATATTTTGAAGAATGTCAGTAACCAAACAGTTGATGGACCCCATTGACTTTTGTTGACTTTTTTTTTTTTTTTTTTTTAGGTTAACCATAATCTTCAAAATATCTTATTTTGTGTTCAGCAGAAAAAAGAATATCATACAGGTTTGGAACAGCTTGAGGGTGAGTAAATGATGACAGTTTTCATTTTTGGGTGAACTAAAGAACCTTTAGTGCAATGGAAAGGTTCAATGTTAAAGGTCCCGTTCTTTGTGTGTTTTTGAAGCTTTGATTGTGTTTACAGTGTGCAATATAACATGTGTTCATGTTTCGCGTGTAAAAAAACACAGTATTTTTCACACAATTTACTTATCTGTACACCGCTGTTTTCACTGTCCTAAAAACGGGCCGATGAGTTCCTTGTTCTATGAAGTCCCTCCTTCAGAAATACGTAACGAGTTCTGATTGTGCCAGCGGTTCCTGTGTTGTGATTCGACAGCAGCTTAGCGCACATGGCACGGTTCCTGTGTTGTGATTCGACAGCAGCTTAGCGCAAGTTGTACGGTAAGGTCACGCCTATTAACGGGAGATGTATGCGGCTATGCGCTCAATGATCTCTACAGCGTCCCTGGGAAAGCCAAACAAAGGTGATTTGACTCCGGGATGAAAATAACAGCGTCTCGACGACATGGCGACAAACACACTGAAACGCAGCACTTCCTTTTCTCCACGCGACACGTCCTCTTCTCCACGTGGGACAGCAACAAGACCCCGCCCTCTTTTTTCGCGTATTCTTGTGGGCGGAGGTTAGTCTGTTCTACTGACTTCATTTATGAAAGAAGTACCAGGATGTAGTCCAAGCCAGCCGTTCGCTGTAGAACTTCTGTTAAAGGTCCCGTTCTTCGTGTTTTTTTGAAGCTTTGATTGTGTTTACAGTGTGCAATATAACATGTGTTCATGTTTTGCGTGTAAAAAAACACAGTATTTTTAACACAATTTACTTATCTGTACACCGCTGTTTTCACTGTCCTAAAAACGGCTGATGACTTCCTTTATTCTATGAAGTCCCTCCTTCAGAAATACGTAACGAGTTCTGATTGTGCCAGCGGTTCCTGTGTTGTGATTCGACAGCAGCTTAGCGCACGTGGAAAGGTCACGCCTCTTAACGGGAGATATATGCGCTTAATGATCTCTACAGCGTCCCTGGGAAAGCCAAACAAAGGTGATTTGACTCCGGGATGAAAATAACAGCGTCTCGACGACATGGCGACAAACACACTCAAACGCAGCACTTCCTTTTCTCCACGCGACACGTCCTCTTCTCCACGTGGAACAGCAACAAGACCACGCCCCCTTTTCCGCATATTCTTGTGGGCGGAGGTTAGTCTGTTCTACTGACGTCATTTATGAAGGAAGTACCAAGATGTAGTCCAAGCCAGCCGTTCGCTGTAGGCTTTAAAAGGGAACTTATGTTAAATGAAATATCTCGCTTGGCATTGAACTTTTAAATTTTACAGGTATTATTTACGCTCTAACAGCAACATTACACACTAACTAAAGTTTGAACAATGGGATCACGAAGAACGGGACCTTTAAAGCTTCTTCATTGAACCACAGATTCTTTATATGTAAGAGTGAATAAATAAATCAAACCGAGATAGCATAATAGCATTAAATAAATAAGCAGTTTAATGAACTTTCTGCCCTTTCATCACTTCCAGGTCCAAACTGACACAGGTCATCATTATCTTGGCTACACGTCTCACCAGGCAAGATGCCTGAATCTTCAGTCGCCTCTAACACGAACAGCTGCTTTCACTTCCATTTAATATTTGATAAAGCACCACGTAGCAATATATAACGGCCTCATTGATACCACACATGGGCTTCTGGGGAGGCAAAATATGCTGGTGCATTGATCTTCACTCCCATTGTGAATGAAATGATTGACGTTTACGACGATGCTGATCTCCGGTCAACACGCCTAAAATTACGTACGGTTCACCATACACAGCGTCCACCAACACGAGACGAGGCGCCACGCCGCCGCTTATGAACACGCACACGCCTCACGTGTGAAAATAAGCAAATGCATAATTCACTACTTGCGCGCGCGCGTGCTGCCAACTCTGTGTTTTACACAAAGGCAATTAAAGTGCAATGATATTCCTGCCGCAGCCAGTGCTGGCACAGACAGCATATGAGAGGGATGAAAATATTAATTCTGAGTATGACGCTATGCAGGCAGCGCCAGCCATGTCTAGATCAAACACACACGCGCGCGCGCTCACACACATAGAACGCTCTCAAATACTTAAAATTCAAAGAAATCTGATAAAAGAGACGCAAATGTACTGACATGAAAGAACAGCCCCTCAGACGCGAGCATTTCATGCAAACATCCTCAACACGGGCGTAAGAGAAATGTGAAAGCTCGAGCGTGCAGAGAAACACACGGAAAGCATTTATTCACACGTACCCCAGGGGACCGTGGAAGGAAGGAGGCCTAATAATCAACAGCATAATAATGGAATGCATGTACAGACACACACACACGCGCGCGCTTGCATGCCCAGGCGCACAGCTGAACCGCGAACATGCAGGGTGTTTGCAACAAGCACATTCAGAAAAGTCTATATTTGGTGCAACATGCAAAAAACCCTTGTTACGCTACACAAACATGTTCCCATAACCTCTAGAACGAAAAAAAAAAAAAAAAAAATAGGTGTCAGGACGCGCGCTCCCGATTTGTCTGGGCAATGTTTTCCTTCAGCAGACACCGATCACACCTACACACACATAGACATTCCCTCTCTCACTTTCTGTCTGTGTGCCCATGTGCTGAAGCCTGGTGTGATTACGCGCTCTATGCGCAGGAGAGAGAGAGCAAGTGAGAGAGTGAGAGAGTGTGTGTGTGTGTGTGTGTGAGTGAGAGAGAGAGAGAGAGAGAGAGAGAGAGAGAGAGAGAGAGAGAGAGAGAGAGAGAGAGAGAGAGAGAGAGAGAGAGAGAGAGAGAGAGAGAGAGAGAGAGAGAGAGAGAGAGAGAGAGAGAGAGAGAGAGAGAGAGAGAGAGCAAGAGGGCGATTTACCTGACTGTGGTCTCCCGGCTGGCTCCAGTCTGGAGGAGAGAGAATTAGCAAACCAGCATTGCAGCGCGCAGCCAGTCTCTTCATCAGCTGATCACTCAAAACGCACAGCCCAAAAGGGGGGCGAAAAGCGCCCAGCTTTTCATACACAAATCAATTGCTGTTAGGATGTTGAGAGAGAGAGAGAGAGAGAGAGAGAGAGAGAGAGAGAGAGAGAGAGAGAGAGAGAGAGAGAGAGAGAGAACTGCGAGAAGCCTTTCTGCTAGTTTGTCCCCGTGGAAAGGCCTGCAGCTCGCTTTTCTCTCTCTCTCCCTTTCTCTCTCACTCACTGCATGTTTTAATATCGACTGTCGCAATCTGGTTTCTTTTCCTTTTTTCCTTTCCCCCTCTCCTTCTCTATTATGCTCTTGTTCAGTCTTTTTAAAACGCCCCTCTGTTAAAAGAACCGGGCTCCATTTTTGTGCCTATGCAGATGTTTTTTTTTTGCAAGCTTTCCTGACATCTTGAGAGGATTCCAGGGTAGTTAATGTTGTTTTACACACACACACACACACACACACACACACACACACACACACACACACACACACACACACACACACACACACACACACACACACAAATGGCATGTTTGTATCTGTGTCTGGCTTTAACCACATAAAAAAGAGCATAAAGATTCTGGTGATATCATTTGGGGCTATAAATATTACCAGACAGTCTAAAACATAACAGTTTCTGTCTGCTTCCCATTGAGTATTGAGACCTTTAACTTATAAAGTAGCTTCACATGTAGCTCAATGGCGTCTGCTTAATTGTTCTTATGCCATATTATTGTAGGGGGTCAGCACAGTGAAATATGATCAAATATGATCGGTTGATGTCAGACCTAAGATATGTTTGTTTATGTTTACATTGAAATGCCTGAATCGGTATGGGTGTGAATGTGCTGTAATGAGATGTTTTGCAATAATAAGCAGTAGATAATTGAAATAGACAAAACAGACCTTGATAAAGCTGAAAAATGGTCAGGGTCACATACACCAATAAAACATTTTTTACCACGATTTGCATATTTCTAGAAATGAATCTCTATAGCAGTCATTGTGTTACTTATCTCAGTTTATCTGTATTGTTTCTTTGTCTGCTGTCATGTTTATTTGTATAATACTGTGAAGCGACCTTGAGCTTGCAGAAAGGCGCTATATAAAATAAACATTAGTAGTAGTAGTAGTAGTAGCAGTAGTAGTATAACAGCAAAGAAACATATTATAAGAAGAGGTTATGATAGCAAAATCCACTCTATAATGTCATATGCTATCTTTAGCATTTTGTAAACTGGTTTTAAACGTATGAAAGTTCAGTTATACAATAAATTGCCAACATTTCCTATGAGGTTACATTGCCATCTGTCATCGGAAAAGCCCTATGATGTCATATTCCTGCTTTTAATATTCTCCATAATTTTCATGAATGAAATATGCTTCTCAAGTGTCTGTTTATTATAAGCAGTTATATGCAGTTTTAAGGTGCAATACTGTTCATGTACAGTATATTTGCCATGGCAACAGCTTCATTATAGAAGCCATTGTTTAATTTATCAAATAATCTTATCAAATGTAATCAAATATCTGACAAGCTTCTGAGAAGTATTTAAATGTTGTTTGACCATGGAGAGCAGATTATTAGTGTGCTGTGGTATGATTACATGCTGTCATAATTTTACATTTCATATGCATGTTTTGCTATCAGGTCGACAAGGGCATTTTGGTAAAACATCTCAGGCGGTTACTATGGCAACACCACGTTTTACTGGCTGCAGACTGCACTGAGCTGTAATGCTATAGCATTTCATCACAAAACACAGACACACACTTTGTTGTACAGACACACTGAGCTGAACATTCTCAAACACAATAAGCCACGTAGCATAAAGAAGAGCTAAACTCCACAAAAAAAGATGTGATGAAGTTAATGTAATTACATGCATGCATGCATCCGCAGTATATAAGTGATGTATATGTATTCAGACAAAAAAAAAAACATGCATGCAAGACGTCATGTTACACAACAGCTACACAAAAAAGCACATTTTCTAACCTAACCTCAATTAATGCAGCCTTCTAAATTCATTTCTCACCACAAGATATTGTTTGTGTAATACTATGGGCTGTCTTTTATCTCACAGCCATCTATTTCCCCCTTCATTACAGCTGAACTGATTCTACAAAAGTATTGAATGCCAGCTGTTGTCCTTGTTATTCCCTTGGTTTTGTGAAGAATCTCTTTTATCATGTTAACAATTGCAAACATGATTGTCTAACCTCAAAAATGGGCGTGGACTGATTGTCATTATGCAGCAGAATTAATATCACATAGGATTTCATTTGAAAGATTAGATCACACAAAAATGAATCAAAAATCTCTCATCAGTTACTCACCCTCATGTGGTTCCAAACCTGTAAGACCTTTCTTTTTTTTCTGTGGAGCACAACATAATTAGTTTTGAAGAATGTATATTGGAGAATGCAATTACAATGAATGGGGAATCGATCTTTCAAGCTAATATATAAAAAAGGTTTCATAATGACAAAATATTCCTAACATAGACCAGTCAAATGGCATAGGTTCACATCCAGACCAGTGCCTGTAAATGCCCAACTGAAAGCATTCTACACAGCTGTATCAATGTGTGGTGTGGTCTCCCAAGTGAGCAGAGGCTGGTAAAATTAGCTTATCACTGGCTGTGCTATGAAGGCAAGGTAAAAGCTGCATTTTGATCTAAAAAGAAAAATATAATACAAATACAAAGATCTTTTTCTACAAAGAACACATCTGTCTTTCAGGGCACCAACTAAAATTCCCCAATTTAATCAAATTAATAACAGAACAAACAAACTAAATGTCATTTAATTTAAATATGTGCTTAAATAACTTTGCACTTGAAGGGTTAGTTCACCCAAAAATGAAAATTAGCCCATAATTTACTCACCCTCAAGTCATCCTAGGTGTATATGACATTCTTCTTTCAGACGAATAAATCGTTATATTACAAAATTCTAGGCTAGTCCAAGCATTAGAATTGGATTTATAGTTGCTCTGTTTTTGAAGTCCATAAAAAGTACATCTTGTCAAATGATATTGTGACTAATATAGAGGGATATAGAGGGATTTTATCAACTCAATTAAAATGTTATGCCATAAATATTAGCAAAAATAATGTTAAAAGATCATTATTTGACATTAAATATAATTATGTTATATATCATTAATGGACAAATATTATATATATTATATATATATATACTCACCTAAAGGATTATTAGGAACACCATACTAATACTGTGTTTGACCCCCTTTCGCCTTCAGAACTGCCTTAATTCTACGTGGCATTGATTCAACAAGGTGCTGAAAGCATTCTTTAGAAATGTTGGCCCATATTGATAGGATAGCATCTTGCAGTTGATGGAGATTTGTGGAATGCACATCCAGGGCACGAAGCTCCCGTTCCACCACATCCCAAAGATGCTCTATTTGGTTGAGATCTGGTGACTGTGGGGGCCATTTTAGTACAGTGAACTCATTGTCATGTTCAAGAAAACAATTTGAAATTATTCGAGCTTTGTGACATGGTGCATTATCCTGCTGGAAGTAGCCATGGGTACATGGTGGTCATAAAGGGATGGACATGGTCAGAAACAATGCTCAGGTAGGCCGTGGCATTTAAACGATGCCCAATTGGCACTAAGGTGCCTAAAGTGTGCCAAGAAAACATCCCCCACACCATTACACCACCACCAGCAGCCTGCACAGTGGTAACAAGGCATGATGGATCCATGTTCTCATTCTGTTTACGCTAAATTCTGACTCTACCATCTGAATGTCTCAACAGAAATCAAGACTCATCAGACTAGGCAACATTTTTCCAGTCTTCAACTGTCCAATTTTGGTGAGCTTGTGCAAATTGTAGCCTCTTTTTCCTATTTGTAGTGGAGATGAGTGGTACCCGGTGGGGTCTTCTGCTGTTGTAGCCCATCCGCCTCAAGGTTGTGCGTGTTGTGGCTTCACAAATGCTTTGCTGCATACCTCGGTTGTAACGAGTGGTTATTTCAGTCAAAGTTGCTCTTCTATCAGCTTGAATCAGTCGGCCCATTCTCCTCTGACCTCTAGCATCAACAAGGCATTTTCGCCCACAGGACTGCCGCATACTGGATGTTTTTCCCTTTTCACACCATTCTTTGTAAACCCTAGAAATGGTTGTGCGTGAAAATCCCAGTAACTGAGCAGATTGTGAAATACTCAGACCGGCCCGTCTAGCACCAACAACCATGCCACGCTCAAAATTGCTTAAATCACCTTTCTTTCCCATTCTGACATTCAGTTTGGAGTTCAGGAGATTGTCTTGACCAGGACCACACCCCTAAATGCATTGAAGCAACTGCCATGTGATTGGTTGATTAGATAATTGCATTAATGAGAAATTGAACAGGTGTTCCTAATAATCCTTTAGGTGAGTGTGTGTATATATATATGAACACCCTGCTATTTTGAAAGTTCTCCCACTTGGAAATCATGGAGGGGGCTGAAATTGTCATCGTAGGTGCATGTCCACTGTGGGAGACATAATCTAAAAAAAAAAAATCCTGAAATCACAATATATGATTTTTTAACTATTTATTTGCATGATACAGCTGCAAATAAGTATTTTAACACCTGTCTATCAGCTAGAATTCTGACCAAAGACCTGTTATTTGACCAAGATGGCGGCGCGAGTAGATCGCAAGGCTCAGCGTCTCTCCAGATTCTGCAATTTTGCTGTATTTTTCTTGCTCATCTCGGGTCTGTTCGTACAGAACAGTTGTGCCTTTACATTGTACACCCGTTGTGAGCTTTTGGATATTGGTTTGCGAATTTCCGACAGTTTTATGGACAATCTTAAACTTCTTCCTGAGATCGCTAGGACGCCCGAGGCTATACACTCTACCCGGCCGGGCGGTAGTGCTAGCAGGCGGCGGCGTGATCGTAAACAACGGCAAGGGAAGCGTGGAGGACTAAGAGCTAAGCTAATGCTTACTCCTCATCGGCTCTCTTTACCCAGCATTTTCCTTGCCAATGTACGATCGCTAGTGAACAAAATGGAGGAGATTCGACTCAGCATCACACACAGTAAGAAACTTTTGAACTGTAACGTCCTAATCTTCACGGAAACCTGGTTAAACAGCGGAATACCGGACACCGCTATTGAGCTAGCGGGACGCCACACACTCCGGGCAGATAGAACATTAGATGGCTCCGGGAAAAGTAGAGGGGGTGGACTGTGCATTTATATTAACAAAGCTTGGTGCACAAACTCTGCTATTGTTGGGAGTCATTGTTCAGCTAACCTGGAGTTTCTCATGGTTAAATGTAGACCGTTTTATCTACCGCGGGAGTTCACTTCCACCATTATCACTGCAGCCTATATTTCCCCGGATGCTGATGCCAAGCTTGCTATGAAAGAACTTCACGCAGCCATCAGTAAACAACAAACTGATCACCCGGAAGCTGCATTTATTGTTGCAGGTGACTTTAATCACTCAAACTTAAAGTCGTATAGTACATATTCACCTGTAAATTCTGTTTATGTTCTGTTTCTCTCTATTTATACATATTTATATTCAGTACATTTCCATGTCCTGCACTGTATATCCTGCACTTGCTGCTATTGCACTTCTGGTTAGACCTAAACTGCATTTCGTTGCCTTGTACTTGTGTAATGACAATAAAGTTGAATCTAATCTGTTAGTCTGTCTTTAAAATGCCCACCTCCACTCCATTTATTATCCTAAATTAGATGCACCTGTTTGAGGTCGTTAGCTGCATAAAGACACCTGTCCACCCCATACAATCAGTAAGAATCCAACTACTAACATGGCCAAGACCAAAGAGCTGTCCAAAGACACTAGTGACAAAATTGTACACCTCCACAAGGCTGGAAAGGGCTACGGGGAAATTGCCAAGCAGCTTGGTGAAAAAAGGTCCACTGTTGGAGCAATCATTAGAAAATGGAAGAAGCTAAACATGACTGTCAATCTCCCTCGGACTGGGGCTCCATGCAAGATCTCACCTCGTGGGATCTCAATGATCCTAAGAAAGGTGAGAAATCAGCCCAGAACTACACGGGAGGAGCTGGTCAATGACCTGAAAAGAGCTGGGACCACCGTTTCCAAGGTTACTGTTGGTAATACACTAAGACGTCATGGTTTGAAATCATGCATGGCACGGAAGGTTCCCTTGCTTCAACCAGCACATGTCAAGGCCCGTCTTAAGTTTGCCAATGACCATTTGGATGATCAAGAGGAGTCATGGGAGAAAGTCATGTGGTCAGATGAGACCAAAATATAACTTTTTGGTCATAATTCCACTAAACGTGTTTGGAGGAAGAAGAATGATGAGTACCATCCCAAGAACACCATCCCTACTGTGAAGCATGGGGGTGGTAACATCATGCTTTGGGGGTGTTTTTCTGCACATGGGACAGGGCGACTGCACTGTATTAAGGAAAGGATGACCGGGGCCATGTATTGCGAGATTTTGGGGAACAACCTCCTTCTCTCAGTTAGAGCATTGAAGATGGGTCGAGGCTGGGTCTTCCAACATGACAATGACCCGAAGCACACAGCCAGGATAACCAAGGAGTGGCTCTGTAAGAAGCATATCAAGGTTCTGGCGTGGCCTAGCCAGTCTCCAGACCTAAACCCAATAGATAATCTTTGGAGGGAGCTCAAAATCTGTGTTTCTCAGCGACAGGCCAGAAGCCTGACTGATCTAGAGAAGATCTGTGTGGAGGAGTGGGCCAAAATCCCTCCTGCAGTGTGTGCAAACCTGGTGAAAAACTACAGGAAACGTTTGGCCTCTGTAACATTGATTTTCTCAGGTGTTCAAATACTTATTTGCAGCTGTATCATACAAATAAATAGTTAAAAAATCATACATTGTGATTTCTGGATTTTTTTATATTATATATATATAACTTCCCTTCTTTTGAAATCATACAACTATGATTTCTTGTTGCATTGCTGCATTAATAGGAAGTTAATTACTATAATATGAATGAAGTTCCAAGTGTCCAACCAAAGGGAACACGCATAGCATGCAAATAGTTCAGATTACTTAATTGTTTTAAGTAAGTTCAACAAATTATTGGACATTAAGTAAATTTTACTAAAAAAAAGTCTTAGTAAGAACAACTGTTGGATTTTACAGAGTATACCCAGGGGCGGATTTAGTGATTTGGGGGCCCCAAGCAAAATAGAGGAATGGGGCCCTATACAATTGCACATTTACAACCTTGAGGTTATTTTCACTGTTGTGATGATTACTGCTGCACGACCCCTCCATCCCCACAAATTTAAATTAGACTGAAGGAAATTATTAAACACATAAGAATTATTTCAACCAAAAATGAAGTGTGTCTGTGTGGAAAGTAACTGCATGCGTCATCTAGGCTACTCTGGTCCTTCACAGAAATGAGTGAGTGCAATTTCAAACAATAAACATAATACGCACTGTTGCTCCGTATTTAATTTAAATAACTTCAGATGCATATGTTATGTTCATTTGTAGGACCCTATGAAATCAGTTTTATTTTTTTTCCAAATTCCAGAAGAAAATTCCAGATTCCTTTTTGTTTTATTCTGGATGGTTATATTAAATTGTATTAATCAAAAAGCATGTCTAATGAATTGAAATCATGAAACTTGATTAATTTAACAGCAATTTATTAAACGTTAAACAAAATATATATTTATTTGTTTTGTGTATTTAAAATTTTTCTGGTAATCAAATGAAGGCATACAACACTTATCTTTTATTACAATGAAAATGCAGAATGCAGAAAACGCAGACTCGCGGAATCCAGTCATAACAATGGAATTTACTGTTTAACATTTGGAATTTGTCAAATTTTGGATGAATAAATCCAAGTCAGCACACTTCAATCAAATGAGTGTATGTGAATATTAATATTTGAAAGCTGCATGCGTCTGAAGGCTGTCTCATTTCAAAAAAGTAAGTAGGACACTCCGAATGCGACCTTCAAATGCGCCCTTCTTTTCAGGAATTCGGAGTGTGCATGAGGTGTATCCTTCGTTGCTTCAGATAACCCACAATTCTTTGCGTCGCCGTCATGTTTTTTAAATATTATTTGAAAAAATGGCGCCGCCGGCAGATATACATGCAAACGAAGATGTGGTGTTTAAACTTAAGTAGTTTAAAGCGTGTTTTTGTTTTTAAGCTGTATATACCTCAAATAGATAGTTGTGGTAAACAGGATTACAAGTGTTGTGATATTTTTTTTTTTTTTAAACGTTTAGAACAGTGCTTTGCTGTCAAGGCAAAACATTTCATAGTCATTTTCAAGTTATAAATAATTTTCATTCATATAACTGGTGTGAGAGCGCAACTCCACGTGAACGTGTTGGCATAGCAACGTGATACTTCCTGCCTGTGTGTCCTACGGAGGACGTCTCGTTTAATTCTGATTAAGGACACTCCGTATACCGCATCCTTCACAGGATGTGTCCTCCAGAGGATGCAGCCTTCAAAATTAAATGAAATGAGACACAGCTACAGTGTGAATGAATTGTGAAGGCGAGCGTCGCGCGTGCTGCTAAACGAAACCGCGCGTCTGCGCGATTCATTCCATGACATTCCGTTTGTTTTTATGAATGGATTCCGTGATCCTGTAGCGTTTTCGGAATCGCGGAAATCATACGACCCGACATCCCTACACTTTCTACAAGATCCACGTTCAACGCGGACGCAAAGGGGGTTGTCGTGGTAATGAACACCACAGCAACCGCATGTGCATCCGAGCTGAACAAGCATTTTAGGGGACCCTTGGCTTTCGGGGCCCCCAGGCGGTCGCCTACCTTTGCCTAATGGTAAGTCCGCCCCTGGGTATACCGTATGATATGAGTGGAGGGCGCTGGGGGCCCAGGTCAGTGTTTTTTCAGGGGGCCCATGAATTCCTTAGCTACGGCCCCTTTTGGGGATAAAAGTAACATGAGAGGTGATTAACTTTAATGAAGAAAAAAAATATCACTTTCGAATAAATTGAACAATTTAAAGTGAAAAAAACATTATATTAGCCTATATATATTTGTAAAACTTTAAATTTAACACAAAACAACTGCCATGTGTTTGTGTGAATGATCATGTGCGTGTAGGCTACTGCATTTCGGTAACCCTTTAGCCTACACTAAGGTTCATTAGTTAACTAGGCCTACATTAGTTAACATGAACTAATAATGAACTTCACTTTTAAAGCATTTATTTATCTTTGTTAATGTTAATTTAGACATTTACTAATGCATTATTAAAATCTTGTTAACATTAGTTAATGCACTGTGAACTAACATGATCAAACCATGAACAGCTGCATTTTCAGAGGTGTTGTTCATGGTTAGTTCATGTTAACTAATGCATTAACTAATGTTAACTAATACAACCTTATTGTAAAGTGTTACCTGTATTTCTGTCACTATAGCTATGTTGCCATCCACCTATTTGTATGTGAATTTTCCAATATCACATAAAAACGCTAGATGGAAACGCAAGATGTGCATAAATTCAAAAATGTTCGCACAAAAAGAACGTATGCGATCAATTGAGGCGGATAATGGTTTTACCTGACAAGAAGACCTGCGCATGAAACTACGACGAAAACACATTTAGGCTACCACATCCCTTGAAGGGCAAAAAAAAAAAAAAAAAAAAAAATCACGTGACTTTGCCTTATAGGCTTCAACAGATGTGTTTGATAACGGACTCATTGGAGGTTGGTTGTAACATTTTTAATCAACTGTTACAATTATCACTTAACAGCCATTATAACTAAATATTTTAGCATGTGTGTTTGATGTTAGCATGAATGCAAAGTATCAAATTAAACTAGAAACAGCTAGTTTAGTTTATGGTACAACGGGACTAAATTTGCCTATTTTCTATTTAACCACTAGATGGCACAATAAAGCCATAAGAAATAGAGATGATCATTTAACCATTATATTAAAAATATACATTAGGCTAATCATAGATATCCTAAGAATATATAATATTTATTATACTATAGGCCTAAAGCTTTATTAAATTATGGGATCTCATTCAATGCTTTCCAAATATTTACTATATGAAAATTTTGTTTCTGTTTTAAAATGAACATATTTTAATAACATGCCTATATTTATTTTTATGTATATATAAAAACGAAAATAGCCTAGTACAAACTTTGCTTAAGCAGGCACGTGTGAGGGGGGGGGGGGGGGTAATCAAAAGTGCCCCTCTCAGACAAATATCAATGATAATATCGTGTGATTATTATAACATGACAATGTATACAATAGTAACGAACGGCTCAAAAGTCCAAGTAGGGCTCTGTTGAGGCGTTGCCATAACGCGTTGCTATGGGTTGCGTGCGTTTTGATTGACTGCTGATTTTCCACAGTTCGGAAACGGCTCTCGAGCCAAATATGGTCCTTTCAGAGAGTGTGTGGCCTCACGAGAAAAAAAGTAAACCAATATTTTTTTTTCATCCATAATCAGAGCTAATGTGTTGATTTAATTACAAATCTATATATTATATATTTTTAAGTATTACACAATTCACCAATGTCCGTTTGTAATGTATATACACCAACCAATCGTGATCTGGAAAAGCAAGTTCAAATTCCATTGGGTGAAGTGTAGCTAATTTTCTGTTCTTATTCATAAATCGGTTGAAAATTACATGGACAGACGAACTAACGTTTGTGGAACGATTTCCTGCGGTTTGTCTCATTTTATAAATTGCATCACTGACAAAATGGATTTTAACTGACAACAAACAAATCCCTGCACAAAACCATGCAGCAGCAAAAGTCGCATTAATGGTAAGTGTTAAATTCACTTGTATTTATGTATATTGATACACCGTTTACATTTCATGAAACTATCAAAGTTAACAAAACCCAAGTGCAACCGGCACCTTCAGGCCTATTATGTGAAGTGTAGGCTGGTGAAATGGTTACATGAAAGGACTTTATTATATTACCATTTTTGAATATTATGCAGCATTATGAAAGAAGTCTCTTATGTTCACCAAGCCTGCATTTAAAAAAGGAATATTGTGAAATATTATTAAAATAATGGTTTTCTAATTTAAAATAAAATGTATTCCTGTGATCACAGCTGGATTTTCAGCATCATCACTCCACTCTTCATATGAGGATTTAGTGTCAATGATGGAAACTGTGATACTCTTTTCAAGATTCTTTGATTAATAAAAAGTTAAAAAGAACATAATGTAATAATATTCGACAATATTGGGCTACTGTTTTTTCTGTATTTTTGATTAAATAAATACAGGTTTGATGAGCATAAGGATATATAAATATACATATTGCCCCTTTCTTACATTTGAGCCCCTGCCCCTGAAGAACTCTCTGCACGGCCCTGTGCTTAAGTGATTGTTGTTAACAAGTATTAACTAAGCCATTATTAAAAACATATTATTTAAGTATTTCAATACTGTGTGCCTTTTTAAAATAGTTTTCTGTTGGCAGTGAGCGTTATATGCGCGCTGTTTGTGCCTGCCGAAGCCATACTTACATTTTTATATATCCTGCTCACTTTCCGACTTAATATCCGAAAATATTTGTTGCAGAATGCTGCACACTTTTACAATGTAGGATATTATTGATTAGCGGCCTATGTTTGGATGAATATTTTGGTGGGACTCCTTACAGACGATCGAGCCGCGGCTACAATGGACCCTGAGTAACAACCTGGTTACAACAGGGGTTTTCAAACTGGGGTCCTCCAGAAGTTTCAAGGGGTCCCAGAAAATTTCAGAGAATAAAAAGACAAAGCAAAAATGGATAAAGTCTACCGAACGTTCTGTTTCTCTCCTTTCTTGCCATATACATACTTTCCAAAAATTGTATATGTTTGCTTTGTATCTTTCTAGTGAATTTTTCTCACCATAGTCCCCTTTATCTCGCTCGCTGGGGTTGTAAGGCAGTATTCTCAATGCCGTATACATAAGCTGCTTACATACAATTACAGTAAAAAAATCATCCTTGTTCACATTACTTAAAAACTCATGTAACTACATGAACTTAAATTTACTGACTTGTTTCTACAAAAAAAATTGTATTGTCAGCTTTACTTAATAAGTGTTTGTTCTGTCAACTTTGCTAAGTGAAACGAACAAACTGGGCAGTGGATCTGTAGTTCCCAGCATGCTTTGCAAGGGACTGCATTAGGAGAGTAAATTTAGGGATTAAAGTGTTATTTTACGTGTTTTTCAGTAAAGGGAAATATGTTATTAGTTTATGTTAGTGTTTAATGTTCAGTTATGTTGGACATTTAGAGTTTCTGTAATTTTGTGGTCAGCATTATGCAGAAGAGCGGTGCCTGCATTTAGGGCACTCATATACACATATTTATTGGATGGAATTCCTGCCCTCAATTAAAATGAGTTTGTCCAGTGAGTTATTTTTGCATTTATTTTTCTAATAATATGCATGTTGTTATTCAATAGTATTCCACTTACATTTGTAGAGCAAATAGTTAATTTAACAAGGTAAATTAAATCGATAAATGTGTTCACCTAACATAATTAACTTTTATAAATTGAACATAACATTAAGGAAAATGCACATATAAATATTATGTAAGTGACAAATTAAAATGATTTGTATTTATTCAAAGAAATTGTGTTAGCTTTACTTGAATTTCTTTTGTTCATTTAACTAAATTATTATTTGTAAATATTACTCAATATAGTTGCATTTATATAAATCATTTTTAATTGAAAAATTATTCAGGTTTATACATCCAACATTATGTATAGACAATTTAAGCTTGGAAGCAATATGTTGTATTTATTATGTCACACTTACTATTTATCTAACAGTTTAAATGTTTTTTACATACATCAAAAATATATA
Source organism: Romanogobio albipinnatus (assembly GCA_023566225.1). Classification (NCBI taxonomy): domain Eukaryota; kingdom Metazoa; phylum Chordata; class Actinopteri; order Cypriniformes; family Gobionidae; genus Romanogobio; species Romanogobio albipinnatus. The sequence continues at coordinate 30,523,911 of CM042242.1, forward strand.
GATGGATTTTAGGAAGGTTCATCATATTTGGGGGTCCTTGCATCATAAAGTTCGAAAACCCCTGGGTTACAAAACCAACCGGTCTCCCCTATAACGTTTACATGGAAATATAGTATTTCTAGTGTTTTCGTGTAATGTTGTCCGACTCATTGAAAAAACAAATACATTCACAAATGATTGCTAAACTGTACTATATTAAGAATAATAGAAATAATATTCCTGGAAAATGTGTTCCTCAGAGTTGCAACTCCCCTTCTTCCCCATGTCTGCTGATCTCCTGCAATCCATCTTTTCGCCATTAGATGACATCATATCTGTTCAAGTTATACAGATCTAAAATACTACAAGAGGAAAGTAAGGCAATTTTTGCAATAAACACAAGGTGGTGATGTAAGCACATATTTATTTATTTTATATGAACATGACATTTACATTTACTTCATTTTCATAAAGAGTTGCTAAAATATAGATTTTAGATTTTGAAATGCATAGAACAAGTGAAATTATATATATATATATATATATATATATATATATATATATATATATATATATATATATATATATATATATTACAAGCTTTTAAAAGTAAAAAAACATTTTATACAGCATCATAAAATGCATATAATTTATATATTACCTAAAATTAATACATACAACTGTTTTAACATGCAGTTTCCAATTATAGTATAACAGTTGAATTTAAAATATAGGTCTTTATTAGTAAACTGCATAAGTTATTTTTTATAATTGAGAAAGATAACTTCCAACAGTGAGTGCACTGCAATTTTAGAATTATTGCTCTCTTTAATATTACACGTGGTTGAAAAGTTAATGTGTTATATGATCGAACAAGATGTTCAGAGGGGTGTATCAATAGATGAAGAGAGCATGGGAAAATGTCACTAATCAGAAAAGCTTATGCGTGAAGCAGGTGGAGTCTTGCTTCGAGGGGATCCCTGTGGATGAGCATGAAAACAGTTGTTCTGCTAATTTGCTTAACTGGTAAGTAAATAAAATAAAAATGCTATGAGAGAGTACAGGAGTAGATAAGAGAGTCATACCCTAGGATGGCCCTTGGAGTAGTTGACATGGGCATAGAGGAGCATAGCAATGTCTTTGTGTCCGGCCTCCAGAGCTATAGACAGAGCAGTGCTCTCATCCTACCAGCACAAAGACACAAAACATACCAAACAGAAGAACAGATACAAATGTAATAGACACATTTAAACAAGAATGAGAATAATAAATATTAGTTCTTTTTTTCTCAGATAGCCATGTTGTTACTCACATTGTCAGCCAGTGTGGCATCACAGCCTGGCTGAGCCAGTAAGAGTTTGACAATGTCAGCATGGCCGTGTTCACCAGCACACATCAGAGCGGTTGACCCCTCATCATCCTGGATGTTGACCTCTGCCCCCGCAGCCAGTAGAGCCCGGACCATATCTATACGTCCATGACTGACTGCTAGCATGAGAGCGGTCTGACCAGCCTGTGAAGAAAATAGTCCAGTAAACATAAAATAATACTCTTAGGGAGAAACCTTTTTTTATTACTCATATAAACAAAGAGAGATACCTGGCTGGCCTTGGCATTAACATCGCCTCTGCAGAAGAGTTCTTGCACCACCATCATGTTTTCTTTTGCTTCTACGGCGGCCAGGGAGGCAAGCATTATGGGAGTATAGCCAGCTTTATTCTGATGATCAATATTACACACTCCTGCATGAGAAGGAATCAAGAGCAAATTAATTGTCCATCTAGGTTGTCCATAGCCTGACGTCGTCATACTCAATTCTAGTCAGAATTCGAGTCTGATACTGCTCCGTTGGGCCGTGATTATGGGGCGTGTTTCAACCGAACCAGGAAAGACCTCAATTGGATAGACCTACAACCAATCAGAGCAACGGAGCGACGCATAACGTTAGTTGTCAAATGTCAACAGAACTCAACTGCACTGTGTTGCCAAGTCCGCGGGTTGAAGTGACCCCAATTATGTGATATACAGACCCAGGAATGCGAAATTTAGCAGCCGTGCCAAAATAACACATATTTTACCCCCCAAATGCCATTTTTTCTTGTTGCTGTCCCACGTGGAGAAGAGGACGTGTCGAGTGGAGAAAAGGAATTGTTGTTTGAGTGTGTTTGTCGCCATGTCGTCGAGACGCTGTTATTTTCATCCCGGAGTCAAATCACCTTTGTTTGGCTTTCCCAGGGACGCTGTAGAGATCATTAAGCGCATATATCTCCCGTTAAGAGGCGTGACCTTTCCACGTTCGCTAAGCTGCTGTCCAATCACAACACAGGAACCGCTGGCACAATCAGAACTCGTTACGTATTTCTGAAGGAGGGACTTCATAGAATAAAGGAAGTCATCAGCCGTTTTTAGGACAGTGAAAACAGCGGTGTACAAATAAGTAAATTGTGTTAAAAATACTGTTTTTTTTTACACGCGAAACATGGACACATGTTATATTGCACACTGTAAACACAATCAAAGCTTAAAAAAAACACGAAGAACGGGACCTTTAAACGGTGTTCTAGAAACAGAAGCATGTAACACTCTTTCTGTCTCTAGTCTTTTGAAAATAAACATTGAGCACACCACAACCATTCAAAGAGTCAGTACAATGTTTAAATGTTTTTGAAAGAGGTCTCTTATTCTCACCAAGACTACATTTATTTGTTATAACATACACTATGAACAGTATATTCTGAAATATTATTACAATTTAAAATAACTATTTTCTATTTTAATATATTTGAAAAACTAATTTATTCCTGGAAAGCTACATTTTCAGCAGCCTTGAGCGTCACATCAAGCAATATGCTGAGTCAGCTCAAAAAAACATTTATTATATTATGTTGAAAACAGTTGTGCTGATAAAAGATTTTTTTCAGCATTCTTTGATTAAAGAAAAAACTGTCACCTTTGATTAATTGAATGCATCCTTGCTGAATAAAAGTAATTTCTTAAAAAAAAAAAAAACACACACAAACTTTTGAATGATAGAATATTGGTTTAGTTTTGAAATATTCAATGCAGATCCTGCAAGCATATTAACACAAATGTTGAATCTGCTGTATTACTTCACATTGGATTAATCTAGGATTATATGTTAACCCACTTTATTTTAAACGTAACTTGAATGTGTCTGGCTTCTGGTATCATCTGGTTCCAGTTATTTTTAGCTGTACAAAACAGCTTGTCATGCTGCTTGATATTGCAAACTGGTATTAATAAACATATTTTAATATATTGTCATAGTTGTACAGAGAATAGCTTACTTCCACGTTGCAAAATAAGGTGGATGGGTTTCAAGGTACCTGCAGCAAGTAGAATCTTTACAACGCTGAAATTAGAGTGAGACACACTGTAGTGAAGGGCTGTGTTGCCATTTTGGTCAGCCATGTTGGCCACATAGCACAGCACGTCTGGCGAGACATGGCGGCAAGCAAAGAGGAAGTCCTCCATGATCTGTGGACATGCCCTCTTCTGACTGGACACACAGAACCACTCCTGCTGCACTGTGCTCAGACAGGAGAACTTTTGCAAAGACAAACAGATAAAATGCAGAAAAAAGAAAAGAAAGAAAGAAAGTTTAACACTTTTTAGACATAATATGCCAAGAACAAAATGACACCAAATAAATGAATGAAGGCGTCACAAACAGGCTTACATTACTTTTAAGACAGAGAAAATACAGCAACACTATAATTTTAAACTTCCAAAATCCCATAGAGTACCAAACAATCTGATCTGTATGCCAGTGGGTAATTATGGGACGAGGAGAAGATGGAGTAAACATAGAACACATCAACAACTGAGTTTTTCAGACTGTGAAATATGTTTGGTTTGCCCTTTTGCTTTCCTGTTGTTGAGTTATATATTCCTAAATCTTGAGAATTCATTTCCACAAGTTTCTTAAACATGTTTACTAAAACTAGATCCATCTGAGATGGTTAAATTCTTCCTGAACACATTGTTGTGTGTGACAAAGCAACTGAAAAAGTTAGAAGCCACTAACAATGTGGGCGAAATGACTAATTACTTAGCAAAAGCCACAGAAAAGAAAAAAATGAACATGAAAATGAACTTATTAAACAATAGTGATTCAAAGTCTTGGAATCCATCTCTGAAAATAAAGGACACATTCAATAGGCACAATAGGCTGTAAACGTTACAGAGTCTAACCGCAGTCCTTAGAGAATAGACAAATACATGGAAACGGTAAAAGAACTGACATTAAAGGACAGTTCTCAGTTACTGTTCTGTAACTCACCAGTTCTCTGTTGGATATGACCTTGCTACCATTGAGGTGAACTTCCAGAGTTTGGCAGGCAGAAAGCATCTTCTCACTAAACGTATACCTATACAGTAGAAATCAAACGTACCATGATAACTTTGGCTGAACAGTTTCATCTTGCACTGATAAAACAAAACTTGTTATTATGAGTATGAACCTTTCGTTTCTTTTAGGAACTTTATCTTTGGTGCTCCCCTCGTTCTCCCTATTTTCTCTTTTTTTCTTCTCTTCATTCTCAGAATCGCCACCTTCAGGCAAGAGGTCCACAATACCTCTCTGTGTACTGTATATTGACAGAGAGAGATGTACAATTAAATGTAGAATGCATATGTATAGCAATGTATATTGTTCAAATAACAAAAAAGACACGCAATATACAACCAATCTGATAAAAAAAAAAAAAGCTCTAGCTCAACAAAATGCAACACTGAGCTGAATTTATTAGTCATTTCATAAATAATGAAAACCTTTATTTACCCAAGCGATGCAGTCTTAGGGTTCATACTATCTGTGGTTCTTTTCCTTTTCATGATAGACCTGAGACAGTGGTCGTCACTGGGTGAGCCTGAAAGAAATGACAACATATTTCTAATAAAACTAATAGGATGTGACACAATATAAGACTCAAAACTAATTTTAAAGTAAAAATTAAAATGCGATGTGTTTCGGTTGTGCATTTCTTAAAACAAGTTTTCAAACTGACAGTAGATGTTCATCGCCCTTCTTTGGAACTTAATATATATTAGGAAAAGAAGCCCCATGGAAGGGAATCACCATATTTGTAGGTCATTGACATGAAGATGCTTGAAAACCCCTGAAAACATTCCCTGTCCCTGGTTTGCAATGAAGCATGCACACACTTCTTTATACATCACAAACACCTGGTAAAGGCTCTTTTTTCTTTAATAAGGGCTCCTGATACACAAGCACTCCTGCCTTTCAGAGACCATGCACAGCGCAGGCTTCTAGTGTGGATGGTATTCATGTCTGTGTCTGCCACATACCAAAGGACATAAGAGCATTCCACAAGCCAACAGCAGCCCAAATATTCTAAGTGTAGGGCTTATTCAGCCAAAAGACAAACCAGAGAGAGCTATTTTCACCTCCCGTTCAAATTCCACAGCATATTGCTCTGAAAAAGTCTTCTCTTTTCTGCTTATTTTTACATCTCGCATGCACTTCTTTGTTGGGTGGAGTCATTTCAACCAGGATGCAATACTTTTGCTTGCTAACTTGAGTTACCTTTGACACAGGCAAATACATACCATGAAGAGCAGCAGACATCTGCAGTTCCATTTGATTCTTCTGTTTAACCATTGTCGTCTCATTTGATGACTGGCTTTGTGCAGTGACTGGAAATTAGAAAGATGAAAGCAAGCAATTAGCTGACACCTCATAAAGCATCTAAATTTGGCCAAAAATGCTTTTAAAAAAGGCAGATACACAAATTTGCACATCCTCACCTCCGACCCTAACCCTAACCTCATGTTTTGACCCAGGGTGGCTGTCGGTTAACAGGTCCTGTTGTTCTTTAAGTAATTTCTGCATGCGATCTATATAATGATCAAGTCCAGGCTCAGTCTGCACAAACATCTGGCCCTCCATGTCGCGTATCCTCCCGTCCCCCACTTCTACACCGATGCTACGTGTCTTGACCGGATCTGGTAGGCGGGATGGACCACATGCAATGTTTCGTGTATGGAGGCCGATGAGGATATTCTCATTAATATTTGCCATTCCGATGCCAACATCTCGTGTCATCACATTAGGGACAGCAAGGGTGCTTGTGCCTCTACCTAAGCATGTAGTGGTTCCAACAGAGTGCATCTGAACAGCAGCCATTCGGTCGCAAACCTTCCCATCCCCAACCGCCTGAGATCGGGTGATCGTGTGCGCTGTGTTAGTATGTCTTTCCCTGGTGAGTGTGTGCTTTGTGTTGGTGCTGGCTTCAGAGTTACAGGCCTGCAAAGTGCTGGTGCTGCGCGAGACTGTGCAAAATGCTGTGCTGGTACGCTGTGACAAAGTCTGTGGGATTGCCATTACACTAAAGTCAACGTTTCGCACTGGGTCAGTGACAGTTCCTTGGGAAATTAGCGATTTTACCACTCTGACGCCCATGTCAACTGTGCAGTCACCACAGCCCACTGTTTGGTGGGAAACGTTCTTCTTCTCCATCGTCTCCAAAGTAATTGTGGCAGCGTCACACATGCATATTGTTGTCCCAACACCTTGATTTCGTGATGCTGTACGCTTGCTTCCAACGCATTGATCTTTCTGCTCTACTTTTTGGCGTACTACCCACTCTTCCATAGGTGTATCTGGGCCAGATGAAACAACCCTCACCTCGGGTTTGCAGGAAACTCCAACAGCAATGGAAATCCGCTCTAGTCCTCCCCCAACAGCAGAATGCACAAGGTTGGTGTGGTTTCCAACCCCAAGAGTGCGAGTTTGCGACCCGGTCTGGGTTGCGGCGCAGTTCACCTGCGGTTGTGCGGAGGAACACTTATCAGCATGGTTTCTCGCTTCTGCTTCCCGCAGTTCACTCCTCAGCTTGCCCATTTCTGACTTGAGCATTGCTTCTTTAAGCTCAGCCTCCAGTATCTGAACCCGGTCAGTTAAATATTGGATGGTTTGCTGTTGCAACTCGGTTTCTGCTTCCTTGGATACAACCCCGAGCATAGTCTCAGTGACACTGACAGCCACTGACTGAGTCTCAGGTTTTGCACCAACAGCAACATCCTTACAAAAGTTTAATTTGTGTTGATGAATGACATTAACTTCATCAATGCATCTGCCATCTCCAACTGCAACAGACTTTCGATCCCTCGTCTTGAAGGCAGAGGATTCAAGACGTGCATCTTGGATCTTCCTTTCAAGAAGTTGCATTTCAACACTGAGCTGTTGGAAATCCGTCAGACCAGAGATGGCACGGTGCTCCAAACCCTCCATCTCTGGTTTGCTGCTAGATTCTTTGTCATTAATAGAGCCTGATTTGTGATCTTCATCTTGCCTCTTGACCAGGGCGGTCAGTTGTCTCTTTTCTTCCTGCAAAACAGAAATCTTTACCTGTAAGACAGGAATGGCCTTCACTTGCTCCTCCAGGTCCTTTAACCTTCGTAAAGCAGCTGCCATCTGATCCCTGACCATCTGCAGGTGGAGTGGGCTCACGCCACTCACTGGAGATGCTCGGCCAGAGCTTGAGGGGCTGATTTTAAGGGTGTTCCCCAATAACAAGGAACCTTGTCGGGGCTCGTCTAGGACTGTCATCTTAGCACCTTGATTTAAGGCACTCCAGCTTGTATACGGAGATCGGGAACCACTAGAGCCAAGACCACCAAAACTGGCCAGTCTACGCCGCGGCTGTGGTTCTGGAGGTCCTTGCTGCGACGGGCCTCTCTCATGTTCCAAACGTTTGCATGTTTCCATCAAAGTTTTTTCCACTAGAGGATTTGTTTTGGTTGGGGTAGGATGTTGTGTGGCTGGGGCAGGCCTCCCATCTATATACCTCTGAGAATTGACTAGGTCTTGAGGGACCTCAGGTCTTGGACTGGAGGATTTAGGTTTGGAATGGGGAAGTGGGGGTCTTCTTCTGTTGACAGAAGAAGAGGAAGAGGATGAAGAGGGAGACGTTTTCTTGGCTTCATCACTGCTCACTGAGGACAAAGACTCTGAAGAAGTCCAGTGTGTGGGGTTTACGATGCGTTGCGACTCGGAGGCAGCGTTTGCCGCTCCAGGCCGCTTGGTAAAATGCAGCCGTCGAATGGTGTCACTTCGCTCAATATCATCCACGTATTTAACAAAGTCTAAATCGAGCTGGTACCCGTATGGTGTATCAATGCTGAATGGACTACTCTGAAAAGTGTCAGCAGTGGTTTCACTCCAGTCTGTTTAAACAAAGAAAACAAAATTACTGGCTGAGGAGAATGGAAGAGAATTCATATTCACAGTCCTTTTTTTTCTTTTTGTACTTTATTTTTTATCACTCTAATTTACAAGATTTACAATGAAAATAAAAACAATATTAACAGAAAGGGAGAAAAGAGATTATACATATCAAATATATGCAATACAGCGTTCACAGCTGTATACTTATAAATGCATATCTACAATTCATATTTTTAAAGTGAATGTGTCTACTTTTTTTACGTGTGTAAAACGGTTCAATAATAAGATATATATACTTCCGAGCCAAGAACATGCAAAGTTATGACTGTGGACTGTTTACAACTAACATACACAAAAACACGATTTAAAATCTTTAAAATCACATAATGAAATTGAGAAAGAAAGAAAACGACAAAAACATTTACGAATTCAGAATAAAATAGTACATATCCTTCATATTTACAGTATTTCAAGTGGTGACATTCTCAGCAATGTATCTGATAAAAAATATGCATTCCTTACTAAAAAGCTCAGCACCAAATGTCTTTTAAAATAAAATATGGCTAAAGATGATATAAGTATTAACTTTCTTACCTGCAGATTAGAATTTTCACCAAATGTTGTAGACACATGAAAAAACTGTGTTTAGTTCTAGTAAAGTTCATCTGTTCTCTTTCCCTTTCTCTCTGTCTGCCCTACTCTTTCTGCTTTCCGCCTTCAGTCTCTTATTTTGTTTCTCTCCTCCCACTGCTTTTTTTATTCACTTTCATCAAATCAAGCATTCAAAAACTTTTCTATTGAAAAGTAAAAAACCCAAGCCATGCCTTTACACTGAAAAAACTTCCAGCTATAAATAAAGTTATCCCCTTGCATTCAGAAAAATATTTTTTTATATATAATTTAAGGAAACTACAGGGTTACTGATTCTTACCTTGTTGATTCAGGTGGAAGTGTGTTTTCTGAGTCATGGCAGATTTTTATTGATGATACCACCACTAAAATTGTTCTCAGCAGTGGAAACGCTAGAAAAGCAAGAACAGACAAGAGCACATTAAACATATCACCTGACATGTGTGCTGTTGTTGTTTAGCTGAGAAACTGCATTATACATACTACAACTAGGACACTGCTAATAATATTTTCTTGTTCAACAAGAAACTGGTAAAATAGGGTTGTGTCCAAATTGCAAAATGTATTCCATGTAACAATTTAAAATTCATGCCACTTTCATAAAACAGAATTAAACAGGACAGGTCTGGTTATTTGTGGTTAACATTAAAGTACGGGGTGAAACCTTTTAATCATGGATCTCACATGATTTATCTTTTCATATACTGCCCCCTACTGGAGATATAAAAGGTAAGCAGTCTCGTGTACATCTGCAATACACCACCTGAAAAGAGAGGCTGAGAAGTTTACAATTATAGTAAAAACAAAGGGATTTGGATCTTTTGGAGGAACTGGTTTGACTGAATCATTCACGACTGGATTGGACTGACCCAGTTCTTCATATATTTAACACATGAAGCAATGAACATGACATCAGTTGACTTATAGTATAGTGTAAACACTTGCCGTGTTTTATGATACTTTTAAAGTGCATTTATGGTGCTTTTGTATTCTTTTTTTAAAATATGGAAATCTCCAGTCTCCTTTCATTGTAATTGCATGTAAAACTTTACATTACCTAAAATGTATCCTCATGTTACATGGAAAAAAGAAAGTCAAAAAGGTATGGAATGACGTTCTTTTTTGGTGGGACAAACTGTCCCTATAATGCATAGTTTTTACTATTGCTCCAGCTGCAAGCAGGAGTTCTAGCATAGTGACATTAAAAAAAGCAAAACCATATCTGTATGCCACATAATGTTACTTCTTTCTGATGAAGGAAAGAAATGAAGAGGGAGAGAAACCCTGCAACCCAGGAGAGTCACTGCAGACAGATATCTGAAACATGAGCCCTGCATTGTGTCAGCTGAATTGCTTGGCAGTGAGAGGACATGGACACATTGACACAACACACACGAATGGACACACACTGATGGTCCATGAACACACACGTATACCTGATATGAACAAAGGCTTTAGGGCATAAAGTAAAACTGAAAAAATTATTGATAAAAAAGAGAACAACAAAGAGATAAATAATAATTTTGAGGCACATATTTAGAAATACAATCGTTTGTTTGTTTTTTACTGCAGAATAAAAAATATGACCTGAAATTACTACTAATTGATGAAAAATGTGTACATCTAATATAATTTGCACACAATATGCAGACTATGCAAACATGTCCATGTTGTTGACTTTGTTAGCGCACTAGCAGAATACCTAAATGTTCTTTTTATTCCATATGTTGGATCCTTAAACACAAAGGGCTGTTTTGTTGAAATTCAATGAAAGAGGGTAAATCAGTCTGATTTGGTTTACTGGATATTGCATTCTAAAGATGATTTACTTAGTTTTAAGACGGAAATGTATGCATTAATGGACATAATCTGCTCCTGGTACAGCCCAGTATATCTTCGGCTCAATGGATTACACATTGCCTGGAGACTAGCTGTACCACAAAGCCCAGATCCCAACTAATAGCATTTTACATTCTTGTAAATAACTTGAATAAAAAGTGCAATAACTAATAAAGTGTATTTTGGTAGCACTAAATACTCCACCTGAACTTGCTTTAAAATGTTTGAAAACACTTCTATGAATCATTATTAATATTTACTTATCAATATTACAGCTACACGTCATCTCTGCAGCAAAATATTCATAGACTGTCCAAAGTGACAACAAATGCAATGAATAACTTCCAATAAGATCCTATCAACATTAGTGCAGGTGAGTCTGTTTACATACCAGAGCGAAGCGCTACTTCAGAGATGAGCAGGAACTCGCTCTGCGTTTACATCTGAACACTTTAGTTTACCTCGAAACGGTGCTCCCGTAATGAATGCTTAGCGTAAAGAGCCTGCGTGCTGGAGGAACTTTACCATGCTGTTCGGTATATGCGTGGAGGAGTTCAGTTGCTGCTTACGCCATGACGCACTACGGCAGGTGTGCAGCACTACGTTTGCTATCTTCTGCCACTTAAAGAAAAATGAAGAGTTAGTACGGTATGTTAGTAAGATATTCTAACTAGTTCCCACTTGACTTAATACTTAACTGTGTTTAAAAAAGGAGGCGTGAAGTAGATGGGGTGGGGGGGATTTTGAAAACAATATAGTTATACTAAACGTGCACTAAAACAAAATTATTGAAATTTAGCCCAGTAATGGCAGATCCTATACACAAATTAAGAAATTAGAAAAGGTTCAGTATCAGTTACCGCTGATAATGACACATTTCTTCAAGAATGCAGCGACATCTGCTGGTAATTTTCTGAAACATAGACCTGGACATATGTTTAGAAAATCATGTCTGTATAGACATGCAAGTCTACAAAAAAGCTATTTGGCATGGGTATATACAAACACACACGTTGGGTTTCCATGTTTTATGGGGACTTTCCATAGACAAAATTATTTTTATACTATACAAACTATATTCTATCCCCTAAACCTACCCAAAACTTTCTGCATTTTCAAAAAACATCATGCTTTCTTTTAATGGGGATTGGGGACCAAAAATGTCCTCACAAGGATTTTGGATATTGCTATCCTTGTTGGGACAACAAATAAATATAATGAATTAAAAATATATAATTCATATACATATACAGTGAGGAAAATAAGTATTTGAACACCCTGCTATTTTGCAAGTTCTCCCACTTAGAAATCATGGAGGGGTCTGAAATTGTCATCGTAGGTGCATGTCCACTGTGAGAGACATAATCTAAAAAAAAAAAATCCAGAAATCACAATGTATGATTTTTTTTAACTATTTATTTGTATGATACAGCTGCAAATAAGTATTTGAACACCTGAGAAAATCAATGTTAATATTTGGTACAGTAGCCTTTGTTTGCAATTACAGAGGCCAAACGTTTCCTGTAGTTTTTCACCAGGTTTGCACACACTGCAGGAGGGATTTTGGCCCACTCCTCCACACAGGTTTCAGGTTTCTGGCCTGTCGTGAGTTTGAGCTCCCTCCAAAGATCCTCTATTGGGTTTAGGTCTGGAGACTGGCTAGGCCACGCCAGATCCTTGATATGCTTCTTACAGAGCCACTCCTTGGTTATCCTGGCTGTGCGCTTCGGGTCATTGTCATGTTGGAAGACCCAGCCTCGACCCATCTTCAATGCTCTAACTGAGGGAAGGAGGTTGTTCCCCAAAATCTCGCAATACATGGCCCCGGTCATCCTCTCCTTAATACAGTGCAGTCGCCCTGTCCCATGTGCAGAAAAACACCCCCAAAGCATGATGTTACCACCCCCATGCTTCACAGTAGGGATGGTGTTCTTGGGATGGTACTCATCATTCTTCTTCATCCATACACGTTTAGTAGAATTATGACCAAAAAGTTCTATTTTGGCCTCATCTGACCACATGACTTTCTCCCATGACTCCTCTGGATCATCCAAATGGTCATTGGCAAACTTAAGACGGGCCTTGACATGTGCTGGTTTAAGCAGGGGAACCTTCCGTGCCATGCATGATTTCAAACCATGACGTCTTTAGTGTATTACCAATAGTAACCTTGGAAACGGTGGTCCCAGCTCTTTTCAGGTCATTGACCTATATTATATATAATTTATTCAGACACCCTCAACACTTTCTCAAACTATCACAGTTTAGAAAACAGTAATACAATATGAGAAGAACTCAACAAATTCAGCTTGATAATGTCAGATAACTTTGATAGAAAGGTATGTAATGGATTACAATCAACTGTTCAATTTAAATACACAATTAGATAATACCAATTTAGGTCAATCAATTACCAAGCAATGCTTACTTTTATTCAGTATGTGGTGTAAAAGGTCGCATTAGCAATTACAGAAAAAACACTTAAGCAAAACATGGGTAGGTCAAAGTGTCTGAATAATTTTGGTCACAAATTTGTATCAATTTTACTGGTAGTCCGCTGTATGAAGAACTTTTGGGTATAATATGTCAGTTTACTTTATTTTGCTACCCTCGCTTAAATGAACTATAGTGTCCTGCACCCACTAGTAAAAAATAAATCTGGTGTCTTGACAAATTTTGGGTTTGACTATTGATAGCAAGTGTAATATTTAATGTAATACCTAACGACTGGTGTTAATGAAAGTTATGAAATATTACCTATATACACAGTACTGCACATATTACAGTAAAATATATTTTTTTTAAGTGTAAACGTCACAACATGCACGTTTTCAAAAGACAGAACAATCATGTTTTCATGTATTATTTTATTAGGCAGTTGTATTTACAAATCATCTTTTTAATTGTAAATGATCAGTAATTATCTGTAAATTTACATTGGCAAGCCTCTGTGAGGTGCATCTCTTCACAGATAATAAACATAAATGCAGTTAAGAGATGTACGTCAACAGATTTTCTAAACTTGTTTTCAAAAGCTGAATAAAAACAGCCTGTGGAGACTGAAATTGTTCTGTAACGATAAAGAAGAGTTATCATTTGAATAAGACTCCTACATGGGGTAAAAAAAACTTTGAAAGAAAAAAAAGGCAAAGGGGACAGAGCAAAACCAAACAATTTCTCTGGATTTGTCTTAAGCTGGCTTACAAAGCATAGATTGTCAAGGTTTAGCTTTAAAGTCTCATTAATAAATCATTTGAAATGACAGCACAGTTTTGAAAAATAGGACCTAATATTTTTTTTAATGTAACAAATATGCAAGAATTATTGGTCTTTTTTTGTTGCTGCATTTGTTAGGACCAATCACGTTATCATCAATCAAGTTGTACTTTGTGGTAAGAATGTGCATTAAGACATTCTTCTTGCTTGTATCACATGACTTGTGCCAAACAAAGAATAAAAAGGATGCATTTATGGTTGAAAAACTATTAATTATATAATGTAATTAATTTGAACATAGCTGGAGCTCCAGAGAGGCAAACAAACAAGAGCAAACAATGTTTTCAATGCATTCTGTGGAACATAAAACACTGGTCTGAAAGAGGAAGTTCCTACATAAAATATTTTTTCATTCATGCGGACAGCTTGACCTTTCTTTGTGGACTTACGATGGCACATGAAGCCACATGCATGTAGGAAGCGTTTTTTTATTTTCAGATTGCGCTATTTTACGATAATGAATTCAAACTGTCTTTCAAAAAGAATAAGACATGACTGTGGCTCATTCAGCCACAGTGCATCACTTGTCAAGGATATCTGTTAATCTTTCAAATTGCAACTTGGGGTGGCAGCGGCTTATAGAAATATTTTATTTCTCTCTTTAAGGAGTACTTATTGTTGAAGCAACCATTGTTTTGTAAAACAACTAAAATAATAGTAAAAAAAATGTATTTGATAAAGCAGTGTATGGAATAAAACATTTTACAGCGATATAATCAAACATTTCTTTAAAAAAAAAAAAAAAAAAAAAAATCCAGTCCAATTTCACAATTTCAATACAATCTACAACCCCATTTAAAGCACTGATAAAGATAAATCTGAATGCATGTTTAAATTCTGTATATAGTTAAATTTATGTAAAATGTGAGCAAATAGAAAAAAAGTGTGACAAACAAAAATCTATGAAACAGAGGCAATGTCATTGCACTCCATCAGGATAAATGGGTCTTACATTGGTCTCTTCCTTAAGAAAGGCTGACTTATCAAGTTGTCCCTTTGTGTTAAAGTACCCACCATGTTAAATTGGCCCGTTCCAGCAGTGGCCCGTTATTTAAGTCGGCTCCTCTTAATTGAGTGTCCTTACCAGCAGGCCGTGTCAATGGGATAACCAGTCATGACACTGGCCCACAAAAACTTGCAGGTAAAACTGTGCAAAAGCGCTTTCGGTCTCACTTGTTGGCCCACATACCCACAAAGGCTCTTTCTCTATACATCTCTTGGTCCGCCAAGAATTGCAACAGCATTGTGTACAGTACAGCTAGCTCAGTGTATAACTCTATGCCTCACTCTCTGCAAGGAAATCCTTGCTATAAAACCCGAAAAAGAATTGTAAAACCATCTCTAAAAGACTATAGATACTATAAAGTGGCTTAGCAACCTTTCTGACACCTTGACTGTGGCACAAAAAACAACCTCCATCCGTTTCCCTTTCGCACCTTTTCTCAGTCCCCTTAAACAGGCTGATGCTGGCCAAAGACCATTCAGCTTGTTCATGCGAGTGAGTGGGATGTATGGAGTCTTGAGTCTGTCTGTCTGCATGCTTATTGCTCTAAAGACACAGAGAGAAAAAGAGAGACAAAACAATAGAGAAAGATGGACTGCTGTGGATGAAGACATAGATATCTGAGGATGAAGAGGTAGACGGTATTCTAGACAGAAAGAGAAATCAAGCCAGATAGTGAGAGGGAAGACGGAGGAGAGAGAGTGAGAGAGAAGGCATCAGAGGAACCACAAGTTATCGTGCTAGCAGCTTGATGAGGTTGGCGCACATCTCAAAGAACTCTATGGTGTGACTTCCTGGCCGGGGGAGGATCTCTCCCCCAGTGGAATCCACTGAGGAGGTAAGAGAAGAAGCCAGAGAGCTTTCCGCCGCTTTCCCTCCGGATATCGGAGGTGTGGAGGGTGCGGACGCTTCGCCCTTTGCTGCATCCTCACATTCATTTTTCTCGTTCTTTAGGGTAGTCCGGTAGTTACCAACTGAGCCAGAGCGGTGAGGCGTGGCAGTCCCTGATTTTACTTCCATCATGTCATCTGAATGAAACAGAAGACATCAGACGGTGAGAACTGTAGGGAATTTAACAATTTTGGTTATGATTCCTTATAATGGTAAAAGCCCATTCTTAATTTACAATAGGAAACTACATAAACTGTATTGTTTACCTCAGCAGTCGATGAGATTTCAGTAGATTAGACATCATTCAGAAGTAAATAAACATTTTATTTCAATTTTAATTGGAATACTTACAAAAAAGTATGATTACACATTATTTACTGACTTAACTACAATAACACAAAGGCAATCCAATAATTAACAGATTAAGTACAAATATTATTAACATTTTATTAGATACGAGTCATGACTGATTAAAAAACTCATGACTTATTGCATAATGTGTATAGTTACACAACGTCATATAAACAACCATTCAGTAACTACGCTGACTGAAGTCTCACAAGCCTTAAGCTGTATAACATGAACACATTTCAGACATGCTGAAGATAATACTTGTATTACTCAGTTAGATCTATTCAGTATTCATATTCTTATATGTGTGAAGGTAAATGTTATGAAGGTAAATTGATGCCTTAATGAATCGCAAGCGCAGGGTAAGATTTGTGAAAGTGTACATAAGATTGCAAGCGTAAATTAAATTTGCATGCGCAAGATAAGTTTTGTAAAGGTGTAAATTGCCTTTCAAGTGTAAGAAAAAAATATTTGCAGCATTTTACTGTTATTCGTAAGTGTAATTCATGTATTGTGAAACTGCAGCTTCGTGTTAACGCAAAATAAATATGATCTGTATTCTTCTGACATCCATTTTTCCGTGCTAAGACTTTTGACATGTTTCTTTCGCTAAGATACGGCCAAAATCATTGCACGACTGTGAACATCGATTTGCAAGCGAAAACATCAGAGTCAGGAACTGCAAAACAGATTGACCGTGTAAAACCAACCTTTGTGTAAAAAAATAAACTGTTGCACATGTCTAAGTTACTTGTTGTGTACGTAGGGCAAAAAAGTTCCCGAAAGAAACTATTTGTACAGTTCCGTCTTTCTTTTAGCTGCGCTTAAAAAGTTTTGGCACGATTCTCTCACTCGCTTGAGTTTTGCAAGCGAGAGGAGGAAGGCGGGTCCACCTTCTTCTGTAGCCAATCAAATGAGCTGCTCGCTGACTCTCGATTTACCCTTATCTGATTGGTTCAATAAACACCCAGATGCCAGCCCAGAACACATCTTTATCTTCATTTGGCTAAGAATCGTTCTCGCTGCCGAAATTGTACTTAAATAAATAAATAAATAAATAAATAAAGCACAGTTGCTTAAGCTGTGCACCGTTCAAGGCTGACTATATGTGTTCATCCTGAACTTTGAGCTGGTGTGTCGTTATTGGATTGGTTTGGAATTGCATTGAAATTATATATATTATCTGCTTACACCACTGAGCTGATGTTAAACTTTACAATCAAAACATTTAATACCATTCTGATTAAGACTTTTTCAGACAACATTTCATGGTAAAAATATCGAAATATCGTTAAAAATACGATTCTCTCTCTCTCTCTCATTTAGTCATTTAGACATTTGCAACAGTTTATTTTTTTACACAAAGGTTGGTTTTACACGGTCAATCTGTTTTGCAGTTCCTGACTCTGATGTTTTCGCTTGCAAATCGATGTTCACAGTCGTGCAATGATTTTGGCCGTATCTTAGCGAAAGAAACATGTCAAAAGTCTTAGCACGGAAAAATGGATGTCAGAAGAATACAGATCATATTTATTTTGCGTTAACACGAAGCTGCAGTTTCACAATACATGAATTACACTTACGAATAACAGTAAAATGCTGCAAATATTTTTTTCTTACACTTGAAAGGCAATTTACACCTTTACAAAACTTATCTTGTGCATGCAAATTTAATTTACGCTTGCAATCTTATTCTTTAAGGCATCAATTTACCTTCATATGATTGTCTAATTTCACACACACAGTGAGAATTTTACCATCTATGCTCCTGAAGTCTAGTAAATAGGTCCTGCTGTCCACCTGGTAGAGCTGGAGGCTCATCTTTGTATGTATGCCAGTGACTGGGTTCTTCCTCCGCACTCGTAAGTAATAAGGATTCACTACCTATCAAACAAGAGGAAAAAAAGTCAGGAGAGTAAACAAATTTGACTGTAATAGACCCTAAGTTCATTAATATTTAGCTATGTTTAACTTTAAAAAGGACTATGTGCTGACGGGTTCATTGCACACTCACTGTAATACTATTTGCACTGTTTTGAGGAGGTCTGAATAGCATACTTCTGAAAAGCAGTAAACACTGTTCCACTTGATAAGAGAGGCTGCTAAGAGATAAGTCAAAGAATGAACGCTATAATAAAGAAAAGGCCATTTCCGATCAAAACTGATGACTCACTCAGTCAAACATGCTTGAACTTCAGCCAATTGAATTAAGACACACAAACCATATAACGCCTTTAGCCACAGGCTGACATCAAAGGTCTTTCTACGATCGTGGCAGATACGCTACTTTGTCAGACAACATTTTATGGATATTCCTCTTGTAGGATTTACTTTTACTATAAACATAACTGTCACATAAAACAAAACAATCCTCTGTGATTTTATGTTTCAAACATAGATGTCAACAGAGACCAAAATTCCTATAGTGCACCTTTAATATACACTATAATGCAAAAGTCTGAGCTTAGTTAAACATAAATAAATAAATAAATAATTATTCAGCAAAACCCATTCAATTGATCAAACGCAATCAATTTAATCGATCAAATCACATCGCCGATTCTGCCATTTTGACCGACAAAGCAGTCAGGAGAGTTAGTAGATTAACGTCGGTGGACTTGAACTTGGAAAAACGGTGTTTACTGACGTATTTCCGCAGTTGAAACAACATTTCTTTCAGTGTTCATTCATGTTTATTTAGTGCTTATCAATGAACTACAAGGAAGAGATAATCGGTTCACGAGCAGCTTTAACTGCCACAAAATTGTATTTATTGTTTAAAAAAAAATTTTAAATTACAATTTCAAAGTTGAGACTTTGTTTCATATCAAAAGTAATTTGCTCCGTCCTGTCTGTTAGCATCCTCTTTGCTCCACGATGTATTTTCTCTACGTGAGAACGTGTGTGGTGTGAGAGCGCCATGGCTTGTCGGACATAGAAACAGTAATTAAAGGGGGCGGGTCTTTGCGAACGGTCAATTACGTTACAAAAGATTTTCAACTAAAGGCTGTTCTTTTGACCATTCTATTCAAACAATCCTGAAAAAAGAGATCAAATGCCATCACAGGAATAAATAATTTTAAAAAAATTGTATCAACTAGAAAAGTTTATTTTAACAAACACAGCCATGATAAATACAGAAAAAAAACTTTCAAACATTTTTTTTTTTTTTTTTTAATCATACCGACCTCAAACTTTGGAACTGTAGTGTACCATTAAAAAATTAATTTGGTCCTCAATACGCATGTGTGTGTTGTGGGTGTGGGTGTGTGTGTGTGTGTGTGTGGTGTGGTGTGGTGTGGTGTGGGGTGGGGTGGTGTGTGTGTGTGTGTGTGTGTGTGTGTGTGTGTGTGTGTGTGTGTGTGTGTGTGTGAGAAAGACAAAGCAGTCAAGCATTTTCTATTTATAGAATTTACCAGAAGCCAAAAAACGCTTTCCCAGAAGGCAGAGATTAACTTTAGCCTCATGAACCTCAAGAGGATAAGCAAAAGAAAATGCGTAGCAGGACATCCATTCACTCCATTTTTTTATTTTTATTTTTTTTTTTACCACTCCTCTAGCCTTTCTTACTGCAATTTGTATTTTCCTGGTCTAAACTGGCTGTTTGTCTGGATGCAATTTATTCCCAAAGCCTGTTCTCACCTTAAAGGGATGGTTCACCCAAAAATTAATTCTGTAACCATTTATTCACCATGTCGTTACAGTGTTGTTTTGGACACCACTGACTTTTATTGTATGGACAAAAACAGTTGAAATATTCTCCAAAATATCTTCTTTCGAGCTCTGCAGAAGTCAGTCAGTCATACAGGTTTAGGATGGCATGGCGGTAAAATGATGATAACTTTAATTTCTGGGTAAACTATCCCTTTAAATGCTGAACTCTGCAGTGATCCGAGAAACTTCAAAATCAACACTTCAAAAACACTTCAAATCAAAACACATGCACAGATGCTTACCTTCCACTCATAGTCCAGCTGCTTCATAGCACGACAGACCTCACTCATGATATCATTCGGTCTGCTCTGGCTACGGATTCCCAGGTGCCACTTTGCCCGCCGAACGCCAAGATGCTTGGATTTTTGGGGGTTAAGCTCATCCAGTGTGTGTCGAGGACGTGGTTGAGACTCTGCCACTAGGAATGGCACTCTTTCAGGGTGAATCTTAGCAGAGTGATGAGCAGGCAGATCGTCTAGAAAGCTGTCTGGGGGGCTGGAGGCCAAATAGAAGTCTTTGGCCTCATTCATAATGCGGCGGTTGTCTATGATCAAATGATAGGCCACAGCAAGAGGATCATGGTGATTGCGACTGCAAAAGAGGGGAGGATAAGGCAGGACAGATGAGAGAAAACGTACATACAACCCATGTATTTGTATGAGGTTTTGAGTTGGGATTCTGTTAAATATATATGATCCTATCATAAGTGTCAGGCCCCATTTACACCTGGTATTAAGATGCATTCTGTTTGATCTGATCACAAATAGATGAGGCAGACACATACCTCTGCCCGTAAACTTGACAACCGCACCACTGCGGTGGCTGAGTAGCACCGGCGATGGTCCACCAAAACACTTTTTTTGTTTGTTGTGAATGCTGTTTTATGTGAATATTACCACAGGAGTGAAGCACAAAGCTTTGTTTACAAAATAAATAATAGGTTAGTAATTAAATGTTACTTTGCAGCCGTGGAAACATATGGATTCATGCCAAATGAGAGAGGTAGGCTATGTGAGTCCAATTTAAGCTCTGTCAGCTTTTTTATTCTGTTTTGCGATCTGGTCACCCGATTTTCTTCAAATTTTAACAATAGGCCTACTCCGTTTTATTCCACTGGACATGGACATCTCATTTTCGCAGGGGATATTATAAACGTTTCTTCCTTTCGTTTGCTTATAATTAGGTCTATTATACCTATTTGCATCCTTTACTGTGGTAAAGTAGAAAAAAACACTGTAGGACAGATACCTTTTTACTTCAAATTCTATTTAACACAGTTTGAGCTTCTTATTAGACTTGGTAAGGCGTGTCAAGTTTATTTTTATAGCGCATTTCACACACATCTGTGATTTTAGTTTCGCTTTTTATGGCAGCACAAAATCAAACATAGCCTAAATGTCTTGACCCTGTGGAAGATAAAATTCGCTCTTCAGACTTTACAAAAATTAAAAAAAAAATTTTTTTTTAAAAGATATCTGGAAAAGAGAAGGTATCTTTCCTGCTCTTGTCCCGCAGAGTGGCATATGACACATCTTCGTGGGGAAATATGAAACTTTTTTTTTTTATAATTTTTTTTTTAACTAATATATTTAATTTTCTTATATTCTTTAGGTTACCATTATTTACTGATAATTGTTTAAATGTTTTACATGCTGTAGTGTGTTGTTTCACTGATGAAAGTGCTAAAATAAACATACATGCTTGAGCCTCGTTTATTCTATACACATATACATATATATAAAAAATGAACTGGTGTTTGGGCATACAGTATGAGGACCTGCTGTTTTAGCTGATAAATACCGTACCTCTAAGACTCCCAAAAATTGTGTGGACTACGTGAGTGGGTTTCGCTGTAGACTTTATGAGGCACGAGTTATTGCTCAAAAGAAATCTGGTAAATCTTTAAAAAAAAAAGCAAAAACTTTTGGACAGAAAGGCTAAGTAAGGGTGATCATCAGGTATTGGCTTTGCAACCTGTTCCTACTAACCCATTTCAAGCA
Source organism: Romanogobio albipinnatus (assembly GCA_023566225.1). NCBI lineage: Eukaryota > Metazoa > Chordata > Actinopteri > Cypriniformes > Gobionidae > Romanogobio > Romanogobio albipinnatus. The sequence goes on from CM042242.1 coordinate 30,545,806, forward strand.
AAGTTTACAGGACCTTACAGTATAGTTAAGCGCCTTTTAGAAAATAATGATTTGCTGAATACTCCTGATCGTTGGAGGAAGGTACAGGTTTGTCACATTAATTTGTGAAAATCGTATAGCACCTGTAACTTTTGTTCTGGTGGTGTTGTGAGAACGTGTGATCTTTTTCGTCCAGAACAACAATCTGTGGTTTCTCCCATTTCATCCTACAGTACACATGACTCTTCTCCAGAAAATACTGATGAGGATGGGAATGTTCTTTCTCTAAAAAAAAAGTAGATGGACGGAAAATCTTACTCATTTGCCCTGTCTTATTGTCTTATTTGGCAGAGAAAGAGAGGAATGACATCATTGAGTTAATGATGTAATTTCCTTCTATTTTCTTTGATGTCCCTGGTCATACCTCTGCCATTGAACATGACATTGACACGGGAACTTCTTGACGCCTATAGGTTTAATCCTATAAAACGAGAATTGTTAAAGCAAGAAGAGAACTATTTGCTTACTCACAAATGCTGAACATGAACCATGGACCATGGCTGAACATGAACCATGTCAGCATCAAGGCTATTTACATGGCAAACATAAGGTCAATATCACAATCCATAAAATTTCAATTATTATATAAAACATTTCAAGTTGACATAAGATAGAAAATCTAAAATACATTTGTGTAATAAATTCTGAAATATTCCATGTAAACATGTTTCTGAATAAAAGCATTTTCTAGCAGTATCATAAAAATTACAATCCAACAGAATATGTTTAACAGTCAAAGAACTTGACACGAGAGACATAAAGCCTATCTATAAAAACCCATGTGTAAGTCTTATGTGACCTAGTCGGCACCTAGTGAAGACGACTTGGGACTCTTGGGAGACTTTATTGTCAATTGATTGATTGGGTGGAAAGTAAAAACGCCAATTGCTGTTTCTTCTTTCTTTTGTTTAATGTCCATCAATTTATCACACCAGTGGATTATTATTTCCTAGGGGTGTAACGGTACACAAAATTGACGGTTCGGTACATACCTCGGTTTTGAAGTCACGGTTCGGTACAGTAGTTTTACACAATTGCTTTTTATAAATTTTTAATAAACAGTGGTTTACTGAAAAACATTGTGTGTCTTTTAATGAATTCAATTATAACTAAAAGTTTTTTAAAGATATTGCTGTAAAATATATAGGGAGCCCTTACATGCACATAATAATATTAAAGGTTAACAACAGAGCCCAAACTATTAACCTAAATTCAGTTGCTATTTATTTTTAGATATAATAATAAACATTCAAATAACATATTGTATACAAACATGTAAACTTCACATAAGGCAGTTTTTGCATTAACTTCTAAATCTAATAATAAAATAGTTTTTTCTCCAATTCGTTATTGAAATATAATCATTAATACACAGTGGCTGTAATTTTCATGACAAATTTATTTAAACATTCTTTAAATAAACAAGACATCACTAACAGGTTAAGTAGAATGAATATGTATGGCCTAATATAGTGCATATATTTAGCGAATTATTTAATTTCTCTAGTGAAATAACAGCTGTGGACACTGAATGACTCCTGAGGTAAATGTGATGCTACGTGACATTTTTTACAAGCTGTTTTAATATTGACGTCTTTCCGCGGTTGAAACACTGATTGAGCGATTACACTACATATGATACGTTTCAGCCTATACAGTGATCAACCACATCACAATAAAGAGCGTCAAAACGACATTTATCGTTTGAATTTCGTGATAAAATGGACGGAATACTTAATATGTTCGTGTGGGAACTAGGATTGAAGTATGTTCCACGCTTAAAACAAGCTGACCTCTTGGTACAGACGTGCACCAAGAAAGCCCTGTACTGGAACGTTTCGGTATGAATACGTGTGCCGTTACACCCCTATTATTTCCCCCCTATTGTTTAAGCCCCTAGACATTATTTCTGTAATAAATCCATTCTGCATAAATAAAGAATCTTCTAATTCAAACAGTTTGCTTGTGCATATGATCCTCTTAATGCAACGGCCGAGAAGGAGCTGGCTGTGACTGATTTAAAAAATAAATTTGCACACAAACCTGTACAAGCAGTTGAGCACCTCCTCCTCAGTGCACTCAAACTTCTCACACACCTCCTTTAGCGCCTCCTCATCAATCATATTACTGCTGTATGCAGCATCCTCCGGGAACAGATACTTGGGGAGATCTTGCTTAAACCACTCATCATCTCTGAGAATGGAGAGCAATGAATAGAGAAAGAGAGAAGACATTGATTTGAACTTTTACACATCTTACTCTACACGTCCTCATAGTTATGGCATTACTAAATGAAATGGACAGTGTCTGGCATAGTTTCTGACCGAATCTCTTTGATGGTGGCTCTCTTCATGGGGTCCACCTGGAGCATGTGTTTCAGAAGGCTAATAACGGAGGGGTTCAGGTACTGAGGCGTAAAGAAGATCCCATCGCAGATCTTCTTGAACAGCGTTGGCACGTGGTCGTCGTCAAACGGCAGCGTTCCACACAACAGGGCATACAAAATCACTCCACTACTCCAGATGTCCACCTCAGGCCCAGCGTATAACCTGGGTAAGAACAGCAAGATTAGTCAAGAGGTAATCTGAAAGGTAAATACAGCTTCAGAGGTAAACAGTACCTTCCAGAGATGACTTCCGGAGCAGCATAATTAGGAGAGCCGCAACTAGTCCTCAAGAATTCTCCATCCGACATCATGTTTGACAAGCCTACATGGGGAAAAGTTGAAGTTTAAGTCTGTACAGCGTTTAATATAAATATTTAAACAACCACCATGTTTCACAAATATGAAGAGATCACATACCAAAGTCTGCAATCTTGGCATTCATGTGTGCATCCAGCAGGACGTTCTCAGGCTTGAGGTCTCTGTGCACCACCATATGTCTGTGGCAGTAATCCACCCCTGAGATGATTTGCTGGAACAGACGCCTGCTCTCCTTCTCATCCAACTGACCAGAGAGATACAGGACCATGTATTATTTTTAAATCTCCCACATGGTCTAAACTGAACATTCTGCATTTACTGTTCCGCTGTTGCAACCTACTGTGCTGATTTTGTGGACCCTGAAATACACAACTGTTCAAATGTTTGTTCACCCAGGCTGCATTTATTTGATTCAAAATACAGTAAAAACTATTATTGCAAAATAGTATTATCTTTTAAAATAACTAAAATAAATATTTTAATACATTTTACAATTTACTCCTGTGATAGCAAAGCTGAATTTCCAGCACCATTACTCCAGTCTTTGGGATTTGACTGTTCATAGATTAAGTAGTATATTTCAAATGGATAAAGACTGTCTTCGGGGTCAAGGCGGGGTTTAGACTAGTGGGTTGCAAAATTTCCATTTAAAAGTTGATAACTTTGGAAAACAAATTTACACCAGCAGTGCACCAGCCTAAAGTGCCGTGCCATACTTGGCGTCACGTAGGCTACTACTGTACACACTGGATTTACTGTGGCAGAGGGATCAAACAGCGAAGCTTTATTTCCACCAAAGAAACACCTGAAGTCGGCAGTCTATAGCTGAGGCCTCAGCGTGAGGTTTTATTTTAAAGTAGGGCTGTCAACGAATATTCTAAATTCGAATATATATTCGAATAGTTTTTAAAAAACGAATTTCGAAGGGGAAAATTAATATTCGAATTTTTAAAAAAAGTGAAAAAAAACGCCCGCGATAGTAGAGGCGTGGCTGTCTGCTTTGCGAGTGGGCGCGCTAGCGGCCTGAAGCCTTGTTTTATACTTTCGCCTGGCTCCGCAGCGCGAGCCTTTACTGTCTATGGCGCGAGCCCCCGCTGACTGTGCGCGCTCCTCCCCAAACGGACGAGGCGTTCAGTTTATACTTGACCATTGTGCTATTCTTTGAAGCGACAGAGGGCGACTCGGAGTAATTGTTCTATAAACCATCAGGTAAAAGCGTAGAGAAGAAGTGGGCTAATGTACACAGGTGACGATATTTATTTTAGTACACTTCACCGAAAACCACATTCCAAAAGAATCATGTAAAACAGATCAAAGTAAACCTTGATATTACTTGTGACATGAGAACAAAATGTATGTAGAAATGTAATGTTAACTTGTACAACTAAATTTATGATCTCTTAAATGTTTCCTAATTTCACTAAACACTTTCGTGAGTTTTCACTTTGTTTCGTGAGCTTTTCTTTATTAAACGAGCTTGTTTATGCTTTTGTAGGCTCATTTTGTAAATATAAGCAACTAATTTGTATGTGTTATACATAAATTATATATATAAGCAACCCTTACTTTGCATCGCCCGCCACAAGCTCTTTGTCTGCAACACGACAAGAGGCCGTAACGGAGAAATTAATTTCGTTCATTTGTAAGGACATGAGAGCGATCATGTCGATGGTGGATGGGGCAGGCTTCAGGGAGTTCTGTCGAGCAGTGGAGCCGAGGTACCATAACCCTAACATTACTAAAGTGTAGGCTACTGTACTGACTGAAGAGATATTGCATGAATAAAGGATAAATGCACTGCTTCCACTGGTTTGATTATTTACCGTTTCATGACAAGGAAAAGTTCCATGTTTACCACAGCACAGCTCGCTCGGAGCGTTCAATATGCTGTAAAACTTCAATTAATATTTGTTTCAATCACTGAATAAAGCCTGCTATATTTGGGACAAGAGTCGCGACCTTAAATTGCTTGCACAAAACTCTTGATCAGCACTCAAAATGTGTTTGTTTATTTAAACCGTTATGCGCAGAGAGCATGAGGGTGAGGGCGAGAGAGTGTGAGGTCTGCGGTCTTGGCCATTAGTTGATTTACTTGTTTTTGTGTAGGTAATACGTTGTCAAATATGTTTAAACTTAAATAGACTACCTATACAAGTAGTTATGTCTCTTTGTATTCATTTGTCCTGTTATTGACGTAATGCGCGTCATTGACAAAATGCGCAACCAGATGTTCGAATAGTTCGAATATTCGTGTTTTTTTTAGAGGGAATATTCGAACGTCATTTTTGAGCAATTTTGACAGCCCTATTTTAAAGCGGCAGTTATTTTAGAACGGATTATTTCCATGCAGTCACAATACAGATACAGTAAGTATCGTGTTTATTTCAGTTTTCCTTTTTTATTCAAAATATTTACAAACGTGTTAACTATATCATGAATTGTGATATATTCTGATTGTCAAATATGTGGAAGTGAATGCGTTTTGTCATTTAAACCCGTTTATAATGATCATGTTGATATAACGCTGGATGTGTTTGCACGGTTGAATTTATCAGTGACACAAACAAACAAACCATAATAATAGATATGAGTAACTCAGGCCACATGTGAAATTAGATTAAGTATTAAAATTAATACGCATGTTATTTCTGGTTCAAAAGGTAGCAAAAAATAAACTTTAAAAAGAGTGTTCATGTGATTTTATACATTGTTGTGAAATTAATGAATGCATAATAATCATGATAAAACGTGAAACCATGATCATTTCTCAGACTATAATCATACCAACAAAATCTATAATCGTTGCACCTCTAATAAGCATTATATATTATTATCAAAATATCATATTTTTACTACAATAAAGAGGCAACACTGATGGAGGTTCAGCGCAAAGATCCAACTATACAACAACTAGATTAACGGTTTCATTTTCCAGTCCTAAATATAACCTACAAATTCAAAAGCTGTACCTTTCCATTTTTACAGATGTAGTCGAAGAGTTCTCCTCCTGAAACATATTCCATTACCATGAAGATGTCTGTTGGTGTGCTGATGACTTGGTAACTGCCAAACAAACAAAATGCACAAATTTGTAATAGAATACATGCGTTTGCTTCTGTAGTGAAATACATCTGAATAATGAAACCATCTGAAACGTAAATGTTTACGCTTTGAAGTAAAAGCTCAGTATATCCCATAGGATTTAGTAAACTGTGGGTGGACATGTGTCCCTCTAGGGGGGTTGGGGGGCATTTTATTTTGATGTAAACTGCAGTCGAGCATTTATTTTGGCGGAGAACATTACAAACGCTCATTACAAATCTAGTAAAATGCGGTAATCGTAAACTATGCAGATGTGCATATAATGCGTAACTGGTGCCTGCTACGTTCCCAAATGCACGCTAAACTCAGCACATGCACAGAAGGAGTTCACCGCGTTCATTTACTGTGAACTGAGACGCGGAGCTGATCGCGTGAGCGAAGCGCGCACTTCTCTTTGTGCAGCGTAAACACAGTCGTTTGCAATTTGATAAGGGCACAAAACCTTATCGTGCTCTGATATCTATTTGTGGCGGTCAGTGTTAATCAATGCGGTAAATCAATGTATGGGAAACACTGAAGCTTTTAAGATCTACATGATTACTCTAAACAAGAAAACATATTCCCCTTGTAATAGTTTAGTGATTAATTCAGGCATATTTTAACAGTTAGGTTTTTAGTTGTAATGCTGGTTAGTAATGCTAGATTCTTCATTTATACCATTTTATCACAATTTATATGGGGATTTTCAATAAATTCTCTAATGGTTTGGAGCATCATCCAACATGGCTGAATGGCTTCGACATTCCCGTGAATTTACTGGCCAGAGTAAAGGTTTTTATGATTGATACTGACCTCAAAATAAAACATCAACAGACAAACAGCTCACATATAAACACACACAAAAAAATCAAGGTGACAGACAGAAAAAGACTTCATAGCATCAAAGGCAAAGATTTAATGCTTCTCTATAATGGGAATATAGAATACAGAAGGAATGAATCTGGCATGGAATCAGAAATGCATTTGGTGAATTTTCATTGTGTGAGAAACGAGAGAAAGGGAATGAAGGGAAAAATTATAATCAATTTGAGACAAACAAATCCCCTAAAGCCTCTAAATCAAGGGTAGAGATGCACAGATACAAAATGTATCCACCGATACCGATAGTTTGATTTTCTTAAGAAGAAAATCTTAAGAATATTAAAATCTTTTCTTTTTCAGAAAAACTGAAGTATTTGTATGCAGCTAAGTTGCACATAAGGTAGCTTTTACAACAAATTTCAAACAAACATATGTAATTAAAAGTAAATAAACTCCTCTCTAGTGTTTTTTAAAGCTAACTAACAAAATGTGAACTTAACTTTCCTGAGGTAAGTGACTTTATTGTTCACAAGCTGTTTTATTGATTTTTATTGTACTGTATCTTTAAAGGTCCCGTTCTTCGTGATCCCATTGTTCAAACTTTAGTTAGTGTGTAATGTTGCTGTTAGAGCATACCTGTAATAATATTAATACCTGTAAAATTATAAAGCTCAAAGTTCAATGCCAAGCGAGATATTTTATTTAACAGAAGTTCCCTTTCAAAGCCTACAGCGAACGGTTGGCTTGGACTACATCCTGGTACTTCCTTCATAAATGACGTCGATAGAACAGTAGAACAGACTAACCTCCGCCCACAAGAATACGCGAAAAAAGGGGCCGTGGTCTTGTTGCTGTCCCACGTGGAGAAGAGGAAGTGTCGCGTGGAGAAAAGGAATTGTTGCGTTTGAGTGTGTTTGTCGCCATGTCGTCGAGACGCTGTTATTTACATCCCGGAGTCAAATCACCTTTGTTTGGCTTTCCCAGGGACGCTGTAGAGATCATTAAGCGCATTCATCTCCCGTTAAGAGGCGTGACCTTTCCGTGCAAGTTACGTGCGCTAAGCTGCTGTCGAATCACAACACGGGAACCGCTGGCACAATCAGAACTCGTTACGTATTTCTGAAGGAGGGACTTCATAGAACAAGGAACTCATCGGCCCGTTTTTAGGACAGTGAAAACAGCGGTGTACAGATAAGTAAATTGTGTGAAAAATACTGTGTTTTTTTACACGCGAAACATGAACACATGTTATATTGCACACTGTAAACACAATCAAAGCTTCAAAAAAACACGAAGAACGGGACCTTTAAAAAATACGTTTTGATGTTTATGCATGTTTTTCATGCTATAACCTGTACTAAAGTGGAAGAAAAGACTTGCTCAGCACTGCCGTTTGAACTGAGGCTGTCACGTCACATTTAAGAGCATTAAATCCCCATTTATTGTTTGAATTTTGTGATAAAATTGAGAATTTGAAAGCTAAGACTTTGTTTCTTATCAGAAGCAACAAAGCACAACAATTTTGCGATTACTGGATGGGAGGTGCCAGGCGCACAACAAATAGTGTTTGGTGTAGGGAAAAACTGCGGACCTGGACATTCCAGGCGAACTTTGCTGCCATACCATGGGTGCAGAGGCGCAATTATATTACGCAGCGCCTGAAAATAGTCCCCAGCACGCTCTCTGTGCAAGCAGGTTGTCACGTTGGTTATGTTGACGGAAGTTAGCCTATTTTCAGTTCCATGATTATTACGCAGGAATGAGAGAATGGTTCCTAGCCATATCTGTCTAGAAAATCGCAACTTTTAATTTTCCGTTAGTCTTAGTACACAATGTAACTATACACATCACAACATGTAAATAGGAAAATGTTGGCGTTATTTTGTCACGTATTGAGCACCAGGCTAGCTGGAGACGTTTACCTCCAGTCTTTGTGCTAAGCTAGGCTAGCGGTGGGTGTCTTGGCGGTGGGTGGGAGTACTTGTCAAACAGAGTTATGGCACGCACAGAGATGAGAATGGTATGGACTTATCTAACTCTGGGCGATACGGTGAAATAAGCTAAAGTCCCAAAAAGTCTGCGTGTTCCTTTAAACTACGTATGACTCAACGGGTCACATAGAGACTGCTTTAATGTTGCTTTAGAAAGGGTTAAATTCAACACGAGACATTTTCTTTACACACAGTATGAGGTTTTTTTCCACCACGTTTGAATGACAGGATATAATCAGCCCTGATCATCGGCTGTTTTTAAACAATCGACATATGACCGATAGTAAAAATAATTGCTTTTATCGGACAATACGTGGGTGCATCCCGAGTCAAGGTTGTTACTCACAGTTTGATTATATGTGGGTGACGAAAGAGTTTGAGGTTCTGGATCTCACGTCGAATCTTCCCCACCACATCCAGACTGCGAATCTTCTGCCGGTTTAGAATCTTTACCGCCACCTGGTGCTTGGTCAACTCATGCTGGCCAACTGCACAGACAGATAGAAGGTCAATGAAAAATATACAATACATTTCAGAATGTATTTGTGAAAAAGACACATGAATCACATTCAATGTAGAAGCAACTGTCCTATCAATCTTGAAAGAAAAATCTTCTTGAATAACCCATTTATTCTAACTCAAAACCAATGCCGGTGAGTCGCAGGTTTGTTCTGAGAAGGAAAAATGTAAGTTCACTGCATTATTCAATTTTTCCATAACTTTTTTACATGGGCAAAGGCCTTGCAAACCAGCTATTCAGAAGGCTGGATTTTGTTGCATTAGTAAGTGCTGAAAGCTGTACATTGAAGTTTGAACTGTTCCCAGAAGCTGTGTATGGTGGCAACTTGCAACATTTAAAACAGCTAGCCTGCTTTAACTAGACAGATCTAGTTATGCATTAACACAAACCCAGCCATGCAGAGGAAAGTGTGTGTAAGTGTGTGTGTGTGTGTGTTAGACCTAAAGCCAGGTGCACACTGTGCGACTTATAATAGTCCTTCACGATTGTTCCTTGTCAGAGTGTACGAACATGATCCCCGCTGTAAGCCATGTCACACTGTAAGATCTAAGTTGTCTAATGTCAGACTGTACAATAGTCAAGGCATGCTAAAAACAGATGCACGCAAGAACTCGTCTGGAGTTTTATATCGTCAATCAATGACGGTGCGCTGCATTACACACGGGACTGAAATGGTGCATACAAAGAAATCTCTTGCGCTCACTTTGGTCATAGCTTGTCTTGAAAATCAAAGATAATTTGACAGTCGTTGTAGGAGAAGTCACACTGCAGGACTGTGCGCCAAATCTTCTGACACTGCCAGAATTTCGTCTGAGGTAAAATTTGATCGCAATGGTCATTAATCGGCTGCCGGTGAACATGTCAAAGTAACAATCAAAGACTTCAGATTTTAGCCTAGGATCAGAGGACTCTTATGATTTGCTAAATTTGTCTCAGACGGCCAAATCGTGGCCAAAATCGCACAGTGTGCACCCGGCTTAACACAGCACTATCAATTGTCTTTATGAAGGCTATTTTTTTGGATTGATGATTGGTAGTTTCCATGTTTTGTCAATATCTCAACTTCTCTGTTTTCCAGTAACCCTTCTTTTGAAATATTTGATTTAACCAACATACTTCTTTTCCTGAAAGGTTTGCATTGTGTATTGCCCCATAATAAAAGATGATTCAATAGTTGCGTGAGGGGCACAGCAAGCTGGGAAACCATGATTTACTACTTTTCTCACTATTGTTCAGCAGACATTGCATCATTTCATCACACTTTGTGGGGAGAAAAAAACATGATCGACAAAGAATTGGAATTTTAGAAATGCCATCAAAAAAAAAATAATTCTGGGCAATCATACAGTAATAAGTAGGGTTACAACGTGCAAATATTTCAATGAATCAGTTAATTCTGTCTTCGATTAAACAGATTTAAAAAGCAATATTGTATTTTAAGAAAAGTTATTTCATCCTGCCTAATGTTGTCATTCAAACAGCGTGCAAACTGAAGAATCTGTAGGCTGGTGCGTTCTAAAACTTGACCAGTATGTAGCAGAGATGCCTATTGCCCATAGAAATGCGTTCTTCACTACTGTAAAGTCACGTGACTGGCGGATGTTTTCCTTGTACTGGGCGCAGACGTGAATAAACGATAATACATTTCGTTATAAATTATTATTGATTAGATGTTGCAGCCCTAGATATAAGATAAATCTAGCATGAGTAATACGAATGCTATGAATATACATGTGATACTGGATTAATTACGATTGTGAAACTGTGGATCAAACAAAAAAACAGCATGCAACTTATTAGCAACATTTTTAAAAAAAATCTTGTAATTTTGACAGACTTTCTGAAAAGCTGCATCTGCGGTTGACATTTGGCCTGTGTGCGAGCGCATGCGTCAGTAACGTTAACTTACCCACCAAACTGCAACTTCAGAATACTAATAATCACTCTATCAACCGTGAAGCTAACCAGGTTAGCTGCGACCAATCCATCAACAAACCACACAACCATACCACATGCGTGCGACTGTTCAGAAAACAACGCAAGCATCGGTCGCTGACACTATCGACGGATATAAACGCAGGACGCTTCGTTGTTTGATGTTTGTGTCATGACTACACTGTTATTAGCCAACAAGTGCTGCTGTCGCTGCTTTAGCCGCATTTAAAGACTCGACCAGCTCCAGTTTTACTCTATCGTCTTCAATACAGCAATAACACAAAACATCTGGGACAGTTTTACCTTTGACTTTTCCAAACGTTCCCACTCCCAGCGTATCTCCAAGAATATAATGTCCGATTTTCACCCTGCCTTCATGTTTCTGTTTGTCCGTCGCCATCTTCGCTCTGAGGCCCTACCTGAGAGAGGCAGCAGCGGGACGGGGACGGGAGCGGCGTCTCTACTGACAACTACCGGTACTGAAGAGCGCGCCAAAATACCAAGCTCCAAACACTTGGATTCATGTTTTGACATTATTACAAACTTTTAACTAATTATAGCAACATAATTATTAAAATAAATTATTTAATTATTATTAGCCTATTACTATTATAGCAGGAATAAGTGACTATTGGCTAAATTTAGGCTTATCTGAGCCCACAACGCTGCTTTTTTTTACTGAGGTATTATGGTTTCCAAAGATTTGGGTTATTCTGAGGTTATCACAAAATAAATAAAACCCCACATGCAATGGGGAAAAAAGAAGAAGAAAAAATGTTGGCTAGAAAAATAACCAAATGGGGGCATTCTGTGTTTTCTGTGATTCTGTATTTTGTTATATACACTGTGCCTGCATCATGTGCATACTAGGCCTATCCATCCTAAATATTAGGCATATGTGACATAATAATTCAATACTATTTCGTTTCGGATAGGGTGGATAGTAGTGCACATTGGAATGCAGGTGTGTTCCAAATTATTATGCAAGTGACAGTATTTCAGTACAATAAACATTATATAAACAACATTAAAAACAATTTGTTTGTGTGTTTTATTTATTTGTATAGGCCATTTATTTATTTTTTATTTGTCCCTGTCTTTTTAGATAACTGGTGTCAATCTCAAACAGGTTTTGCCTGGTCTACTTCGGAAAATGGAAACCCTGCTTAAAGTCACATTTCTCATGCAATATGGGGAGGAAGAAAGATCTTTCTGAAGATGAAAAAGGGTGCAATGTTATGCAAAAGGCATGAAAACAACTAATATTGTGTGAAAACTGAATGGAGATTATCAAACTACCATAAGATATAAGTGAGTAATTTACAGCACGAGAGAGCAAAGAAAAGTTTCTGTAAAAAAAAAAAGAAAAAAAGTGTATTAGAAGGATATAAAACAAAAACGCAACTATTGAGCAGCAAACAGGTATTTGAAGCTGCTGATGTCACTGGAGTCCCAAGAACCTCTCCATGCAGGCTGGCAATTATGCATAAAGTTTTATTTCAGTTTTTGGAACATTGCACATTTTCATTTAATTTTGCAGCATTGTTGTGAATAAAAAAGATATACAGTATAGAGTTTTCTCATGTGTAATATCCATCCACATGCATGATGGAGTCTATTCCAACGTCACACACCGTGGGACACACCAGAACTCCGCAAGAGCATGGTTGCACACCATGCAACACAGGGATAACATGCAAAGTCTGGCTCTGAGAGTCTGACCAGTGACATTCTTTAAGATGCTACCCATTGTGTTTTTTTTTTTACGCATCTGTTATTTTATTTTCAGGCTCAACTTAACTCAATTATGGACAGTGGTTCCACACGTTATCTACTTAAATATTTAATGTATAATTAAATAAAACTCAAATAACTTGATTGAATCAAGTAAACTGTTATTTCGAACAAACATATGTCTGTCTGTCTCTCTCTCTCTCTCTCTCTCTCTCTCTCTCTCTCTCTCTCTCTCTCTCTCTCTCTCTCTCTCTCTCTCTCTCTCTCTCTCTCTCTCTCTCTCTCTCTCTCTCCCCTGGTAAACCCTATATGGGTAAAACATGTAAATGTAAAAATGCTGAAAGTTTTCTTTGATGGGTAGGTTTAGGGGTAGACACTCTAAAAAAAGGCTGCTATATGACACTAAAAGTGATTCTTGGCTCGTAATCACAGGGGAACCACTTTTGGTGCTATATAGCTTATATATACACTCACCTAAAATGATTATTAGGAACACCATACTAATACTGTGTTTGACCCCCTTTCGCCTTCAGAACTGTGACATTGATTCAACAAGGTGCTGAAAGCATTCTTTAGAAATGTTGGCCCATATTGATAGGATAGCATCTTGCAGTTGATGGAGATTTGTGGAATGCACATCCAGGGCACAAAGCTCCCGTTCCACCACATCCCAAAGATGCTCTATTGGGTTGAGATCTGGTGACTGTGGGGGCCATTTTAGTACAGTGAACTCATTGTCATGTTCAAGAAACCAATTTGAAATGATTCGAGCTTTGTGACATGGTGCATTATCCTGCTGGAATTAGCCATCAGAGGATGGGTACATGGTGGTCATAAAGGGTCAGAAACAATGCTCAGGTAGGCTGTGGCATTTAAACGATGCCCAATTGGCACTAAGGGGCCTAAAGTGTGCCAAGAAAACATCCCCCACACCATTACACCATCACCACCAGCCTGCACAGTGGTAACAAGGCATGATGGATCAAATCAAATCAAAATCAAATCAAATCACTTTATTGTCACTCAACCATATACATAAGTGCAACAGTAGGTGAAATTCTTAGGTGCAGTTCCGAGCAACATAGTAGTCATGACATGTCATGTACAACATTTAAAGGTCCCATGGCATGGCATTTTTCTATTATTTTATAATGTTTCCTGAGGTGTACTTATATTGTTAGTATGACTTTTACATCATAAAATGTCATAATTTAGAAATAAAAGGCATTTTTTCAATACTGCTGTTTGCCCTGTGGCTGAATGCCCTGCTTCAAGAGGCGTGTCTGCTGTGAGACTTCAGTAAAAACGGCCACTGTTGTGATTGGCTGACATCTTGTATTTTAAATGAGCGGAGGGGGCGTGGTTTAACTTGGTCTACGAGGCACGAGCAGGCACGAGCTGCTGCCAGAGAGACGGATGGACCTGAGTTCACTTCACATCAGTTCTCAGCATGTCTGAACTGTTGTAGTTACAGGTTATTAGTCTATTTCTAGTCGGAGGGACTGTCACTCATGTCAGAAAGTTAGTAACTTTAGTAAATTATGGATCAGCGCTGACTGGAGACGTGAACCGTTTAGAACGTACTAACGTACCAGAGACGGAGCTCAGCGATCGCTAACAAAGTTATTTATAGTACCTACTGAGTTATGAGAGCGCTGTCAGTCAGCGCGAGTTTATTGTGTTTGTATCTGAGAGTTCTGAATAAACACGAGTCCCAGTCACACCGAGTCCGTCTTCATCATTATTACCAACTTTGTAACACATGCAATGTACCATTACAGCTGTCGAGATGAACGAGTTAAAAGTAAGTGTTGATAATAGCATTATTTTTAAAATAAAATAAAAGCGTCAGTGACGCGCGTTGAGTACACAGCGCAAACAAAGACACAACAGCAGTAATCGAATGTAATCCGGTTTATTGTGGGGCTAGGCTGGCTAGCCTGAATATGCTCACGCTTAACTTACCCCCCTTCTGCTTAATCTCACGCCGCGTTTGGTGCCTCCGCTGTGGGCCAGATGCAGTACTGGGGGTCGGGGATGTTGAAGGCCAACGGCCAGTGCAGCCCGAGCTTCGGCGTGTGTGAGGCCGATGTTGAGCAGAAACTCATGACTGTATGCACATTTTAGAACCGGTAGACGCGACGAGGACGTACAAAAACACTGACTCACAAGATAGAAAACACCAAAACACCGTTCTGTCTGGAGAGAGAGAAGCCGCATTGTGTGCACGAATAATAAATAATTAGCTACACATCAGAAATTACTGATCACAGATCAGAAGGAACTGAAAAAA
Organism: Romanogobio albipinnatus; assembly: GCA_023566225.1. Lineage (NCBI taxonomy): Eukaryota > Metazoa > Chordata > Actinopteri > Cypriniformes > Gobionidae > Romanogobio > Romanogobio albipinnatus. The sequence goes on from CM042242.1 coordinate 30,560,925, forward strand.
GACTTCTGTTTTCATTTGTACATCCAAACACTGAGAAACTGCCAGCATTCACTCGTTCACAAGGAATGATCTCTCGAGCGTTTGCATGGGCGTGCCAGATTCTCTGGGCGGAGGAAAGGGAGGTAACCGTTCCTGCTTGGACGTCAAACCAGGAGACTTCAGGATTGGCTCGTCTGGCCTGTCATTTTCTCAAAGGCAGAGAGAGACAGCCAGAACTCGGGTTTACACCGATCAACATTTCTATCCACTTGGGGACAATATTCAGGCTAGGGGAACTCATATTAATGTTGAAAAACCTCATAAAATGAAAATTTCATGCCATGGGACCTTTAAAACAACATCAGATTACATCATCTGATGCGCCCACAATTACTCACAGCACAGTAAACTCTACAATAAACAATAAATACTTTACACAATGTGAGTGTAGTTCTCACAGCTTTAAACAATATACACATACTTACAATATACATATACTTTAACCAATATACACTAAACATACATTAAACAATATACATTACACTATAATAATAATAATAATAATAATATACAATGTACAGTATACAATATTATTCACAATAGAATCCAATGTACAATAGATGCTATATGATAAAGAAATGTGTATATAATGTGTGTGTATCTACAGTGGGTTGTGCTGAGTGATATTCTGTCCAGTGTGTGTTATGATCCTGATGGATCAAGAGTTGAGGAGTCTAATTGCTTGTGGGAAGAAGCTGTTCTGGAGTCGGCTGGTGCGTGTTCTGATGCTGCGGTACCGCCTGCCTGATGGCAGCAGTGAGAGCAGCCCATGGCTCGGGTGGCTAGAGTCTCTGATGATCCTCTGAGCTCTCTTCACACACCGCCTGGCATAAATGTCCTGGAGGGAGGGAAGCTCACCTCCGATGATGCAGCTGGCCGTGCGCACTACCCCTGCGGCTGCGGGCGGTACTGTTGCCGTACCAGGTGGTGATGCAGCCAGTCAGCAGGCTCCCTATGGTGCTGGTGTAGAAGCGTGTGAGGATGTGGCGGTTCATTCCAAACCTCCTCAGTCGTCGTAGGAAGAAAAGGCGCTGATGAGCCTTCTTCACAACGGCCTCGGTGTGGACGGACCATGAGAGTTCCTCTGTGATGTGGACACCGAGGAACTTGAAGCTGCTGACTCTCTCCACCGGTGCTCCATTGATGGTGATGGGGTGGTGTTCTCTCTCATTCCTCCTGAAGTCGACCACCAGCTCCTTGGTCTTGCTGACGTTGAGGGAGAGGTTGTGCTCCTGACACCATCGTGTCAGAGTGTGCACCTCCTCTCTGTAGGCCGTTTCATCATTGTCAGTGATGAGACCTACCACCGTCGTATCGTCAGCAAACTTGATGATGGTATTGGAGCTGTGGGTTGCCACACAGTCATGTGTGTACAAGGAGTACAGGAGTGGGCTGAGAACACAGCCCTGAGGGGCTCCAGTGTTGAGAGTCAGTGATGAGGAGATGTTGCTGCCCATTCTGACCACCTGGCGTCTGTTTGACAGGAAGTCCAGGATCCAGCTGCATAACAAGCTGTTTAAGCCTAGAGCCCGGAGTTTCACGTCAAGTATGGAGGGCACAATGGTGTTGAATGCTGAGCTGTAGTCTACAAACAGCATTCTCACATATGTGTTCCTCTTTTCCAGGTGGGAGAGAGCAGTGTGTATAGTGGATGAAATGGCATCAGTGGAGCGGTTTTTGCGGTATGCAAACTGCAGTGGGTCCAGTGAGGGGGGGAGAACAGAGCAGATGTGGTTTCTGATTAGTCTCTCAAAGCATTTGCTGATAATGGGGGTCAGAGCAACAGGATGCCAGTCGTTTAAGCAGATGGTTTTTGACTGTTTCGGTACAGGCACAATGGTGGACGTTTTGAAGCATGTGGGGACCACAGACAGGGAGAGGGACAGGTTAAAAATGTCCGTGAAAACTCCAGCCAGTTGGTTTGCGCACGCTCTGATGACACGGCCCGGAATGCCGTCTGGACCCGCGGCTTTACGGATGTTCAACCGCCGGAAGGATCGGGTTACATCCGCTACAGATACAGAGAGTGAACTAACCTCTGCATCTTCAGCCACGAGCTCTCTCTCTTTGGTCGGAACAACGTCTTCTACGCACTTCCTGATGAAACACGTTACGCTATCAGCGTAGACCTCGATGTCGTCATCAGAGGCCGACCGGAACATCTCCCAGTCCACGTGATCAAAACAGTCTTGTAGCATAGAGTCTGATTGGTCCGACCAGCACTGGATGGTTCTGAGGGCAGGTGCTTCCTGTTTCAGTCTCTGCCTGTAAGCAGGCAGAAGGAGAACGGAAGAGTGGTCCGATTTGCCAAATGGTGGGTGCGGGAGGGACTTGTAGCCATCCCAGAAAGGGGAGTAACAGTGATCCAAAACACGGTTCACTCTCGTGTTGAAGCTAACATGTTGGTGGTATTTAGGTGCAATGCGTTTGAAGTTGGCTTTGTTAAAGTCCCCGGTCACAATAAACGCAGCCTCAGGATGTGCGGTTTCCTGCTCACTCACTGTCCAATACAGTTCCTTTAGTGCCCGGTCTGTGTCGGCTTGTGGGGGAATATACACAGCTGTGATGATGACCGCTGTGAATTCCCTCGGTAGCCAGAATGGTCGACACAGAACCATGAGAAATTCCAGATCAGGAGAACAGAAAGACTTGATAGAATGTACGATCCTCTGATCACACCAGGATCTGTTGATCATAAAACATACACCCCCGCCTTTGCTTTTCCCTGAGAGTTCTTTTTCTCTGTCCATTCGATGCACGGAGAACCCCGTGGTTTCGATGGCCGAATCTGGAATCTCAGCAGACATCCAAGTTTCTGTAAGGCAGATAATGCAGCAGTCCCTCGTCTCTCGTTGGAAAGAGATCCGTGCTCTCAGCTCGCAGAGTTTGTTGTCCAGAGACTGAACATTAGCCAGTAAAATACTGGGAAGCGGGGGTCGGTTTGCACGGCGTCTTACTCTGATGAGCACGCCGGCTCTGCTTCCCTTTCTCCGGCTGCGTTTCCGCGGTCGGACGCCCAGACAAAGGGCTCCGCTGCCGTGTTTGTAAACAGCGGGTCGTCACTGATGAATTTAAAGTCCGGTTTTCGGTGTGCGATTGCCGAACCAATGTCCAAAAGTGTCTGTCTGTCGTACGCAGTAAGGCAGACAACATCCAAGACAAAAAACACAAAAACTATAACCAGAACAAACAAAAAACTACAATGTTGTAACGGAGCTCGCAACGCAGCAGCCATCCTCGGCGCCATCTTGAGTCCAAAAAAAGATTCAAGTTCTCATTCTGTTCTCAATCGTTCTCAACAGTTCTCATTCTGTTTACGTCAAATTCTGACTCTACCATCTGAATGTCTCAACAGAAGTCGAGACTCATCAGACCAGGCAACATTTTTCCAGTCTTCAACTGTCCAATTCTGGTGAGCTTGTGCAAATTGTAGCCTCTTTTTCCTATTTGTAGTGGAGATGAGTGGTACCCGGTGGGGTCTTCTGCTGTTGTAGCCCATCCGCCTCAAGGTTGTGCGTGTTGTGGCTTCACAAATGCCTTGCTGCATACCTCGGTTGTAACGAGTGGTTATTTCAGTCAAAGTTGCTCTTTTATCAGCTTGAATCAGTCGGCCCATTCTCCTCTGACCTCTAGCATCAACAAGGCATTTTCGCCCACAGGACTGCCACATACTGGATGTTTTTCCCTTTTCACACCATTCTTTGTAAACCCTAGAAATGGTTGTGCGTGAAAATCCCAGTAACTGAGCAGATTGTGAAATACTCAGAAATACTCGGCCCGTCTGGCACCAACAACCATGCCACGGTCAAAATTGCTTAAATCACCTTTCTTTCCCATTCTGACATTCAGTTTGGAGTTCAGGAGATTGTCTTGACCAGGACCACACCCCTAAATGCATTGAAGCAACTGCCATGTGATTGGTTGATTAGATAACTACATTAATGAGAAATTGAACAGGTGTTCCTATAATCCTTTAGGTGAGTGTATCTTAACATATACGGTAGCGGTGCTATATAGCACCTCAGTCAGCAGTGCTATACAGCACCTCAGCCAAAGAACCGCTGAAGAAACAAGCACCAAGATTTGGTGCTATACAGCACTTAAAGTGGTTCCCCTATGGTTATAAGCCAATTCAAGAACCACTTTTAGTGCTATATAGCACCATTTTTTTTACCTGCTAGGGGTATTTAAAAAAAGTGGTTCTTTAATAACCCTTTTCCACCAGAATGAACCGGGTGCTAGTTCAGAGCCAGTGCTAATCCCAGTTCATAGTTGGTTCGACTGAGGAGCCTTCTAAGAACCGTTTGCTTTTCCACATGCTGAGAGCCACAACAGAGCCATGTCTTATGTCACTGTATACGTCTCATCTTTCTCAGCAACGCTAGCGAGGCAGCGGCAGTGTTGCCAAGTCCGCGGCTTTCCCGCGGAATTGGGCTACTTCATCACTGTTGCCGGGCTGTTTTTCATGTCCGCGGGTTGAAGCGACCCCAATTGTGTGATATTTAGTAGGCAACCATGCCAAAAAACACATATTTTACCCCCAAATGATTCAATGATTTTTACCGGGGAAGCCCCCCTGAAACGCGATTGGGCTTGTTTTGAGTAGCAATTGGGCGAGTTTTGTTGTGAAAACCTGGCAACCCTGGGCAGCAGGAAACACAAAACACACCAGGCTTGTACGAGATGCATCGGCGCTGCACAGACCGATCCACGTATGATATAAAAAACTGCATGAGTGAATCAAAAGCATAAGGAGTCGTATGCTCTCCCTGGCGATCGGTCTGCACAGCACCGCTGCGAACAAGCCTTCCATCAACAATGCAAACGTTGCATTACTATTGATTCACATGGCTTTACGTTCCTACATCGACATCAAAACACAACGAAAACACAGCGAATCCAACGCATTCATGCAGTTCGCCGTAATTTGTATAGACGGAGATTACAAACGAGCAGCTGCTGTTAGCTCCATTAGCTGCTATTTCAACAATGGCGGATCTCAAGTTTGTGTTCATCTTGTTGACCCCGCCCCCAGTGCCTGACGTAATCGGTTCTTACTTCTAGCCCAGCAATGTTTTGGTGCTACTTAAGAACCACTTTTCCTGGCTCGGAGCTGGGGCTTTGGGTGTGGAAACACAAAGAACCGATTTGAAACTAGGCTCTGGCTCCGATCTAGCTCTAGCACTGCCTTGGTGGAAAAGGGGTATAATTGGCTTATAATCATAGGGGAACCACTTTAAGTGCTGTATAGCACCAAATCTTGGTGCTTCAGTGGTTCTTTGGGTTGACTGAGGTGCTTACCATATACAGAACCTGTTAAGATATGGTGCTATATAGCACCAAAAGTGGTTCCCCTATGATTACGAGCAAAGAACCACTTTTAGTGCCATATAGCACCATTTTTTTCAGTGTACTGTAGGGGGATAGAATACAGTTTGTATAGTAAAAAAAATCATAACATTTAATTGTGACAACATCCTGAAAGAATTTAAAGAATTGTTAGCTTGTTTTGTCTTCATTTTTTTTTGAGTGTTCATTTAGCTGCTGTGTCAATGCATGTTGTGGGTGTGATCATATGTGATCACTTTCTGTTTCTGGGTGAGATGTAACATTGTAAATTAACTTGATTAGGTTAGGCTAAAATCAGAATTATACAAGAGCACCACTGTATATTTGAGGTAAATTAGTCTTTCTTTTTTTGTTTGTGATGTCTGCGGCACATTCATTTTATTGAGAAGTTACTCAAAAAGTGTGGGGAAAAAGAGAATGTTCGTATTGAGGTCACCAACAATTATGCTTGCGCTAAGATGTACCTATAACACAAAGCAGATTTACCACATCACTTTAATTACCTGGGAACAGCTCGTTTTCTGTTTATTCTCTTAAGAGGTCATCAGAAAAAAGCATATGTGTGGTTAAAATGCTTGCAACATTGTCACTGCAGCAGTAACACTGAACTGTTCCTTTAAATAAATAAGAATGTATCTCCGCACATAAAGTGCAAAGTTCCCACATGAAAAAATACTATAGTATATTATAGTATATTATAGTAAAATTACAGTAAAATTACTCTAGTAAATACTATAGTGTTTGTGGCGAAGGGGCGTGGTTCTGCGAAGTCTGTAGCGGGAGAGAGAGACTGCGGAGACGAGCGGTGAGTAAGCAGGTCAAGTGCAGATCACTTACACCTGTCTCTCGTTCCAGTAATTGGCGTGGAGAGACCATAAAACCCGCGGTTGGGAGAGAGAGAGGAGAGAGAGTTTGGACTGGGACTGTGCACACGCTGTTGCCTGCTTCGAGACGCTGGAAACCAAGTGCCTGTTATTAACAGCCAAGAGAACCACAGACTGAGTTTATGCGCCCATGTGCGCTGTGTTTTTGTTTTGAGAAACTGAGGAATAAAGTGACAGTCCCAGTAAAAGCCGACCCCGTCTTCTTCCTTCCTTCACCCAGACAAAGCTTCATTACACTGGTGCCGAAACCCGGGAAGGAAGAAGAGTGCCGCTGCTATGCAGACCTCGCCAAAAACGCCGCTTGCGGACATAGTCCAATCGCTCGCCGGTCTTCACCAGCAGACCCACGAGGACCTGCTGGCCGTCCGGGTGGAACAGGATAAATGGTTCGAGGCCCTCATCCGGGCTCAGCACGAAGACCGCGAGCTGTTCCAGAGCTGGATGGTCCGGGAGGTCCGTCTAACACGGTCCGTCTAACACGACTCGGCAGCCACCATCAGCCTCTCGAAGATGGGCCCGGAGGATAATCCGGAGGCATTCCTCGACCTCTTCGAGAGGTCCGCCGAGTCCCGGGGGTGGCCCAGGTCTGACTGGCCAATGCGGCTACTGCCGCTCTTGTCAGGGGAAGCGCAGGTAGCCACCCACCAACTGCCAGTCCAGAACCTCCTGGACTACGAAGACCTGCAGCGCGCCATCTTGCAGCGGGTCGGCCGGAGTCCGGAACAACAGTGACAACGCTTCCGGACCCTGACCCTCAGCGACTCTGGCCGGCTCTTCGTCTTCGCCCACCAGCTCCGGGACTCGTGCCGCAGGTGGCTGATGGCCGGCGGAAGCGACGTCGAGGGAGTCATCGACCGGGTGGTACTGGAGCAGTTCGTCGCGTGGCTTCCCCAGAAGACTGCGCAGTGGGTCCAGTGCCACTGCCCGACGTCGCTGACCCAGGCCATCCAGTTGGCGGAGGACCACATGGTGGTGTGCACCGGGGTCGGTGAACCCTTACCATTGGCTTCTCTCTCTCTCTCGCCCTGCTGCTGTCTCTGCCCCTTCTCTCCCCAAACCTGTTCCCCTTCCCAGGTCGTGGGGGGTGTGGCCACCCAGGCCAGCCCCACGATGGAGAACGAGCGGGGCCGCTGAACCACCAGCCCCTCCCCGTCCGGTCCAGAGGGGAGCGGCGGCCGGCCAGGATCCCTATCCCTCCACCTCCTTTCCAGTGCTCTCTCCACGCCAATCACCAGACCTACTTCCGGCCACTAGGGCGGCGGGGAAGTCTCGGCCGGCTTGTTGGCACTGCGGGGATCCGGGGCATTTCATCGACCGCTGTCCCGTCATGGAGGTCGGGACGCTGGTCCGGGTCCCCGACGCTCCACAAGCCGCCCCCGATCAAGCCGGATTGTACCTGATTCCTGTGAGTATCAAGGGGGGTACTTATCAGGCCTTGGTGGATTTGGGTTGTAACCAGACCTCTATCCACCAAAGCCTGATTCACCCTGTGGCATTGGGTACTGGCCGCATGGTTACGGTGAGGTGTGTGCACGGGGAAGTGGTGAACTATCCGTTGTTGCCCGTGGATATTCTATTTCGGGGACAAAAGCATAATGTTGAGGTAGCAGTTAACCCGCACCTCAGGCATCCGCTAATTTTAGGGACCGATTGGCCAGCGTTTCGTGTGTTATTGGGGCATTTGTGTGCGGATGCTTCCTGGGGAAAACAGGCAAACCGGAAGGAGATGGTTGCTCAGCTGGGGAAGGTGGATTCGGGACCCCTGGGAGCTCTCCTGGGGGAACAGAGCGGTCTGTTGTTGCCTTCACAGACTGCGATGATTTTCCCCTGGAACAGTCCCAGGATGAGTCGTTGAAAAACGCGTTTGGCCAGGTCCGTTCCATCGACGGCCACCTCCTCCACCCTGACCAGCCACTCTCTTATCCCTATTTTTGTATTTTAAAAGATAGGTTGTATTGGATGACCCAGGACGCCCAGTCAAATCAAGATACAACCCAGTTGTTAGTACCTAAAAGCCGCCGGGAAATGCTGTTCCAGGCGGCTCATTCTAATCCTATGGCCGGGTATTTAGGACAAACTACTACACTCAACCGTCTAATGGCCCGGTTCTTCTGGCCGGGCATTCACGAGAATGTACGCAGGTGGTGTGCGTCTTGTCGCGAATGTCAGTTGGTGAATCCACCGGCCACCCCAAAAGCACCATTGTGCCCACTCCCATTAGTGCAGGTCCCCTTCGAGAGAATTGGTATGGACCTCATCGGGCCATTAGAGCGGTCAGCACGCGGGCATCGCTTTGCATTAGTTATGGTAGACTATGCAACGCGATACCCGAAAGCAGTCCCGCTCCGCACAGTGTCGGCGAAAAGTGTTGCGAGCGCACTGTTTTCATTAATCTCCCGGGTGGGAATCCCGAAAGAGATTCTCACCGATCAAGGCACGGCGTTCATGTCACTAACTATTCGCGAACTGTACGAATTGTTGGGCGTTAAATCGGTTCGCACAAGTGTCTATCACCCACAAACGGATGGCTTGGTAGAACGGTTTAACCGCACGTTGAAATCCATGATTCGTAAGTTTGTTCACGAGGACGCCAAAAATTGGGATAAATGGCTAGAGCCTCTGATGTTTGCTGTCCGCGAGGTCCCGCAAGCCTCCACGGGGTTTTGGATGCTGGATGTCCTTAGGGAGACTTGGGATGAGAGGGGACTTCGGCGAGTAAAAACGAAATTCAGTATGTCCTGGACCTGAGAACAAAACTCCACACTCTGGGGCGGCTGTCAATGGAGAAATTGTTACAGGCCCAGGACAGACAAAGACAGCTATACAACAGAGGGGCTAGACTCCGTCAATTTGCACCGGGAGATAAAGTACTTGTATTGCTCCCTACTTCCAATTCTAAATTACTCACAAAGTGGCAAGGACCCTTTGTAGTCACACGGCGAGTCTGGGATCTCAACTATGAGGTGGTGCGCTCAGATAGGGAGGGAGCACGTCAAATTTACCACCTCAACCTCCTTAAAAAGTGGTTAGAGGCAGAGTCAGTGTTGCTTGCGACGGTCGTGACGGCGGAGGATGATCTCGGGCCAGAGGCGATACAAAAGCCGCAATCACTCGCTCTGGCCCCGGGGGGGGGGGGGGATCATCTCTCGCCGTAGCAGCTCACTGACGTTAAAACGTTGCAGGCAGAATGTGCTGACGTGTTCTCGCCCCTCCCTGGTCGCACAGACCTCATTCAACACCATGTTGAGACGGAGCCGGGCGTGGTAGTTCGCAGTCGGCCGTACCGTTTACCCGAACACAAAAAAAGGTGGTTCAGGCTGAGTTAGAGGCTATGTTGGATATGGGGGTAATAGAAGAGTCCAGCAGCAATTGGGCGAGCCCGATAGTTTTAGTACCAAAACCTGACGGCTCAGTGCGATTCTGTGTGGACTACAGAAAAGTGAACGCGGTGTCGAAGTTTGATGCGTACCCAATGCCAAGGGTGGACGAGTTGATTGATCGGCTTGGGACCGCTTGCTTTTATTTGACGCTGGACTTAACTAAGGGATATTGGCAGATCCCCTTGTCGCCAATGTCCAAAGAAATGTCAGCTTTCACCACGCCGTTTGGGTTACACCAATTTGTCACCCTTCCTTTTGGGTTGTTCGGGGCTCCCGCGACCTTCCAGCGTCTAATGGACAGGATTCTCCGGCCGCATGCTGCATATGCTGCTGCGTACTTGGATGATATCATCATCTACAGTGCGGACTGGCAGCGGCATATGCAGCATCTGCGCGCTGTCCTAAAGTCGCTGAGGAGGGCGGGGCTCACGGCCAACCCAAAGAAGTGTGCGATTGGGCGGATGGAAGTAAGATATCTGGGCTTCCACTTGGGTCATGGACAGGTGCGGCCCCAAATTGACAAAACTGCAGCTATTGCGACCTGCCCAAGGCCCAAGTCCAAAAAGGAGGTTAGACAGTTCCTGGGGCTAGCGGGATAATATAGAAGGTTTGTACCCAATTATTCGGCCCTCGCTAGCCCGCTGACTGATCTGACTAAAAAGGAGGTGCCGGATACAGTTCAGTGGACGGAGCGGTGCCAGCAGGCTTTTACCCAAATAAAGGCTGCTCTGTGTGGTGGGCCGCTCTTACAAGCTCCTAATTTCTCTCTCCCTTTTTCCCTACAGACGGACGCCTCGGACAGGGGGCTGGGCGCAGTCCTCTCCCAGGAGGTGGAGGGGGAGGAACGGCCGGTGCTGTACATCAGTCGCAAGCTCTCTAAGAGAGAGACGATGTACAGCACCATAGAAAAAGAATGCCTGGCTATCAGGTGGGCCGTCCTTACCCTCCGCTTCTACCTCCTGGGCCGGGAGTTAACCCTCTGTTCGGACCACACACCTTTGCAGTGGCTCCACCGCATGAAGGATACCAACGCCCGGATCACCCGTTGGTATCTAGCTTTACAGCCTTTTAAGTTCAAGGTGATCCACAGGCCGGGTGCACAGATGGCTGTGGCTGACTTCCTCTCCAGGAGGGGGGGGGAGATGGCTCCCCGGCCTGGTGCGGGCGGTGGGGGTATGTGGCGAAGGGGGCGTGGTTCTACGAAATCTGTAGCGGGAGAGAGAGACTGCGGAGACGAGCGGTGAGTAAGTAGGTCAAGTGCAGATCACTTACACCTGTCTCTCGTTCCAGTAATTGCCGTGGAGAGACCATAAAACCCGCGGTTGGGAGAGAGAGAGGAGAGAGAGTTTGGACTGGGACTGTGCACACGCTGTTGCCTGCTTCGAGACGCTGGAAACCAAGTGCCGGTTATTAACAGCCAAAAGAACCACAGACCACAGTTTATGCGCCCACGTGCGCTGTGTTTTTGTTTTGAGAAACTGAGGAATAAAGTGACAGTCCCAGTAAAAGCCGACCCCGTCTTCTTCCTTCCTTCACCCAGACAAAGCTTCATTACAGTGTTTTTGAACCATACTATAGTAAAGATACTACAGTAAATTGTAGTATATTGTAGTATATTATAGTATTTACTACACTTTGTTATTTTACTGTAGTATATTTACTATAGTACGGTTCAAAAACACTATAGTATTTACTAGAGTAATTTTACTATAATATACTATAGTATTTTTTCATGTGGGTTGTGCCTTCAAAATGTCAAGCACAAGCACACATCAGCTTAAACAACAATTTGCTTTCTTTAGGGTGTTTCTTTTCTGTTAGTAAAGAACAATGCAGCCAGCACATATGCATTTTCATCTTTTTAATACACATTTGAGAACTTTTGCCTTTTTTTGGTAAAAAAAAAAGTATTTGTACAGCAATAATAATTTGTCAGGTTGCATGTGAACCTGAAAAAAGTCACATTGTAGTCAAAGTCATTGAGTAATTTTTTGACCTCCATGTAAAGTAAACCCATATGAGTATGGGTGCTTTCACACTTGGTTCGATTGCATCATCAAAGCAGCAGCTGTTAGCCGGTTGCTTAGTAAAGACAGCGAGCGTGAAGGCGGCAAAATGCATAGCGTTGCTCTGCTCACCTCAATTAAAGGGGTGGTAAAACACATTCTTTCGAAGGCTTGATTATGTTTGTGGGGTACACTGTAACATGTGTTCATTATTCGTCTTTAAAAAATTGCATTATTTTTCATATATTTTACCTTTATTCTACATTGCTCTGTCCCTCCTCGTAAAAACGGTCCGATAGTTTCCGGGTTCTATGAAGCCGGTCCCTCAAAAATACGCAATGGGCTCAGATTGGTTAGCTGGTCCCTCAAAAATACGCAATGGGCTCAGAATGGTTAGCTGGCCCAGGGTGTTGTGATTCGCTAACCGCCTAATGCACATTTGTCGGAAACGTCACGCCCCTTACCTTTACCGGTAGACTGTGCTTTGGGTAGTATTAGAAACAATGGCGTCAATAAAACCATACCAATTTGAGCCCGAATCAGACCCAGACAATTTTAGTGAAGATGATCGAGCAGAACCTGTTCAGTCCTCAAGAGTAAAGGCTGCGGATCTATAGTGAGCGCTACTGAATGACACTGTTACTTTTGTATTTTTAGAATGATTATAGACAAATATACTAAACATTGGCTTTACTAGTAGCCAAATCAAACACAGAACCATGTTTAGCATGCATGAAGATAAACAATACATAAAAGCTCTAATCAAAGAATAATTTACACTAATGCCAAGTTCGCTGTTGAGATTTAAAAAAAAGTTTGTAACGTTAGGTGTTTGTCGGATAACGTTAAGTATGAATGAGCATTTAACAAACTGGTTTGCAGAGCCAAACAGCATTGTCATGTTTACTTCCTTGCTACAACGTACAATTAACAATATGAACTATTACAGGAACACATTAACGAAAAATAAATCATACTTACAGGTTGTGGCCCGTAAACAGCTTCTGTTTTTAAATCCATTTTTCAGGATCAAGTCGTTGTGCGAATCCTGCATTGAACTTGCGAAGATTGTGGAAGCTTTCCTCCGTGAAATATGCAGCGGGAGCCGCGCGCCCGTTGTGCATTCACACTGGCAGTGTTTGTCTCGCGCAGCTGAACCACGGCTCGTGTATTGCAAATACAGACGAATATTGTCCATTATGTCACATTTTCCAGTCTTCTCCTCCAACCCCTAGCCTGACGTCGTCATACTCAATTCTAGTCAGAATTTGAGTCTGATACTGCTCCGTTGGGCTGTGATTATGGGGCGTGTTTAAACCGAACCAGGAAAGACTTCAATTGGATAGACCTACAACCAATCAGAGCAACGGAGCGACGCATAACATTAGTTGTCAAATGTCAACAGAACTCAACTGCACTGTGTTGCCAAGTCCGCGGGTTGAAGCGACCCCAATTTTGTGATATACAGACCCAGGAATGCGAAATTTAGCAGCCGTGCCAAAATAACACATATTTTACCCCCCAAATGCCATTTTTCCCCGAGAATAAGTCACGTTAGAAGAAGAAGATGAGTGTAAACGATCTTTGCCGGCGTCTAAAGCCCGCCCTGACAATTTCATTGGTCCGAACAGTTTCTGTTCGGGCATAATTACTTCTCTATGGATCAAGTCCAGACCGAACTGCCCGTGCAAAAATGTTTGTAGGCAGGGCTAAGTTCGTCTGGCATCCAGGCTACCAACCCCTGTCTGTCCCATGCTTTGATTTATGATGGGCAGCATATATCTGCTGCAAATGCGACCTGTTCCCCTCTGTCTCATACACACATGCATATAACATGTTGTATGTTCAACGCACTGCAACGCACCCTCGTCCCTAGGAAAGCTGAACAAAGTGGACCTGCAATCCGGATGAAAATAACAGCATTTCGTCTGCGTTGCGGCAACAACACTCCAGCCTACTAACTATACCACAACAACGCTTCCCTGCTGCGATACAAAATGGCCTCTAATGGTCAATGTTCTAAAGGCCAATTTATACTTCTGCGTTGGACCTACACCGTATCCTCTACGGCGCAAGTTACGCGTTGGTTTTAATTTATACTTCTGCGTTGTCTGCGTCAATGTGCAATCCCACATGCAGACTGCTAGGAGGCAGTGTCCACATGCATGTTGATGGTAACCCACAGTATTGAGGCAAAAGCTGAAGAAGAAGCATGTTTACATTGACGGAGTATCAGCAGCCGTCATGGCGACAGATAGCGGCTTTTCTTGCAGCTTGAGTTGTTGTATGTAATACAAATTAAGCATCTCTAGTAGATTAGTAGAGTTAAATAAGAGGCGATCTGGCCCTGGAATGCGTTTTTGAAATCATTTTTTTTAATCGTTTTTAGTATCGTTGGCTCATGCACAGACGAGCGCTTCAATTGATTGCTGTTGCGGAGACTATTCATTCCGTTGAAATCACAAAACGAAATGGACCCTAATGTGTCCCTGTTCTTGATATACAATCACTGATTAACATCTTTGGTTTTAATGAGAAAATAAACTATACACAGCGGACCTGTATTTATTCACTAACATAAACAAAGACAAAGACTCAAACAGGAAGCACCCGCCCTCAGAACCATCCAGTGCTGGTCGGACCAATCAGATTCTATGCTCCAAGACTGTTTTGATCACGCGGACTGGGAGATGTTCCGGTCGGCCTCTGATGACGACATCGAGGTCTACGCTGATAGCGTAACGTGTTTCATCAGGAAGTGCGTAGAAGACGTTGTTCCGACCAGAACAATACGGCTGTACCCAAACCAGAAGCCGTGGCTAAATGGGGATGTTCGCGCGGCACTCAATGCGCGGACCTTCACTTTTAACTCCGGTAATGCGGAGGAGCATAAACAAGCAAGTTATGCCCTCCGGAAAACCATCAGAGCAGCAAAACGCCAGTACAGGGACAAGATTGAAGGACAGTTCAACACCACCGACTCCAGAAGCATGTGGCGGGGAATTAACACCATCACGGACTATAAAGGGAACACAAACTCCACCGTGAATACCGCTGCCTCTCTCCCGGACGAGCTCAACACCTTTTATGCTCGCTTTGAGGGAACTAACACCGCCCTCGCGGAGAGAGAGCTCGCGGCTGAAGATACAGAGGTTAGTTCACTCTCCGTATCTTTAGCGGATGTAACCCGATCCTTCCAGCAGGTGAACGTCCGTTAAGCAGCGGGCCCAGACGGCATTCCGGGCCGCGTGATCAGAGCGTGCGCAAACCAACTGGCTGGACTTTTCACAGACATTTTTAACCTGTCCCTCTCCCTGTCTGTGGTCCCCACATGCTTCAAAACGTCCACCATTGTTCCTGTACCTAAGCAATCAAAAACCACCTGCTTAAACGACTGGCGTCCTGTTGCTCTGACCCCCATCATCAGTAAATGCTTTGAGAGACTAATCAGAAACCACATCTGCTCTGTTCTCCCCCCCTCACTGGACCCACTGCAGTTTGCATACCGCACAAAATGCTCCACTGATGATGCCATTTCATCTACAATGCACACTGCTCTCTCCCACCTGGAAAAGAGGAACACATATGTGAGAATGCTGTTTGTAGACTACAGCTCAGCATTCAACACCATTGTGCCCTCCATACTTGACATGAAACTCCGGGCTCTAGGCTTAAACAGCTTGTTATGCAGCTGGATCCTGGACTTCCTGTCAAACAGACGCCAGGTGGTCAGAATGGGCAGTAACATCTCATCATCACTGACTCTCAACACTGGAGCCCCTCAGGGCTGTGTTCTCAGCCCACTCCTGTACTCCTTGTACACACATGACTGTGTGGCAATCCACAGCTCCAACACCATCATCAAGTTTGCTGACGATACGACGGTGGTAGGTCTTATCACTGACAATGATGAAACGGCCTACAGAGAGGAGGTGCACACTCAGACACGGTGGTGTCAGGAGCACAACCTCTCCCTCAACGTCAGCAAGACCAAGGAGCTGGTGGTCGACTTCAGGAGGAATGAGAGAGAACACCGCCCCATCACCATCGATGGAGCACCGGTGGAGAGAGTCAGCAGCTTCAAGTTCCTCTGTGTCCACATCACAGAGGAACTCTCATGGTCCGTCCACACCGAGGCCGTTGTGAAGAAGGCTCATCAGCGCCTTTTCTTCCTGCGACGGCTGAGGAGGTTTGGAATGAACCGCCACATCCTCACACGCTTCTACACCTGCACCATAGAGAGTCTGCTGACTGGGTGCATCACCACCTGGTACGGCAACAGTACCGCCCGCAACCGCAAGGCCCTGCAAAGGGTAGTGCGCACGGCCAGCTGCATCATCGGAGGTGAGCTTCCCTCCCTCCAGGACATTTATGCCAGGCGGTGTGTGAAGAGAGCTCAGAGGATCATCAGAGACTCTAGCCACCCGAGCCATGGGCTGCTCTCACTGCTGCCATCAGGCAGACGGTACCGTAGCATCAGAACACGCACCAGCCGACTCCAGAACAGCTTCTTCCCACAAGCAATCAGACTACTTAACTCTTGATCCATCAGTATCATAACACACACTGGACAGAATATCACTCAGCACAACCCACTGTAGATACACACACATTATATACACATTTATTTATCATATAGCATCTATTGCACTTTGGATTTCAATTTGTGAACATATTGTATACTGTACATTGTATATTATTTCTATAGCTTAATGTATACTGTTATTGTTTAATGTATGTTTAGTGTATATTGTTTTAAGTATATGTATATTGTAAGTATGTGTATATTGTTTAAAGCTGTGAGAACTACACTCACATTGTGTAAATTATTTATTGTTTATTGTAGTGTATACTGTGCTGTGAGTAATTGTGTGCGCATCAGATGTGTAATCTGTTGTTGCTTAAATGTTGTACATGTCATGTCATGACTGCTATGTTGCTCGGAACTGCACCTAAGAATTTCACCTACTGTTGCACTTATATGGTAGAGTGACAATAAAGTGATTTGATTTGATTTTGATAAACAAACTCTGCACTACAAAATATTGTGTTATATAGCAGATGTAAGGATTAAACTATCATCCCATTTCTGGACACACACTCCTATCGGAGATTTTGTTTATTTATTTATTGACCTGAGAGAGAGGTTCTGGCAGACCAATCACAGCGCTTGCAGTCCGCGTAGAATTGACGCGTTGTTACATTTTTGGAGAGGTGCGCGTCAGGGTACGTTGTAGGGTACGCGCGCATCACACAGCCTACGGCGTAGCTACGGCCGGCGTACACTCGACGCAGAAGTATAAATTGGCCTTAAAGCGGCTGGTTGGACTATACGCGACCAGCCAAGCGTCGGTAAGCACCCAGTCGTGATCACGTTCATTTGACTGCTTTAAATGTGAGAAATCACCCTAAAACATCAATCATACAAAAGAACACATTCCTAAGTTCATATTCATAATAATAAAATAATTAATTTCCATGCAGCGAGAGTGATAGAGAACGCGTTATAATCATAGCTCTAAAGCGGCTGGTTGGACTATATGCGGCCAGCCAAGCGTCGGTAAGCACCCAGTCGTGATCACGTTCATTGGCTGCTTTAAATGTGAGAAATCCCCCTAAAACATTCATCATACAAAAGAACAGATTCATAAGATCATTCATAATAATAAAATATTGTATTTCCATGCAGCGAGAGTGAAAGAGAACACTTTATACTCAGATGACCACCCAGAATCAGACTGGCAGCTGCCACCACCCACTGACAGGTCACATGACCTCCCAGTGGCGGCTCCTCCCAGCCAGTTGAAGATTGAACCCCTTCTCCCCCGGCTTTTTTTTTTTTTTTGGCAAAAAGGAATTGCATCACTAACCAACATACAGTCTTTTGTTTCCTCTGAGATTAAAATGTATTTGGCAATACTGAGGAATTTTGCAGCTAGAAACAACTAAGGTTGTCTGCTTTAGCCTGGTAGCAGTCAGTGTGCTACAAAAAAGACAATTTACCACAGAGTATGTTCAAATTTGTTTAATTACAATTACATTACAATCAGTGTCAACCAGTGTGTGACAATGTCACTTTATTGCGTTCTCCAGCAGAAATGGGTAAAACTACATATTTATGTAAATGGAGACAGTACCTAGATCATCTCTAAAAAGAAAAAAGGTTTCACATGCAGATGCATGAGGTAGTTTGGAACATTTTATGAGAAAAATGGCTGAACATAATACTTACATTGAGTCAGCTGATAAACATTAGGATAATTAACATTAAGAGAAATGTATTAAGGTGTCATTTGTAACTTGGAGTGGAGCCAGACAGTAATAACAGGCAATGTAGCAGTTTAAAGTGTTATCCAAACGGTAAATATATGCCAATATGATGACAAACAATAAAAGGACAATAATGCTTAACTGACTAAAGATTCCATCCACTAATACGCTTTTGAGCCCAAAATATGAGATTTATGATCATGGCAGCAATGATTCTCAATTGAACATTCAATGACATAACACAAAATAAAACAGAAAAAGAAGAGAGAAATAAGAATTGTAATGCAGGGTGAAAAATGTTGTTTCCTTTTTTAACCCGATTTGCCTTGCAAGCTTTTCACCTCTCTGTTTAGTGATGCAACTATCTCCATCTGCTATAGTCTAAAGGGATAGTTCACCATAAAATGAAAATTAAATCATCATTTATTCACCCTGGTGTTGTTCTAATGCTGTGTGCCATACTTTATTTTTCGGAAAACAAAAGGATAATTTTTTTTAAATGTCCCACTCAAGCTCATCCATATAATGGTAGTGAATAGCGATCATCATCAAGATTTATATCATCAAGGGTGCAGTTCACCCAAACATGAAAATTCTGTCATTAATTACTCACCCTCATGTCATTTCAAACCATATCAGATTTCTTCAGAACACAAATGAAAATATTTTTTATTAAATCCGAGAGCTCTCTGACCCCTCCATAGACTGAAATTTAATTGCAACTTTCAAGACCCAGAAAGTTAGTAAAGGCATTGTTAAAATAGTCTAAACTACAGTGGTTCAACCTTAATGTTAAGAAGAGACAGGAATACATAAACAAAAATAACTACCTTATTCAACAACTTCTCTTCCCTGTCACTCTCTTACGCTATTCACTTTGTTGGGCCATTCAAAAAGTACAGCGCTTCCGGGTTTTATGGCAAAACGCCAGCTCACTATTGGCCGATCACGATCACATGATCACATGTATGCGTTGTGGTGCTTACGTGAATCGCATAGGAGACTGGCACGGTAGAGATGAGATTGCTGAATAAAGTCGTTATTTTCGTTTGTTTTTGCACAAAAAAAAGTATACTCGTCACTTCATAACATTAAGTATTAGTATTAGTCACATGGACTATTTTAACTATGTCTTTACTAACTTTCTGGGCCTTGAAAGTTGTAATTACGTTGCAGTCTATGAAGGGGTCCGAGAGCTCTCGGATTTCATCAAAAATAACTTGATTTGTGTTCCGAAGATGAAGGAAGGTGTTACGGGTTTGGAATGACATGGAGGGTGAGTAATTAATGACAGAATTTTCATTTTTGGGGGAACTAACCCTTTAAAAAAGATGTAAAAGTATCGCAGAAAGCGCATTCACGAGACTCTATAGCGCCGCTGTGCTTTTTCTGGGTGAGTTGGAGTGAACGATGGCGCGATTAGTGTCTCACGAGCACCACGCACAGAAAGGCAGAGGTCAGGATTTTTCTTAAATAATACATTTCGGTTATGTTTTTTTTTTTTTTTTTACTAAACCTCATCATACACCCCCCAGCATACTTGGAATATACGACACATGGTCCAAAAAAACAGACCATTTTATGATACTTTTGCGTCTTTTTTTTATTTAAAAAAAAAAAGCTTGATTCCAGTCACAATATTTGCTACTATTTATGTACGAGCGTGAGCTTTTCCCCCAAAATTTCTTCCTTTGTGGTCCGATAAATAAATAATTTAATATTCCCACCTGCTACTAGTCTCATTTTAGCTTTGCTCTGTCTTTACAATAAAGCATTCACTTGCTTTTCACATTGCTTGAATGCCTATACTATCAGGATTTTGAATTTTCATTTGCTTTCACTCCACTGCCTCAGGATGTCCTCTGCTGCTTGCAGGGTTGAGTCCTCCTATTAATGTAAAATAAATAAATAATATAAACAGCATTTTAACAAGGTCAATTACAGATCACAATGGCAATCACGTTTCCTGCATTAATGTATGATTCACCTATATAAAGTTAACATGTTAACTTTGTTAAGGTATAAAAAAGTTGCTTAAAAAAATTATTACAATTTAAAAAAATATATAATTTCATGTTTCATTTTTGTGTTAAAAATACCTTAACAAAGCAGAATCTGATGTATTTCTGGAATTCTTCTCTGTGTTCTAGACTGTAGAACGCAGACACAGGGATAGTTGCCAGTCCCTATTCAGAAGTAAGGAACTTGCATTAAAAATTAAACAACATATTTTGCTATATAGATTATTAAAGATTTTATTTTAACAGTAAATACTCATGTCTGTGAGTACCTTCTCTTTTATGAGCCATTTCACAAATCTGTAGTCATAGGGTTCATCTTTAGTACTAGGGTCAGTAAGGTCGATATCTTAAAGAAAAACATTTAAAATCAAAAGCAATATTAAGATCACTTTTTTTTTGAATAGTCATGTCAAAAGAATCACTAATCATAGAAAACCTAGAAATATCAGGCCTGGAAATGTATCAAATCTTAAAAATCCATTTAAATTCTGTATAAAATTAAAATGATAGAATTATTCTATAATGGATATTTATTTTTAATTATGGATATTGTATATTACCTAGTTTACAGACAGTTCTACAATATACATACAATTAAAATGATAGAAATACTCTAAAATGGATATATATTTTTAAATTATGGATATTGTATATTTTCTAGTTTACAGTCAGTGCTACAGTATTTTACTAGCTAGAAACTGATCTTTGTGAGTTCCAACTGTAAGAACCATTATTGAATATTCACGAATGGCTGTAAAAGATATGGAACAATATAAATTTATTATATTGTATGAGCAATAAAATCTGAGAACACTACAATTAAATCAACAAGTTCAAAAAGAGAATTCCTTTTGGGCTGATAGATCGGGGATTCTCAGATGTGAAAATGTTAGTTCTATAATCCATAAAGAAATCTGAGTTCCTGCTTTAATACTTTGTTCTACACCTTTTCTGTTACTTACTAAGATGTGAGATATCGACAATCATGAAGTATCCTCCCTGGGGCAGAATAGGTTTTAGGCCAACGCTCTTCAGACAATCTGCCAGCCTCAGTCGCTTTTCATGAAGTAGGAGGGGTAACTGGTGGAAATAGCTGTCCTCTGTTCCAAATACATCATATTCCCTCTGAAAACCTACTGCTACGGCTTCCTTAAGAACAATAATTGACAATGTCAGCCCACTGAAAAAAAACTTTATCTTTAAAATAAAGGAGCATGTTTTACCTGGGCAGCTGTGGCACAGTGATACACTGAGTTCTGATGGACGGTTTTTAAGTGCTTCAGGATATGCCCTGATCCCATTGCCCAACCCACCTACATTAAAATAATAAAAAAGAGATAATCTAAAATGACCTACTGCTGAGGTACTTCCAGCCAGTCAAAGAAATAATGACAAACAGAGGCAATTCAGATTGCAAAAAACCCTGTTGAATTTGACCATCTCACCTTCCACCCTGTGGCACTGAAAGTCTTGCCAGCACTCCCAATGGTGACAGTGCGTTCCCACATACCTGGCAGACTGGCTGTCAAAAAACCACAACGTTCATTTACTATGAAAGTCCACAAAACTGTGATATATTACTCGCACAGTTCTGCCCCCTACCGATCTTCACATGTTTTGATCCATCATATGTGAGCCACTCGTACACCTCGTCGCTGATGCAAATGACATCATGTTTAATGCACAAGTCAGCAATCACCTGAAGTTCCTCCTTCTGATAGACCTGCAGGAAACCACAGATAGGGTTAGGCTGTACATATAGGCATATGAATCTGTGGTAAAACTCTTACCCACTAATCTTAAAAAAAACTTTTCAACTCAGTTTCAGTTCCAGCTCTGAATTATCCAAATTTAAATATTTATATAAATTACACTACCATATTGGGTTCATTAAGATTAACAACATTCTTCCAAATAACTTTTTTTGTGTTCAACAGAAGAAATAAATTAATTCCGGTTAGGAAAAACTTGAGGGTGAGTAAGTGATGACAGAATTAAATTTTTTGGTGAACTATCCCTTTAATACTTTTATTCACTAACAAAAGTCACAGTAAAGACATCACAACAGATGTCTATTTTAAATCAATTCTGTTCGTTTAACGTTCTATTCATCAATGAATCGTGAAAAAAATAAAATAACGGTATGTATCAAAATATTAAGCAGAACAACTGTTCTATTTCATCTCAATCAACACACCACACAACCCATAACCTAACCCTGAGTTTTCTGCGTAACTCTCCACTCGGTTTTATCTCAGTCAACACGCCATAGGCCATGTGGCATGCCGACCCATTCACAGAACCTGTGTGACCCTCTGTTTTCAACATCGACAATAATAAGAAATGTTTCTTGAGCAGCAAATCAGCACAATGTAGGTTTAATTTCTTTGGTTATTTCTTTCTGTTGATTTGGGGCGAAATGTGAACCAAAGATTTCTTGACAGATTTCTTGAAATTCACTTGTGTATTGGATAAAGTATAAGAATGGGTAAAATTGTCTTATGTTTGTTGGTGACTGACTCACCTTGCCAAGAGGGTTATTAGGAGTGTTAATGACAATGGCTTTGGTACGAGGACTAAATTTACTCGCCAACTCTTCAGGAGACAACACCCAGTCAGCACTGGATAGAACAGGACCACAGCCTTCCCTCTGTCAATACACAGCAAGTATTATTCAAATTAAACGTTTTAAACTCAGATCAAGTTGACAGATCTTGTCACGTGATACATGAACATACTGGTTTAAGGGGCACATATACAGCTGTTCCTCCCGCCATCATTACCATTGGCTGATAACAGTCAAAGAATGGCTCCACAATAATCACCTGCTCATGAAAAGGAAATATTGAACATAAGGAAACAGACAGTGACTTTTTTTATTCTCTACTAACAATGTATCGTAGACTAATACTGACAGTCTAATTTTATGAACATGAATATTGCCTTGATAATGATATCTTTACCTCATCACCCTCATCAATAAGAGCCTGGAAGGTGCAGAAAAGTGCTTGATATGCTCCAACAGAAACCAAGATATCCTCCATTGGATCAATTTCCCGGCCAACAATCCTACTGAAGAACTTGGCCAGGATCTTCACAAGATTTGGGTGGCCCTGTATGACCGCATGTTGTTAGATTATTTAGAAAAGCCTTACTAATGTAGTTATATTATGCAGTGGTTGTTCGTTTATTTTACAAACAAATAGTTAATTGAAAGCTTAAAAGCGAGCAAAACAATTGTACTTCTAATATCTTACAAAAGCACGTGTGTACTGGTGCATGGGGAAACCTCCATTTAGTGCTTTGCAGAAGGCTTCCTGAATGAAACTAGGAGGGGGGAAATCAGGGAACCCTTGACCCAGGTTCACAACCTTATAATCGGCAGCCAGCTGAGTGAACTCCACCCTACCGATGAAATAAACAAAAGGAATAACATGCAATTTTAAACATCAAAATGTATTACCTTTATTTCAATATGTTGGATGCACAATGGTAAGTTAAGATCTACCATTATTGTTATCAGATACACAGCTCTCTGTAATACAAAAATGGCCAATTAGCGCCATCTTGTGACTCAAAACTGTCAATGCGACTATCGTCTGATAGAAATGGAGGACAGTACTTTGAAAATTCATGGTAAGCATAATACCTTTTACATAAAGACTATATTATAATATAAATACTATGTTGCTTGACAGATTATTTTTCCTACGCTATAATGGATTCTTTTTTAGCTCCATTTAAATAATTGAATAAAATAACTCAATATACGCATTTCCTTGTTTGGTAAATGCCGTGTAATAAGACCAATGTACAGCACTAAATGGCTACAGACCACCCATTTATAGGTCATGAAACATAATTACCATATATTTTTGTCAATTCCTTCAATCCTTCTCGCGTGCAATTTACGAGACATTATGCCCTGCGTAATAAAGCAGAAAAGCATGTAATAAGACAAAACGATTGCAAATGACGCCACTAAACCACGACTCGATCAGGAATACCGATTGACTGTGAAATGTCTCATACCTTATAATGAAAACCTGAGATTATTAATCTGTTTGACAACGAAGCTCCAGTCACCGCTGCTCTTCTCCACATGCCAGTTTTCTAAGAGCAGGTTTTCAGCTAAAGCCGTAAATCAGTAACAGATAGTTACAGATTAGAATAAGGCCACATCTCTAACAACTGAAATGTCAACTTTTAAATGTCGTGCAGACAATAATTCAGTCACATGACACTGACAGTATCGTCCTTGGGATTTCGATTCGAGACAAACGATAATGTGGTAAATGTCGATTTCATGCTGCAAATCTAAAAAGTAATGCACAAACATTCCGTTTCGCTCCAAACCTTGTTGCTTTACTTCCCCAGCTGTTAAAGACGTCACATATTTACTTCAGGCGTCTTCCTTACTCTGAGCCAATGAACCTGCGAGCAGAGCTCCTCCTCCAGTTATCAGTTTCTTTAGTAAAACTACTTCCGCTGTGGGCGGGTCCAATGATTGATAGCGTATACATATGGCGCTAACGCTGTAAATATACACATTGTAATTTGTAGTGATCATTCTTATTGTACAATGTTAAACAAACTGACAAAAATAATGTTCTTAGCATTATAATACAACGTGCATGGTACACCATGAATAGGGTTGGTTCTGTGACAATTTGCTTATGTGCCTGTATTGTGTTACTTTGGATGAAAGCGTCTGCTAAACCACTAAATGTAAATGTAGATAAATGTCTCGAACCTTGGCTTGACAGAATAATAAAACAAAATATGGACACAAATAATTCTCTTTATAAAGCTGACATCTTAAAAGTGACAATAGAAAACAAAACATTTCTTAACAATGAAACTTTGTGAAAAAGTGTT
This sequence comes from Romanogobio albipinnatus, assembly GCA_023566225.1. Lineage (NCBI taxonomy): Eukaryota > Metazoa > Chordata > Actinopteri > Cypriniformes > Gobionidae > Romanogobio > Romanogobio albipinnatus. Next base: position 30,585,752 of record CM042242.1, read on the forward strand.
ACATTTTTTTTAAATGTCTCTTTCAGTCCTAAGTACAAGGAAAAGTCCCTTTATCCCAAGAGCATTCCTCACAAATCCTCACTTCTTTTCACCCTTACTGCCTACAAGTCGGCCTTCTTGAGATCCCCAGCCAGTACACGACCCTTTTTTCTTGCTCTCTGTTTGCGCTTCTCTATCTTGGCATCCTTGCGTTGCTTAATATTCCTTTTCCGCTTGTCTTGTCTCTTTTGCATCTTCTCCACAACTTGCTGGCTCCTCTTTGTCCACTTCTTTTTCTTCTGAGCTTTCCTTTTCTCCTTCTTCTTCAATGATACATGCAAGAGTTCCTCATTGTCTTTGATCTTCATACCTTCAGCTTTGTAGAGAACATTGGTCCACTTCATCTTCTCTTCCTCTTTTTTTGCTTTGCCTTCATCCTTCTCCTTAAGCTGCTCCAGGTAATCTTTCCGCGCCTCAATCCGTGTTAAAAGCTGCTTGTAGTTCTTGCCAGTGAGCGGAGTAAGCATTCCTTTCACTTTCCTTTTCTTTTTATTCTGGATCAGCTTTGTTCCTTTGTCCACATATTCTTCTCCAACCTCCATCTTGTTGAAGACTATGAAGCTCTGCTCCTTTTTGGCAGGCGTGCTCGATGTTGAGCTGACTTGCAGTTGGGGTTTAGCTGTTTCTTCGTCCTCTTCTCCTGCCTGCAAAGCTGCAGCATCAGCTAACTTTTTCATTTGAAACTCTTTCCTTTTCCTCTTCTGACGCTCCCTTTCTAGTTTTCGTTTTTCTCGTTTCTTCTTTACCTCCTCTGAGGAAGGATCTTTGGGAGGGCCCTGAAAAAAGCACATATAAAGATTTGGGTTAAAACCTTTTAAAAGGGTTATAAAATACTAGGGCCGGGACTTTAACGTGTTAATTAAGATTAATTATTTACGAGACTTTAACGCGTTAATTAAAGGGGCTATATGCGTTTTTCTGAAATGTAAACTCGCGACTGACACCTGTGGCCAAAAAACAGAACTGCTCTTCATTTCTGCTCGCTCTCGCAGCGCGCGCTCGTACGTGCACACTTCACAAGTCATCTGCTGCAAGGAGGTCAACATTATGTTTACAGAGGTAAGAACAGTCAAATACATATGTTTGAGATAAGTGTTCTCTTATCAAAACGTCAAACGTGTAGCTGACAAACTACACAAAAAATTAATACATTAAATAAATAAATAAACCCATTTCGCCATTGGCATACACGCTGATGAAGGGCGCACAGACCGAAACTTTCGTAGAATATTAAAAACACAAATCTGAGCACTGTCCTTGACGACTGAGCACTGTCCTTGACCACTTATTATACACAAGTAGCTTACTATCACCAAGTATGAAAGACACATATACATAATACTATTTAGCAATATTTATTGACTACATGTCTTATGTGAAATAAAATGCATCACACTTTACATCTTCATTTACCTCTTATTTTTTGTTAAGATATAGAAACAACAAACAATATAATGTAGCTTTACATGGCTATATAATAATCCATCAGTTTTATATAGCGCTTTTCTAGACACCCAAAAAGACTTTACATTACTGATGCACTATTCATATTTATTTTTGTTTATATATATATATATATTCGGCTCAAATGCGAAGCCGCTCAAATGCGAAGCCGATGTTCACTCTAGTCCTTGCAATGCGCCGGTCTCTCTCAATCTTCGACCTTTTTTGGTCACTTGTCAGGGGTTTAACTTTTTTAGTTTTCTGTGGAGTTACTGTTGGTGTCCGAGTTGTCCTGGGTCTCTTCTGTGTATTCGTTAAATCCATTGCACTGCTTGCGAGTGTAGGCTACTCGCTGACTAGCGGTGGTGCCAGAGTGATCTGAAACGTTTAACATGAACGCGCTTGACGTCACATCCGCAGACAGCGCGGGAAAAGACGACCCGTCAGAAAATATGAAAAATAGGATACAGGCTTATAGGTGCACCCACTGTGAGCGGACAAGGTGTCAGTATGCTCAGCAGGAGATGTTTGAGTCATAAATGGTAAAATTAAAAGGCTATAGTTACGTTTATTTTGGGGGAAAAGTTGCATACTTTAGATTAGCCCCTTTAAGATTAATTACGCAAAAAAAATAAAAATAAATTTTAACCACACTTATTTTTGCACCATGGAACGTTTTTCAATGAATGAGTTTCGACGGACCGATTATACTGGAGCACCAACTAGCGTTTTTGACTTCCGACAACAACAAACCACAGTGAACATGAACGAAGAAGCTGACGAGACCGCTTTGCTTGGCCCCATGGATGGGAAATTCTGTTTTAAAAAACGAAAGGATGGAAGCATCAACAAGAGCATGGTTGTGTGCAAGCTATGCAACAAGGAATTTGCGTATCACCGCAGCACATCGAGCCTCAAATATCACCTCAACGCAAAACACATAGGAGTTAGCGTGGACGTTAGCCCGACTCCGAGTAAAGTTAAAAGGACCCACACCCAACCCACACTCCACCAGATGACTGGTTTCAAGACCAGGGTAACTAAGTCACTGGTCTGCTGGACTGAAATAAATAAACACTATTTTGTTGATTAAGCTTATGTATTCAGTCATTATTCAATGGTATACTAAAAATCCATGTGAAAAAAATTACTTCTCACTGTTCTCAGGTCAAATATTTATATGCAATTAAAATGCGATTAATTTCGATTAATTAATTACAAAGCCTGTAATTAATTAGATTAATTTTTTTAATCGAATCCCGGCCCTATAAAATACATTTCTTCATTTTTTTTTATTTAAAAAGGCACAATATGGAAGATTTTTGGATTAAAAGGTAACACTTTACAATAAGGTTCATTAGTTAACATTAGTTAACTACATTAGTTAACAAACTAATAATGAACTGCACTTATAAAGCCTTTATTTATCTTTGTTAATGTTAATTTCAACATTTACTAATACATTATTAAAATCTTGTTAACATTAGTTAATGCACTGTGAACTAACATGAACAAACCATGAACAGCTGTATTTTTATTAACTAACGTTAACAAAAATTAACAAATACAGTAACAAATGAACTGCTCATGGTTAGTTCATGTTAGTTAATATATACTAACTAATGTTAACTAATGACCATTATTCTAAAGTGTTGCCGATTAAAATATCCAAAAACCACTAGAACATTTTGTTGCCTTGTGTACTTACATTATCCCAAATGTTTCCAAAAATGTTTAAATACAGAGAAATAAGCAATTTTAACTATATAATATATTATGTGTTTTATTAGAAAGGTGAGCAACTAGTTGGATACATTCATCGACAGAAAACTGATCATTGTTATATAGCTCAATAGCCTAGAAATCTAGACGCACCCTAGTGGCAGCAAATCTAGTCGGTGGGCAGACTTAACATAATGACGGCAGAATTCTGCTGGTTCAGCGTGCTACTTGTAATCAAAGAAGCAGAGGAACAGCGGTCTTTCGAAACGGCTTTGGCCACGACTCTGGAAAACTTGGAGTTCAACTTTTCTTTGAGGAAAGAATGGCACTGAAGTCATTCTTAAGAAAGGAAGATGTGTTTGGAGTTTTGCCAACCGGATATGGCGAAAGTTTAATCTATCAACTAGTTCCACTTCACCTTCTTCGTTGCTCTTCGTCGCTATACTATTGCGTGCAGTGGGAATTTGAAAGACAACCGTTTATCCCACCTCTCAGATTGAGCCCTACCAATGGTGTCAGGCTAATAGCTCAACACAGTCTTATTGTTTAAATCTTAATTTACCACGAGTAGCTACCATGTTTTACCATGCCTAATATTGATCTAGCTTTGAGAAGTGTCTCATAGTAGCCGGCGAGTGAACACACAGAGTAGCATTATATCATAACTTTCAACACACTCAAATGTGTCTAATATGATAAAACAGCGCTGCGTTACCTCACATACTAATGACCGGAAGAAGTGGAAGCGGTCTTCTGCGGCATAATAAAAGCTCCACTGCTCTCGAGACGGGTGTTGTGCTTGTCTCTCATTAGCAAATTCTCCAGCGGCCTCATTCCGCTCTAACAACTTTCAGCCCCACTCTTCTTCATATTACAGTAATGTTAATAAATCTTTAATATATTAGTTCATCCATGAATATGATTTCTGCCCATCGGATTCTTTTCCACGGACTGTAGAAGTGAAGACTAAAATTCCCATGATTCCACGAAATCAAGGCGTCATGAAGCTACGTCTTCGTTTTAAATAAGCGACCTCTAGCGGCAAAAATTACATATATTGTTATACATATTGTGCCTTAAAAGTAATGTATATCGTGTTTGTGAAGAAAAACAATGTAGCTTTTATGAACAATTTACGCTATTTCTCTGACCCATAGAAAACAATCGATTCAGCATATTAACACTTAATAACCCTCTGACAGACATTACATTTTCTTCCAGTTTTTATCTTTTAGTCCAACTGGAGCATGTACCTGTCCACGAGATTCCTCAATCTTCTGGTGGAGCCTCTGACGAAGAATGTCTACGACATCAAATTCCTGTGATGTTCCACCTAACATGATGAATCAGTGAAAATGCATTAATATTCAACAATAATAAAGCATTCTGAATGAACTAATATTCTCTCTATACAAACTGTTTTTTTTACCCTCAGGCTTCTTTTGTGTCTCTGAAATCCCATTCTGAACAGTTTTTCTCTGAGCTGGAGGTGCTGCACGCTGAGTGCTCTTTGAAACGGTCTTATTTTTGCTTGCATTCATGTTATCTCCTTTCGTTGGATTTTGCTTGTTCTTTTTCTTCTTTGGAGGAGCACCATCTTTAACCCCACTGCCTTGGAATGGAACTAAAAGGGGATTAATAAAACTTTAGTCATTATAATTAACAAAAAAAAAGTTATGTTGTGCTTCTTCAACTGCTTACTTGAAAATGCAAACGTCCCATGAACAAATAAATAATCCAACAATACAAATTTCACCAATGCTGCAGATTCAGTATTCACTAATTTATTAATGCGTCATTAATAATTCAGAACATTACCATAGGGTCTTTTCTTTGGCTCCTTTTTCTGAGACACACATACTTTACGTGTCAACTTCTCCAGGTAATCATACTTCGCAGCAAGACTGGCCATGTTTCCTATTACAAAAACACAAACAGACAAATAAATAAATGCAATAGATGCAGATAGGTAACATATTACTTACGATTTTAGCAAAGTCAGTGTGGTGTGAAAGCTATGCAGTATTTTATGATAACAATAACAAATACGTCAACGAATAAATGTAATAAACGTATCATTATGCGTTTAACGTGTTCGAAGTATTTACCTCGCACAATCAAAACCGTCAATCGAAATTTCGCCGCACAACTTCTGTGATGTTTTAACCGTGTTTCATACGCTGGAGAATGAATAGACAGGCATTTTTGCCTCCCTGGAAATTACAATCGGAATCGGATAAAAGCCTTCAAATGTGGACTGTATAGTATACGACAGCCCTAATAACTTCACCAAATATGTATTCTGAAACATGCCCCACGTGTGGATGATCTTGCGCATGCGTATGCTGATGGCTCAGAATCCCCGGAAATGGTTACATTGAAATCATTCCCCTGAAAGCGAAGCGCAAGACATTTGTTATGTAGTCGACCCGTCTATGAGTCGACCTGACAGCTACAACAATTTCAGCTAACATGAGCGCTTACAGATTAATGCTGATGTTCTCTAATAATACATGTAAGATCATTCGAGGAAGTGTAAGTTCATTTTCATTTTTCCCTCCTCATAGAGCGGGTTTCCATTCAAATAAAGTGTATTTACTATACAATGTTTGTATTTCATTCTTGACAGTTAAAGTGTAGTTCGTCTGTTCTCTTCTCAGATTCTCATCTCACCCAAGAGGACCCTGTTCGTGACACGACAGGGTTTATTCAGACGTCAGGATGACCCAGTGCTCCTGTGTAATTCTGTTTAGTTTTCTCATTTACTATATTCTTAATTGACTAGACTGACTACATTAAGTTACCGTTCAAAACTCTGTGTTCCGCAACATTTTTAGTGTTAGGCAAGTCTCTTATGCTCACCAAGGCTGCATTTGTTGATCAGATATACAATAAAAACTGTAATATTGTGAAATGTCATTACAGTTTAAAACGTTTTCTAATTTAATATATTTTAAAATATCATGTATTCCTCTAATGTAAAGCTACATTTTCAAAACCGCACTTATTACTCCAGGCTCACAGAAAACATTATAATATGCTGATTTGCTGCTAAAAAAAAATGTAGGCTAATATTATTATCATTAACAATATTATTCTAAATATTGAAAATTGGGTGTGGGCTGTGGAAACCGCAATATATATATTTTTAAAACAATGTAAAAGTATACTTTCTGTCACTTTTGATCATTTTAATGCATCCTTGCTGAATAAAAGTATAAATTTCTTTATTTTTTAAAACTCTTACTTAGCCCAAACTTCTGAATGGTAGTGTTAAAAAATGGTTAACAGTTAGAATGAGTTTCTAGTAGGCTAGTGACTAAAACATAGCTGTCTTTTTTTCAGGCATTATACTTGAAAAACCTTCAGAGCCTTCTGATTTTTAAAGTGTTGTTTTTTCCGTAGGTAACCTAGCTAGGTTTAGTCAGCGGTCAAGTTCCACTGTTGCGAGAACGGAGAAAGGAGAAGACTCCTTTCTGAAGTGGGTTCTCTTGTTGATACCTGCCACCACCTTTTGTCTTGGAACATGGCAGGTACATGCACAAGGGTGGTGTGTTTATCTGTTAAAACTCATAACTAAAACGGCAATTTGCTGTTTGTTAAAAGCTTTCCATTTGATTTTGTAGTTAAAACGCAGAAAGTGGAAGCTGGAGCTGATCCGTGATCTTCACAGCCTGACGACTTCAGAGCCTATCCCACTGCCCATAGAGTGAGTCTGTGCCTTCTCACATCCATGTGTCATATGCTTTAGTGTTATTACGTTTAGACGTTGTGATGAACTTAATTTTGATTTAATCTGTGTGACAGTTCTATGGAAATCAAACAGCTGGAGTACAGGCGAGTGAAGGTGCGTGGGTGTTTTGATCACTCAAAAGAGCTGTATGTCCTGCCCCGCTCCCCTGTGGACCCTGAGAGAGAGACCCGGGAGGCAGGCAGGATTTCCTCCAGTGCAGAGAGCGGAGCTAATGTCATTACACCATTCTACTGTACCGATCTGGGGTACAAACACAATCAATTTTAAAATTTCACTTAATTATGTTCACTTGCCTTTCACTCTAATATGGATCAATTTTTAGGATCACCATCTTGGTGAACAGAGGTTATGTACCCAAAGCAAAGATCAGACCAGAAACCAGGATGAAAGGACAGGTAATAATGTCTATTACCTATTAGGCTTTTAGATTTTTCAGATTATGATAATTTTTTTATTACATTATCTTAATCTGTCTTCATGTTAAATCCTTTTTGAGGGGTGTTTATATTTTCTAAAAGGTGACTGAGGATGTGGATCTTGTTGGCGTGGTGCGTTTAACCGAGCAGCGGAAACCATTTGTCCCTCAAAACAATGTGGAGGCAAATAGGTGGCACTATCGAGATCTGGAGGCCATGGCGAAGGTTACTGGTGCTGAGGAGATCTTCATTGATGCTGTGTTTGGTTAGAGTTTATCTTAATATACTACTTTTTGGGGAATATTTAGTATAAACCGTTAAAATGTCTTACGGATGTGATCACATCCAATTTAATGAATGTGAGTCAGTTAAAATCTTTCAACTATTCTTTCATTCAGACAGCACAATACCTGGTGGGCCAATAGGAGGGCAGACAAGAGTGGCCTTGAGAAATGAACACATGCAATATGTCATCACATGGTTTGTTAAACTAATTTCTTTTTCACTAATTTCTTTTAAATTATTTTTTATTTAAATCCTCATGCTTTATCCTTGAATTTAAAAGGAAACAAAATTACTTTAAAACAATTTGATTTCATATTGGTGAACTGTTCTTTAACTGACTATGTATTGCTTTTTTAGGTATGGACTCTGTGCTGCTACCTCCTACATGTGGTATGCAAAATTCATCAAGCGTATAGCGTTATAAATAAATTGCAGCTCTTTGCCCTTGTAAAAATACTGTAGAATAATAAAGCGCTTCTAATGATGAACCAAATGCTGCTAAGATGTGGATTTGTGGTCTAATAAAATAGTGAGTTAAAGAAACCTTCATGCTATGATACAAAGGTTATAAAGGTGGTGAGGTGAGATGGTGGTCCAGTGGGTTAAACCACTGATATGCAGAAGGTTGCTGGTTCGATCCCAGCGGTCACCACCAGTGTGTCCTTGAGCAAGACTTTACTCCATGTTGCTCCGGGGGGATTGTCCCTGTAATAAGGGCACTGCAAGTCACTTTGGATAAAAGCGTCTGCCAAATGCATATACAGGTCCTTCTCAATAAAGGCAAACTTTAAGCCTCGAAAAAACATCCAAGGAGGCCACAGGATGACAATTGAAAAAGTGCTTTTTGAAAACATTTAGAATGAGATCAGAATGTAGAATTGCTAAATAATTCTTATAAAAACACCTAGTTTAATAAAAAGTTTGAAAACAAGTAGTGTTGTCAATTACAGCAAGAATACTGGAGTAAATAGGTGTGTTCAACTGAAATGGGACTGTGCAGTCCAATCGGTGTATGACAAAGTACCTCTTCATGTGGCGGTCAACAATGAAATGCACTTTAGTTTTTTTATTTTTAGGGTATTTTAATGGTACTAAATTATATTTATGCAGTAGTTATCCAGTTAGTCACTGAGCATAGACCTGAAAATTAAATTTCCAACTGTCATTCATGCATTGGCTAGCTTGGAAAAATAGGTTTTAAAAGGGAATTTAAAAAGTTTGAATTTTGCATTTATGAAAAATGCACAAATACATTCAATTTTTATATGAAATACATTTTCCAAAATGTTTTACTCAAACTGCACAAATTGCAGAAGAGCACTAGAGGGTAATACGTGGACAATGGGAGCCCTTTGAGTAAAAAAAAAGAAAACGTTTAAAAACCTTTTAAAGGACTTCAACCAGATTCAAGGACTTTTTCAAACACCATTTTTTTTTTTTTCATTTCAAGCACCTGTCAGATTCATAACCCAGCATATGTAGCATTACAAAAGACCTCTTAAAGTAAAATACTTAAAAGGAACATGCCAACTTTTTGGGACTTTAGCTTATTCACTGTATCCCCCAGAGTTAGATAAGTCCATACATTCTCATCTCCGTGTCTGGTTGTGTCTCAACTCTTGTCTGACGCACAGACTACTAGCCTAACTTAGCACAAAGACTGGAAATAAATGGCTCCAGCTAGCTACTGCTCAATAAGTGACAAAATAAACATGTGATGTGTATAGAAAATGAAAAGTTGTGATTTTTCTAGACCGATAAGGCTAGGAACTTTACTCTAATTCCTGCGTAATCAAGGAGCTTGAGCCGTACCATGGGTGCAGCGGCGCAACGATATTATAGAGCCTGAAAATAGTCCCAGCACACTGTGTAAGCAGGTTGTCACGTTGGTTATGTTGACGGAAGTTAGCCTATTTTCAGGCGCTGCGTGAGATCATTGCTCCGCTGCACCCATGGTACTAAAGCAAAGTTCCTTTATTTTTATGCAGGAATGAGAGTATAGTTCCTATTATAGCTAGCCATAATCGGCCTAGAAAAATCGCATTTTCATTTTCAGCAAGTGTATGTACTGCTTTCCATCGGTTCAAGTTTCCCCCGCTACACTTCCACCCCCTGAACATAAGCAACGTTTCATTCTGTCTTTGATAGACAATTTTTTTAATGAACACCATTCTAAACAATTTCTTTCAAATTTAATTCAAGCACTTTCAAGAACCAATATTTGTTTTCAAGTACTTTCCAGGCCTTGAATCCATGTGTCTAAAATTCAAGTACTTTCAAGAAGCGTGGGAACCCTGGTAATTATTTTTAATCATATATATATATAAAAATATAAAAAGGAACCAGTCAAACTAAATACACTTGTGTGAACATTATTTATTTAACAAGATGGAACCTCAACCAAGTTTAGTAGCCAGCTCCTTGGCCTTTGCCTTTTCAAGTTTAGCAATGCGAGCAGTTGACTTGGGACCCAGGACATTGCCTCCCCAGTGACGACGGATCTAAAGAAAATTGAAACGGAAGAAATAAATTAGGTTCTAAAACGTCAAATCAATATTGTTACATTTTTTTTTACAATTATAACCACAGCAGGCAACAAACTGACCTCCTCATATCGGTCATTGTAGTTGGTCTTGATAGCTTCCACCAGTTTAGCAAGAGCTGCTTTGTCTTCACTAAAGGAAGGGAGGGAAACATTAATGTAAGGGTCTATGTCCATAATGCCCAAATTAGTGTGAAACTGCATATCATTTTGCTCAGGGTTAAAAAGCTCATTTTGAAGCCACATGGTTGTTCAGTTGAAGAAATTCAGACATCATAGCCATACGATGTGCAGCACAGGAAAGTGAAACATGAAAGCGGTGTTACTCACGGGTTGGTCTGTGTGAAGGCAACAGAAGTGCAGGTCTTTCTGTGCACAAGTCTACCCAGTCTGGCCTTTCCCTTGACAATGCAGTATGGGACACCCATCTTACGGCACAGAGCAGGCAAGAACACCACCAGCTACAAATGATACATTAAATTAAACAACAAACCCTGCATACACAAAATCAAAACAATTCTGAAAGGAATTGTTACAGAAATGCTCGACATTAAGTGGTTGTTGCTCAGGGTTAAAAAGCTCATTTTTAATCTTCAGCTTGAATTCAGGTGAAGAAATTCATTACATCATTGCAGACAACCACAACAATTTATGATGTCCATCCTATAGAAAAAGAACAAGTGAGAGAAACGTACCTCGATGGGATCCACATCGTGAGCAATAACGACCAGCTGTGCCTTCTTGCTCTCCACTAGCGTGGTCACTGTGTTCACACCTGAGAAACAACAAGTGTCAAAAAAGAAAAATAGCACTGGTTCTCATGGGGAAAAAAAGTTAACTTATTGTTCAATAAAGTGCAAGAAAAAAAAAAAGACCAGAGATGCACATCAGCTAAGACAGGAGGGCCTTTGAATATTGTCTTGGACAAAAGGAGGCCTTGAATTGAGAGAGTTGAAAGCCATGTACAAATGAGCAACTCGGGAAAGGATTGTACCATTCAGTGTCTTGAACGAAAATACGCTCTTTAAAAAGACCCACCTGCACGGAGGACTGGTGGCCTCTTAGTGGGCACGTCTCCCTTTCCAGCAGCCTTCTGTTCAGCACGAGCCAGCAGTCTCTGTTTCTTCTCCTGCTTGGTCTCGGGCCTGTACTTATGGGCCAGCTTGAACAGCTGGGTAGCTACAGAAGGTAAAATTAACATTTTAAAGTGTAAATGTAAAAGCCATTTTAGTTAAATCAAATCTAGAAAGAATGCCAGAAGGACCTCCAAGCTAACAATTTAGGACCAACTTATGGCAACACTTATTACAGTACAATTCCTAAGCATCAATAATATACAACATAACCGTGCATCAGTGATCTTGGTGGGAATTGTCCACATCAATTATTCAGATAGCAAATATTCTTCACATCATCTGCACCTCCAAAAAACCAAATCTAAAAATGCCACAGAGGTCTCAAATAAAAGGTTTAGAGGCCGATCAATGTTGTTAGAGATTAGCTGGTGGAACTATTGGTTCTGTAAGAATTAAAATTGCAATAGTTTAATTTCATCTATGAGACAATGCCACTTGAAAATTACATTTAAAGGGATGGTTCACCCAAAGATGAAAATTCAATCATTACTCACCCTCATGTTGTAAGCCTTTCAATCATCTTCAGAACACAAATTAAGATCTTTTTAGTGAAATCTGAGAGCTTTCGGTCCCTCCATTGACAGTCAACACAACTACCACATTCAAGGCCCGGAAAGGAAGTGAAGACACCATTAAAGTAATCCATGCGACTCCAGCAGTTTAACTTCAATTACAAAAAGCGACAAGTGCCTTGTTTGAGCAAAAAAAACACATTTGCACCACAATACCAGTTTATTTACAAAATAATCTCCGGAGCGCGTTCACGTAACGTGTCAACGCATGTGCCGTGGTGCTCTTGTGAACATGCAAAGAAAATTGTAATTAAAGTGGTAAATTAAACACGTCGCTTCATAAAATTGAAGTTGAACTACTGGTGTCACATGGATTACTTTAAATGATGTCTTTACTACCTTTCTGGGCCTTGAAAGTGGTAGTTGCGTAGGCCATCAATGGAGGGACAGAAAGCTCCCAGTAAATCTTCATTTGTGTTCTGAACAGGAGTCTTGTGGGTTTGGAACAACATGAGGTTGAGTAAATGACTTCTCATTTTTGGGTGAACTAGCCCTATAATTACATTGTGAATTTATATCAGGGTTAATTCATTGTTCATTTTAACACTGTTAAAAGTACAGCACTTCTACATTAAGCAAAGTCTTCGTCCATATTACTGATTTTCAGTAAATATTTTCTATTTTTAATTATTGTATTGGCAAAATTCACTATCATCGACCTCTAAAAGCACCGTTGTACATATAGCATCAGAATGTCAAAAGAGACTCCAGTCAAGTGAATGCCTCACCGGTCTGGCGGTCCAGAGCCTGGGTGAACTGGTTGATCGCAGGGGGAACCTTCAGACGCTTGTATAGAATGGCCCGCTGCCGTTGCAGCCGGACGTAACGTGGCCATTTGACGAATCGGGTCAGATCCCGCTTCGGCTGGATGTCTTGACCTGAAGATCAAAGTGCAAGACTTTGATTAGTAATGAATGGCATTAAGGTTAAAACAGCCAAATGATTAAGATATTTGTGCATCAGAGATCTTGGTGGGAGATTGTCTGCATAGTTGTTAAGATAGCAAATATTCGTAACATCATCTGCACTTATTTGACTGTTACACACTTCAAATGAACGTGTGGTCTCCAATCGCAACAGTCCGATTGTTACTCACCAATGCCAAAGTTCTTGGGCCTCTTCTCAAACAGGGGATTCACGACTTTCTTGGCCTCATGCTTCTTGGCCACTGAAGGGGCTGGTGCCACCTTCTTCCCCTTAGCCTTTTTTCCCTTAGGCTATGAGAAGACATTACTTAACATGAGTTCATCCACAATGAGAGGAAAATTCAACAGAAACAGCATTTTATAGCTTTTGCTCAGTTTAAAATATAAGAGTTCTACATAAAAGTTCAGGTGAAGAAATTCAAGACATCACTGCAAAAGCCACACAAAAAAAACCCTTGATGGGTCAAACACACCAACTTGTGCTCTGGACATGCGTTGTAGCAACTTGTACCAATTTAGCATTGCATTTCCTTCAACCAGAAGTAGCAAATTAATAAACAAACTGGCGTGTTATAGTGTAGAATAAAGACCGCTTGTGTTGAAGCACCAGCGGGCCGATCCGATTCATTTCTGGCCTACAAACCAAACCGCTAACATGTTAGCCTTCGAGTGCATTGTTGAATTACTCGTAATAATTAACGTGTTGTTAAAAATATAATAATAGAGTGAGGCCGTTTCAAAACTACGGACAAGAACAATTACAGGCTTAAGGTCTAAATGCGCCACATCTCGAGGCAAGCAAGCGAGGCAAGCGGTCGCTACAGCTCACAGAAGTTCTCATAATTCTTCGTCTACATACTTAAAACGATCACAATTTTGGTTCAGAGCGCAAGCGGTGGTGCTTTATTTTCCATAACCGATATAGTATGAGCCCTAGAACACCCTCCAAAATAGGATGCTTAAGGATTTTTAAAGAGAGAAGGCTTCCCAATCAAAACCATCCAACACTCACCATGTTGGTTCAGACGGAAAGGAGGAAGAAGAGGATTGTGGGAAATTTAACTACCGCGACATTTGGTAATACTGACGTCATCTATAAGCGACAGAACAATGCGGGAGGCTCATGTTTATTTGAAGAGATATTAGAAGAATGCTTGCAGTTGTAAGTAGCGATGTTTTTTTATATTTAAGCTATAGTACCTACACGGTTCTATTATTCATGCGTGATGTACAGTCGCAGAAATATTCCCGCGCTGTTTAGTTACTGTGTCTGAGAGAAACAAACTAAATCTCGAATGGAGACATTCGCAAAGGCATTCGTTTAATTGCGTTGAATAACTGACCGTACTCTTGGCTCCACTTTTACGTGTTTCTTAAAATAGCCAGAATAGAAATGTTCACAGACCGACGGGCGGTTATTAAATCCACTCTCGTAACGTTAGCCATCACGTACCGCTCTTAAATATGCAGGAGGATTTACAAATGTACAGTATGAAATGTAAAAAACTCTCTACATAGGGTTAATTTCTAACTGCTAGTATGAAACATGCAATTACCAGTAGACTATTATTAAGGGTGAAATGAGTATATAATTTCATGATTTTTCATCATTTTTGAGCACATTATTTCATAAATAAAATTATGGAAATGCAACAATGCCTGTTTATTATATGTTCAGTAACTTAGCAGTTTGTGTGATAATTAATTTGTAATTCTAATAAAGTGTTGTTTCAGTATCTTTAGCATTAAGTAAAGTGTGACTGAAGAGCGCTGAGATGACCACACAGAGAGTCCTCCCACAAAGCAAAGAGTCTCTACTGCAGAACTACAACAAGAGACTTAAAGATGACATCAGGTCAATTCTAGACAATTTTACAGAAATAATCAAAACTGCCAAGGTATGTTGGCATGCATTGTGCTGTGTGATTTTCATATTGGTATGATTTAGCTAAAGGTGACACTAATCTGGTTATCTCGTCAATCAGGTGGAAGATGAGACTCAGGTTTTCAGGGCGACACAAGCTGAGCAGGACCACTATGAAATGCATGTGCGAGCCGCCAACATTGTAAGATCTACAGTGATGGAGATAAATAAACACCTCAGATTTCGGTGACATTAACCAGTTAACACATTTAAAGGGATTGTTCACCCTTAAATGAAAATTCTGTCATCAATTACTCACGCCATTCCAAATCCATGTTTTCTGGCCACAAATTAAGATATTTTTTATGAAATCTGAGAGATTTATGTTTTACATAACAGATTGTAAAACACTGGTCAGAGTGTATATGTATAGAGCACTTAAATATGGTAAACAGAATCTCAATTGTACTGTGACACGCGAGAATAAACCTCATTGGTAAACCTCACGTGTTGCCGTGACACCTTATTGTATGTCAAGCTTTCATTTGCCATACTTGATGTGGTCTATGTTTATATCTGAATAAATAAATTAAATCTGTTCGTCTTATAAAGCTGCCATGTCTCATTTTAAGACTTGGATTAATATGGATTTATTTTACGACTGTTTTACATTTTGAAGGGAATAGATTTTAAATGGAGGGACTAAAATCTCTCAGATATCATTAAAATAATCTTCATTAGTGTTCTGAAGATCAATGAAAGTTTTATGGGTTTGTAATGACATGAGTGTGAGTAAATGAAGACAGAATTTAAATTTTTGGGTGAACTAACCCTTCAATGTGTTTGTTTTTAAGGTACGTGCAGGAGAGTCTCTCATGAAACTCGTCTCGGACCTGAAGCAGTTTCTCATCCTGAATGACTTCCCCTCTGTTAATGAGGCCATCAGTGTCCGCAACCAGCAGCTGCGCACGCTTCAGGAAGAGTGCGACAAGAAGCTCATCTCCCTGCGTGATGAGATTGCCATCGACCTGTATGAGCTCGAGGAAGAGTATTACTCCTCCAGGTACAAATAGACCAGTGATCCCAAACGTGTGCAGTCACCTCTGCCTTCCCTTGCTTACCAACGCCATACACTTGATGCATATGTACATCATAAGAACATAACACAGGGTGATTTATGGAGCCATTGATATGTCTATAAAGATATTTTTAACTTGCACAACCAAATATTGGCTCCGACCGTTGATCATTTTACTCAAATATGTGCTATCCTTGTTGGTTTGCCCTATGTTTTATTACATCTTGCTAGTTTGTTCCTCCAATACACATATTCATAGCATACCATTGTGCCTTAATAAGAGTGTTCATTCTTGCAAGTAAGCCTATAACTAATGAAAGCGTATATTCTCTCACACAGCTCAGTCATGTAGTAAGACTCGCTTACAATTTAAATACTGTTGAGTGTTATTCCACTTGTCATGTTTATAACAAGCCAGATATGATCATATCTGTTGTTTCTGCTATGCTTCTAATATAGCAAAATCCATATATCCATGTTGTCATATCCATCCATATTGCATTCACACCAAAGACATTATAAAGCACTTTCCTTATAACTGGTTTTGTAAAAGAAAACCCTTCTGTTTTACATATATAAGTGCATGTAAATATTTCCTCCTCTAGGTGCCTTTATCAATTGTGTTTTAGAAGATTTACTTTATTTTGCAATCAGGAATCAGGATGTGTATTTACTTTTATTATTGTTTTTTTTTTTTTTTTTTTAGATTAGTATAGGATAAATCTGGATCTTTTGGCTTTTTAAATATTTTAGATAAATTTAAGCTGTCTTTGAAACACACCATTGTAACATTAATAGTTATATGTGAAGAGACATTTTTATTGGGTTATTATGGAAATAATTTAATAAATGAAAAAAAAAATGTAATTTGATATTTGATTGGATACAATGTTCAGTTGCACTTTAGAATAAAAAAAAAGAATATCTAGGGTGCTGTAAGTGGTGTATAAATTACTTATAAGAATCATATGAATTTGCTTACTGGAAGAAAATTAAGATCAAGATACTTTTTTTTTGAGAATTCATAAATGCAATGTTTTTTCTTTCTTTCTCTGTTAAACTAATTGAAGATTGTGTAACTGGCAAAATATTTTAGCTTTCAGTGGCATATGTGTCAAGTTCGAAATGTAATATTTATCATTTAAAAAACATTTGTTTTCCTCAGTGGTATATAATCTCACTACATTGTTTCTTTGTGGTGACGTTTTTAGTAGAAACAGTGTTGGTCACATTAGTACCTGTTTAAAATGTATCAGATTATTTGTCGGTTTTTCCACAAACCAACTGGTCATTTCAAATGACATAAATAAACCAGATAGAAACGAGAGCACATTTAGTGTCCGATCTATTATTTGCTCGCCTCCGATTTGGAATTTATGTTCTGCATCTGTCTGTTGAGTTCATAGTCTAAATTCTCTGCTGCTTACAGCCTTTCGCTTTTCATCTATTGAGCAATTCTATTATTAAACTCTACACACATCTGTTCAATGCACGAAAGACAGCAAACAGAAGAGTACCGTGATCTGACAGACCAAAACTCAAAGGACACCATGTGACCACACGTTTCCAATCAATGTTAGTAGCAATCCTGAATAATGCTTTTCACAACTTTCTTTCCCTGCTTAAGCTTCCTTTCCCAGTTCTTTGATACGTTTTGTGTATGTGTCCCTTACAAATGTTCATTATTCATATATATACTCCTAATTGATTACTGAGTGTGTTTTTAGGCAGAAGTGGACAGTAGAAATGTTAGTTTGTGTGCTTGTGTTAACGTGTGTGTATAACGTTTCTAGCTGTGGACAGTGGGATGGTGTTGAGTTGCCACTTTGTGAGGCCTTTCATCAGCGGGACAGTTGGGGGTCCCCCGAGACGACCTCTGACCTTTCACATGCCAACCCAGAGGATTCAGACCCCATGGGGACCCAGGAGTCCACGCACGGCAGCAGCACTAGTGAGCAGTCGTGAAAAACTGGCGGCTTCCTTCATGGATCAGTTAGATTTCACAGCCAAGCAACCTGACATCTTAATAAGCAACAGTCTGCAGCTGTAGACTGCAAATCTAGAGAACTACTTGAATTGTGTTTTTTTTTTCCTGCAAAAATGACACTGAATTAATACAGAGAACATTTCTTATAAGTAGTATTTCAGTATTGTAGCTGGGTAAATGAGTTCTAAGTAACTGGTATAATAAAGTGTTTTTTTTTCTGACTGTTTATTGGCTACATATAATGCCTTTAGTTTGAGTGATAATACAACTGCTATACTTTATTTTCATCATTGTTCTTAAAAAAAAAAAAGTACAGATAAATTCTGTAATCAAACTTGTTTAAAGGACATGGTGTTTTATATGATGATAGAAACAAAGACTTCTTTGTAAACATGCTGCTCCTCTATTTAAGTAACAAAAAAACACTGTTAAATTTCACTATATGTTAAATGCAAGTACATATGCACTGTAATGCTCCCCCCCCAAATGTGACTGCCAAGGAAGTGTTCTCTTTTCTTATATGCATATTTTATTGCTGTGGATGACCTTTCCATTTTAGGTTGTTACAAGACATCTCATTAGGAAATTCTGTAGAATAAAAGTAACCTTTAATAATAAAAAAGAGGTTTCATTAATATGTAGTGATCAAGCAATTTTGTTGAATTGTTCCACATCAGACTGAAACACGTTATAACATTAACATGTAGCACAGCACATAATTATTAAACCAAAATGTTCTAATTTAAAAAGTTTGCAAAAACTATCAATGTTTTGGGGAACGTTTTATTGTAAAATGTTTATGACTGTAGGCTATGAGGACATTCATTAACAGTAAAAAATATTTACATCACAAAAAAGTAAATTAGTTGACTATAACAAAGGTGGAGGATTAGTATCGTCGGTTCATCTTCTTGAATTTCTCATAGTGGTAGTCATCTGTGGCCTTCTCGTTATTCGGTCTCTTGCGGAAGTTGGGTGGTGAGGCTGGAGAACAAAACAACAACAACAAATTCATTAAAATGAAATTCAATCTGTCAATTAAGCAAAAATGGTTTTTCGTTCTGCTCTTACCCTCGGGTGCCGGATTCTCAGTGTCCCCTACTCGTAGCGGCCTGGCTTTGGGCTCTTCTTTGTGAACTCTTCTCTGGGGAGCATTTACATCCTCATGATAGACTTGAGAGAAAAACAAAAAAATTACTTAACATTTCTCCTTTAGGGAAGGATAGGAAATATTTTAAATATTAATCTAAATGTTAGAAATCTACACGTTTAAACATTAGGCATAGATGAAGCTGTAATTCATAAAACTGAACTAAATCCAGATGTGATGGGAAAAAAAAAAAACAATACTTCTAAATATAAAATACACTAAGGTTTACTGATACAGTATATTGGTTTATGTAAAAAAAAAAAAAAAAAAAAAACCTTGTATAATTATTTATTGAAGGACGAATACTTTGTTACAAAACATTCCATTTAAGATAAAACGTTTTGGAATTTCTATTCATAAAGAAATCCTAAAGAAAAATATTAAGCAGCACAACTGTTGTCAACCTTGCTAATAAGAAATGTTTCTTGAGCTGCAAATCAACATAGAATGATTTCTGAAGGATCATGTGACACTGATGACTGCAGTAATGATGGTGAAAATCACAGAAATAAATGAATTTTTTAAAAATTATTAAAATAGAAAACAGTTATTTTAGATTGTAATCATATTTCATAATACTGTCATACAGTATTTGGTGAAGACAAGAGACTTCAAAAACATTAAAATCTTACTGACCCCAAACCTTCAAAGGAACGGTAGTATATGTGTACAGTACACTTACAGCGATTATGCTGGACGTAATTCACCGCAATGTTAGTGGGGACGAAGGAGGTCCCGTTGTCTTTCTTCTTATTCCTCTGCTCAGCAAGCAGCTTTGCTTTGGCATCTTCTGTGCTGATGATGTTCTTTATCTTTGCACTTAAAATTGTGGGGAAAAAAAGGGTTTTGGAGTTGGCATCCATAGCTCGGGGGGTCTAATTGGCCAGAGTGCAGATAAAAATATCTGATGCCATCAACGGAAAATGTCTAAATTAGTTTTGGTCTTTACTTACTCTATCCCCAGATCCACCTCTGGAATTCCACTCAGCATCTGATTGGACAACATCTCTTCTGTCTTTTTGGCCGAATTGACACGGATGCTCTCTGGAAGTTCATACAGGAGGTCCTCTGGATTCTTCGCCTTCACCTTCAGCTCCTCTGCCTCCACCATGCCTTTCTTTTTCTTTAACTCAGTCTCAATGTACTTCATCCTAAATGAAATCACATACAAGGAGAGAGAAGGTAAACATAAACAGAGGCAAAATTTCCAATGAAGACAAACCATAATTCAGAAACTCTAAGAATGCAGATGGATTGCACGCACACATAGGAACTTACATGTCTGCATCTTCATCTCGTCTGTTAGTCTCGGCAGAAAAGGAGGTACCAAGATTCAGGTCGTTTTCATCAACTACCCTAAAGTGAAGAATATAAGTTAATTATTTAACTTGTGTAATACAAAAGCCATCAACTTTAAATGAAAAGCAAACGTGATAACATGCATAACACTTACAGTTCTCTGTTTCTGTCTTTAACTTTCTTCATGTCAACAACACCTCCAGTCTTCAGTTTAAATGGGTCGTCCTAATGCACAAAACAGGGAATACCAATATTTGATCCATGTATTAGTTAGTTCATAAGATATATAACACTGCAATACCTTCATAGTACTACAAATGTAAAAAAAACACACACCTCAAGCTCAGCATCCAAAGGAAGTTTCTCTCCTACAAGTAATGTTGCAATGCTGGAGGAATAAAATGAAAAAGCAGAATGCATTACTTTGTATACAAAAAAAATAGAAATTAAAAATGAAACACTGTACAAAAAATAAGACTTGTCTACTCTGACTTAAACGTTTGCACATATGACCAACCTCACTCCATGCTGCCTTTTTCGTAGACTTTGAAGCTCCCTGGCTTCATCTAGTTTGGACCTTGGGGAACAAATTTAAATGTAACATATTTAAACATATTTTTATATATAAAAAGGCATCTGCATGTTGTCTCTAAATGAATCTGACACTTGTATAAATGCTTTTCTGAAGTTCGGTTGATCTATTATGGCTCGTATAACGTTAGCTATTTGGATTGCATATGATAAACATATCTAACGTACCTGACCACGGCTTTTGTCTCATCGTCTTCCTCGTCGGATGAGTCTTCGTTCTTCCTCCTAAAATTCTTACCCGATGGCATGGTTTCAAAGAACTATTTAAATCTATATATTTAATGTGTATTGTATCCCTTCACAAGCCTGTACGTACTACGCAACGTCGACGGTCCGTGTTTAGCGACGGACCTCAGGCTCTCACCACCACATTTCCCGAAACTTCCGCTGACGTCACAATTACCGTATTAACAGCTGATCTAAGATCAGCTCATCTGTTTTCCATATAACCGTTTAACGGAATAAAGCGACTATGGGGGGATGAAGAGACTGGTTCAAGATCAGCTACTATGAATAGAAAAAACAAAACAAAGTAAAAAATAACAGCAAAAACAATTTAAAACATTACCAGCCTAACAACCTAGTATGTTAATTTTAATAGTGTAAGCAAATAAAAACTAGTTTTCGATCAGATGAAAAAGCTAAAAGCATTCATTGGCTCTGGTCAAAGCTGTGACGCACACTCATGCTACATTCAGTATGGATGCTGTTCAGTACACTGTCACCCACCTCTGTTACAAACACCACAGATTGGCATAAAATGATCATCTATGAGTGTTATTTTTGTTTATGTCTGACAGGTAAATAACTGTTTTTATCTTTCCTTCGGCTGAAGCGAAGTGTCACTGTTTATTTGTCAAGATAACATCATGTCGACCGAGCGTATGAAAAGTGTCTTGCAGCCCGAGTGGAAATATGGCCTGTTTATTCTGCAAGATCGTGATGTAAAACGGCTTTTGAGTGGTTGACGATGACATTTAGTGGAACTGTATTGTGTTGAAGAAGAAGCATCAGAAATAATCCGTATATTTCGAGATTCCTTTTCGATTAAGATGAATAGTGAGTCTGGTTCACATTAATATGATTGTTTTTCAGTTTCTCTTCGGAGTTGTCAAAGCTACTTTTCGTGTGAAAAACAGATTTACAGATTATTTTTATAATGTGTTGTTGTGCATTATTCCACTGTAACAATGGACGGGGTGATATATGCGATGAATGCATCCTTCAGCCGTGCTTGGCGCATGAAACAGCAGTTTTGTGCTCCTGAGAGTTTCAGGCACCCACTCACATTGGTGCCATCTCATATTAAGTAGATGTGCTCAGCCTCAATTATATTCCTGTTTTCTTCTTTCATTATTATTTTGAATAATTTATTCACTGATGGGAGATTTTCTCTTTCACACTGATATTAAGACTGTAGTCATTAGAAGGTTATACTTTTAAAGGGACAGTTCACCAATACATACAATTATGTCCACATTTCTCATCCTCATCATTTTTCAAACCTTTATATCTTTTTTCCTTGTGTAGATCACACTTTTTTTTTAGCATAGGATGGTAACTGACTTAATATCTCTTTTTGTTAACCACAGAAGATAAAGTCAGTTTTAAAACAATGACATTTAGGACTAAATTGATTATTTCATTTCTTTGGGGGGTGTACTTTAACCTCACAAACCTCACAGCTGTTGATAGTATTGATGCTGTGCAGAGTTGTATCAGCAGTTGTCAATTCTCTGTGTTTTGCAATAGAGTGACGTCAAAATCAAGATGACTGACAGCGGGGATCTTTGTCCTCACTTGGACTTTATTGGTGAAGTTACTAAAGAGGAACTTATTCAAAAATCAAAGGTTAGAATTGCTTTGGCTGATATTTAAGTCTTAAATGTATTATGAGTGCTGTGTATTGAATTTTATCATGTTATTTTTCCTCAAGGGCACATGTCAGTCATGTGGAGTAGGTGGACCAAACCTCTGGGCATGTCTACAGGTAAAGAGCCATTTCCCTAGAAAACATACAAGTACAATAGATTTTAAGCATGTAGAAAGATTTATGAATGTCATCTTTAAGATTGGGCCAGAGCATTTCTTTAAAGCCACCATCATTATTATTTTTTTTTTTTAATTCATGTGCCCTTATAATCTTTAATCAAAATAACTTCCCCTTCCTCTTGCAACAACATTTCTTCTCTTCTCTGATTATGGCTTTAAATGATGGACAGAACAGCGCAAGCGCATGAACACTGCATGAATTGGCTGTTGTTGGAACTCTCCGAACAGTAACTCAAAACGGGCTGTTGGGAATGGGATGGCAGACAATAAAGTTTTCTTTATAAGTCCTTACATATGTCTTCGTAGCTGTAATATTCTTTGTGTACCGGAGCAGCAGCGTACTATTGAAGTGGCCATGCATTATTATTTTTCCTATCTTGTTTTCTCGTGATCTCGGCATTAAACGTTGTTTTCTCTTGATCTAGATACAAAAAGACGTTTTCTCATGATTTAATTTTAACTTAAGTTGGTTTGATACAAACCAGTGGTACAGTTGGTTTGATATTGGACATTTTTTAGGCATTAGACATTTTTGTTAGACATCTTCAACATTAAACGATGTGCAAAAACAAAATAGTGGTGATTCATGCTGTATCTTTTTCAGACCATGCACGTAAAGCATCGTTTATATATATAGCCACAAGCAGCAATCATTGGAAGCCAAGCACCAATGGCCAAGTAAACACTGTAATAAATAAATGATGTAAAATTTTTGTAGAACTAATAATCTACACAGAACAAACTGAGCATGTTCGAAAAAGCAAATAATTGTTGTGCTGCAGGTGTTTCTAAGCTGGTGTCAGGTTTTATGATAATATGAGAAACGACTTGCTGACGACATTACTCTCTTTGTCCTGCTTTGCCCACAGTGTGACTGTCCCTATGTAGGCTGCGGAGAATCATATTCTGATCACAGTACTATACACGCACAGGTAACATTCTTACAGTTTGCTTAGTCATTTAATTATTCCGTGTACTCTTTCATTTTATTTAAGCATTCATTCTATCTAGGGTTGATCCATATATCATTTTGTTTTTGTTCTTTTGTACATGTGTGCATCTTCTTCTTACCTCTTTCCAGGCCAAAAAACACAATCTGACAGTAAACTTGACCACATTCAGGGTGTGGTGTTATGTGTGTGAGAGGGAGGTGTTTCTGGAACCAAAACCGGTTACTCCTATATCATTAGCACACTGCTGCAAAACACATGAACAGGTAAATTCATTCACATGTTGTTGTTTTTTTTTTTTATCTGCACTTTATCAGTTTAGGATTGTATAAACATGATTAACGTGGTGCATCCTGTTTGAGTTTAGCTGTGTCTTCTGCATTATTAATAACAGTTTAAATGTCTCAATTACACACAATAATTTATAAAACACATGTACAATACATAATGCACAATTCTCTCTTTTATTACATCCCCAAAGGATCCTCTTCCCCAGACAACATTTCACCCTCTGAAGGCGGTTCCTATCGCAGTGGCAGATGAGGACGGCTCAGAATCTGAGGAGGATGAGTTTAAACCTAGAGGTATAATCATGTAGCTAGTACATATTGCATGGCATTTCTAATCCTCTTAAAAATGATAAATGGCAAGGACACCCACCTATACATTGATGGGGACATGTGCACTACCATTCAAAAGTTTTTGAGATCTTTTTTTATGCTTATCAAGGCTGCATTTATTTGATTAAATACATAGTAAGATCAGTCATATTTAAAAATATTATTACCACTCAAAATAGCTGTTTTCTTTATATATATATATATATATATATATATATATATATATATATATATATATATATATATATATATATATATATATATATATATATATATATATATATATATATATATATATAATAAATTATATATAATAAATTGTAATGCATCCTTACTAAATCAAATTATTATTTCTTAATATTTCTTTTATTTAAAAAATCTTTAAAAAAAAACTTTTATATAAACATTTATATTTATTAACAGATCTATCTTGCCCTCTTGCCCCTATCTTGCCCTGTTTATATACAGCTTAAAGGAGCAGATTGAATGATGAACAATTAACCAGTCAAATTCCTTTTCTGTACTTTTAATATGAAAATATTGCTTAATGGAATTATGTAGGCTGAATTAAATTTAATCTCATTGTCTTTGATAATGTAATGACTAAAATTCTATTCCACACTGCAAAACTTGAGGGTCATCTGTCATTGCCAGGAACAGTATTTAGAAAAATTGTAAGCTGATATTTGTATTTCTCGTCATATTTAATATTCTTTACTCTATCTCAGGTCTCACAGGGATGAAGAACATTGGGAACTCCTGTTACATGAACGCTGCGCTGCAGGCCATGTCCAACTGGTGAGCTCACAACTTGTGCAGCATAAATAGCCATTATCCAGGCAACACAGATTGAAAGCGTGACTTATTCCACTGATTTGATTTTCAGTTCTGTGCATCCTGCCCCTTAAATTGACAATGGTTTTCCTGTTTCTTTTTCTCTTCAGTCCTCCTTTGACTCAGTTTTTCCTGGATTGCAGTGGGTTGGTTCGTACGGATAAGAAGCCGGCTTTGTGTAAAAGCTATCAGAAGCTTATCTCTGAGCTCTGGCACAAGAAACGGTAGCAAGCACTGACTTGACAAACCGCTAAACTAGATCTGGCCAGTTCTAGCGAACCTAATTTTAATCTATTGAGCGTGGCCCTAATTATATGTACCTTATCGTTCTCTGTTGGTTTTCTTTTTCCCTCTTCTGTTCTTTCTTCGTCCAGGCCAAGCTATGTTGTTCCCACTAGTCTGTTTCATGGAATCAAACTGGTGAACCCCATGTTTCGTGGCTACGCTCAACAGGTATATAAAGCAGTGTTATTTTAATATTGTTCATTATATTACTGTACTTATGAATTTATTGAATTGGCTTATTTTTTCATTTTCAGTTTTCTTTGTAATTTTAGTTTATTTTAGTAATTTTGTGATGTGCGTTTGACATTTACTTTATAAATATTTTTTTTAGCTTTATTTTATTTTTATTTGTTTTTTATTTCAACTTATTGCCAAGTTGCTAATTTTTGTTGAAGCTTTTCATCTAATTTTGTTATTTTATTTTATTTCATACTATGCAACCTTTCAGGACTGTAATTGTGTTTATAATATAAGCCCCAACATTTTTTTTGTAAAGTACACACTTCTTGCTTCTGTCTTTTTAGGACACTCAGGAGTTTTTACGATGTCTGATGGACCAGCTTCATGAGGAGCTGAAGGAGCCTTTGACCGACTGCAGCAGTTCAATCTCAGATGCCGAGCCTGACCACAACCTTGACAACTGTAACCATGTCGATGGAGACCGAAGCCCCTCTGAGGACGAGTTCCTGTCGTGTGACTCTGGATCAGGAAGTGAGAAAGGAGATGTAGAGAGGGCAGGAGGAGAAGCAGAGCTGCTCATCCAAGATGAGTGTGTGGGAGTGAGAGGAAATGGAGGGATCTCGGAGAAAGAGAGGCTGAAGGAGAGAAGAGGAGAAGAGAGAACACGGGAAATGGATGAGGATGCAGATGTGGATACTGCTGCACAAGAGGTACAGGCAGAGAGAGAAACAGAGGCAACACCTACAACCACAACTGTGACGACATCAGGAAATACAGGTATGATGTTCTTATAATCTTAGGCTACGTTCACACTATCAGTTTTGGGATTTACAACCAGGTGTGAGTCTCGAAATGTCCCGTTCATGTATGTATGAACGTGCAATGAGAGTCAAGCCCATATTCTCTAACCAGTGACCACATTGACAGTGACCAAAGTAATATCAAAGATGGTGACGTCCCTAAAACTGAAAAGCCTTATCACTTCTGACATGACAAGAAGTGGGTTAATCCGTCAAATCTTCATTAATTGACAGCAGCGTTTATATCTGGGTGGAGAGCAGAGCATTTGAGTTGTGCGCAGAACACAAAACTGTGACTGGATCTAAAACATTCACACACAGCTCATATCGCCACTGTTATAAGTTATCGAAATCACACATGAAAATACACAGTAGTCACACATTTGTGCAGCGCAGAGCAGTTCTCTCTTGTCCAATCCAGTTCTGTCTCACACAGGGCAGGTTTTCAGAGAATGCAGTTGTAAAATTTACAGGTGAGTTCGGTTATAGAATGCAGTTGTCACTCCTTTAAATAACTGAATTGTGTGTGAACATAACCATATTAAGGACTCAAATTCAGGACTGACATCTATATTCTGCTGCTGTGTGTGTGAACATGGCCTTACACTACCAAAAGTTACTGGACAATTAAGATGCTTGTGTTTTAAAACAGTTCACTTTGATCAAAAATAAAACAAACAGTAATACTGTGTGAAATACTACAACCATTTTAAAATAACTGTTAAGATTTATTTCTGTGATGACAAAGCTGATTTTTTAGCACCATTACTCCAGTCTTCAGTGTCACATTATTCTTCAGAAATCAATCTAATATGCTGATTTGATGCTCAAGAAACATTTCTTCTTATTATCTGTGTTGACATAGTTGTGCTGCTTAATATTCTTGTGGAAACCATGATCATTTTGGGGGGGATTCTTTGTTAGAAGGTTCAAAATACCAGCATTTATTTAAAATAGAAATCTTTTGTAATAATGCAAAATACTTTACTGTCACTTTTGATCAATTCAAGCATTTATGCTGCATAAAAGTATTAATTTCTGTAATGTCTTTTACTGACTCCAAACTTTGAATGGTAGAGTATGGTTACAGTGTTTATGAAGTTTTTGGATGTGAAAACAGATCTTCTCACTTCCTGATCTCTTTTGCTTGCAGAACCTGATAATGAAGCTTCCATGCACTGTCCGTCCTCTCATCCTTGTAGTCCCGCTCACAGTTTGCAGGAGCTTCACTCCCGACTCTCCAGCAGCCCACCAAGATCCAGCCCCCTCAGAACTGGACCCACTTATGCTTTCAAGAAAGGTTTGCTTCTCTCATGTAGAAAAATACAGCATAGAGTTGGATTTTGCTTAAGGGTTAGTTCACCCAAAAATGAAAATTAGCCCATGATTTACTCACCCTCAAGCCATCCTAGGTGTATATGATAATATATTTTAGATGAACACAATCGGAGTTACTAACAGTTAGTAGGGCTGGTCCCAATACCATTTTTTGAGCTTCGAAGCTTTGGTAGTAATCAACATCGAATATTCGAAGCTCTCTAATAAAGGCTGGAATCTGGAGAAGCGGCGCGCCGCATGCGGGCAGGGCTGCTAGCGTGACGCGTCCGGGCTTATGTTCCGCAAACGGGCAATAAATTAGTGATACAGAACACACAGGTCTGTTACGTCCCAGTTTTGATATTATAGTAGTAAAAATAATTCTGTTCAGTTATAGATTAGGCAGTTACAGTGTTAATTTCGTTGACGAAAAATTTTCGTCATCATTTTCGTCAACAACCTTTTTTCACAGATGAAAACGAGACGATAACTAAATAAAAATTTGTGTTGGATGGCAAAAACTATGACGAAAATCAACCGTCATTTTTTCGTCAACAAATAAAAACGAGACGAAAATGTTAGGGAGGGACGATTAGGGAAGAGATCCAGTGAGAACTGATGTCCTGTGTAACAGACATTTGAATTGAACTGATCTAACCGCTGGAAAACCCGATCCAGCACTCCAGAGCGGCTCACAATCAATGAATAGCGCACATTTATGCCAGGCAATTGTTTATGAACTAATGCTGATGAATAATGACAATGTTTACTTTACGATGTTTATATAGTAATATGTTTTATAATACGGTTGGAACAATGCATATTTGATCTCCTTCATCATCTGAACTTGAATGAGCAGCTGCAACTAACTGTAAGGCGCATACCTTTCAAAATAAGAGTCCCGGTGTATTTCCAGCTGGTTTATAATTATATATAATTGGTAACACAATAAACTGTATTTAATTTAAATGTGCATCAGGCTAGCGCAAGAATTGAAAATCGGATTTATATTAATTTTGCGGAGAGGTGTAGCTAAGGTAAGACAATACCTTTTTATTTATTTATTTATTTATTTATTTTTGAACACATTTAGGCTACTCAAAAAAAAAAGGTTCTATATGGCAATAAAAGTGGTTCAAAAAAGTGATAGTATAGGCTAAACGTTTAAACCAACATTGTGATGCTTGAAGATGCTTGAAGATTTCATTGTGATTTTATTATAAGCAAGACAAGTCAAGTGTTGATTTAAGAGGATAAATGGATCAAATGTGTTGTTAACTCACTGTTGGCTGCTTGGTTGTTACGGACTTTAATTTAACAAACAAAAAATGCTTTAAACATTTTTCTAAATTAACTTAATAAAGAAACGAAACAAAACTACTTTGACATTAAAAATGAAACTGAACTATTTTAATGGCTGCAACGATGTGTAGGCCTAATAGGGAGGATACTTTTTTTTTTTTTTAAATCACGGGACTCGGGCCGATAGTTTTGGTAAGCTGTCGGACACAGCCGGGCTAGGGCCTAGATTTGAGGCCCGTACAGGGCTCTAAGACTAACTACAATTAAAAAACTGAACATGCCACTTGAGCCAAACTAACGGGCATCTCAGCACATCAGCAGCAGCAGTCAGATCATATTCTTCACGAGAGCGAGGAGCTAAATTACAAGATGATCGCGGAATATTTGGTTTCAAAACGATGTAAAAGTGCATATTTACGGGAGTTTGTGATTGTACTGTTTTGTTGCCATGTTTTTCATTAAGAATAATAGCTAATGAACCCACAATTCAAGCAACCCGCCCCTGAATTGGCAAACCGAAAGTAAACGGCGCACGGCTGCATGCGTTGAGCCGCTCAGTGCACAAGCACAGGAATGAGGGAAACGGTGAGGGAAAAAAATCTTTTTTTACCGTCACATCCCTAACGTGAAAAAGCATCATACATTTTGATTCTATTATTCTATTTTCCACAATGTCAAACGAACGCAGTTTAATCCAAAATGCAAGCTCAGGCATGGCTTCTGCCATATAAGCTTGTGCAGGTGTGCGCTCTGCTGCAGGGAACACTAAGAAGAAGCAAATATATTTATTAAGTATAACAAGGCTATTAAAAATGGCTTGGCTATAAGATAATTGAAAAAAAGTATTGTATTTTATAGTGTTAACATATGCAAGTGCGAATGAGAGTTTTGAGCGGAATGCCAGGTGTTCGTGGAAAAAAACAACAACAAATATTCGAATCACAAATTTGAAAATCGAATACCAACCCATCGAACAAATATTCGAATATTCTGGTCCAGCCCTAATGGTTAGTTAAGCCGGGTACACACTGTGCGATTTTGGCCACGATTTGGCCGTCTGAGACAAATTTTGAAATCCTAAAAGATTTCTCTGATCCTAGGCTAAAATCTGAAGTCTTTGATCCTTTGTTTGACATGTGCACCGACAACCGATTAATGACCGTTGTGATCAAATTTGACCTCGGACAAAATTCTGGCTGTGTCAGAAGATTTGAGGCGCAATCCTGCAGTGTGACTTCTCCTAGGACGACCGTCAAATCAAGAACCAATAGAAGCGCAGAACCTGATGACGCATTTCGTGCGACAACATCAAATCACAACAGGGAACATGTCGAAAAGAGTCAGGTGAATGAAAAATGCCACTGCTTGTTTTTGTTGTTTGCTGAACGCTACCCTTGTGTCTGTGACTGCGGCTCACCGTTACCGAACGTGTCACGGATTGATGACATAAAACTCAGTCCGTACGAGTCTCTTGCTTGCGACCGTTTTTCCCGTCTGACTGTCGTACAGTCTGACATAATGACAACTGAGATCCTACAGTGTGACATCGGGGATCATGTTCGTACAGTCTGACAAGCAACATTCGCAGAGGATTTAGAAAAATCGCACAGTGTGCAGGACCCTTTAGTTACTTGAACTTACAGACAAAGTGTAACGCCTCGCGCAGTTCAAAATGCTTGCGCTACGTCTGGCGACTGTCCGCCGGAAGTTAGAATTTTTAAATATGGATATTTTCCTTACACAAACACATCGCTTTGCTTCAGAAGGCCTTTATTAACCCCCCGGAGCCGTGTGGAGCAGTTATGATGGATATAGATGCACTTTTATGGACTTCAAAAACATTCACTGCCATTATAAAGCTTGGAAGAGCCAGGACATTTTTTAATATAACTCTGATTGTGTTCGTCTGAAAGAAGAATGTCATATACAGCTAGGATGACTTGAGGGTGAGTAAATCATGGGCTAATTTTCATTTTTGGGTGAACTAACCATTTAACACTAAATAACCATTATGTTTGTTTGTCTTATAGCTCAGATGCACCTGAGCACCAAGAAGAAGAAGCAGTCCCGTTTCCGCAGTGTTATTTCAGATATATTTGACGGATCCATTCTGAGTCTGGTTCAATGTTTGACGTGTGACCGGGTAAGCAAAAATACAAGGAGTTTGTCTGTCTCTAGAGGGCACCAAGCATCAAATTACATTCATTACTCAATTCACAAAAATTCACCACTACAGTATAGTGTAGTTGAACTGCAGGGAAATCAGTGATGCACCATGTGGTTTCTGAGATGCTTCACTTCCACTTCAGGTCACTTCTAGAAGAATTCTGCAATTCATAGCTGCACAAAACATACTGTGTTCGTATCACATAAATAAAATGTTATGTAACTGTAGAAGGATATATTTCAATGGTACATTATTTGCACGACTGCAGAAATAGTAATGTTTTAAAGAAAATATCTGCTTTTGTAGGTTTCGACAACCGTGGAGACCTTTCAGGACCTGTCTTTGCCTATTCCGGGTAAAGAAGATTTGGCCAAACTCCATTCCTCCATCCACCAGAGCGCTCCCATTAAAGCTGGTGTCTGCACCGATGGCTATGCAACACAGGGCTGGATCTCCTACATCATGGAGTCTATACGAAGGTATAGTGTGAGTGTGGTGGGGCTGAGAATGAACAAAGAGAAAAATTAATTCAAAAGTTCAAAAGTTTGGAGTCTGTAAAAAGTCTCTTATACTCACCAAGGCTGCCTTTATTTAATCATATATTAATAATATTATAATGTGTGTGTGTGTGTGTGTGTGTGTGTGTGTGTGTGTGTGTGTGTGTGTGTGTGTGTGTGTGTGTGTGTGTGTGTGTGTGTGTGTGTGTGTGTGTGTGTGTGTGTGTGTGTGTGTGTGTGTGTGTGTGTGTGTGTGTGTGTGTGTGTGTGTGTGTGTGTGAGAAATATTATTACAATTTAAAATAACTTTTTTTTTCATAGATTTTGAATTGTAATTTATTCCTTTGATAACAGCTGAATTTTTAGCTTTAGTGTCACATTATCCTTCAGAAATCATTTTAATATGCTTATTTGATGCCCAAGACATTATTATTATTATTATTATTATTATTATTATTATTATTATTAATGTTTAAAACAGTTGTGCTGCTCAGTATTTTTGTTGAAACTTTAAAAATGTTTGAAACTTTGATGAATATAGTACATAAGTTCGAAAGTACAGCATTTATTTGAAATAGACTTCTACATTGTTACATTTCTGTGCATAAATGTATTATATCCTTGCTTAATTAAATTAAAGTATTAATTTCTTACTTTAAAAAGAACAAAGAACGGCACTGAAGTCATTCTTAAGAAAGAAAGATGTGTTCTGAGTTTTGCTGACCGGATACGGCGAAAGTTTAATCTATCAACTAGCTCTGCCTCACCTTCTTCGTTGCTCTGGTTGGTTGTAGCTCTATCCTATTGCGTGCAGAGGGAATATGAAAGACAATCGCCCCTCGGAGAGTTCCCAGACCCAACATCTTGATGTGGGTCTGGCTTGTCAGGCTAGTAATGCAGGGCTCCAGACTAACATTTGAGAGCAGTGGCACATGTTCTACAGATGGTGGCGCCAGTACCTGACTTGGTAGCGCTGGGGGAAAATGTATCATAAAGTGAATTTAATAATACAATTACTGTTGTTTTTCATTATTAAGGACAGTTACTAATAATATTACATATCTGTTTATTGGAAATTTTAAAGCGAAGCACTGAACTGGAATTGATATTCCTGATTGTAAATGTACATGTGTTAGTGATCGCAAAAACTATATCTTATAATCGCGGACACTGCAGATCCGTGGGTTAGTGGGCCAAGTAATAAAAAATAGCATTCTGATTAATTGCTGGTGGGTCACAGGTGGATGAGATAAATCATTAATGATGGAAATATTAACATGTTTAAAGGGATAGTTCACCCAAAAATGAAAATTCTGTCATCATTTACTCACCCTCAAGCTGTTCCAAACCTGTATACATTTCTTTCCTCTGCTGAACACAAAAGAAGATATTTTGAAGAATATGGGTAACAGTTGATGGGCCCCATTGACTTGCATAGTATGGATTCCCTTTAAATATATATTTAGATATGTGGTAAAAGATATCTATAGGTAGGTATGTGATATGTAACGGCGGTGAAGTGCTGTATGTATGTGACAAAAAAACGAATGAAGCCTATCCAGCCATTGCTTGGGATGAACACTTTACTTTAATAAATGTTCTTTTAAAAACAGACTACTCCAGTGTAGTATGATACCATATTATCACGCTTAACACTAAGAATTTAAAGAATTGTAATGTGATGATCAGGTGCGGGTCGGGTGCGTATATCTAAATCAGAGAAAATCATAGTTACGGAGGCAGGTAGATGATTTATTTTTAACAGCAGATTAGAGCTGATCCACGCATCTGTGTGTGTGTTTATGCAGGTTTGTAGTGTCTTGTATTCCCAGTTGGTTTTGGGGTCCAATGGTAATGCTGGAGGACTGCCTGGCAGCGTTCTTCGCTGCTGATGAACTTAAAGGTAAGCAATTTC
Source organism: Romanogobio albipinnatus (assembly GCA_023566225.1). NCBI lineage: Eukaryota > Metazoa > Chordata > Actinopteri > Cypriniformes > Gobionidae > Romanogobio > Romanogobio albipinnatus. The sequence continues at coordinate 30,619,475 of CM042242.1, forward strand.
TGAATTTGCAATTATGAATGTGACAGAATAGGATTAAAAAAAAAAGAATGTTTACTTTTGCACACTTTTGTACTGCTTGACAACCCTTGGTTGATGTTTATTTTCTTTCCGACAAACAGGAGACAACATGTACAGCTGTGAACGATGTAAAAAGTAAGATTTCTTATTAAAAAAAGACTAAAATGCATGTGATCAACTTGTCATGCTGTGTAACTATTTCACAGTCTAATCTAAATACTATTTATGGTTTACAGCCAAAACCATACTGTAGCTGTTTAGACTGTAGCGGTTTAGATGATGGAACATGCTCATTTACTCTACCTTTTTCCCAGATTGAGAAATGGTGTGAAATATTGTAAAGTTCTGCGTCTACCAGAAGTAAGTACCCCCCTCCATTTTGATCTGCTCTTTTCAATACAACGTGTATTCCTAATTTAAATGTGATCTCCTTTTGCAGATATTGTGCGTTCACCTGAAGCGTTTCAGGCATGAAGTCATGTACTCGTTTAAGATAAATAGCCACGTGTCATTTCCATTGGAGGGTTTGGATCTCAAGCCCTTCTTGGCTAAGGAGAGCTCATCTCAGATTACTACCTATGACCTGCTGTCTGTCATCTGTCATCACGGCACTGCTGGGAGTAAGTTACTTCTGTGTAATATTGCGAAATATAGCTGGAGCTTTGAGATTTTGATATATGGCCTTGTATCTGTTTATCACTGGCACTTTTCCCAGATGAGTTTTTTTTTTTTTGAGTGCAATCTTTTATTTTCCCTGTTAAACAGGTGGTCACTACATAGCGTACTGTCAGAATGTGATCAATGGACAGTGGTACGAGTTTGACGATCAGTATGTAACAGAAGTGCACGAGACAGTAGTGCAGAATGCTGAGGCGTATGTCCTTTTCTACAGGTACTTTTTTTGTGCTATTTTATTGATCTTGTAATGTTTTTTTAACGCGTACACAGTAATGTTTCTCCTTATTAAAGTTGGCTTGAAATGAAAATTCATTTTTTAAATGCACCTTATTGATCTTATTGTGAATGTTTCATCCATGCATACATTTCATTTAAACAATTTTTTGGACGTCATAATTTTGAATTCAAAATGAAAAAATAAAAACTTCTCTCTGGTAATGTACAGTTAGGTCCATATTTGGACACTGACACAATTTTCATAATTTCGGCTCTATGGCTTTATGCCACCAGAATTGAATTAATATGAAACAATCAAGATGAAATTGAAGTGCAGACTTTTAGCTTTAATTCAAGGCGATTGAACCAAAAATATAATGTGAAACGTTTAGGAATTGCAACCATTTTTATACACAGTCACTTTATTTTCAGGAGCTTAAATGTAATTGGACAGATTAATATAATCACAATATTTCATATTTTGTTGAGAATACTTTGCAGGCAGTGACTGCCTAAAGTCTGGAACCCACAGACATCACCAAAAGCTCTATTCAGACAGTAATTGTTTCTCATGGGGTCATAAGGTCTTTTCATAATTTACAGTGGCTAGTCTGTGATTTTTAAAAACATTTTTTATTGCCATCTGAATCCAGAATGTCAGTGTTTTTCTCCCACCACATACATAAAAATCCCCAGCCGAATTACCTACAGTTTTTTCACAAACACCATGGTCATTAATCTTTAATTTATACAGTCAAATATTCAATGTTATTTTACATTTACATTCAATTTCTGTACCTGAAAACTAATGTTAGACGTACCTGAAAAACCTGAAAAGCAAAATTGATTTTATTAGTAGGCCTATCTTTGCTCAATAGTATTTATTTGTGCTGCTGCTTGTATTTAATTAAATTATTTGTTCTTATTATTTTCTTTATTTTTATTTGACAGTAGTCCCTTTTTCCCTGAACATAGCAAATACTGAACCGTACCGAAACGGTGAAACGAAAACCGTGATACAAACCGAACCGTGAGCAATCTGTACCGTTACACCCCTAGCATAACGTATGCGAGGGGGTGCCACAAAATGGAGAACATTTTCAAAGGGTGCCATGATTGAAAAAAGGTTGGGAAACACTGATCTAGCCTACACTTTTATTACTGAACTGCTGGAACGTATTTACAAGAACAATCTTTGGCACTGCTCAAAAGAGAAAGATAAGAAAAGCACATAAACATTTGAAATGGGCCATTATTATGGTAGCAATACGTTAAAATCGCCAAGCAGCATTGTGTTTACCTCATGTAAATAAGAGGCTGTATTAACTTATTTCCGCTCATTTCAACATTTTTAAGATGACATCCATCATTTTGAGATAAAATACAAGACAGAAAACCATTTTAACTATATAATGCGTCTATCTTCCTATTTTTTTTAAACAGGAGATTTAAATAATAATTCGGATATTATTTTCCTTTTATTTAATTCAATATGAATTTAATCTTATTATTCCAAGCATATGACATTTTATTTACAGCAGACAATCATGCAACTGACCACGTGAACAGCGTGTTCCTAGGTTTGTAGGATCACAAAACTCGCTCCTCCGCCATGAATAAATCGTCATCCGAATGCACAAGTTTTATCACTGAGGTGGCATGTAAATGTATTTTTATGGACGTCCACATGAGAAACAATTATCGTCCGAATAGGGCTAAAGACTGTTTTTCCTCCTTTGTGATGCTTTGCCAGGCCTTTTCTGCAGCTGTCTTAAGTTGTTGTTTGTTTGTGGGTCTTTAGTGCCTTTAGTTTTGTCTTCAGCATGTGAAATGCATGTTCGATCGGGTTGAGATCAGGTGACTCGGCTATTGCAGAATATTCCACTTTTTTTCCTTCAAAAACTCCTGGGTTGCTTTTGCAGTGTGTTTTGGCTCATTGTCCACATTTCACTGTGGTGCATTTGGCTGAATCTTGGCAGACAGTATATCCCTATACCCTTCAGAATTAATCTGGCTGCATCGGTCTTCTGTCACATCATCAATAAACACCAGTGACCCAGAGCCACTTGAAGCTATGCATGCCCATGTCATCAAACTGCCTTTTACTTTTGTATGCTCTGGACCATAAGCTGTTCCAAGTCTTCTGCAAACTTTTTTCTTCCATAATTCTGGTACAGGTTGATCTTAGATTCAAAGAATGCTTTTCCAGAACTGGTCTGGCTTTTTTAGATGTTTTTTGGCAGTCTAATCTGGCCTTTCTATTCTTGAGGCTTATGATGCATGTGATCATCCACCACTTATTTCTTTCTTTGACATCCAGGCCTTTTTATGTTGCTGAGCTCACCAGTGCATTCTTTTTTCTTCTTCTCAGAATGTACTAAACTGTTGATTTGTCCGATCCTAATGTTCCTGCTTTCTTTAGTTTTGTTTCTGAAGCCTTCAGTATTATAGTAATGTAGTATCAACTTACTCCCATGTATAGTTTACAACATTAGAGATTTTTTTGACCTCAAGAAAATTTGCCATGTACTGTATGTGATATATATCCACAATAATCAAAATCATAATCAAATTGAATCGTGAAATTTGTGTCAATACCCAGCCCTGGTGAATACCCTCAAATTAAGCTGAGCGTGAAAAGCTCTAAACCCATTCATTATATAACTGTAACTTGAATATGTTTTGGCAAATGGCTAAAATAACAAAAAATGTGCTTGTGTCCAAATATATATGGACCTAACTGTATGCCCAGACTTATCCAGTCATTTAGTCCACATAAACCGATCCCTTTTCTTGCACTCACAGGCTTACATTTAGATCTGCCTCCATCCAATCAACAACGAGAAGTCCCTGTCCTACATTTTTATGAGAATCTGTTTCACTGTGTACTTCGGGATATGATCTGTTGTTACTTATGTTACGCTGCAGCTGTTTTAGACGTAATTAAATGAATAGTACATTTCATGGTGTTCATTTCTTTCAGGAAGTGCAGTGAAGAATCTGTGAGAGAAAGACAGAAGGTTGTCGCTCTGGCTAATTTAAAGGAGCCCAGTCTGCTTCAGTTCTACATTTCCAGAGAATGGCTCAACAAGTTCAACACATTCACTGAGCCTGGACCCATAGCCAACCACACTTTCCTCTGTCATCATGGAGGTAAAATCACACACAAATACTGTCATGCACATCTAAAACCTATACAAACTGGACAGATTTAAGTGGAATTAATTACATGGCTGTAATATTAATTTAGCTACATCAAGGTTTTGTCAGACCATAGGTTCAGAAAAGTTTGTACTATGTACTCTGTACTATGATTACTGTGTAAGTATGAAGAGCTGAATGTGAGTGCAAATTGACTTTAGTGGGTGAGTAAATGGATTTACTGGCTACAGTATGTTGTATATGGCTAGTTTGTAAACTGCCACATAATAGATTGTTTAAATTTCTAGACCCTAGGGGTGTGAAATATTGACAAAAATTGTATCTCAATATTTGCACAATGCACATTATTAAATATTTCATCTTTCTTTCAAATTCTTACTTTTAATCAATAAATTCAATTAGAATATTAAGACTGTTAAGAAGGTGTTACCAATCAATTCAAATTAAATCAATATAAGCAAAATAAATTTTTGCACTGCAGAGATGACAGAAGCTGCATCTGAAGTAGCATTTAGAAGTATTTACACAGAATGTTTAAAAAAAAATTTACACAGCAATTACAATTGCATAATTAATTCTGAAGGTAATGCTTTAAAAATAACATTTTGAGTAATAAAATATAAAATTGTTCAAATTAAATTATACTTTAAATCTGAAAATAAATACCCCCAGTAGGTGGCAGTAAGCTTAACGAGTGAGCCATTGCATTATTCATTTAACTCTTTACCCACCAAAGTAAAAAAAATAAAATAATTGATAGCCACTACCAGCGTTTTTGGACATTTTCACAAAAAATGAATGACCCCCAGGATATTTTGTTGTATGAATATGTGATTATGCATTACAAATTAAATTAAGAATGAACAGACTCTGCTTTTAAACAAAACAATTTTTTTGTTTATTTTTTGTCAAAGACTTACGTCTGTATGGAAGGCATTTTCTGCCTATTTTAAATAAATCAATTAAATGATAAAAATGAAGACTAAACCCAGAATGACCATTTCATTATAGAAAACCGTATGTAAAATGTGACAAATTTTAAAATTAAATTACATTATTTCATTTTAATTTTCACAGTGACAATGCATCATCCCTGTCAAATTGCTCACACAATAATAGTGACACAATTCAAATTAAAATGTAGTGTTATCGTTTTTAATTTATTTCCTTTACATTTATTTCCTACACTAATTGTAATATAAATAATACAAATATTAGAAGAAGAATATTTTAAGTGGTCATTAATTGACAATAATTATTACACAAATAGTATTTAGTACCAAAAGATCTCCTCAAAATATCCAATAAATATTATTGAACTAAAATATAGAACATTTTATTTCATTGAAAAATAGTTAAGGTGTATGGTCACATTTGACCATCAATAAGTATGAGTGTGACCAATTAGTAAGGAATACCTGAGGGCTAAATACAAGAAAAACATTAACAATGTTAACAATGTTGGATCTCCATCACTCTCCATAATAAAATAATCCTGTAAATATGGTTGACGTAATAATCAATGCACACTATGCTGTACTGTTTACCAAAACTTTCTGCAAACATCTGTATAGTGAAGCTGTTGTGTATCCGCTTAAGCCATTCAAATGTATTGACACAGCGCTAGAAGTATTGAGAGCTCCATGAATCATGTGACCGCGCGGGAGATGAGAGCATGTCGCAACGGCTCTGGCTTTTGTTGTGCCTCATTAAGTGTGCCAAAAACGATATTTTTTGTTTGAGTTTTGTATTAAAACTTAAATTTTTTTTAAAAGCTTAGACTTTGTTTAAAGCAGGTTTGGCAATTTGGCGTGAGATTAAGTTGGGCAGAGTGAGACCGTGAGACAGAGCCTGGAAGCGTGTGTATCACGCCAAATACATGAGAGTTGGCAACCCTGCGAATACAATATGATCACAACATTATAGTTTCAATACGTCTGGATCAGATTTAGTACGATGATCAAAACACAGATGGAGTAGATTGAGTCCATCAACACCCCCAAAGCTTGCAGTTTTATAGCACTTCCTGGGTCGACGTTTCAGTCAGTAACATTAGGCTGAACTAAATCAACATGAAAAACTACAAAGAACTACAAAGCAAAACACACAACAGGAAATAACATAAAAGTCCACAAACACACAGGGAATATGTGACACTTGTGCTAAGAGACAAGCAATAGTTCTGCTCAGGCTTTTTTTCTGACTATTTTTGATGACCTTTTAACTGCGTTCTAATAGGCTACAATCACACAGTTAAAGTGTGTAACCCTCAAGGCACGATTTTGTTTGGTTTTTGCAAAGTGAGTGACATACTCAACAATGTCAGCTTACACATTGTTAAAACAACAATTACGAGATTATCGTAGACAGTACATAATCACAGACCCCTATCTGACCCTCACTGCTTTTTTGTTTTGTTTTTTTGCTTGACATAAGTGACATACAGTACTACAATTTTGTATTTCTTCTCCTCTGTCTGCATGTAAAGAATTGAGCCCATTATGTGGCTGTCACAACTTGCACATTTTCTTACAACTTCTTTCTCAGTGGAAAAATGACCACCAAAGTTTATCTAGGATGCCTGAAGTTAGTTCTTCCCCCCCCCCTCCTCTAGAGCTCCATGTGATGACTCATATGTGAACTATTAATTGCTTTAAGCCACCAAATATAGCGTGTAAATGTTTTTATGAGAGACAAAGTTTCATGTAGAAACTATATTACAACAATTGATACAGTGAACAGCAAAATAATCCTATTATTAATTATTAATTTTTTTTACTCATTTTACCCACTATTGGCAGTTGTGGCAAATAGCACATTTTCAACCCGGTATATTCCCCCTATGGTTTACACATTGGTAGATATTTTTGAATCTTTAATTCTTAACTTAATTCGAGTATGATTTTATTCAGGAATCCCTCCTACTAAGTACCATTATGTGGACGATCTGGTCGTGATCCTTCCTCAGAATGTGTGGGAATATCTTTACAACAGGTGAGTCATGTATCGCAATGCACATTTTTGACCTTTAGGAAGTCCTCAGGACATTTATCACCTCAGTGCAACATGGGCTTATTTTTTAGCTTTTGATCTGGTGAAGTCAACAAAACCTCGGCCCAACCCTGAACTCACAAGATGTGTATGGAGTTCTGTCGGTTCGAGAATTCTGATGTCATGCTCAAGGAACTCCACCAGCAGTGCAATGTAAACATGGTTGAGATATGTGTTTTCTCTTTTCACTGGCCATACTTTGAACATTTCTTTGTGTCTTTCACAGGTTTGGGGGAGGCCCAGCTGTGAATCACTTATATGTTTGTGCTATCTGCCAAGTAGAGATCGAGACCTTAGCTAAACGACGAAAGCTGGAGATAGACACCTTCATCAAGGTGAACAAATTACTTCACACACACAGATCAGAGTTCTCTAATGTTAGAGAAAAGAAGTGCCATTCATGTTTGCTCTTGCAGGTTTAATATGTTGCCAACTTTTGTAGCCCACTTAAAAGTAAAAAAACTGTTTTTGTAGGTTATCCACTCAGATATGCAGCATTTTAGGTAACGTAGTGTGGAAACTCCTCTTGGAAGGAGCATAATGTTCTTGGAAGCGTTTGCTGCATGTAAAGCCAGAGAACTGATGAAAAACAGACTGCATACTGAACAGATCAAGTATGTGATCTGCACTGGAATCTTATCAGGTGTATACTAGCTTTGAAAAAGAAAAATTTGGACGTCATGTTTGAAACTCCTCAGTTTCTCAAGGGGCACATCAAAATTAAATGCAGCTATAATTATTGTACTGAGCACTGAAACACTCATTGTTTATGGGGAGTTTAAAGTTGATAGTGGTCATATCCCTCTCTGTTTCTTTTCCTCTCTCTGTCAATAGCTAAATAAAGAGTTTCAGGCTGAAGAAGCGCCTACAGTCATCCTGTGTATCAGCATGCAGTGGTTCAGAGAATGGGAGAACTTTGTCAAGGGCAAAGACAACGGTACACTCGCATACAAACTCACAAACATGTGATACAGCTTATTTTATTATTATTTTAAAAAAATATGCAGCACAACTAATAATGCCATTTAGTTCACTGGTCTGAGGGAGGAATTTAAGTCTCTGTTTATATTGTACAGCTGCTTTTTACCGTTTTCTTTTCGTATTAGAACAGTTGAAAGGTCACTATGAAATCAACATTGACAATTCTTGTTCTTTTAATGGAAAATTGCAGTATTTAATAAAAATAATTCATCCATGCACATCATTATAAAACATTTTTTAATTAATGTGTCCTCATAATCTTTAATCAAAAACATTAACGTCCCTTTACAATGACATCTCTTCCCTCTTGACGTGTAAACCAGCACAAGGTCTTGGCAATAAAGTTGTCCAATGGTTTCAATGAGTTTCAATGCCTCCCCTCCAGCAATTTGTCACTCACATGAAACAATCGCAGCAATTAGCAAATGGCAACAATCCAATCAATTCCCAGTGGACAAATGAAGTCCCACACAATTTTTTTTCCAGAGATTTACTTGCATGCACGTCACAATAGGGAAGAAAAGTCAATGCATTTTCCAGTTAATGCTGACTTTAAAGGGATAGTTTACCTAGAATTTGTCCTCATGTTGTTAAAAACCTGTATGAATTTCTTTTTTGTCTTTACACAAAATAAGTTATTTTCATTATATGAACAAAAAACACAGACATTTTTCAAAATATCTTTCTTTTTCTTGTGTTCCACAGAAGAAATGCATACAAGTTGAATGACATGAGAGTGAGTAAATGATGACAGAATATTCATTTTGGGGGAAACTATCCTTTTAAAGCTTTGTGTAAAATACATTACAAAAGTCCATGTCACATTAGGTGATGTGTGTAATTTTTTTCTGATGCTATAGTACTCCCTAAAAAATTATAAACACTGTGGCTCTGAAACGCATTCAAAACATCCCTCTGTTTGTGAGTGTTCCGACCAGCCCAATATGGCAATATTGACTCTTGTCAGCTCTGCCAAGACCACCCTCTGTATTTACAAGGGAATGTTTGCTTATGCACTGTAAAGGTCATTATTCTTTCATCTCTCTCTCTCTCTCTCTCTCTCTCTCTCTCTCTCTCTCTCTCTCTCTCTCTCTCTCTCTCTCTCTCTCTCTCTCTGCTGGTTTAGAACCCCCCGGCCCCATTGACAACAGCAAGATTGCAGTAATGAAAGGCGGACATATCCAGCTTAAACAGGGTATTGCCTGTCTACAAAAGTCTGTGACTTATCTTGTGTCAAAACTTTGTCTGACTCGTGCGTGTGTGTGTGTGTGTGTGTGTTTGTATATAGTTCATTATCCATGGTTTGGTTTGCAGGAGCAGACTACGGGCAGATATCTGAAGAAACGTGGCAGTACTTGTTAAGTATTTATGGCGGTGGGCCAGAGATTGCAGTGCGGCAAACCATCAGCCCTCCAGACACTGACACGCATGGTGAGAGGAAGATAGAGGCAGAGACCAGAGCCCTCTGAAATGGTAAGACACACACAGAGTGAGCTCAAAAAACTATTTGAACACTAAGCTACACTTGCATGTATGTTTGGGGCCCATACAATTTGTTTCTAAAGAATTCAGCAAGGAAGCGTTTAATTGGTCAAAAGTGTCAGTAAAGGCATTTATATTGTTACAAATTATTTCTATTTCAAATTATTACCGTTTTTTTTTTACTTTCTATTTATCAAAGAATCCTGAAAATTGTAAACAAAGTGAATTAATGTATTTGCATTGTATAACAAAATGTGTTATTGTGTTATTGATTTTTTTTTTTAATAGCACAAACATGCTTTTCAAACTAAATAATTTAATGAAAATGTTTTTTAACTTTCATATGAGTAAAAAAAAGATGAACACAAGTATTTAGACAAGTTTTTTTAAATGTTAGTAGTTAAAGGGATAGTTCACCCCAAAATGAAAATTCTGTCATTAATTGCTCACTCTCATGTTGTTCCGAAGAACATCATTAACACCAGACGTGTTTTATCAGCATATGGTACACACTGGTATGATTCAGACTGATTAATCACATCTACACGCATCACTAAATCACACACACACATTTTTTTTTTTAGTGTGTGTGTGTGTGTGTGTGTGTGTGTGTGTGTGAGATTGTAACATGACTATAGTGACATTCAACAAATATGAAATAAGCTTTGGACTTGTTAATAAGCTACTAATTAACTTATTGTGTTAACTTGAACTAAAAAATAATAAAACCTCAGAAATAAAAATGAAAAATTTAAATAACTAGATTAGTAATGGTTTGATTTGATCTTAGATCAAAGTGAAAAAATATATATATAAAATTTAGATTTTGTTTGTCTGTTGCCCTTGCTTCACGTTTCTACTCATTTTATTTCTCATTTCCATCATGACCAAATAGAAACTTAGTTTTGGGGAAAGTGAATCGTTGTTAAAATTATTATATATTTTTTTTTTTATAAATTGTGCAAATAATTAGTACAGTTTTGTTAAAGGGTTAGTTCACCCAAAAATGAAAATTCTGTCATTAATTGCTCACTCTCATGTTGTTCCGAAGAACATCATTAACACCAGACGTGTTTTATCAGCATATGGTACACACTGGTATGATTCAGACTGATTAATCACATCTACACGCATCACTAAATCACACACACACATTTTTTTTTTTAGTGTGTGTGTGTGTGTGTGTGTGTGTGTGTGTGTGTGTGTGTGTGTGTGTGTGTGTGTGTGTGTGTGTGTGTGTGTGTGTGTGTGTGTGTGTGTGTGTGTGAGATTGTAACATGACTATAGTGACATTCAACAAATATGAAATAAGCTTTGGACTTGTTAATAAGCTACTAATTAACTTATTGTGTTAACTTGAACTAAAAAATAATAAAACCTCAGAAATAAAAATGAAAAATTTAAATAACTAGATTAGTAATGGTTTGATTTGATCTTAGATCAAAGTGAAAAAAAAATATATAAAATGTAGATTTTGTTTGTCTGTTGCCCTTGCTTCACGTTTCTACTCATTTTATTTCTCATTTCCATCATGACCAAATAGAAACTTAGTTTTGGGGAAAGTGAATCGTTGTTAAAATTATTATATATTTTTTTTTTTATAAATTGTGCAAATAATTAGTACAGTTTTGTTAAAGGGTTAGTTCACCCAAAAATGAAAATTCTGTCATTAATTACTCACCCTCATGTCGTTCACAACCTGTAAGACCTTCATTCATCTTCGAACACAAATGAAGATATTTTTTATGAAATCGTCTCGGTTATGTATGTAACCTTGGTTCCCTGAGGAAGACAGTGGAAAGTGTCCGCTCAAGCAGATAAAACCTAGGAGCCATCTTCAGGTGCAGACTGTAGAACTTGACAAAGGTGTTTGGAGAGGACCAACCTGCCGCAACACAAATATCTTCCAAAGAAGAGCCCTTAAAGAGAGCCTGAGAAGACGGCATTCCTCTGGTTGAGTGAGCGTGTACCCCTAGAAGCGAAGTGAGCCCACGCGCCTCATAGGCCGCCAAAATAGCCTCAACCAACCAATGAGACATTCTCTGCTTGGTGACGGCAGCTCCTCTGTTTTTATCACCAAAGCACACAAATATCTGTACTGAGCTACGCCAATGGGCTGTACGGTCGACATAGATTTTTAACGCCTGCACCGGGAAAAGACCAGGGAGCCTCTCATTGCTCCCAACCTCTGTACCAGGAGGGGAAAAAGCCTTCAAAACTACTTGCTAGGAACGAAAAGGAGTCAAAGCGGCCTTAGGAATATAACCTGGTCTTGGTCACAGGATGACTCTAACCAGTCCCGGGACAGGGCCTGCAAGTCCCCTATCCTCTTTAGAGAGGACAACGCCATTAAAAGAACGGTTTTAAGGGTCAGAAACTTTTCTGCCACCAGCTCCAAAGGCTCAAAAAGATCACCTGTTATTCCCTCCAGGACAACAGAAAGATCCCATGAAGGAATTTGTGCAGGGCGGAAAGGCCTAAGACATCTCTTCCCTTGCAGAAACCGAGAAACTAGAGGGTGACATCCAACCAAAGCACCCTCCATCTGTACATGCTCTGCAGAGATAGCTGCCACATAGACTTTCAGAGTGGCTGGGGCCGACCCTGCCGAAGAGCAATTCTGTAAGAACTCCAGTATCGAAGCAATAGGGCAACTAACTGGGCCCAGATTACGTAATGTACACCAAGAGGTGAACAGCTTCCACTTGAAGGCATAAAGACGCCTCGGGGAGGGGGCTCTTGAGTTAAGAATGGTATCAGTAATCTCCTCAAAGAGACCAGAACGTGTTAATGCGTCCCGCTCAGGGGCCATACCCATAACTTCCATAAGTCCGGATGGAGGTGCTGGATCATTCCCTGAGCTTGTGTCAACAGGTCTGATCTGAGGGGAACCTCCCACGGAGGGCCAACTAACAGACTGACCAGGTCTGAAAACCAGATCTGAGTGGGCCAGTGAGGGGCCACCAACAACACTTCTCACCCTGTCCAATCACACTCTGAGTAGCACCGCTGGCAGTAAGCAAATCAGTGGAAAAGCAAAGAGACTGGTCCTGACCCATGTGTGGGCCAGAGGGGACTGTGGTGACAGGGAAAACCAGAGCGGGCAGTGCGTAGTTGTGCTTGAAGCAAAAACATCTATCTCTGCTCGACCAAACCTCTGCCATATGAGGTCCACCACCTGAGGATGCTACCCCCAGGCCCTGGGATCCAAGCCCTGCCTTGAAAGCAAGTCTGCTCTGAGGTTCAAATGGCCCGGGATGTGAACTGCTCTGATTGACAGAAATCTGGTCTGCGCCCAGAGAAACACACGCTTCACCAGCCTGTGCAAGGGGAGAGAGTGTAAACTTCCTTGATGATTGAGGTATGATATTACTGTCATGTTGTCCGTCCTGACTAACACATGACACCCCTTCAGATGGGGTAAAAACTGTTTGAGTGCCAGAAACACTGCTAGCAACTCCAAAAGATTTGTGTGTGACCCCCAATCCCACCCACTTTGTCCATGGGTGAAGAACACGTCACCCTCTGCATGTGACCAGGACTTTGCGAAAAGGGTGGCAATGGGAAGATATACCTAGACCCTTCATCCACCATTGAAATGGTCTCGTGGAGCAGGCCCAACTGAACCACAGGGGACGCTGTTGCCATAAGGCCCCTCAATCTGAGGCAAAGACCAACGTGGACCAGACGGCCTGTCTTGAATTGGCTCAGGCAATCTTGCAGTGACCGGACGCGTGCAGGAGATAACCGTGCCCGCATCACGGCAGAATTCAGATCCACACCCAGAAAAGATGTCTGCTGGCTTGCCAGTAAAGCGCTCTTCTGATGGTTTATGCGTAAACCTAGGCTCCTCAAATGGCAAAGAGCTAAATCTCGATGAGCTACTGCCAATTCCTGGGATTGGGCTAATATCAGCCAATCGTCCAGGTAATTTAATATCTAGATGCCCTGGAGCCGCAATGGGGCCATAGCAGCGTCCATACATTTTGTGAAAGTCTGAGGAACTAAGGCTAGTCAGTCCCTCCAGAAAAACGTGATTATGCGCGATTGCGTGATTTAACGCATAATCAGCCAAAGCCTGCATATTTATGCGGGGGCCACATTTTTTCAAATACGGCGCACTTTTACTGCATAAATTGCCTATTTCCGCGTGCAAAATATGCGGGGCTAGCATGATTTCATAATCCCCGCATTTTCGTTGCAAAAAAAGTCATATATATATATATATATATTGGCAGAAAGTTGAAAAATATTCGTTTACTTCACACAAGAGCCGCCATTTCCGCCATGGGAACGTTTTGAAGTGACGTAATTACCCGACGTGAACATCATCGGAAAACTGCAAACCCCCGTGGTGAAACCATAGATATCGGTGAAACCATGATGAAGCGCAAACTCCCATTTGCCAACAAAAATAACAGCAAAAGACAGCGCAAAGCAGTTTCCCGGTGTGTTGACCGATTTCAAAACACAGCATCATGAAGCTTTGAAGCGTTATGAATCAATGAGTCGATTCAGCGGTTCGGATCGCCAAAGTCACGTATTTCAGCAGTTTGACACGCGATCTGAATCATGAATCGACTCACTGATTCATAGCATCATGATGCTGTGTTTTGAAATCGGTCATCACTATATAAGTCATTATTTAGAGACGAGCGGAGGTCTTATGGGTGTCCAACGACATGAGGGGACGTCATTAATGACAGAATTTAAATTTTTGGATGAACTAACCCTTTAAGAGATTGCACTTTGTGCATTGGAAGCACTCAAATGTCTGTTTTGTATAGCTACCTCTGTAAAACAGGAAGTTATTTATTCATTTTTCAAGTTGTAGCATATTCCTTTTGTAAAACTACAGAACTTGTTTGACTCAATGTTTTGTAAATTTGAGCCGTTTGTTTATTAAGGTCTTCAATAAAACAAGATGGGACCTTAAATATTCCCAGCACTTTCTGTGATGTAGTGCTTTTTTTCTCTTTTTCATCAAACCGCAGTTTTTGCAAGTTCCCGCAATTTCATCACATAAAATTGCATAAATATCCCGCATTTTTGCAGGATTTTTGCCCGCAACAATCACAAAAAAAAGCCGAATTTTTCTTGAAGGACTGGCTAGTCCGAATGGAAGGACACGGTACTGGTAAGCTTTGCCCTCGAAAGCAAACCTGAGGAACTTCCTGTGTCTCTTGACGATCTTCCTGTGTCTCTTTAGATTGATAGTTACAAACCAATCTCCGGTTCGAACCTGAGACAGAATGCTTCAACATCAGCATTTTGAATTTGCTCACTCTGAGCACATGATTCAAACAACGCAAGTCCAGAATCCGATTTTGTCCACCATCCTTTTTGGGCACCACAAAATACCGGCTGTAGAAGCCTGCCTCTGCCTGAGCGGGGGGTATCTCTTCTATTGCACCCTTTTCTAAGAGAGACACAATTTCCTATCTCAAAGCCGGAGCTTCCCAAGGACGCATTGTCATGGGAAGAACACAGCTGGAAAGAGGTGGGCCTTTGCGTAATTGGATGGTGTAGCCGTGGCAGATCGCAAGTAACACCCATTGCGAGATCTCGGGCAGGCGGTGCCACGCGGCACAGTACTCTGCTAGGGGGTGTTAACCGCTCTGTCTTTGTTGCCTGTTGAAATGTGGGCACCAGTCTGCGGAAATAGGAAGCACGTGGAGCTGAACCGTTCTCTATCATAGAAAGGTCTGCCTGTATAGAGCTCTGAAGCACGAGAGTGGCGGAGGTGTCTAATACAGGCAATCTTCCAACTGCCAGGTCGGAACTGACATCCCGGCGCTGGGGGGTTCGAATGCCGTCATAAACGGGCCACAGGCTTGTGACCCTAAGGCTTTCTCCTGAACTCCGAAGGCTTGAACGAGCGGAGTGTCTGGTATGGTGTCTCGTCGATGGGGCCCGGCCTAAAGCTGCCCGAGGCGCATTTAGCTGGTGGGCAAAGGTTCATTTCGCTGTGCCTCACGGGGGTGCTGAACGAGCCGTAGGCGGTTGCCGCTCGAACTCCCTGGACCTGCGCGGGATGAGTTGGCGAAACACAGTGGTCTTTTGTCTTGCCGCTCAAAATTTTTCCACAACCGCAGTCACAGACTCTCCAAATAGGCCGTTATTGGAAATGGGGGCGTTCAATAAAATTATTTTCTCTTTTTCTTTAATGTCAGTAAGATTAAGCCAAAGGTGGCCCTCGACTGACACCATTCCTACCATGGACCTGCCTATTGCGCGGGCAGTGTGCTTGGTCGCTCTCAGCGCCAAGTCAGTTGCCCGCCTGAGCTCTTTAACGGACTCAGGAGTCATGCCTTCTCCCTCATCTAGCTCTTTTAGTAGATAAGCTTATTAGGCTTGAAGCACAGCACATAGTCCAGTGGTTTAACCTTAATTTTATGAAGCGACGAGAATACTTTTTGTTGTGCAAAAACAAACAAAAATAACAACTTTATTCAACAATTTCTTCATGTCTGTGTCAGTCTCCTATGCAGTTTACATGGGCCAGCTCCTGCGTCAGCATCACACTCATGCGTCATGGTGCTCATGTGAACAGCTTCAGCCAATGGTAAGGTGGCGTTCTGGCGTTCCTCTGACTTAACTCAGAAGCGCTGTACTGTATTTACTACGTCAACAGCATAGGAGACTGACACAGACGTGAAGAAATTGTTGAATAATGTTATTATTTTTGTTTGTTTTTTTTGCGCATAAAAAGTATTTCCAACATTTCATAAAAATTAAGGTCACATGGACTATTTTAACAACTATTTTAACTATTTTACCACCTTTCTGGGCCTTGAAAGTGTTAATTAAATAGCTGTCTATGGAGGGACCTGAGATCTCTCGGATTTCATTCAAAAATATCTTAACTTGTGTTCGAAGATGAACGAAGGTCTTTTATGGGTTTGGAATGACATGAGGGTGAGTTAATAATGACATAATTTTCCTTTTTTGGTGAACTAACCCTTTAAACACTTTGGAATTTATTTGTATTTCTTTAACTCTTTCATTAAATCTATTAATAAGAAATGCCCAAATATTTTAATCTAAATGTAACATTTTAGGGTTATGGTTAACTCACACTATACAGTATGTTTAGATCTATTATAATCTATCCTTTATCACTACATTGATGTTTTTGTTTTAATATATATTTTACGGGAGCTTCTCTGTTCCGTAGATTATTTTACAAGAAAAAAGTAATATTATTTATATTTTACATTTAAATCATTCTAGGGGACAGAACAACTACCGTAGTTGAAGAATCACCCATATATTTAATACAGGAATGAAACATTCACTTATTGATAGGTTTTGTTTGTTTCTTTGCTCTACTGTAGGTGATGAAGGCCAATGTGTGGATGGCAGTCACGCCTTGCGCTTACTTTCTGTCTTACAAGCACTTTGTGAGCATTTCTCTGGATCTGTGACTGACAGAGTTCTCCTAGTGTAGGAAAGGGTCTTATTTATTAGGTGAATAAATCTGAACAAGCTTCATTCATGTGTGCTGGTGATATGAGTGTTTCTGTTGTCAATGGGATTAAGGACCGTGACTAAAGCCTTTCTCAGTAGTGCAGAGGTAAAAACATAATGCATCAAGCAGGACACATTCAAACTCTCATTCAAAATCTTTGTTAGATCTCTTTACTGACGTCTGCCTGGGAAAAATAAGGCTTGAACTTAGTGTCTGCATGTTCAAAGAAGCTTTCTTTGCCACTCAACTATATCATGACAAATTCACACTACAGATGTGATAAAATCATGCATGTTGGCACATTTAGTTTTTGTAATGAATACCGGTAATTGAAACATGATGATGTTGAAAGCCTAATCTTCACAACGAGTTCTTTTTACATTCCAACTCACTTCCTACCTCCGAGATACTCAATACTTAACAATCAAATGTTCATGTTCACGCTAGCCACTAAATCATGTTCTTTGGAAACTATAGGAGGGAAAGATTTGATGTTACAGATACATTCCGGTTTCAACACCTTTGCTTTGGAAGTTATAATTCAGGCATTAAAATATTAATCCGAAGTTACAACAGGGTGTGACGTCATAGGTGACTGAATTTTCATGTTGAAGTTTCATTAATCTACGAATGTTTACTCAATGCTACTGACATTTGACTGAAATTATCATTACACAATATAAGATTTCAAAATGAAGCTCAGGATGTGTTTGCCAATAATATTACGTTTTGTTTTAATGCACTTGAAAATCCTCAGTTTTGACAGCTCCATGCTCTGTCCCAATAGAAGGAAGTGAATCCTTCCCGGATATCCCCATCTCAGCGCCCCAGCTCTGACACAGGGTTGCGTAAGCTACTGTATGTGACGTATTCAGTATTAAATGGTCTTAACATTTTTCACAATTTCCTCAGACTGGCAAAAACGTACAGTACTTGCTTACTCACATGCTTGGTGTGCTGTCTGTTAAAAGCTGTATCATTTATATGTTACATTATGTTGCAGCACCACAGCCTCAAACTAAACTAAACTACTTTTCTAAGGGAATGTGCAATGAGGCATATCGGATGTGTTGGAAATGCCAATAGAATGCTGTTTAACTATGTCATTTTGAACATATTCTTTGTACATAATAAAATGTAACAGTTTTTAATTTATGAATGTCTTCTTTTCTCATAAGCAAAAGGTCAGAATTGTGGAGAATTGCTTGTGTATAGGACAACATGTTGTTACATATTTTGTTGCAGGAACTTCCAAGGTAACTTCTGATGTAATGGCTTTTTAACTTAAGTGATTTAATTGTTAGGCTCTGTCTGATATGACAAATAGAAATAAAGTCTGTTCTTTCTCCACAGTGTCTATTTCTTTCTAGTATTAGTTTTTATATAGTTCTGTGATCATATTACTGTGGTTCCCAGAATTGCTGTCTGCATCTTTCATCTTCAGATCTGTTTTGCGTAACCTAAACCCATGACCACTTGTTTCTTAACTGCATCCTAATTATCTTTACTTTTTTTTAGCTGAAGATAACAAATAAATAAATATACATACACTATATTGCCAAAAGTATTGGGACACTCCTCCAAATCATTGAATTCAGGTGTTCCAATCACTTCCATGGCCACAGGTGTATAAAATCAAGCGTAGGCATGCAGACTGCTTCTACAAAAATGTATGAAACAATGGGTCGCTCTCTGGAGCTCAGTGAATTCAAGTGTGGTACCGTGATAGGATGCCACCTGTGCAATAAATCCATTTGTGAAATTTCCTCACTATTACATATTACACACAGTGCACAGAAGATGCCAACAGAGTCAATAGCTACGGACCTCCAAATTTCGTGTGGCCTTCAGATTAGCTCAATCACCAAGTTCAATGCAAAGCATTGGATGCAGTGGTGTAAAGCACGCCACCACTGGACTCTAGAGCAGTGAAGACGTGTTGTCTGGAATGAGGAATCGTGCTTTTCTGTCTGACAATCCGATGAACGAGTCTGGGTTTGGTGGTTGACAGTAGAACGGTTCTTGCCTGACTGCCTTGTGCCAAGTGTAAAGTTTGGTGGAGGGGGGATAATGGTGTGGGGTTGTTTTTCAGGGGTTGGGCTTGGCCCCTTAGTTTCAGTGAAAGGAACTCTTAACCCATTTGTGGCCAAATGTTTCTGAATGGTTTCATGCATATAGTCATGTTAATGTTTTTTTTTTCTTTTCTTTTTTCTTGAAAATCGTATTTGAATGTGCGGCAACTATAGTTCCCAGTGGGCAAATGCGTTGTATGCACCACTTCAATGTCAAATATGAATAGGAAGAGAAAATGTAGCATCTAACTCAAAAATAACTGCTTTCAACAGATCAATCTTTATTCATAAACAAATTTATTATGTATAAAAGTTGAAGAACACTCGATACAAACTCAAAAAAGCTGCATCTTTCTTATAATCAAGTTGCCCCAACAGAGCATTGTGTATTCTAAATATATTCTAATTTTCTGAGATACTGAATTTGGGATTTTCCTTAGTTGTCAGTTATAATCATCAAAATGAAAAGAAATAAACATTTGAAATATATCAGACTGTGTGTAATGAATGAATATAATATACAAGTTTCACTTTTTGAATGGAATTAGTGAAATAAATCAACTTTTTGATGATGACCAGCACCTGTGTGTGTGTATATGCTGTTACTATGTATAAGAAAAAAGAAAAAAAAAGCCTAGTTTTTAGGCTGAGCTATTTCCATGGGTCCATCACTTATGGATGGATACAACTGCGTCTTAAATTTTTCAAAGATCCATATTTAGCCCCAGGCCTTCTTTAAGCATGCTGAGGAACGTCTACGCAATGTTACCTTCATGCTCTGGGAACTGTGCATCTCGTTCATCTTAATCACCCCTCCCTACATGCCCCCAACCCCCTCCCTTCATCTCCATCCTCTCTTTGTCCTCAGACAGCCCCTGGAATATTGCTTCAACTGCCTCATTTAAAACAAATAATCTCACAGGGAAGGTGAATATTTATGAGACAGAGCTCACTATTATTGTTGATGTCATTGTAAGTCCTCTTTCTGTCTGCAGGCTGAAGGATGCGGAGAGCTGCAGACCCATCTGAGCATCTGGCTTGCCTGCCGGAGAAAGGATTGTAATTTTCTTCTCAAAGTGAGTCGTCATTCCTCTGTTTTTGCGCAATTGCTGCATCTGGCTTTTATTATCTAAAGGGTCATTACAGGAAATAAGCATGCTTTGTGTATTACGTAGACAATAACATCTTTCTGGCTTGGTCCACTGTCTATAAACATTAGCATGTGTGGTACTAGCTGGGCTGCAGAAACATCTGACACAATAGATAAATATTGAATTGCTGAGCCTAAATGATCAGGTTATTGATGGTTAAGATTCTGTTTACAGTGTGGTTACTTTAAATGTAACGTGAAAGAATTTGCATTGGTTCAAACCATAAAAAAACATAAAAAAATAATTTGAATGCCAGTTTAAACTGATATGATATTTATGGTATGAATAACATTAGAGTAACATTACTGTACACATTTTTCACAATATACATAAACATTGTAGTAACTGTCATTGTAGTAAAACCTTTCTGCTGTATTAACACTTCAAGATATCCAGAAAGGCCTAATATAAAGTGGAAATCTTCACTAATCACAAAAACAAAAGTAGTTTTATTCAGATGTGGTGAGATTGCTGTGCTTTCTGCTCAGATTTGATGCTTGTAAACACCATATCTGTTATGCTGTTTTTGAAAGTTTCACATTCAAGTGTAAATGGGCTTTCTCTTACAAAATACACCAATATTTATTTAACTGGATTGCTAAAAAAATTGCTGTGAAAATTTCATGAATCAACACATCCATTTAATCTGGAGGCAATTCTGCTGTCTCCAAGAAGTCAATCACCAAACCTGTCTCGTCTATAAAAGAGATTCCTCTCAGTAATCGCAGACACAAAGGCAGCAGGCAAGAGGCATTAACAATGAGCTCAGAGCAATGTTGTCAACTAGGGCAACATCGCGTCAGGCATGAGGTAAGAACCTCATGGCTGTGAAATTAATTTTTAATAGACCTTGTTATTAACATTTTAGTGGGTGCAGAGCTTGTGCATTTCTTGTCAGCCTTTCACAGCTTGAGTGCTCAAAAATGATCAAAGCTAAGACCCATTAAAAGTCATTTAGGTGCACTCTTATTAATATATACACACACATACACATATATACGTACATACACAGATCAGGCATAACATTATGACCACCTTCCTAGTATTGTATTGGTCCCCCTTTTGCTATCAAAACAGCCCTGACCCTTTGAGGCATGGACTCCACTAGACCCCTGAAGATGTGCTGTGGTATCTGGCACCAAGATGTTAGCAGCAGATCCTTTAAGTCCTGTAAGTTGCGAGGTGGGGCCTCCATGGATCAGACTTGTTTGTTCAGCACATCCCACAGATGCTCGATTCAATTGACATCTGGGGAATTTGGAGGCCAAGTCAACACCTCAAACTCATTGTTGTGCTCCTCAAACCATTCCTGAACTACCTGAAGGCTTTTTAATTCATTCCTTCTCCTCTTTTTACGTCTGACTGAGTGCCTGGGACCTGCCTTTTTTGTGTCATTGGATTTTTCCCTACCCCAAGAGCACCTATTATGGACTATTTAACTCTACCTGAGTGCCGGGTTGAACCTTTTGCAGTTCATTCCTGAACTATTTTTGCTTTGTGGCAGGGCGCATTATCCTGCTGAAAGAGGCCACAGCCACCAGGGAATAGCGTTTCCATGAAAGTGTGTACATGGTCTGCAACAATGCTTCGGTGATACATGTCAAAGTAACATCCACATGGATGGCAGGACCCAAGGTTTCCCAGCAGAACATTTCCAAAAGCATCACACTGCTTCTGCCAGCTTGCCTTCTTCCTATAGTGCATATTGGTGCCATGTGTTCCCCAGGTTAACGTCACACATGCACCCGGCCATCCATGTGATGTAAAAGAAAACATGATTCATCAGACCAGGCCACATTCTTCCATTGCTCCGTGGTACAGTTATGATGATCATGTGCCCACTGCTGGTGCTTTCGGCGGTGGACAGGGGTCAGCATGAACACCCTGACTGGTCTGCGGCTATGCAGCCCCTTACGCAACAAACTATGTATTGTGTATTACAAATACTGTGATTGTTTTCTGACACCTTTCTGTCAGACTCAGCATTAAATCCTTGAGCAATTTGAACTACAGTAGCTTGTCTGTTTGATTGGACCACACAGGTCAGCCTTCTCTCCCCACGTGCATCAATGAGCCTTGGCCGCCCATGACCCCGTTGCTGGTTCACCACTGTTTCTTCCTTGGACCACTTTTGATAGATACTGACCACTACAGACCGGGAACACCCCACAAGAGCTGCAGTTTTGGAGATGCTCTGACCCAGTCGTCTAGCCATCACAATTTGGCCCTTGTCAAACTCGCTCAAATCCTTATGCTTGCCCATGTTTCCTGCTTCTAACACATCAACTTTGAGGACAAACTGTTCACCTGCTGCCTATATATGCCACCCACTAACAGGTTCCGTAATAAAGGGATATTCAGTGTTATTCACTTCACCTGTCATAATGTTATGCCTGATCGGTGCTGTAATCACACTGTGTAATATAAGGATCTAATGATTTACATGTATATCCTTGTAATGGAATATAAAATGGGTAACACTTTACAATAAGGTTCATTAGTTAACATTAGTTAACTACATTAATTAACATGAACTAATAATGAACTGCACTTTTAAAGCATCTATTTATCTTTGTTAATGTTAATTTCAACATTTACTAATGCATTATACAAATCTTGTTAACATTAGTTAATGCACTGTGAACTAACATGATCAAACCATGAACAGCTGTATTTTTATTAACTAACGTTAACAAAGATTAACTAATGCTGAACAGAGGTGTTGTTTATGGTTAGTTCATCTTAATAATGCATTAACTAATGTTACCTAATGCAACCTTATTGTAAAGTGTAAAATGTTATCGATATTAGAGATTGTTTCGGTAAATTGGGTATTTAATTGTTCATTCTCATTTTCCTTTTTTTATATTTAGATCAAATTTGCATCTTTAAAAACGCTAATAATTTAATAACACAATAATTTAATAGTTTTTAGCTAATCTGAAGATGAAGATCCATTTTTCATACTGTACATTCAAATTAACTTGTAGCATGTATAGTGACTGATTTTAGTATAGTAGTCAGCATCATCTAGGTATTTTGATATGAGTTCTTGTAAACAGCAGTCCACATTACTTTAAAGTTAATTGTTATGAAATGCAAATGATCTCATATGTCATCAGACGACACTTCTGAATGTGTTATGTTTCTTTTTTCTCAGGCTGGACAATGGTCCGAGAGATGTGCATGTACTCGACACCACCGAGACTTTAGCAACAATAGCGACAATGATCAGAGTCACACCCAGGATTCACTGATCGTTGACTAGGGCAAAATGGGGACTTCATTAGCTTCTGATATTCTATCTGTTGATAAAGTAATGTGAGTTCAAAGCAAAGTAAGTTAGGCGTGGTACTGCATTTTTAGATAAACACTCATCTCTGATATCATATTCCAGTTTTTGTCATATTTTTAACCAACACCAAGAATCTGACAGGAATGTTACTGACCACATTTCAATATTTTGCACTACACTTACTATTGACCTTGTAACCTGGAGTAATTCTGTTGCAGTCCTCAGTCTAGCTCTGTGGTCTGTAATGCACATGCTACAACAATTCGACTCATAGTCCCTTTGTCTTTTCTTGTCTCAATACATCCTTTTCAGTTTTCATCTTGTACTCCACCTTGTAATTGTCGCTACCTCCAGGCGAGGGTTTGAACAAAGCATTCCTAGGAAAGACAGACCTAGACTTAACTGCTTTCTCACGCTCTCTCTCTTTTTCTTTCTGTATAGCTCTTTTCACACAAACACGCTCAACATTTACCATCATATGTTGACTCCTACTGCATCAAATGTTTCTTAAATAACAGTCAGTGCTTGAATAGTAAGGGCCTCTGCAGACATGTTTTTCAGTGTATACCTAATAAAAGGTTATGTCATGTTTGTTTAAGTAATTTGCATCTGACGACATTGTCGACATATAACAATGGGTTGTGCCATTTGCACACAGTTGATTGATATGTGGAGTGTTTCTGGCTCACAAAGAGGCCAGACATCAATGGACATGTCCCATTTGCCGGAGAATTCTCAGCAGGACTACCACAGACTCTCAGGCCTCCACTATACTTCCTCTTTCTCTGATGCGGAGGACTGCTGCGATGACATCACAAGCACAAGCTCTTCCTCCTCCTCGGACTATCTCGGAATAGACTGTTGACACTTGTAGTTTTATATTTTTGGAGGTTACTTACACCTTTTGCCAAATATTGCCATTCCTTTTGACTCCAAATTCACTCACCCAATCACAATGAAATATGCTTAAGCTACGTCTACATTAGTCCGGATACATTTGAGAATGGCGTTTTCGGGCAGGATCATTTTATTTAGCAAAATATCTCACCTTTCACTGCGCCCAGGTCACACTCACCATTATATGTTTGGTATAAGACGCAACTGCTCTGCTCATGTTTTGCCGCAGGACAGCAATTGTGAGTACATTTTCTGTCATCTTTGCAAGACTATGATATGAAGAGAGTACAAAGTAACATCTTTAGCAACTGTGTGAAAGTGAATACTACATATCGGTATAAACATACATATTGATTGGTTCAATATGCGTCACATGACTAAACATGTGTCATCGTTTTCAAATACCTCAGTGTTCCACAATTTAGTTTCTACTCCAATTTGAGCAACAAACCCATCATTGTCAGGGAAAAATTAAGTGAAGTGTCTATAATAGAATCACCTTTTCTCTTATCATTGTGGATGGAAATCCAGTTTGGAAATATGAATGCACATTCTAAAAATAAAGTATTCAATTTTGTAAAGATTTTAATGCTGTTGGTTTATTCTGGGAGGAACAAAACCGTAACAATGAACATTGTGCTGAAATTATGGTGTTTAAAGGTGCAGTCAAATTAAAATATTGGATTAAAATATCTGGATTAAATGATCTTAGATTACTGCGCATTCTTGTGTTCCCTGAAGAGGGCAGATGCATCGATAGGCCTACTCGAAACCACGATCAGCAATGCAGCGATTGGCGTCAAGACATTATATAAGTAAAAAAGCCACCTGGCAAAAAAACCTGACAAATTACACAATCCCCCCCACCTTTACAAGGAAACAGCCAAACGACCAACCAACATAAAAGTTATAATAGATAAAAATATATATTTTTTTAAACATGATTACCAATTATTTATATTCATGATTTTATACAGTATTTGTACACCCTTTACATTTTTATTTCAATGTTGTAATTAATTTTTTATTACATTTTACGCAGATTTGTAACATCAAATTCGTCAACATCAAATTCTCTGCATCTCTTGCACTGCATCAAGCCACTCCCATAATATCCGTCTTCACTTAAATTAATGCACGGCTCAGATGAACTGTATAACGTGTGTAAACCTCCAGTAAAATTACAAAGTAATTATTCCATCAAAAATAAATCGCTTAATCAAGTGGCTGTGTCTATAGTATTATACTAAGGGTGTAACGGTACACAAAACTGACGGTTCGGTACGTACCTCGGTTTTGAAGTCACAGTTTGGTACGGGTTTGGTACAGCAGTTTTAAAAAATGGCTTATTTATTTTTTATTAAACAGTGGTTTACTGAAAAAATTGTGTCTGTCCTTAAATGAATTAAATTATAACTAAAAGTTTCTTAAAGATAATGCTGTAAACTATAGGGAGTCCTTACTACACGTTATTACTATAATATTAAAGGTTAACAACAGAGCCATAACTATATTCATGTTTAGATATAATAATCAACACTCAAATAACACATTGTGTGCAAACATGTAAACTTCACACAAGGCAGTTTTTGCAATAACTCCTAAATCTAATTATAAAATTATGTTTTTTCTCCAATTCGTTGTTGAAATATAATCTTAGTGACTGTCATTTTCATGACAGATTTATCTAAACATACATTAAATAATCAAGACATCATTAACAAGTAGAATATATATATATATATATATATATATATATATATATATATATATATATATATATATATATATATATATATATATATATATATATATATATATATATATATATATATATATATATATATATATATATATATATATATATATATACAGGGAGTGCAGAATTATTAGGCAAGTTGTATTTTTGAGGATTAATTTTACAACATTAATAATTAAACAACAACCATGTTGTCAATGAACACAAAAAACTCATTAATATCAAAGCTGAATATTTTTGGAAGTGGTTTTTAGTTTTAGCTATTTTAGGGGGATATCTGTGTGTGCAGGTGACTATTACTGTGCATAATTATTAGGCAACTTAACAAAAAACTAATTTATACCCATTTCAATTATTTATTTTTACCAGTGAAACCAATATAACATCTCAACATTCACAAATATACATTTCTGACATTCAAAAACCAAACAAAAACAAATCAGTGACCAATATAGCCACCTTTCTTTGCAAGGACACTCAAAAGCCTGCCATCCATGGATTCTGTCAGTGTTTTGATCTGTTCACCATCAACATTGCGTGCAGCAGCAACCACAGCCTCCCAGACACTGTTCAGAGAGGTGTACTGTTTTCCCTCCTTGTAAATCGCACATTTGATGATGGACCACAGGTTCTCAATTGGGTTCAGATCAGGTGAACAAGGAGGCCATATCATTAGATTTTCTTCTTTTATACCCTTTCTTGCCAGCCACGCTGTGGAGTACTTGGACGCGTGTGATGGAGCATTGTCCTGCATGAAAATCATGTTTTTCTTGAAGGATGCAGACTTCTTCCTGTACCACTGCTTGAAGAAGGTGTCTTCCAGAAACTGGCAGTAGGACTGGGAGTTGAGCTTGACTCCATCCTCAACCCGAAAAGGCCCCACAAGCTCATCTTTGATGATACCAGCCCAAACCAGTACTCCACCTCCACCTTGCTGGCGTCTGAGTCGGACTGGAGCTCTCTGCCCTTTACCAATCCAGCCACGGGCCCATCCATCTGGCCCATCAAGACTCACTCTCATTTCATCAGTCCATAAAACCTTAGAAAAATCAGTCTTGAGATATTTCTTGGCCCAGTCTTGACGTTTCAGCTTGTGTGTCTTGTTCAGTGGTGGTCGACTTTCTGCCTTTCTTACCTTGGCCATGTCTCTGAGTATTGCACACCTTGTGCTTTTGGGCACTCCAGTGATGTTGCAGCTCTGAAATATGGCCAAACTGGTGGCAAGTGGCATCTTGGCAGCTGCACGCTTGACTTTTCTCAGTTCACGGGCAGTTATTTTGCGCCTTGGTTTTTCCACACGCTTCTTGCGACCCTGTTGACTATTTTGAATGAAACGCTTGATTGTTCGATGATCACGCTTCAGAAGCTTGGCTATTTTAAGACTGCTGCATCCCTCTGCAATATATCTCACTATTTTTGACTTTTCTGAGCCTGTCAAGTCCTTCTTTTGACCCATTTTGCCAAAGGAAAGGAAGTTGCCTAATAATTATGCACACCTGATATAGGGTGTTGATGACATTAGACCACACCCCTTCTCATTACAGAGATGCACATCACCTAATATGCTTAATTGGTAGTAGGCTTTCCAGCCTATACAGCTTGGAGTAAGACAACATGCATAACGAGGATGATGTGGTCAAAATACTCATTTGCCTAATAATTCTGCACTCCCTGTATATATATATATATATATATATATATATATATATATATATATATATATATAGGCCTATATATGGGGCGGAGCTTCAAGAGCTAGAAGCTCTGATTACCTGGACAATGATGGAGTTGGACAATGATGAAGAGACTCAAGAAGAAGTGACAACATGTAGAATGCAACAAGATGTTCCTGAATGTTTAGTTGATGAATTTATGTAGCTGATGTGGAGTTAACTATCTTCAAGTCATTGATTAGCATTTTCTGTCATTAGCCTATATATTTGAATCTCACCCCCTTTGGTGTCTGTTCCCGGGGGCAGGATTTATCAAGTCAAGTCAAGTCAAGTCACCTTTATTTATATAGCGCTTTTTACAATGGCGATTGTTTCAAAGCAGCTTCACAGTGTCAAACAGGAAAATAATACAACAGAATTTGATTTGACGGTGCTGTAACAACGGTGTTGTTATCCAGCTCATTTCAATGATCATATAGTGACAATGTGGGCAGATCAGTAATTTAGTTGGAAATGTATTTGAATATTTTGTTGAAAATGTAGTATCCACAACTGAGCAAGCCAAGCCAAAGGCGACAATGGCAAGGAACACGTATGACGCGTATCACTCTGTCTCTATGGCGATACAGGCTGCTTACATAGACAGAAGCCCCTCCCACCGATTGGTTTGTGCAGATACGCCACCTCGCCATAGGTTCGTGCAGTTCCCGCAGCCCAGCCAATCAGCGCGTATCTCATAGACCGTAAAAAAATATGGACGACACGACTTCATTCGCTTCCGCTGACGAGAGTTTCGGAGGCCCGTACACGGCGCTGACATCTTGAACATTTTTCGTGGGGGGGCCAGGCTGGGGCACAGACTCAGAGAGGGGTGGCACATTTAAATACATGTAAACAGTGAACCAATATAAATAGCCCTACACTGGAGGTAATAATACTGTATATTATTGATAACAAAATGTATTATAATGAGTGAAAAGGAATTCAAATTGAGCAACTTCAAATGTGATATGAAATAACAAATAACTCAACATTAGTAAAAGCACATGGGCTGTCGTAAATGCAATGCAAGCAAGATTTTTTCCATTATAGTTGTATATAGTTTTAAACAAGATGGCGCAACATAATTGACAACGGTAGAAAGGCTTTTGAGCTCAACAAGAAGATGTAGTAGTGTTTATTCATATTTATATTACATTATAAATAAATCATTTTTGTTTCCCACAGGATTTTGTGAGACTGAGCTGGGTAGTCTAGGCTAGGGGGCTAAGTCTGTTGTGTTTTTGGATTTGCCTTTGCCTTTTGTTGTACTCTTGAATGTACTCTTGACTCTACAGTAAAGCACTTTTTGTTCAGTTAAAGCATGCATGTTATTCTTCTGCCCTTGGGTCCATCTGCTGTCTGTAATCCACAATAGATCAATAGTAAAGAAGCAGTTCAGTTGATTAGAAGACCAGAGTTTGATCCCAGCTTCAGACACCCTTCACAACAACTTACAAAAAATAAGTCAAACATATAAAACAAGCACAAAGACATGTCTCCATCTTGAGCAATCTCTCACCTTCTACCCTTTGCTCTCCCATGTCTTTCCGGAGAATCAGATTTCATCTTAAAATCCTCTATAGGCATAACAACTTAAAGAGGGCAAAATAACATTTAAAAATTAAATAAACAACAACTATTAATAAAATATAGAATTATGATACTTAATATTAGAATACTATATTAAAACCCAAAAACTACTGAAGTAACTGAGGGTTTTTTACACTCCCACCAAATCATCAGTGAATATAAATCTCAAGCTTTAATCACAAATGTCTAATCACTTAATTAACCATTACTTAGCCTAGAGGTAAGGTAAAACAAATAAGATATGTTAAGAAGTTTAAGCCACCTTTGGTCCAAAGATGTTTGGTCCAGTGAACCAACTGGAAGTGACAAGATCGTCAGCACTCAGACTTCTTGATGCATAGTCGGCTAGATTTTCATCCGAGGGAATGTATCAATACTGTTGAAGTTGTATTTTGATGTATCCCAACACTACTTGGGAGCCAGTGCAGAAATATTACACATCTTTAACTCTTTCCCCACCAAACACAGAATTTTCTGTTATTTGTGAGAAAACGCTTCCCTGCCAAACACAGTATTTTCCGTGTTTTTGTTTGATAGCTTGCTACTGATGTACAGCACCGGCCGCTCATCACCCTCCCTCTCCTGGGTTAGGACTTGCCCCCAGTCCCCTGTACGACGCGTCCGTCTGCAACACAAAAGGGAGAGAAAAGTCAGGTGACTGTAAGAGCGGCCCGCCACATAGAGCAGCCTTCACCTGAGTAAAAGCCTGCTTGCACAGCTCTGACCACTGGACTGGGTCTGGCACTTCCTTTTTAGTGAGGTCAGTCAGAGGGCTGGTGAGGTCCGAATAATTAGGAACAAATCTCCTATAATATCCCGCCAACTCCAGGAACTGCCTCACCTCCTTTTTGGTCTTGGGTCTCGACAGGTTGCAACTGCGGCTGTCTTGTCAATTTGCGGACGCACCTGCCCATGGCCCAAGTGGAAACCCAGATACCTCACCTCCACACGTCCAATCGCACACTTCTTCGGGTTGGCCGTCAGCCCGGCCACCCTCAGCGACCTCAGGACCACGCGTACATGCTCCATATGCCTCTGCCAATCATTACTATAGATGATAATATCATCCAAGTAGGCAGCGGAATATGCAGTGTGTGGCCAAAGAATTTTATCCATGAGGCGCTGAAACGTGGCCGGAGCCTTGAACAACCCAAACGGAAGTGTAACAAATTGGTGCAATCCAAACAGCGTTGTGAAGGCTGTTTTTTCTTTAGATGGAGGCATTAAGGGGATCTGCCAATATCCCTTTGTCAAATCCAGTGTTGAATAAAATCGAGCTGAACTCAGCCGATCGAGCAACTCGTCAACCCTTGGCATTGGATATGCGTCGAATTCCGACACAGCGCTCACCTTGCGATAGTCTACACAGAACCAGACCGAGCCGTCCATTTTAGGGACTAAAACTATCGGGCTGGCCCAGTCGCTACTAGTTCTATTACTCCCATATCTAGCATTGCCTCTAATTCATCCTGAACCACCTTTTTTGTGTTCAGGTAATCGATAGGGCCGACTGCGAACTACCACGCTGGGCTCCATCTCGATATGGTGCTGAATGAGGTCGGTTCGGCCGGGTAGGGACGAGAACACATCGGATAAACCTTCCTGCAACTGGGATATGTCAGTCAGCTGCAAGGGCGAGAGATGATCTCCTCCCGGGGCCAGGGCGATAGATGCACTTTTTGTGTTTGCCTCCGGCCCGAGATCATCCTCTCCACTCACCGCCGTTGCTAGCATCACTGACTCCGCCTCGCTCCATTTTTTTAGGAGGTTAAGGTGGTATATTTGATGTGCTCCGCTCCAATCTGACCGAATTACCTCATAATCGAGATTCCCCACTCGCCGTGTGACCACAAAAGGATCTTGCCACTTGGCGAGCAATTTTGAGCTGGAAGTTGGGAGTAATATAAGCACTATATCTCCCGGTGAAAATTCACACAGTTTAGTTCTCCTGTCATATAGCCGGCTTTGTTTGTCCTGAGCCTGTAACAAATTCTCCATAGATAGCCGCCCCAATGTGTGGAGTTTTGTTCTCAGGTCCATGACATACTGAATTTCGTTTTTCGCTGTTGAACGGTGAAAACCCTGTGGAGGCTTGCAGGACCTCACGTACGGCAAACAACAGGGGTTCCAACCATCAATCCCAATTTTTGGCGTCTTCCTGTACGAACTTTCGAATCAATGTCTTCAAAGTGAGATTAAGTCGTTCCACCAAGCCGTCTGTTTGTGGGTGATAGGCGCTGGTGCGAACCGATTTAATGCCCAATAATTCATAAAGTTTGCGTAGTGTACGTGACATAAACACCGTACCTTGATCAGTGAGGATCTCCTTCGGGATCCCCACTCGAGAGATTAAGCGAAACAACGCATCCGCAACACTTTTTGCCGAAATGATGCGGAGGGCAATTGCTTCGGGATATCGTGTTGCATAATCCACCAGGACTAATGCAAAATGATGCCCTCGTGCGGATCGCTCTAATGGTCTGATGAGGTCCATACCAATTCTCTCGAAGAGAACCTGCATCAATGGAAGAGGGCGCAATGACGCTTTTGGTACGGCCGGTGGATTTACCAGCTGACATTCACGACACGACGCGCACCACCGTGCACTTGTGAATGCCCGGCCAAAAGAACCGGACCATTAAACGATTCAGTGTCGCCGTCTGACCTAAATGCCCTGCCATCGGATTAGAGTGAGCCGCCTGGAAAAGCATTTCCCGACGGCTCTTTGGAACTAACAACTGTCTTGGGTCACTCGATACAACCTATCTTTTACTATGGTGTAATAAGGATAAGAAATCGGTTGTTCAGGGTGAAGAAACTGACCGTCAATCGCACGGACCTGAGCAAACGCATACTGTCTCATCCTGGGATTGTTCCAGAGGGAAGTCATCACGTTCAGTGAGATTTAGCCTCTCCACAACAATCGGTCCCTCTGTAACAACCCCCGGAGGTCCCGGTTCATTCTCTCCCACCTGCACAACCGCTCTCTCACCCCGCCCTGTTTTCCCCCAAGAAACATCCGCACATAAATACCCCAGTCGGAGGTGCGGGTTAACCCATAAGTGAATAAGTGGATAATTCACCACATACCCATGCACACACTGTACCTTAATCATGCGGCTACTATTCAATGCCAACGGCTGTATCAGGCTTTGATGGATGGAGGTTTGGTTACATCCTGAATCCACCAAAGCCGGATAGGTACCCCCCTGGATACTCACTGGTATCTGGTACAGCCCGTCTCGATCGAGGGCAGCCTGTGGCACGTCGGGGACCCAGATCAGCGTCCCCACCTCCATCACTGGACAGCGATCTATGAAGTGACCGGGTCCCCGCAACGCCAACAGGCCGGCCCGCCCCAGTGGCAAGCGGATCAACGAATTGGTGTGGAGAGAGTGAGGAAACTGGACTCGCCGCCATGTGCAGCTCCGTCGGCTCCACGCCCCTGGGTGGCGCTTGCACTCTCGAAAACCGCTCCGGGAAACCTCCAGACCTTCCCTGAGCTGCACCCCGGTTCTGGAAGCCCCCCCTCGTCCGGGGAGCTGGAACCGGCCTATAGGGAGAAGGAGAAACAGAAGGGATGGGGAGAGAGAGTGAAGCGGCCTGAAGGGGTTCGCCGACCCCCGGGCACATGCCACCAGTTGGTCCTCCGCCAGTTCGATGGCCTTACTCAGTGACGCCAGCCGGTGGCACTGGACCCACTGCACAGTTTTCCTGGGCAGCCGCGCAATTAACTGCTCCAGCGCCACTCGATCCACGATCTGGTCGACTTCGCCCTGGTCGGCCATCAGCCATGAGCCATCTGCGGCAAGCATCCCGGAGCTGCTGGGCCATCACGAAGGGCCGGCCGCTCTCCCCCAAGGTCAGCGATCGGAACCACTGACTATGTTGTTCGGCCGACCCGTTGAAGGATGGCCCGTCGAAGGTCGTCATAGACCAGGAGGTTCTGGACTGGCAGTTGCTGGGCTGCGATCTGTGCCTCTCCCGACAGCAGTGGGATGAGGCAAACTGGCCAGTCCAACCGCTGCCACCCACACGCTTCAGCGGACCGCTCGAAGAGGCCCAGGAAAGCCTCCGGATCATCCTGCGGTCCCATTTTGTTGAGCTGCATGTGGGTGGCTTTGGCCGACTTCGATGGTGTTCCCCCGGCCGGAACCTCCCGGTCAATCCAGCTCCAGATCAGCTCGCGGTCCTGCTGCTGGGTCAGGAGGAGCGCCTGGAATCGCCGCTCCTGCTCCTCTCTGACCTCCAGCATCGCCTGATGGTGCTCCTGGTGCAGGCCCACGAGTGATTGGATTATCTCCACAAATGGCGTTCCTGACGGGGATTGCATGGTGGCGGCTCTGGTCTTCTTCCTCCCAGGTTTCGGCACCAATGTAGTAAAGTTTGTGTGACGGTAAGGAAGAAGACAAAGGGGTCGGCTTACTGGGACTCGTAACTGGTTTTTAATAACTCAATTCACTCAGGTTACAACACTGTGCACGTCGCACAAACAAAACGTCTCTCATAAATTCTCAGTCTCAATCGTCGGTTTCCTTCCAAGCAGTTCTTCTCTGCTTTTGTGCCAGCCGAGTCTCCCAGTCTGTCACTCCGTCTCCAGCATGGTCGATGTTTATCTATAACCGGATACCGCGACAATTTAATTCAAAGTTTTTCGTTTGCTCGGCCCATTTCACCACGGACAGTTTTTCTAACCTGGGACAATATCAAACAGGCTTCGCTCAGTGTCAGATACTGGAGAAGCGGCAATTCAAACTATATTCCCGCAAGCAGTAAGTAGTGATTTTATCCACTTACTGACAGTCTAAACAATTTCTGATTAAATTGAAAGTTTCTTAGTGAGACAACATTAACGATAATATCCCTTGTGTTGTCTAGATCCAACGCAAGATGCTAGTACAGTAACAATAGGAAACTCCAAGTAGCATACATAACAGTTTGACAAATGTCAAATGACAAAGGTTAATATTATTTCCTGCCAGTGTTGTCATATAAATCTACAAAATACAACCGTAGATATATATGGCAATCCCTTTTGTCAGATAGAATTATAATTTAGCCTATATTTCATCATCAACACATAACTCAGGAGCTAACTACATTAGTTTAGATGCTTATAGCTCACTCGATCCTAGCTAACGTCACCTTCTCCACCACTTGAGTTAAAACGATAGTCATTTGACAAGGCATCTAGTCAATTTGTTAAAAACTTTACTGTACTGTACAAACAACATATTTACGCACTACCCAGTTCGCTGTTTAGAGTTTGTGACTCAAAGTGAAGAAGCTGTCATTGTAAAATCATACGGTGATGCATTACATGATTCAAATATTTTCACAATGCTAAAAACAAAGTTGTGACTGCTGAAGTTATGCGTTAATGTGTAAAGTTAATGTTATATGCTAGTTCACATGTAGGCTGAAGTTATAGTACTGACGTTATGTTACGGTTCTTACTGAAAATAAAGACTATCACTCAGAAGCGTCCATTTCCAATCTTTGATTTTCCTCAAAATCTGCATCTTCGCAGGGAGAATCCTGGAGCTGTGCTGGTGTTGTCAATCCACCCCCCAATTTTTATTATTATTATTTTTATTATTTTTTTTATTTTATTTTATATATTTTTTTATGTATTATTATTTGTATTTTTCACAAGCAAAACCTGGTTTTGTACATAGTTATTTGTGGTCACATATGTGGACCATGTTCAACCTTGCAATAAATAAATAAATAATCATAAAAAAAAAAAAAAAATCTGCATCTTCGTCAGAAACAGGTTCAAACTATAAGGTTGGATGCATAATCTCCATTTTTCATGACGGACAGTATAGATGTGTTTCTGTCACTAAAGCTACTGCAATTAGCAGCGCAGTAAAACAGCCAATCAGAGCAGAACTCAAAAGGAGGCAAAAGGAGCCCCAACTAAGTATTGAGTGCCAAAATTTCTAAAAATCCTTTCTTTGTATTGGTCTTAAGTAATATTAAAATTTTCTGAGATACTGAATTTGGGATTTTCCTTAGTTGTCAGTTATAATCATCAAAATTAAAAGAAATAAACATTTGAAATATATCAGTCTGTGTGAATATAATATACAAGTTTCACTCTTTGAATGAAATTAGTGAAATAAATCAACTTTTTGATGATATTCTAATTATATGACCAGCACCTGTATACTGATACAATATTTAGGCAAAAATACCATTACATATAAAATTCATAGTTGCATTCCTTACTGTGAATGTGTGTGTAACAGAATGTGTGTGTAACATCAAGCTAGTGAGAGCTGTGCAAGCAAACCTCACTCCCCTGATCTCAAGAGGCGCTCTGGCGACTGACACTGCTGTCTTTAGCTTTAGATTTCTATGATGGTCAGTTTTGTTCCTTTACGAGATTTCAAAGATGGTCTGTTTCATTTTGTTATGAAATTTGGAAGTTGGTTTTGTTCCTTTACAAGATTTCAGTAAAGGTTGGTTTGATTTGGTTATGAGATTTCAATGATGGTCAGTTTCATTACAGTATGAGAATTCAACGATGGTCGGTTTAATTTAATTTTTTTGAAGTTTTATTTCAATGATATATATTTATATTTAGTTATTTATTTAAATGTTATTTCCATTACGTGTCTGTATTGTTCAATTTCGTGATTTGAGTGTTGGTCGGTTTAGTTTGGTTATGAGATTTCAAAGACAATCGGTTTTGGTCGGTTACAAGATTTCAATGATGGTCCGCTTTATTCGGTTACGAGATTTCAATGATGGTCGCTTTGTTCAATTATGAGATTTCAATGTCAGTCGATTTAGTTTGGATGCAAGATTTCAATGACGTCTGTTTTGTTCGGTTACGAGTTTTCAATGACGGTCAGTTTCATAACAGTATGAGATTTCAAAGGTGGTCCGTTTTGTTCGGTTACGAGATTTCAATTTTGGTCGGTTTTGTTACCTAGGGATATTTCAATGACAGTAGGTTTTGTTCCGTTACAAGATCTCAATGAAAGTCAGCTTCATTTCAGTTGGCTTTGTTCCGTTACAAGATCTCAATGACAGTTGGTTTTGACCGTTTATGAGATCTCAATGACGGTTGGTTTTGATCGGTTATGAAATTTCAATGATGGTTGGTTTTGTACAACCCAATTCAGTTTTGTTACTTAATGATATTTCAATGATAGTCAGTTTTATTCTGTTATGAGATCTTAATGAAAGTCGTTTTCATTCAATTACAAGATTTTTGAGATCTCATTGAGATCATTACAAGATTTTAATAATGGTCAGCTTTGTTCCGTTACGAGATCTCAATGATGGTTGGTTTTGAACAGTTATGAGATCTCAATGACGGTTGGTTTTGATCGGTTATGAAATTTCAATGATGGTTGGTTTTGTACAACCCAATTCAGTTTTGTTACTTAATGATATTTCAATGATAGTCAGTTTTATTCTGTTATGAGATCTTAATGAAAGTCGTTTTCATTCAATTACAAGATTTTTGAGATCTCATTGAGATCATTACAAGATTTTAATAATGGTCAGCTTTGTTCCGTTACGAGATCTCAATGATGGTTGGTTTTGAACAGTTATGAGATCTCAATGACGGTTGGGTTTTTTTCATGGCCATTCGGTTTTGTTACCTAGTGATATTTCAATGACAGTCAGTTTTGTTACCTAGTGATATTTCAATGACAGTCAGTTTTGTTCCATTAAAAGATCTCAATGGCGGTTTTGTTCAGTTACAATGACGGTTGGTTTTGTTCAAGGCTATTCGATTTTGTTACCTAATGATATTTCCGTGATAGTAAGTTTTGTTCCGTTACGAGATCTCAATGAAAGTCGGATTCATTTTGTTACGAGATTTTAATAACGGACAGCTTTGTTCCTTTACGAGATCTCAATGACAGTTGGTTTTGTTCTTTTATAAGATTTTAATGACAGTAGGTTTGTCAGTGTCAGTCGGTATTGTTCAACTTCGAGGTTTCAGTGTTGGTTAGTTTAGTTTGGTTGCGAGTTTTCAATGACGGTCAGTTTATTTAAAGTATGAGATTTCAAAGACGGTCGGTTTGTTCGGTTACGAGATTTCAATGATGGTCAGCTTTGTTTGGTTACGAGATTTCATGATGGTCGGTTTCATTTCATTACGAGATTTTCATAATGGTCGGCTTTGTTCCATTAAGATATTTCTATGACGATAGGCTTTGTCCGTCCCTCAGGCTCTGCCTCCGCCCTATTTGGCTTGGGGTCATCCCCATGGTACCATCTGGACTCCATCCTCCATGGCTCCTCCCTCTTACGACATCACCGTAGCAGTCCTGACTGTGGTCTGGGTCATCACCTGCCTGTCACCACCCTGGACTTTTCATTCGATCCCTCTCCCGGACTCTCGTCCTCCACCTGAGCCGCCTCCTCCATTTATCTCACGGTCGCGACTTTACGGGAGGGGGCGTAATGTCACAGTTTCATTCAGTTTGGACTTTGTTTTCATTAGCAACATTTCTTCCTGCCTTATTTGTTGCCATGGTCACTCATTGGTTCATTATTCCGTTCAGGTGTGTGTCATT
The DNA here is from genome assembly GCA_023566225.1 of Romanogobio albipinnatus. Lineage (NCBI taxonomy): Eukaryota > Metazoa > Chordata > Actinopteri > Cypriniformes > Gobionidae > Romanogobio > Romanogobio albipinnatus. The sequence goes on from CM042242.1 coordinate 30,657,559, forward strand.
TTAATTATCCTTGTTAGCCTGTGTATTTAGGTCCCCTTGTTTCAGTTCTTTGTTGTCGGGTCTCGTCTATATTTGGATGTGTTACGCTACTTTTATTAGGCTATGTGGCTTTTCCTTGTGGATTTAGTAAAGGCTGCATATTTACCTTTATCTTCATGTGTGTGTTCAAAATCAAATCAAAATCAAATCAAATCAAATCAAATCACTTTATTGTCACTCTACCATATGCACAAGTGCAACAGTAGGTGAAATTCTTAGGTGCAGTCCGAGCAAACATTCAAGCAACACAATCCGTGACAGTTCTATTCAGTTTTCAAAACTTAAGAAATACATTATGTTTCTATTCTTATTTTTTTCCTTCCAAATTATTTAAGTGTTTTAGGCTATATCTTAACACATCCCAGATAGCACACATACATCTCGGAGACGTCGATTTGATGTGCATGTTTACATCTGGAAGACGTATTTTTTAGAGTGTTTGCTCATCTGCAATACGGCTTTTGGACATTTCCTGTCAGATGTCAAATAGATGTTTAAACAATGTCTTTAAGATGTTTATGATTTAGTATGAAAAATTGACATCTTAAAGACGTCTATCAGATGTTTGTAAACAGCAGATGCTTTCCAGATTAAGTGATCATTAACAGACATCTTGCAGACGTATGTGTGCTATCTGGGATCATGTAGCCAGGGACATCCAAAGCTATTGTAAGAGAAAAAAAATAACACTCAAGTAGCAGATTGGATATTTCATTGCTTTTTTATATTTGAAAACTGATTGCAAACAATTTAAACTCGATAATACGCTTCAGCTGTCCTACGAGAAAAATTCTACATTACTTTTGATGGAGGTCTTAAGACCCTATCTAAAATAAATAAGCATTAGTAGTTTATTATGGTTTCTTCTACAGTATGTTCTACAATTATTAATATTCTATAATATTCTATGTCCAGCTATATTTTCCAGAATAGCTATCAGACTCTGGTAGCCCAAACATAAAAACAGTAAAGTTTAATTCTTTCCACGTTTTAAATTTGTATTCAATTGAAATGTGGTGGAAGTTCTTTAGTTAAATTGAATGTAATTGGTCCTGTTCCTGCCTCACCCTATCCTCATGGCATGGGACATCTGTGTCAGCGCGCAGGAAGTCTACACGTCAGTGAAAGTTTCTTGCCAGGTAGTGAGTGATTGTGGAATAGGCTGGACCAAACGGTCTGGGGTTCGCATATAAAAACTTCTCCAAATAGCCTACGTCTCCATCATATCATATAGCCTACACACACAGACACAGTCTGTTGAAGTCAATATGCTCGGGAGCGATGTATTGTTGTGCTTCATCTTCTACAGCACGCTATTAATCTTAAAGATGTACATCATTGCCATCATTACGGGCCAAGTGAGACTTCGGAAAAAGGTAAGTTGTGGATCCTTTTTCCAAAATACTTTTCAATACTTTTCTGAAATCACACCGCTAGCGACGCGACAGAACCAATGCAAGGCAGTCCGCGTTCACTGTAATGCAAGCACTGATCTTTGTCGTGTCGAGCGAGCTAAAGCAAAGGTTGCGTCTCAATCAGCTCCCAGTAGCTAGCCAGAGCACTGATTAGGAAAGCAGTCAATGGGCTGACTCCCCGATCATTTCCCTGACTACTGAACTAGGGAGCAAGTGTTTCTATGTCGAATAGAAATAGTTGGCATAGCCTATTGTAACTGTTTGGTTTAACATGAAATAAATGAAGATGTTTGGTCAGAGATGTGCTTGTGAATGACGTCCTAGACAGATGTTAAACCTAGACATGTTTTTGACAGGCGTTTGCTAATCCCGAGGACGCCGAGAGACACGGAGGTGTGCAGTTCTGCCGCATCGATCCATATGTGGAACGCTGTAGGAGGTAGGAGCACAATTCTGCTCATTTAAATTGAACATCTATGGTTTTATGTTTAGTGCTAATAATTAGAGTGATCAGTCCCCATGCTTAATTGACAACAAACGTGGATAATGTTAACAAATGTTTTTTTTTTGTGCCATGTTACACATAGGCTAATGCATGCCACTATTTATTAATTACTGTAACATTATATACTAATGAAACATCTTTACATATTAAATGTATGCCTAATGAATGTAATATCAAGAATAAATGTAATGCATTATTTTATATATATATAGGCTATATATTTCCCATGTAGTATACATGTTTTCCATTAATCCTCAAAATTAGTTTTCATTTATTCTGTTCACATGGGTTCCATTTTCTGACTGGGGAATTTTTCAAAATGACTGTTTCTTGTCTGTAAAAACGTTGCATGTCTATAGATATTTTGTACAGACTGTTGTGTTGTGTTTCACAGTTATAAACATTTCAAATCTAGTCTAGTGAATCTAGTGAATATAGTCATGTTTTTAACCTCGCTGCTGCGAGGGTGTTTCTAATAGAACAGCTGGCAAAATTCATTCTTTCTTCTGACTGCTGTTTTTCCCTCGTTTGGAAAGTCATTGAATCGCTAGCATTTTTCTTTTGCTATTGGAGCAAATGGGAATACAACAATTATATTTGCTGTTATATCCATTCACCACTAAGTCTGGAAATGTGAAAAGGGTCCATTGGATATGTTATGCTTCAGTCTTGTTTCCACTGGGGAAAAAAACTGTACAGGATGTCTGACAGATTAGTTATTTTCTGTAGCACTGCCGAAGTCTTCAGAAAAGGAGTATTGGTATGCCTCATAGCGGACATTATGTAGCCAAGATATCTTTATTTTGCCCATTTGTATAATTATTAGTCAGTCACCATGCCTGTTTTTTCGAATATGTTTCCACACTATCAATACTTATGTGTGTGAGAGCATGTGAAAAAGAGAGAATTTATTTGAAAAACAATCAGACTTGGCTGCCTGTTAGGAAACGTTCATTATACTTTAAGCTGCAGGATTCTTAGGGTTTGCTATTCTCTAACTTATCATCCGGAAACTCGCTTGTTCTGCCCTTTACAGCCCACTCTAACCTACATTGCACAATCGGAAAAAGATAAAGATGTTATTTCAGTAGGCTACTCTCAAATCACTCAAAATATTGGCACTGGAATTGGCACTTGTTTTCTGGAAGTGGATAATTTAAGGTATTCATCGATGAATCATATGTGATCTTGAGGACCTGTGAGTGGCAGCTTGTGATTGCCAGATTGCTAAAATGTGCTATACGGAGGGCTTGTCAGCAAGTCCTGACAAGACCAATATTTGGCCTTAATTGCAATGCATTCACAAAGGTATTTCACTACAACTCAGTGGCTGACAAATAACTACAAGTGAATGGAAACAGGGAGAAGGTGATAAATAGAACTAATAGTTTGAAAGTTTTTGTTTAGATCAACAACTTTGTGTTGATGTGTCAACAAAAATGGTTTTAATGACAAACAGGCACATTCTTGATCATCGGAAAAAAAGCTACAGAATAAATACAAGTAAACATACAAGACATTTCAAAGACTTGGTCAAATTATTATTATTAATAAATCACCATCATTACAGTTATTATTACATTTTATTTGATTAAAAAAAGTAATTTTCTCTTTTAAAATGAAATACCAGCAGAAAATGACTTGTAATGGAAAGTCCTTGTTGGGGCAAAGAGATGAGGAAGAAGCTGTGTAATCCAGGATTTCACAACGATGCACTTATACGTACTTATACGTAACAGCTGCGCTGAGAAAATAATGGGAAATGGTGGTATGAATATCAACAAATGATTAATCCCTTTAAAGCCAGTACATGAAGTACTACAACTGGCTGTGATTTGTTCATGGGACAGCCACTGCCATGACGCACTGCATGAGTGATTTGCAGTGAAAGTAAATTTATGTTGCAAGATTGTGTGATGTTGACAACGTTTACTGTCTAGGCATGCTGCCATTAGACAGAGCCAGACAGTTTACAGTCCTGATCAAAGCCAGATGTTGAGAGTACATTCCTCAGCTCCTGAGAAAAGCAACTTTCCATATGTATTTCCGCAGTCTGGATCGTTAAAAATGCCTCAAACACTATTCATTCAAATGCAGTGTTCAGAGAAAAAACATTACTTGGAAGTAGATGAAAGAGAGGCTTAAATGACAATGTGGGAATGAGGGATGTGGTCAAAACTGCAAAAGAACTTACTCATGATGAGCTATGATTAAACAAGCATGGTCATGCTATGCTGTACTACATCATTCACAATTGGCAACAAAACGTTTGTTTGCCTCTACCAAAGTCATGTCTTATTCATGTTTCAGCAGTTCTCCTTATACAGGTGCTGGTCACATAATTAGTAATATCATCAAAAAGTTGATTTATTTCACTAATTCCATTCAAAAAGTGAAACTTGTATATTATATTCAATCATTACACAGAGACTGATATATTTAAAATGATTATTTATTTTAATTTTGATGATTATATCTGACAACTAAGGAAAATCCCAAATTCAGTATCTTTAGAATATTGAATACAGAAAATTAGAATATTGTGAAAAGGTTCAATATTGAAGACACCTGGTGCCACACTCTAGTCAGCTAATTAACTCAAAACACCTGCAAAGGCCTTTAAATGGTCTCTAGTTCTACTTCTGTAGGTTACACAATTATGGGGAAGACTGCTGACTTGACAGTTGTCCAAAAGACGACCATTGACACCTTGCACAAGGAGGGCAAGACACAAAATGTCATTGCAAAAGAGGCTGGCTTTTCACAGAGCTCTGTGTCCAAGCACATAAATAGAGAGGCGAGTAGAAAAAAGTGTACAAGCAATAGGGATAACCGCACCCTGGAGAGGATTGTGAAACAAAACCCATTCAAAAATGTGGGGGAGATTCACAAAGAGTGGATTGCAGCTGGAGTCAGTGCTTCAAGAACCACTACGCACAAACGTATGTAAGACATGGGTTTCAGCTGTCGCATTCCTTGTGTCAAGCCACTCTTGAACAACAGACAGCGTCTCGCCTTGGCTAAAGACAGAAAGGACTGGACTGCTGCTGAGTGGTCCAAAGTTATGTTCTCTGATGAAAGTAAATTTTTAATTTCCTTTGGAAATCAGGGTCCCAGAGTATGGAGGAAGAGAGTAAAGTTTCCACAGTCAGTGATGGTTTGGGGTGCCATGTCATCTGCTGGTGCTGGTCCACTGTGTTTTCTGAGGTCCAAGGTCAATGCAGCCGTTAACCAGGAAGTTTTAGAGCACTTCATGCTTCCTGCTGCTGACCAACTTTATGGAGATGCAGATTTCATTTTCCAACAGGACTTGGCACCTGCACACAGTGCCAAAGCAACTAGTACCTAGTTTAAGGACCATGGTATCCCTGTTCTTAATTGGCCAGCAAACTCGCCTGACCTTAACCCCATACCCCAAATATATGGGGTATTGTGAAGAGGAAGATGCGATATGCCAGACCCAACAATGCAGAAGAGCTGAAGGCCACGATCAGAGCAACCTGGGCTCTCATAACACCTGGGCAGTGCCACAGACTGATCGACTCCATGCCACACCGCATTGCTGCAGTAATTCAGGCAAAAAGAACCCCAACTAAGTATTGAGTGCTGGACATGCTCATACTTTTCATGTTCATGCTTTTCAGTTGGCCAAGATTTCAAAAAATTCTTTCTTTGTATTGGTCTTAAGTAATACTATAATTTTCTGAGATACTTAATTTGGGATTTTCCTTAGTTTTCAGTTATAATCATCAAAATTAAAAGAAATAAATATTTGAAATATATCAGTCTGTGTGTAATGAATGAATATAATATACAAGTTTAACTTTTTGAATGGAATTAGTGAAATAAATCAACTTTTTGATGATATTCTAATTATATGACCAGCACCTGTACTTCCTCTACTACACCAATACACGCTGTTATCATTACAATTTTGCCTACATTAATTTTACACTGTTTGTGTGTGTTTTTTGTTTATTTTTCAGAGCACAATGCAATGATATGGAGAACATTTTCCCCTTTTTATTTCTCGGAGCCGTCTACGCCATGACAGGCCCCTCGTATGCAGTAGCACGACTTCATTTTCTGGTCTTCTTCCTGGGACGAGTTGTTCACAGCATAGCATACCTGTTGGCCCTTAAAGCCCCAACGCGTTCATTTGCCTATGTCATCGCTCAGGTGCCTTGTGTTTCCATGGCAATACAGATACTCATGGAAGTAGCCTCATTCGCATAACCCTGTCAAATATGGAGTTGTGACTGGTCAAGACTTCTGGTTACAAATGTGATGCGGAATGCTGCTTTGATGGACTTATAGCATCTCGACAACTCACATTTCACTTTAGAATCAGACTTCATGGATGAGCTCTGTTCTTAAAACACAACATTCCTTGGCTGTCATTTTTGTACTGGACACTAGGGTATGTATTAATGCCACGTGAATTGTTGTATTACCATTCAAATGAAGGTTATTTAATGTTATTTTGGTAACATTTTACAATAAGGTTGCATTAGGTAACATTAGTTAATGCATTAGTTAACATGAACTAACCATGAACAACACCTCTGTTCAGCATTAGTTAATCTTTGTTAACGTTAGTTAATTAAAAAATACAGCTGTTCATGGTTTGATCATGTTAGTTCACAGTGCATTAATGTTAACAAGATTTTAATAATGCATTAGTAAATGTTGATATTAAAATGGACAAAGATAAATGAATGCTTTATAAGTGCAGATCATTATTAGTTAATGTTAACTAATGTAGTTAACTCATTTTAACTAATGAACCTTATTGTAAAGTGTTACCGTTATTTTCTATCAGGATTGCATATTCTCATCATATTTATATATTTGAAACAACAGGTCTTAAGGCCCGTTCACACCAAGGACAATAGTGATATAATTCTAAAAATAATTCTAAATATAAAAGAAGAGCAGAGTCCACACCAGAACTATAATGATAACGGCATAGGGAAACAGTATCGTTGGAATCACTTTCAGAATTTTTTTTCCAGCTGATGAACTATGAAAACTTAAACAGTCAATCATACTCCATCCTGCTTTAAAAGAGTTTCAGCATTTCAACCAGCAGACATTAAAACTGCTTAAAAAATAAACAGGACGATCTCATCCGTTGGTGTGGACGTTAATATAGTTATTATAGGTATATTCTTGGTGTGAATAGGCCTTTACTCTCCTTAAATGGACCTCCAGTCTATAGCGCAGCCATTATTTACAAGAATTTCAGTGACCACCATCTTTTCACTTTCATACTGCAAAGTTTACACAAGGAATAACTGCTGAGGTCAGTTCAGAGTCTACGTGACTGTTCCTAAAAATTCCTGTTATTGAACCATAAGCTCTGCAGAGCCAAGGGCTTTCAAATGTATTGCAGCGTTAAACAACCACTGTCCTGTTGCACAACCACCGTCCTTCCTCTTTGTCCACTAGGCTTTGGCTATACTGCATTTTGAACACAGCCGGGTGCTTTGCCTGTCCTCAAGAATGCTGCATACAGTATGCAAAGCCAGTGTTTTGGATGAACAAGCTTGTATTTTAAGTTAAGGTTTTGGTAATTCATCACACAGCATTTATATATATATATATATATATATATATATATATATATATATATATATATATATATATATATATATATATATATATATATAATATAACTTATCTTATTTGTTTATAATGTATCATTTATGTAGTTATGTTTCAAAAGAGATTTTATAATAAAGGAATGATGAAATGTTTTTTGTGTGCATACTTTGTTGACTCGGATCAAGAAATGAGGGACATTGGACTGCCTGCATGCTAAAAACAAGAGCTAAAAAAGAGAAAGAGGGACAAAGAGAGAGAGACAAATCAAAGACGATGGATATGAATTGCTGCCAAATAGGCAATTATAACACAGCAGACCCCATTGTTTCTTCTCCACTTCTTCGTACAAAAAAAGGGAAGGAAAAAGACTGACAGGAAAAGAGAGATGCATGAGTTCAAAACACTTTGTGAGAATGGAATGTTATTGCTTACCATTAAAATAAACCAGATCTCCAGCACTATTACAGATATCAAATGACCCAATCTTAATTGGTTTGATGAAAATGGTGGAAGTGAATGAAGATAAATATGTGAAAGGGCAGCAGGAGTGATCTAGCTAGAGAGCATGGAAGGAAGCGTTTGTGTTTGAGTTTGCATGTATGTATAGTCATTTGAAACATGCCCTGGCTTGTCAGTGTTAAATGTCTGTATACATACTTGTGTACTCAGAGCTTAGAACTGCAGAGATGTTTATAAGAAAGTCTTCTTATAAAGTATAAAAAAAAATACTGAGATAAACAATGTCCATACTCTGTGCTAAAATAAAAACAGCATCTTTTTACAAAAATCAAGTACAGTCATGAGAAAATGTTAAGACACACTATTGAATTCCATGGTTTTCTGTTTCACGACATAATAAAAAATCATGGCAGGTCTTAAAATTTTGAAAATAAAAGCACAGATGAACAACAACACATAACATATTACAATGTGTCATTATTTATTTAGCAAAAATAAAGTCAAGATGGAAAAATCATGGGTGACATCCATAGACTGTAAAAAAAAAAAAAAAAGGTGACACCCTTTCATTTAATTGTCGGTAGATCCACTTTTAGCAGCAATATTTTGAAGTAATCATTTTCTGCGTGATTTATCAGTCTCTCACATCATTCTGGAGGAATTTTGGTCCACTCTTTACAACATTTCTTCAGTTTATTGAGGTTTGTGGGCATTTGTTAATGCACAGCTCTTGCCACAGCATTTCAGTCAGGATGAGGTCTGGACTTCATCCTTTTCTTTTTCAGCCAAAAAAAGGATGCGCCTTCTGGGAGGGGGAGGTAATATCAGTTCTGTTTGTGTTTGGACTTTCAGTTTGTATTTTTATTTGTTCCTGTTCCTTTATTCAGTTTCCCACCATTCCTTTGTTTCCATGGTCACGGTCATCATGAGTTCATTTAGTTCAGCTGTGTTTAGTCATTAACTTGTTTGTCTCTTTACGTTCTTTATTTAAGTTGCACCCTCACCTTCAGTCTTTGTCCAATCACTGTTATGTTTGCGTATGTTTCCTTGCCTGTCTGCCAGTTCTTGAGTGTTACAATTAAAGGTCCCGTTCTTCGTGTCTTTTTGAAGCTTTGATTGTGTTTACAGTGTGCAATATAACATGTGTTCATGTTTCGCGTGTAAAAAAAAACAGTATTTTTAACACAATTTACTCATCTGTATACCGCTGTTTTCACTGTCCTGAAAACGGCTGATGACTTCCTTTATTCTATGAAGTCCCTCCTTCAGAAATACGCAACGAGTTCTGATTGTGCCAGCGGTTCCCGTGTTTTGATTTGACAGCAGCTTAGCGAACGTAGCACGGTCCTGTGTTGTGATTCGACAGCAGCTTAGCGCACGTGGACAGGTCACGCTTCTTAACGGGAGATATATGCGTGCTTAATGATCTCTACAGCGTCCCTGGGAAAGCCAAACAAAGGTGATTTGACTCCGGGATGAAAATAACAGCGTCTCGACGACATGGCGACAAACACAGTCAAACACAACACTTCCTTTTCTCCACGCGACACGTCCTCTTCTCCACGTGGGACAGCAACAAGACCACGCCCCCTTTTTGCGTAGTCTTGTGGGCGGAGGTTAGTCTGTTCTACTGTTCTTTTTTTATTTTATTTATTTATTTATTTATTTTTATTTTATAACAAACACAAAACAGAACATAAATTACCTGACATAACAGAGATAAATACAGAAGAATACATAGAATAACAAGGCATTGTACTAAGACCAAATATGTGCAGCAGGACCGACAGAAGACAGGGGAACAAGGAGAAAAAAAACATAAAATAAAATAAAAACACCTTACATCATACCGAACCTCAGAACATCACAAATGGAGGCATTTATACTGTCCAAATATGGTGTCCAGATACGAATAAAAGTGTCAGTTGTAGAGTGGATAAAACATGTTAGAAGTTCCAGAGGAATAATTTATCTTATGATTGAATGCCATCCCTTTATAGAGGGGGGTTTATCGCTGATCCATGACATCAGTAGATTCTTTCTGGCAGCAAAAGTTAACAGGCTAAAAAGACGTCTTTTATGCTTATTAGAAATAAGCTTACATGGAAGACCCAGAAGGAGCGACAAAGGGTCAGGATCCAAGGCTAAACCTAAAATGTTGTTCAAATAGGCTGTGACTCTGAACCAGTAGGTCTGAATAAAATGACAATCCCATACACAGTGAGTATAACCACCTATGTTAGATTTACATTTGGGGCAGAGTGGTGAATGAGCTGGATTGTATTTGTGTCTTAACTGAGGCGTAATATGAATTCTGTGGAGGGTCCTAAGCTGAATGGCTCTTGCTCTATTACAAGCTGAGAGCCTATTGGCTAAAGACCAAACCCTCTCCCATTCTTCCTCCGAGATATCTACCCCAAGCTCTCTTTCCCAAGTTAATCTGAGGTGCGAGGGATTAACTGTGTCATAAGAGCACAGTGCTTTGTAGAAAAAGGAAATCAACTTTTGTGTAGGAGGACTTAAGAGTATCTTCTCAATTACAGAAATTGAATATTTAGATGTAAGTGTAGTTTTTCTGAATATGTAATCTCTAATCTGCAAAAATCTAAAAAAGTGTTGCCTAGGTAGATTATATTTTGAAGCTATAATATCAAAGGACAATAGTGACCCATCATCAAATAGGTCAGCTATTCTGCGTATACCATAAGCAGGCCACAGGTTGAAACCAATGTCCATAGAACTAGGCAAGAACTCTGGATTGTTCAGGATTGGCAAGAGAGGAGAGGTTGTATCGGTCCTATCCTCCAATCTTTGAACAATACGCCATGCCTTGAGAGTATTACGTACTAAAGGACTTTCACACATATCTCTCCTCAGCTTAGAGTTGCGGATAAATAATAAGTTTTGTAGAGGGCATTTGGACTGTGAAGATTCAAGATCAAGCCAAACTGATTTAGGGTCTTCATTAAACCATTCAACAATGAATCGAAGCTGGCAAGCCAGCTGATACATTTTAAAATTTGGGAGATCCAAACCACCCTTCGCGCTAGGGAGCTGAAGTTTTGATAATTTCAGCCTGGGTTTTCTTTTGCTCCAAATAAATGAACTTAACCACCCATTCAGCTCTTTGATAACCTTATTAGACAGTAAAATAGGAATCATCTGCATTGGATACAATAAACGAGGTAGGACATTCATCTTTATCAAGGCAACCCATCCTACTGTTGAGCTTTGGTTGTTACTTTTATTCCGGTTATATTTTTTTCATCAATCCAAGTTGGTTTTGAAGTTAAATGATATAGTACTTATTAAAAGTAATTCTTATTCATAGTTTTGGTATTGCTTTGTACAGCAATGCTGCTTTGGCCAGCATAGTATTCTTAAGGCCATTTTGTTTTGTTGGATATATTTTTGGCTGATATTTTTTTCCAGACTTGTCATCATGTTTTCATGTCAGTTCTGTGGACATCAATGTAGTACTACAGTGGCCTATGTGAAGCACATGAGGATTCATAGCAATATCCCTAACTTGGTGCTTCATTGTTGCATGCAATCCTGCAACAGAAAGTTTAAAAAAGTAGCAGCTTTGAAATCACATCTTTACAGACATCACAAGGAGTGTGTGGTGGTGCCTAGACCACATTTGTGCCCTGCAGTAGACCTTGCATGCAATGTTGACATGTGTAGTGCCAAATGTGAGACACTAACTCAGTTTTATTCCCATCTTAAAGTGCACATTAAAGAGGGACGAAGAGTGGCATGCCCCTTTAAGCAGTGTGATATGTCATTTACAGTAGTATCTACATTTACCTCTCATCTATCAAGGAAACATAAAAATTCATCAGAGGTAAATCTAACTGAATCTATTGTTTCCACAGCATGTGTGACTGAAGCTGAAAGCTCTCAAAATATTGACAGCAATATAATAGATGAACATATCGATGTAGCTGGAAACATTGAGCATTTGGAAGTTAGTCCAGAAAATATTGATGAGTCATTATTTTTGAAGAATCTTTCTCTGTTTTATCTGAAATTACAGGCAAAGTTACTGCTTCCATCTTCTGTAATTCAGACTATAATTGAAGATATGCAGTCAGTTTATGATATCAACCAGTCACACTTACTCTTCAAGTTAAACGAGAAGTTGGTTACACTTGGTGTTCAAGAGGCTTCCATTAATGATGTCATGGACAGTCTGAAAGCAGACGATCTCTTACAAGCATGTAATAGTCACACACTAAAAACAGACCAGCGCAGGAAAACAGTGTTCAAGAACAGTTTTAATTATGTTGAACCTATGCCCATTTGTCTTGGACATAATGAAGCTGGCAAGGAGTGTTTTTTACAGTATGTCCCTATAAAAGAGACAATAGAGGCACTTTTTCATTGCGAATCAATGTGGAAACAGTACAGAGAAGTACACAATCGTATCCAGGTGAAGGATATTTTTCAGGATGTATGGGATGGTGAAATCATTACAAAAAACTTAGCCCAGACAGAGAGCTCCTCCTTAGGCTTGATACTTTATCAAGATTCGTTTGAAGTAGTGAACCCTCTGGGGTCAGGAAAGAAAAAACACAAAGTACTGGCCATGTATCTAACACTTGCAGACATATTGCCACACAACCGGTCAAGTACTGACCAGATGCAACTTGTGCTTTTGTGTAGAGAACAAGATTTCAAATATTTTGGTCAGGAATTGGTCATGGGACGCTTGATGAAAGACCTTCAAGACCTTGAGACCAATGGCATAGTGTTACCTGATGGACAGGTATGCAAAGGAATCTTGCGGGCCATTGCTGGAGACAACCTGGGCTCACACAATATTGGAGGTTTTCTTGAAAATTTCAGTGCCAGTAAGTACTTCTGTCGATACTGTGAAATTAACAAAGATGTGTTTCAAGCAGATCCTCTGTCCAGAGCCAACACTCGGACACCAGAGTCATACAAAGAGCATGTTCAGAACATCGAAGAACATTCCATTCATAGTGGAGGTATCAAATTTGACTCTATATTCAACAGTCTGAATATTTTTCATGTGTGCCAGCCTGGGTTGCCTCCATGTCTTGGGCATGATTTGTTTGAGGGAGTTGTTGCTTCTGACCTTGCATTGTACATTGGCCATCTTGTCACTGTTGACAAACAATTTACTTACACTGAACTGAATCGAAGAATCGAACAGTTCAGATATTTAGGTAAGGATGCAAATGACAAACCATGTGAGGTGAGGCAAGGAAGTGATAGACTGTGTGGCCATGCGGTGCAGAACTGGTGCTTACTGAGACTGTTACCAGTGTTGATCGGAGAAAAGATTATATCTCCTTCTGACAATGAGATATGGCAACTGGTGTTACAGCTAAGAGACATAGTGGCATTGATTTGTGCACCAGCCATTTCCGCTGACCAGATAGGCTATTTACGGGTCCTTATCGAAGAATACTTGCTTTCCAGAAAACAAGCCTTTCCCCATCACCGGCTTAAACCCAAGCATCATTACATGAGCCATTATCCAGAGCTCATCATTCAGTTTGGTCCACTCATTCGTTTGTGGACTATGAGGTTCGAAAGCAAGCACACATACTTTAAACAGTGCACAAGAAAACTGCGTAACTTTAAAAATGTGTGCTCAAGCCTTGCAGAAAGACACCAGCTGTTACAAGCATATCTTAGCGCTGGCAATCTCTTCCCACCAGCAATTGAAGTAGAAAAGGCAACTGCTTTTTACTCAAGTGACTACATTGCTGGCATCAGAGAATCAGTGGCAAAGTATGATTTTGGACCTGAAAATACTTTGATTGCTCATGAAGCAACAGTAAAAGGAACCAAATACCGAAAAAAACATGTATGTTGTTATAAGTAAGGTTGAGGATGGGCTTGAAATTGGAAAGATTATGATGATACTCACCTACAAAAATTCAGCAGTCTACTTCATCACTGAAAAGTGTAAGGCGTTGTGTATGCATGATGTAGGTGTTCACTGTGTGACGCCAATCAAGAACAGTTACTACTGCATTAATCAGGAGCACCTTCTTGATTATTACCCTCTACCGCAGTACTCAATTGGTGACATGGAAGTAATTGTTCTTCACCATACTTTTCCTTCATTGTAGAACTATGAGTATTCTGAATGATGACCTGAGGAGCATCATCCTCAGAGCCCTGCCATCAATTTCCAAAGATACTCAAGAAGCATTGACAGATGTGATATTAAGATCTGGACTGGAATCTACACAAGACTTAAAATATGTCACACAAGAAGATATTTCTGACCTTCTGCCACCCATTCAGCAACGGAAGCTTCTGGAAGCCTTTAAAAATGGTAACGTTGAAAAATTGTTACTGCATCTTTTTTGCAATTAACAGTAAAATTTTAAATAGCAGTTCTGACCTTTTTCTGGCCCAAAGCTTCTTGAAAAAGTATAGGTTATTTATAACTTACTCAATTTTGGAAGTGTATTTGATCACATCCAAAATTTCATCCTTTTTTACAAATTGTCTTTATACTAATGTGAAAAATGTACATTGTGCTTAATTTTACCATGTGAGCTGTAAATTATTGTTTTGTTTAAGGGTATTGTTGGGGTAACAGCTTTCAGAAGTGACTTTATTCTATTCTATAAAGAAAGAAAAGTATACCAGAGAGGTACATTTCTGTTACATTTTGAGTCCCCAAAAGAGTCACATAGCTGTAACATAGATGACCCCGGGGGTCGCTTTAGGAAGACACAGCTTCAGTATTTTAAGTGACCAGTGCTTTATTATTATTATTATTATTACTATTATTATTTATAACTTTCAGTCTCATGTTTTCTTTTCCCTGTGTTTTTCCTGTTTTAGAGACAGAGGTGCAAGACAGAGGGAGAGTCATCCACCTGGTCAAATCATCACGGATTTTTCCAAGCACCGGAGTAATATTGGCTTTGTACAATTTCCTAAAAGTAGGGGTTATATTAATGCCTAAATAAATAAAACCGTCCTCAGAGTACTTAAAAGGGGAGGAGAAAGGTTGATTTGTGGACGTTTTATTTCCTATAAATAGGGCGACTGATTTAGAGAAATTAATTTTGTACCCGGAGAATTGCCCAAATTCCTGAATGAGGTCAACAACTGCTGGGTCCGAGCAGTTTTAGGGTCCGAGAGAAAAAGTAACACATCGTCTGCGTATAAGGAGATTTTGTGCCGCCCACCCCCCAGAGACACCCCCAACACAGCTGCACTCTCTCTTATCCTCTGAGCAAACGGTTCTATTGCTATTGCAAAAAGCAATGGAGAGAGGGGACATCCTTGCCTAGTACCCCAGTATAAAGAGAAATTATCAGATCTGTGACCATTGGTAATGACCGCGGAGAGGGGATCCGTGTAAAGTATTTGCACCCACTTAATAAAATATTCCCCAAGGCCAAATTTTTCCAGTGTGTAGAATAGATACGGCCACTCGATGGAATCAAAAGCTTTTTCCGCATCTAGGGACAAAATTAAAGATCTAGTACTGAGATTATGTGAAAGCTCAATAATGTTTAAAAGCCTCCTGACATTATGGGTGGAGCTTCTACCTTTAATAAACCCCGTCTGGTCCTCATGAATAATGGACAGTAGAACCTTTTCCAGTCTTAGCGCTAAAATTTTAGATAACAGTTTAACATCTGAATTAAGCAAGGCAATAGGTCTATAGGATCCACAATTTTCTGAATCCTTGCCCTTTTTTAAAATAAGAGAAATATTTGCCTCACGAAGCGAGGGGGGCAACCTGTTAGTCAAAAATGAATGATTAAGCATAGCTAAGAGAGGGTCTAGAAGCACATGCTCGAATTCTTTGTAGAATTCACATGCAAAGCCATCCGGCCCAGGAGACTTACCGGACTTCAAACTATGGAGTGCGACTATAGCTTCCTCTCTAGAAATGGGTGCATTAAGAAGCTCTCTCTGCCCTTCTGAGACAGCAGGGAGAGTTAGGCAATCAAAGAATGACACCATATACTCATGCTTTTGGGAAGAGTAATTAGACTTATAGAGAGAAGAGTACAATTTTTTAAAAGTACTGTTAATGATAAGAGAATCGAAATGACGCATTCCCTTGGGGTCTACTATGGAAGTAATAAATTGTGAGTCAGAATTAGACTTCGTCAGGTTAGCTAAATATTTACTAGGTTTATTACCCCATTCATACAACTTTTGCTTTGAGTATAATATATTTGAATGAGACTGATGAGTTAATAACAAATTTAAAGAAGCCCGCACTGCACTTATTTTTTCTAATGAAACTGGAGAGGGATTGTTCAAATAGCTGCTAGTGGCAATATTTAACTCAGATTCTAAGTGTTTCTGCTTCTCCGACTGTTTTCTTTTTTTAGTTGTAGAGTATGAAATGGCAAGGCCTCTAATATACGCTTTAGCCGTCTCCCAGAGAAGTGAGGGATTATTTGTAGACTCTGAGTTAATAGATAAAAATATCTTAAACTCTGAAATAAAGTATGAGAGGAATTTATCATCTTTGAGTAATAAGTTATTGAACCTCCAACTTCTCACAGGTCTAAAAAAACCCCTCACACAAATATCTAGTACCACTGCAGCATGATCAGAGACAACAATGTCTCCTATGTTGCAATGTGAGATTGCATGCATTATAGTCTGAGGAGCAAAAAAGTAGTCGATCCTAGAATGACACTTATGTGGGTGCGAGAAAAAGGTACATTTCTTCTGATACGGGTTAAGAGTACGCCAAACATCCAAATATTCTAAATCCTCACACAGTGCAGCAATAGCTTTAGATTGTTTGGTGAAGAGAGAGTCCCTGGGGGGAAAACGGTCCAGAATAGAATTCAATAAACAATTAAAGTCTCCTCCAATAATACACAGACCAGATGCATGCTCCTTAAACTCAAGGAAAGCTTTTATAATAAATTCTGAGGAGTAGTTAGGGGGGCAATATATATTTAAAAGTGAGATTTCCTCCGTGTTCAAAGTCCCCTTAATAATGATATATCTACCATGCTTGTCCTTAATACTGTTCGTGACCATAAAAGGTATACTTTTACTGATCAAAATGGCTACTCCTCTACTGCTTTTCGTAAAGGATGAAAATTGAATCTGACCCACCCATTTATTATGTGTAAGATTCAAGTGTTCACTATCACTCAAATGGGTTTCTTGTAAAAGAGCTATATCTATATTCTCCTTATGGAGTTGTGTGAGCACTTTACAAATTTTTATTCGCCCGTGTAAACCCCTTACATTCCACGTACAAAGTCTTAAGTTACTAGCCATTTCTTAAAATAAGGAAACAAAATAAAATAATGAATTCGAAAATGTCCACAAACATTACCCTGTCAGGTCCAGTAAACAAATACGCATGTGTCGAGGCATTACAATAATCAATAACACCTATTAAAACAAGCCAAACTGGCAACAAGGAAAGAAAAGGAAAAAAGAAAAGAAAAAATGAACGAGAAAATTGAAAAATAGGAAAAAAGGGGCTGTTTCCCCGAGTAAAGGGGAAAGATCATCTCAAGAACAGGTCAGTCTCGATATGTCTCCAATAGCAACTATACAGAAAAGTAGCGCTCAACCAGAACGTAAACGAAAGTTATTAAGACCGCCCCTGTCACTCAGAAAAGGGAGAATAGAAAATAAAGCACGCAAACTAGCATTCACATCGCTGTGTAAATTGCAGTACATGAAGCCAAATCAGAACAACCCGCCTGTCAGAGAGCTTGATAAACATCAGTTGCTGGAGTTTGAGTTGCTCTTGTCCAGGTACTGCGTGACTGCAGCCGCCGTCTCAAAGACTTTAACGGTATTTCCAATATTGACTCGTAGCTTGGCTGGATATAGCATCGCGTAGCGAGCACCCATATCGCGAAGTCGCTGCTTGACCGCGTTGAGTTCTTTACGCTTCCGTACCACTGAAGCCGAAAAATCCTGGTAGAATGATACAGCGTTGTCTTCATACCGCAATTCACCATCTGCCGATCCTCTCCTGCTGGCATCGAGAACCCTCTGCTTGTCACCATAATTATGGAACCGTACAATCAGCGGCCGTGGCCTATCCCTGGCACCCGGTTTTGGTGCCAGCGTACGGTGTGCCCTTTCAATCTTAATGCGACCACCCTTAGTATGCAGACCGAGAAACTCAGGGATCCATGATTCAAGAAAAGTGACTACATTAGCACCCTCTACTTCTTCGCGAAGGCCCAGGATTCGGATGTTCTTACGCCGGCCTCTATTTTCCAAGTCATCAATATGTTCAGTAAGCATGGCGACTTGTTTTTCAAGAGTGAAAGCACGAGATTGTGCGTCTTCCGAGAGTGCCTCCGCAGCCATGATTCTCCGTTCTGCCTCGTCCAGTCGACCATTAACACTATCCAGCTGCTGGGTATGATTATGCACCGTTTCTGCCAGCGGGCCGAGTTTCTCATCAATTGCGTCAGAAATTTTCTCAGTCATAACTTGGAGTGCTTTTGCGAGCGCTGGGCTAAGTTCAGCCTCGCCGTCCACATCTGCCTGGCTCTGTTTAGGCTCGTCGGACGATGCATCTGCGGTCGAATCTTTTTTCGCCGTTTTCTTTGCAGGTCTAGGCATTTTCGGCAGAGATTGCGGCCAGAAAGTCTCTAGCGACATACTACACAAGATTTAAAACCTAAAATCAGAGCTTGCGTGCCTTACTTAGGAAGTATAAATGAAAAACGAATAGGCGTGACAGGAGCGATTCAGAACTGCTGCTACTTCCAAGTCGCCATCTTGCGCCCCCCTGTTCTACTGACGTCATTTATGAAGGAAGTACCAGGATGTAGTCCAAGCCGGCCGTTCGCTGTAGGCTTTGAAAGGGAACTTCTGTTAAATAAAATATCTCGTTTGGCATTGAACTTTGAGCTTTATAATTTTACAGGTATTATTTATGCTCTAACAGCAACATTACACACTAACTAAAGTTTGAACAGTGGGATCACGAAGAACGGGACCTTTAAACTTTATGTTTGGATTTCATCTTCTGGGTCTTCAGCCTGTTCCTGAGTACACCACACCATTACAATATGAGATATTCACTTTACAAATTGCGGAATAAAAGTTACCATCATTTTTTATCAAATCTAAAACAAAACACCTTTTATTCCACCAGTTGATTACCCCACCCCACGCAGCAGCGCATTTGATTATTCCATATAATACTCCTATAAGGGGTAAATTGTGGCAGAAGGCAAGTGTACAGGCTTCCAAAGCTTGCTTTTGAAAATTAGCGAGTATAGCTCCTTGATAGGCCTACTTCACATCTCCTGTCACTTATGTTGCATCGATCGTTCTGTCTACAAATGAAAAAAAAGCCTCTTATAAATGGTCTATTAAAGGTCCCGTTCTTCGTGTTTTTTTAAAGCTTTGATTGTGTTTACAGTGTGCAATATAACATGTGTTCATGTTTCGCGTGTAAAAAAACACTGTATTTTTCACACAATTTACTTATCTGTATACCGCTGTTTTCACTGTCCTAAAAACGGCCTCATGACTTCCTTGTTCTATGAAGTCCCTCCTTCAGAAATACGTAACGAGTTCTGATTGTGCCAGCGGTTCCCGTGTTGTGATTCGACAGCAGCTTAGCGCAAGTTGTACGGAAAGGTCACGCCTCTTAACGGGAGATGTATGCTCTCAATGATCTCTACAGCGTCCCTGGGAAAGCCAAACAAAGGTGATTTGACTCCGGGATGAAAATAACAGTGTCTCGACGACATGGCGACAAACACTCTCAAGCTACAGTTCCTTTTCTCCATGCGACCGTCCTCTTCTCCACATGGGACAGCAACAAGACCACGCCCCCTTTTTCGCGTATTCTTGTGGGCGGAGGTTAGTCTGTTCTACTGTTCTACTGACTGACGTAATTAATGTAGGAAGTACCAGGATGTAGTCCAAGCCAGCCGTTCGCTGTAGGCTTTGAAAGGGAACTTCTGTTAAATAAAATATCTCGCTTGGCATTGAACTTTGAGCTTTATAATTTTACAGGTATTATTTATGCTCCAACAGCAACATTAAATACTAACTAAAGTTTGAACAGTGGGATCAAGAAGAACGGGACCTTTAAAACGTACTCGTTACTCACGTAACCTCGGTTCCCTGAGAGAGGGAACGAGTATTGCGTATGGGAACAGCTCCTTTTCTCGAGAATATGAAGCAAAAACTTTATTCTATAAAGTGTCTATTTAAAACGCAGTGCGGCTGCACAGCAGATAGAACAGCGCGAACTGCGCGCTGATTGGCTGTGCTGCGGCAACTACAGGAACTTATGGCGAGGCAGCTGATAGAGCGAACCAATAGGGGTCGCTAGAAAATCACGGCGAACAAGGTTGCTAGAATTAGCATATTGAGGCTATAAAAGACTGTGTTCAGCCATAGGAATTCAGGTTTAAAATCAACTGAAGCGATACCTTGAGAAGCACAGTAACCTTTAGTGCTGTCACTGAAGCACACGTAGAGCTGTTCCGACTGCCTGAAAGGGGCGGAACGCTCTAGATACAGTCTCAGTGCTCTAACTGGGCAGAGCAGATTTGTGACCCGTCACGGAAACCAGTGACACAAGTCGGCAGCACAACTTTCAAGCAAAATGAGAAATAAGCGTTTTTTTTTTCAAAATTGGTCGTTTTTTTGCAGAATCTGTTAGTTGAGATCACGAAGAAGCCTCTCCATGTTTGAGATAACAGTATTGGTATTTTTAAAAGCGTCCATTTTGAGGTTGAAATCGGCTTGTTTTTCTGAGATTTTTGCATGCAGCAGAGGTGTGTTTCTTTTGTTATTGCCCCTGCCCTCCAAGGGAAGCATGGCTCAGTGTTCCCAAGTCCACGGTTGGGCTGCTTCAACACTGTTGCCACGGGCAGTTTTTCATGTCCTTGAATTGAAGCGACCCCAATTATGTGATATTTAGCCCCGGGAATGCAAATTTTAGTAGGCAACCATGCCAAAAAAACATATTTTACCCCCAAATGCGATTTTTACCGGAGAAGCCCCCCTGAAAACAAGCCCCCCTGATTGGGCTTGTTTTGGGCTAGTTTTGAGTAGCAATTGTGTGGGTTTTGTTGTGAAAACCTGGCAACCCTGGTGGCTGGCCGCGCACAGATCTCTGCTGGCAGTGCTAAAGCAATAACAAGCAGCTGATACGAAGTGCAAACCTCCCAGATGACAAAGTCTGAAGCAGTAAAGAACCAACACGATCATCTTTCCCTTGTGCAGAAAGAGAGGGCTGTGTACAATGACATGACTGAAAATAAACATGCATACAGGTCCTTGAAAGTGCTTGAATTTATTTTGTGCAAAAAGTTTTCTGGAAGAAATTCCATATTATTCTCTCCGGTCTGATGTGTTATTTCGCCAACACTTTGTGGACTATGCTTGATTTACGTTTATTACTTGCACATGGTATGTTAAGTGTTTCCCACGTGAGGTACTTTGTGTTGTACGTTGCCATGATGTTCACGCACGCACAAAACTACTACGGTACCTCAGCGTTTCACAGACACACCGTGAAATATTGCAAAATAGACTGGTTACATGACCCTAAGCTCTTTTCAATAAAATCCATGCAAAAGTTAATATAAGATTAATGTATGCAAAAAAAAAAAAAGCTGGATCTGGAAAGTCCTTGAAAGGTTCTTGAATTTGAAGTTAACCAAGCTGTGGGAACGCTGTACAAATAAATAAAATAACAAATAAAATTAGCATCAATATGTACTTTTTGTTTACATAATCATTAAAATAATAACATTAAAAATGATGGCCAGATTTTAAAGGAGTGTCTTGCAACATGTTATCTACAATGCACAAGTTCAAATATAGTTTTGACAAAAAAGGTTTTATAAAAAGATAAAACTCACATATTTCAGCCTCTAAATCATTTTTATAAACGTCAAAAAAGATAAATTACTGACATTTGCAATGCACATTATCCTTTATTATTAATAGTATGCTGTCCTTTACAGGGGGTATGGCTTATCTAAATGAGATGTAAATGAGCCCTATTGTCACTCCCAGCAGGTGAGAACAGGTGAGAACTGCACAATCTTTAGAGGCCGTTTTCTCACTTTTAAGCTGTTTTGAGTGCCTATACCTTCAAATGGTCACAACTTCTCCAAATATTATCAGATTTACATGTGTTACACATCGTTGGAAAGCTTGGAGACTACACTTTCAGAATCTGTGAATAACTCAAAATGCCCCAGAACCAACTTGTGTCCCTACTTTCCGTGATTGTTCACATTTACGCAAATGTGACCAATCACGGAAAGTAGGGACACAAGTTGGTCATCTTGTGACGTGGGCAGGGCCAATAGAGAAATGACCTGTGCCCTAAAGGGAGTGGAAAGCACTTTAGGAACATAACCATATCTTGGCTTGAGGACAACCCTGGAGCCGTTAGACCCAAACTCAAGTCAGGAAGCACTCGCGGAGAGTGCGTGTAAATCACCCACTTGCTTGACTGAGGCCAGTGCCAGCAGAAAGGCAGTTTTGAGTGAGAGGTGCTTTATGCTCAAAGACTGAAGCGGTTCAAAGGGGGAGCCCTTCATAGCTTCTAACACTGTCCCATATAGGGACTGAGGGGGGGCGAGGTGGGTTCAGCCTCCTGGCCCCTTTAAGAAAGCGTACAATAAGCTCACTTTTCCCCAGTGATTGTCCCGCGACCTGAGCGTGATAAGCTGCTATGGAGGCAACGTATACTTTGAGCATGGAGGGGGAACGACCCGCGTCCATTAGCTCTTGAAGGAAGGCGAGCACTTCTGCCACCTCGCACGAATGTGCGTCTAGGTTTCGTGCTGTACACCAGTTAGAGAATACTGACCATTTCAGTGCATAGAGCCACCTGGTTGCGGGGGCTCTAGCTTCAGAAATAGTATTCAGAACTCTTTCAGAGAGGTTCCCGGGTATCCGTTGATGGGCCATACGTGGAGGGCCCACAGTTCGGGACGGGGATGCCAGATTTTCCCTCTCACCTGCGTGAGGAGGTCTTTCCTCAGCAGAATCGGCCATGGGGCTGTGTCTGACATGTGAGTCAGTTCGGAGACCCATATTCGTTTTTTCCAAAACGGGGCTATTAATAGCACTGTGGAAAAGCATATAGAGGGTGCCTGGACCAGACATGGGCCAGCACATCCCTGTGTTTGGAGAAAAATATTGGGCAGTGAGCATTGTCTTCTGAGGTGAAAAGATCTACTTTCGCTTTGCCGAAGGTGCTCCAAATAAACTGAATTGTCTGCGGGTGAAGGGACCACTCCCCCGGGGAATGCCGCCTCTGGATAACATATTTGGACCCTGATTCAGGATACCTGGCACATGAGCCTCTCTCAGGGAGCTCAGGTAGTGCTCTGCCTATAAAAGGAAGTGTTTCGCCATTGAATGTAGAAAGCCTGATTTCAGACCGCCCTATTTATATAGGATACCACTGACATGTTGTCCGTTCGGACCAGGATGTGGTGACCCTTTATGTACGGAAGGAAAGCTCTTAGCGATAGGATGACCACTTTCATCTCTAGATAGTTTATGTACTGCCTTTTCTCTGAATTTGCCCATTGGCCAGAGACTGGCTTGCCCTTGTGTAGGGCTCCCCAACCTAGGTTGGACACATCTGTCGAGACCACTTTCAGTTTCGGTTTCGTAACTTCGTAACATAATCACACCTGTCTGATACCAGGTGGTCGCCTTCCAAGGAGCCAGAGCTTTGACACAGCTGTGGTTCACTTGGTGAAACTGGCCTGATTGCCCTGCGTGAGCTGGAATGCGGGAATTCAACCAGCGTTGAAGGGACATGTGTAATAGACCCAGTTTGAGTACTGCCGATGCCGAGGCCATAAGACCTAGCATCCTCTGAAAACGTTTGAGAGGAACGTACAAGCCAGCTTTGAATGACGCTGCCATGTTCTGAATATAGAGGGCGTGCTGTGACGTAAGCCGTGCCTTCATCTGTATTGAGTTTATGACTGTACCCAGAAAAGATATATTCTGGGTGGGAGACATTGAACTTTTGGCGATATTGATCCTGAGACCCAAACATTTTAGATGGTTGAGGAGCCAGGACCTGTGGTTCGTCAACTGTGCCTCTGATTGGGCTATGACAAGCCAATCGTCGAGGTAGTTGAGTATCCGCATGCCTTTCAGCCTCAGTGGGGCTATGGCTGCTTCCATGCACTTCGTAAAAGTGCGAGGTGCCAGGGATAACCCGAATGGCAGGACTGTGTATTGATAAGCCTGACCCTCGAAGGCAAATCTCAGAGTGCTATCTGAATGTAAAAGTTGGCATCTTTCAGGTCGACTGTGAAAAAGCAATCCCGCGGGCGAATGTGCGCAAGGATTTGTTTCTCTGTCAGCATCTTGAACGAGCACGTCATGAGCGCTTTGTTCAGATGTCTCAGATCTAGGATGGGCCTGAGGCTACCATCCTTTTTCGGGATGAGGAAGTAGCGGCTGTAAAAGCCTGACTTGCTTTGTGTCGGGTGTATGGTTTCCACCGTTCCCTTTTCAAACAGTTTACCCTAATACCTTAGCGCAGAGCATGTGACTCACGCTGCTTTTCACTGAGGTTTCGACCACGGCACGAAAGCGCGTGGGTCTGCGAGTGAACTGTAGCGAGTAACCTCATTTTATTATGTTCAACACCCAATTTGATATACCGGGAATGGCCTGCCAGGCCTGGGCCCATGAAGCCAGGGGTTGAATTAGAATCGGGGGCGGGCCTCTTAGTGATAGGGACCCGGTAATCTGGTTGCTTTGTGCTTGTAACACTGTGGGGATAGTGTTTATTCTTGGCGGCGTGCACTGTGTAGTGGGCGTGCGCATTACATTTGTGGCACATGACAGCGCGTGAGCTGTGTGGGAGGTGTTTGAGTGTAGGGGTGCATACTGTGAAGTGGGCACACTGTCTACAGAGAAAAAGCTCTTTTTGAGATTGATTTGGGTCGCCGTAAAAACGGCATTTGTGTGCAGGCGAGCGCTTTTGACAACGGGTTCGTTGACTGCAGAAATTGAGTCGCCAGTCACCTTACTGTAGGGAACTGGGAGACAGAGAGTGTGTGGTGGGGGTCCGGCCGAGAAGGGACCTGACCACCTTCTCTTCCTTCTCACGGCTAGGACGGCTTCGGTGGCTTGGGTCTCATTACAACTTTGGGTCGAGGTCACCCGAAGCTCGGGCTGCCTGCATTGGCTTACTGAGCTTGAGTGTTGCCAGTTCCTGGATATTGAGCGCGGCCGTGAGGTTGGCGGCGCCGCTTTAGCGGGTTGAGGGAGCAGCGCTTTGTGAGGGCCAGAGGAAGAGCTGGAGCGTTTAGGCAGAAAGTGCTTCATCGCTTGTGACGCCTCCGTAACACGCTCTGCGAAGCCAACTACCGCCGGACAGAACAGACCAGGTGAGGAAATGGGAGCATCCAGGAAGGAGGCTTTGTCAGTGTTCTTCATCTCTGTGAGGTTAAGCCATAAGTGGCGTTCCAGAACGGTGTTTGCCATGGTCCTCCCGATAGCCTGCTCGTTGGATTTGGTAGCGCGTAGGGCTAGATCAGTGGCACTGCGCAGGTCCTTCAAAGTCTCCGAGTCAGGAACAGACTCGTCCAGAGAGCGGAGAAGTTTGGCCTGGTAAACTTGAAGGACGGCCATGTTGTGGAGTGCCGAAGCAGCTTGCCCAACGGAGGCATATGCTCGACTGGCGAAAGCTGAAGTGGTGCGGCTCGGTTTAGAGGGGTGTTGAGCCCTGGCGGTGAGCCCAGAGGTGCCCAGTGACGGCCTCTTCGAGAGGAGGAAAACCTTCATATCCTTTCTCCTTTGTGCCTTCGACAGAAGAGAGCGCTGGGGAAAACGAGGATTTAGCACGAGTTGAATAAGGGGCATTCCAAGCCTTTGTCAGCTCGTTGTGTACCTCCGGGAAGAAGGGGGCGGGCTTGTGAGGGGTGGAAAGGCGACGGCTCTGCAGGAACCATTCGTCCAGCCTACTCTGTGTTGGCTCCTGGGGGTGGGACTACTCGAGCCCGAGGTTTCCCACGGCCTTTGATAGCACACGGACCAGCTCTGTATCGAAGCTGGATTTGCCGCTCGTGGCGGTCTGCGTCGAAGTGGAGGGCTCCGAGACAGTCTGACCACTTGCTGCCAGATGCAGCCATAGAAAGGCTGTCCTCCTACTCTTCTGCTGCTGGTCTACAGAACAGGCCGCTGTGAGTAAGGGGCGCCGTTCTTCCTGGGTGAACTTCACCGGCGAGAGCGAGGCACGTGGTGAGTTACTCGGCGTGCAGTCGCTTGATCGCTCGGGTGGGCTCTGGTCGCTGTGCTTTTTCTTGTGCGGTTCAAGAGGCGTGGGCGGGGCGGGGCGGGGCGGGAACGTCAAAGCTGGCGAGGCGAGCCATCAGGGTCTGCAGCGCCATCTCGTCGCACTCGGGGCAGCCGCCCCAGGAGAGTGCAATGTCGGCTTGGTCCCGCCCAAGGCACATCACACAGATGATGTGGCGGTCCCCGCCGAGGAGCGGGCCTCTGCACGAGGCGCAGGAAGGGCGAGGCATTTGCAACAACGCTCTTTTTGAAAAATGGGGTTGCAGCGGCAACACACACAACATAGACAGAATAAAGGATATAGTATCATGCCGGATGGCGCTGCTGGAACTGCAGTCGGCTGAAGGCGGAGACCAGGCGGGAATCCGGCGTCCTCAGGGCTGCAGAGAAGTTCTGCTGCTTTTCAACGACGGGGCTTCAATTCCGAAGGTCAACTAAAGTATCGCTGAAGGAGATTAAATCTGAATTCCTATGGCTGAACACGGTCTTTTATAGCCTCAATATGCTAATTCTAGTGACCTTGTTCGGCGGGATTTTCTAGCGACCCCTATTGGTCGCTCTCTCAGCCTCCTCGCCATAGGTTCTTGCAGTTGCAACTCGCGCTGTTCTATCTGCTGTGCAGCCGTACTGCATTTTACATAGACACTTTATAGAATAAAGTTTTTGCTTCATATTCTCGAGAAAAGGAGCTTTTCCCATACGCAATACGAGAGACCTCTCGAAAGCGAACTACATTTCTCCCATATTTGAATTTGAGATGTTTGTCAGCACTTGTACCAGCAATATATTTGCATTGTATTTGCATAGCCTATTTAATTATGTTATTTGATGTATATTAGGTACATTATGATATCATTGATGTTTTAATAATGATTCATTGATATTTTATTATCTTCCAACTAACCTTGATGTGGGCTGCTGAATGATTTGATTCAACAACACTACCACCTATAGGTCAGTGTAAAACAGAACTTTTTGGAACCCTTTTTAAATCGGAGATGTGAAAACATAATATCAGGGAATAATATTAGTAGGCTCTATTTCTTTCCACTGCAAAATAAGGGTATCACTTTCATGATAACTTATTCAAATGACTAAATTACATATAGGTTTGTTAAATTGGGATTAAAAACTTGCTGAACATAGCCTACAACTCATATAGCATACGACTTGAAAACTTATTGAGCTGCCTACCTAGATAGCATTGCTATGTATCATATTCATGGCAGGTGTCTTTGTTTCATAAGAAAAGCAAACAGTTCAATGTTTGGAAACCATACAACAAAAATGCTAGTTCATAAGATATATGCCAATATAAATGTTTAAGAATGTCTGGAGTCTGTTTACACTCGTTAAAACACAAACTGCATGGTGAAATTTCATAAATATTTATTTCATATCAATGAACAATATTAACTACAGCAGTGGGCTACAGCACTTTTTCAAATAAATGCTATAATAATATTTTTGAGGCCACATCTGAAACACAAACATTTACAAGTAGTACTTGGCATTAAAAACAATGGCAATACAATATTTTAAGACACTTGGTGTTTTTTTTTTTATTCATTTTTGTTTATTTTCCGATATCACAGAGTTTCTGCAACAGTCTAAACAGATAATATTGATATAGATACAAAACCACTGCGAAAACAGTTAGAAGAGTAAACAGAGGAAGACAACAGTATATGCCAAAGGAAAAAAAAGAACAGAAAAAATATATTTCATCAGTCTCTAACTCACGCATTCCCCTCAAAGAACAACAAAAGCAAATAAATAATATGTAAAACTGTTCAATTACAAAAATATTCCTAGATTTTCCCTTTTTAGTCCAGTCTGCTACTAGTGTTGAGTGGTTCACATTCAGATGAAGGTTGAGAGGTGTGTGTGTGGGAGGGGTGGGGTGGGTGGATGCATGCATTCAGCTAAGCAGTTTAATACTTACTCCTCCTCTTGTGCTGTTCCTGAGGCTCTTGTGTCACTTTGATTACATTCTTTTAACAAATCTGAGTTTGAACTGTAAACAGCAGAATCAGTATTCTCGTTCTCTTATTTAACAGCAATAATAACTTTTTAGATTTTTGCATTGTTTTCCAGTCAAAATATCTAAACATCCTTAATATATATATAAAGATGATGCATCCTAATCCTAAACCATTAATACATCAAATCCCTTTTATTTTGTAGTGGGATTGAAGGGAGGCATGCAGGTGATCCAGAGCCCTTTTCAAGAAGCAACAGCACTTTAAGAATGCTTTTGTCTGTGTACCTGTAAATGCGGATGTTCATAGATCGAAGCTTATACTGTGAGCATAGAAAACAGCTGCAAATTAACCAGCTGTAGTGGCCAAACTGTGTTCTTTAATGTTTTTGTTTGCCTCTGCCTCATGACATGTGCAATTCATGGTCAGTCTGATAGAGGGCGCTAGTGGTTGACGGGTGCAGTAGAAAATGGCACTTGTGGGAGACTCCTGCCGCTTCTGCCAAGGGTTTGCATGTCAGGGTTAAAGCATGGTAAGGGTGAAGGCAGGTTAGACCATAATATACACAAGAAGTGAGTTTTATTTCTCCATAATACAACAGAACTAGAAAGGTATATGTTTACATTTGTATGTTCATGTGCATCTGGTCTGAGATGCATATAGAGTTTTTTTTTTTTTTTACAACTTTGAAATAATCACACAATGTACAAATCACAAACATAGAAAACATTTAAAAACACAAAATAAGGAGTTAAAAAATAGGAGCGTCAATCTTACATTCAGCTTTTGAAAAGTGATATTATTGTCTTGTACTTAAATTTTGGCTCAAACCTTTCACGCCAAAATTGTTTAAATATTCTATTTCTGTTCATATGGCTTCAGGTTTGCTACAAAGCTAAAAATTTGTCCCAAAGCTGATGGAGAATGTGTCTCATCAATCATAGACACTAAATCAATTTTCCTTTGAGCAGAATTCTGAGATGATCACTGATAATCTGATTTTATAGTTGTATTAACATCTTTCTTATAGAGTAAACCGGATCATACGCACACACACATCCACCAGGAGTGAATTTTGACATCACCATACTGTAAACTCCTTCAAGTTTAAAGCTCTGGGGATTCATTTGAACACACAGATGAGTGGGCAGACTGAGGAAAACACAAAATTCAATGTAACATGATAAAAAAAAAGTATGATATAAAGTAAAAGGTAAGAGGATGTGTAAGGTGAGATGCACTTTAATCCACAGACTGTGATTGTCATCACTTAAGGTCCAAAATATCCTCCTCAAAAGATGTGGATAAGGTAAAAGGGCTGGCCGTGGGGGGGCTATCATCTCGTGGCTCCACCTCAGCGCCAGATGAGCAAATCCGCTGGATGTCAGTTTCTCCCTCTACAGACTCCATTCCCACTCTGATTGGAGATATCTCAAAGTCAGAATACATCCCTGGTATATTTGCATCTAACATGCAGGAAAAAAAGCTTGTAGATGCATGTAGCAAAAAAATTATAGCTCTACATTTTCAGCCTATGCAATATCTACTACTGATATAAAGGTTGGGATTAGTAAAATTGTTTATTTTTTGTTGAAAGAAATGAATACTTTTATTCAGCAAGGATGCATTAAATTGATCAAAAGTAACTGTAAAGATATTTATTATATTACAACACATTTCTATTTCAAATACATTGTTCTTTTGATCAAAGAATCCTGTAAAAAATATATACAAGGCAGCACAACTGTTTGAACAAGAAATAATAAGAAATGTTTCTTTAGAGATCCTCATATTAGAATGTTTTCTGAAGGATCATGTGACACTGAAGACTGGAGTAATGGCTGCTGAAAATTCAGCTTTACCATCACAGGAATAAATGACATTTTACTATATTACTATAGAAAAGAGATATTTTAAATATCAATAATATTACTGCTTTTACTTTAACTAACTGCATGATCAATCTCAGAACTGTACATTTTTTGCCATATGAACATTACTTTGACAGTCACCTCTGATAACATAACTTGTAACATTTTCTGTAAACATGCTTTGAAACGATATGTATTGCGAAAAGTGCTATACATTTAAATGTGAATTGAATCGAAATGGAACCTTAAACATTAAAAAATCTTACTGACCCCAAACTTTAATGCACATGTTAGTAAATACTGCTATTTATTAGCAATATAATATTTCAATACATGAATTCAAATTAATGGAATAAATCAAACTATTTATATAATAAATATATTCAATATGTATCGCCCAGCCCTACCACCCACCCAACATATACACACACACACACACACACACACACACTTACTGTTCAGTGGTGCTGGTCTCTGCTGTTCTCCTCTGCTCTTCCTCCTTGTTCTTCTTGCTCATTCTTCTCTGTTTCACTGAGTTACCGTCTGCCTTACTGCTGGGTTCCTCAGTTAAACCTACAACAGGTACAGAGTTTATAGACAAAGTCAGACACAACTACTGTATTTTAAGATGACATTAAAGATGCACCTGCAGGTGGTGCAATAGCGCTGCCTATAATCCACTTAGCCATTCTTGTGCGTGTGTGTGTGTTCATGTTTTTCTATTCTGTGGTCTGTTCTTTGTACGTCTCTAACTCATTTAGCTGGATTTGATTGTTGGTGATTTGGAATAATCTTGGATTGTTTGGTTCTTTGACGCTCATCCTGGAGTTGCTGTCATAGCAACAGGTCCGTAAACTTAAACCTGCTCGGGAGCGGCTTATTTCATGTAAACAGGATTAGATTGCATCCTTTTTAAGCAGCGTTTAATAGTTTAAATTTATCCCAACCACAGCTACTTTATTACAAGAGTTCCTTACTGAACCTGGGGCAATAATAATGTTAAATAATAATATTAAAATGTATTTGAAAATAATATTATAATGTTGTGTAGTCTATAATACTATATACACAGCCCCTTGATTGAGAGATTTATTTGTGATGGAATAATTTCTTTATAATTTTATTGGAGTCTTACACACATGATGTGCATTCATTTGAGTGGTGACGGATATTATTGGAGTGGCAGATGCAGATGCAGATAACTTGATCTCGACCCTTAAGAAACATTAATGAATGCTGTCACGTTACAAATCTTCAAATATAAAATTAAGTGAATTGCTAATTACAACATTGAAATAAAAATGTAAAGGCTGTACAAATACTATAAAATCGTGAATATAAATAATTGGGAATCATGTTTAAAAAAAGAAAGAAAAAAAAAAAACATGATTCCAAATGATTTATATTCACAATTTTATAGTGAAGATTTTATAGTGCACATTTCATTTATCCATTATAACTTTGATGTTGTTTTGCTGTTTCCTTGTCCAGAAATTCTTAATTTTTTGATTCTTAATTTTACAAAATGTTATAAAAATGTTACATTTTATAAAAAAATGTATAAATTGTATTACAAATTTTATTTTTTCTTTAAAAAAATTTTTGTCAAGTTTTTCGCCTTTTTTAATTGATATGATGTCATACGTTGCTGTCTTGCTAGCCAATCGCTGCAGTGCTGATCGTTGTTTAGAGTATCGATGCATCTTCCCTCTTCAGGGAACACAAGAACGTGCAGTAATCTCAGATAATTTAATAATCCAATCCGCAAATTCGTTTGAAGGACCAAATTAGCCAGAGATCTGTTATCACA
This sequence comes from Romanogobio albipinnatus, assembly GCA_023566225.1. Taxonomy (NCBI): domain Eukaryota; kingdom Metazoa; phylum Chordata; class Actinopteri; order Cypriniformes; family Gobionidae; genus Romanogobio; species Romanogobio albipinnatus. The sequence goes on from CM042242.1 coordinate 30,689,523, forward strand.
ATTAGAAGATCTGGGATCTGTCAAATCATCTCAGATGTATTAAGCGAGGTACGAAGAACGGACTCATGGGGACTCTTGTCACCGTAGGAACCTAAATTGAGGTCCCCATGAGTAAACAAGCTTATAAATAATACAGAAAAGTTTTGAGTGATGGGTAGGTTTCGGGGTAGGGTTAGTGTAAGGGGATAGAATATACAGTTTGTACAGTGTAAAAACCATTATGGAGAGTCCCCACAAAGATAGTAAACCAGACATGCATGTGTGTGTGTGTGGGGTGTGAAGTGCGGCTGTCTACTAGATCTAGCAGCTTATCTAATGTGTGATCGGGATGTCTCACTCCAACACTTTATAATGAAAAATGTCTTATCTGAATTTGACTGCAGAACAAGCATTACAACAGATCAAGTATCATTGCAGTTTTTTGTATCACATGTAATTAAAAGGTTAATAAATGCTACTGAGCTGCACCACTTGGAGCTTTATTGTCCAACCCTAGAAACACATCCAAAGAAGCACTTATCCTGTGGCAGATTTCATTCGGTACATTTCATGCCAGTCTCCCACTGAGCCACACATACGTAATGATAGCTTTCAGTTCAAGAGCTCACAAATACAGAGGCACTCACCCAGCAGTTCTTTCCGCGTGCGGCTGGCGATCTCTTTGATCTCCATGCGAGACAGCGAGAGGGAGGTTGTGCTTGCCATCATGGGAGCAGCGCCGATCACACTTGGGACAGGTGCCGTGAGCACTTTATTGACCAACGGAGACTTGAGGGGCCTCTCTATGCTCCGCCCAACTAGGTTACTCAACGGGATCTTATAGATGTGTTTTGAGGGAGCTTCACCTTGAAGAAAGAAAGGGATGGTTGGAAAGGAGCAGAAAAGAAGAGAGAAGGCTAAAGAATGAGACTTTAGAATAAAGGGTGTAACTCCCACAGCGTAAGTGGTCGATCTAAGAGCAGAGCTGCTGTTAGGCATATTAATATCTAGGCTACTCTGCACAGAATAAACCATAACATGTACACGCAAATAAATACAGCCAGAGTCACAATACTGTCCACATTACTGTAATTAACCAAATTAGCTGAAATGAAAACAACTGTTTCATCTACCCACAGGTAAGCCTATATTAAATCTGCATTTGTGGGGTAACTAAAAACACAGCGTTTAATAAAATTCAGACACAGCAGTCTATTAGTAAACACACACTACTGTTGAAATGTTTGGGGCCAGTAAGATTGTGAAAGAAGTATCGTATGCTCACCAAGGCTGCATTTATTTGATAAAACATACAGTAAAAACAGTACCATTGTGAAATATTATTACAATGTAAAGTAGCTGTTTACTATTTAATATATTTTCAAATGTCATTTATTCCTGTGATGGCAAAGCTGTATTTTCAGCCTCGTTACGCCAGTCTTCAGTGTTACATGATCCTTCAGAAATCATGATTATCTTTTTATTATGTTGAAAACAGCTGCTTAATATTTTTGTGGAAAATGCTTTTCAAGATTCTTTGATGAACAAAGTTCAGAACAATGTTTTCTGTTTTAAATAGAATAATATTTGAAATAGAAGATTATAATGTCTTTACTCACTTTTGATCAATTTAATGCATCCTTGCTCAATAAAAGTATCACTTTCTTAAAAAACAAAACACAATCTTACTGACTCTAAACTTTTGAATGTATATACACAAACACACAAGACCCATATGTATTGCAACACTGTCTTGCGTTGTACTGTTGTGTAGTCCTGCCTTTTGTGAAATGTCATTGTTCCAAAATCTCAATCTACATCGCTATAAATTCAACAGCTATGTTCTGATTGGCTGTGACTGATACGCTGCTTTTTCACATTCAGACAGACAAATTACGTGTATCAGGAAACGTATCTGGTTAGGACACAGTGTTATTTTTTCCTCCGTACAAAGTGTGGACTTCAGACTCATGACTTGGAAGACTGGAGTGACTGTTTTTAGACTTGATCTGATGACTCGGGATGAGCTATTTAGTCACAGACTTTTTGGGCACAGTGAGCCTTAAACATTCTGAGCCAGATGCAGTAAAATTGTAAGTTTAACCTGATAGACAAAATAAATTCAGAACAGGAATGCGATTTTTGGGAAATATCATTGTCAGCTATCAGAAAAGTCTGATCGGTTACATTATTGATTTTTGTTTTAATACTATTTTAATATTAAATAGTACATTTATAATGCTGCTTTTACAGTAGAAGTCAATTGGGTAAATGTACAGCACCACAAATGTACAACACTTGATTCTCAATTTTTCTCTCCACTAGACTTGAGACTCAAGTTCCTGTTCCTCAAATGCAGGTGTTTAAAAGGGAAGCCACTTGATCAGTGCTGGCTGTCTGTCTATCAATGAACAGTTCCATGTAAAATCACTTGGTTTTGGAAAACTTTTGGTAGAGCGAGAGCAGGAAATTATGGAATGGCACTAACTGCTAGGCCACTGCAACAAAATGGGGTTAATATATCAGTTTGAAGTGTGAACCTTCAACAGTGTCTCAAAAAAAAAAAAAAAAAAGAGTAAACGAACAACAACAAAAAATACAGTATATGCTGTCAGAAGAAGCTTTATAATAAAGAACCAACACAATAAAAATGTAAAACACTTAAACCTTATAATTCTTTGAAAAATGCTACTTTTGTCTGGGTGGGACGCTTCAATAAGAAAAAATAAGACATTATACATGCAAATAAAGTATACTGGTTGCTATACTGAATACTGTATTCTTTTTAATCCTTTTTTAAAAACTGTGCTTTGGATATTTGTCACAGACATGGTGATTTGGAGAAAATAATTCACACATATATTTAGTAGCAACAAACATTTTTTGAAAACTGTAGTCATGTTAGATAAAAGAGCAAGGATCTGGTTAGAGACATGACAATGTCCAACAGCATATTTCCAGGCGAGGAAGAATGCTTCCCCTTAAAGTTAATTGAGAATAATTAGAGAGTCATAATCAAACACAGGACTGTTTGGTTATAAATCCATGCGTGTGTCTGGAATACAATGAAAGTATTCCACAGACATCTTTGCTCCATGCAGGACAGCACAATACATAATATGCATACATATAGTGTGTGTGTGTGTATACATATATACATATATATCAGCATACTTTATCGTTAAATTCACTAAAATTAGCTAATGCTTTAGGTAGAATGCACCAACAATGAACATTAATTATTCAGAATAATGTTCATTTAAAAATATAGCATTGTTCATTCATGTTTGTTTATAATACATTAATGTTGATTTGTACAACATGAAATGTTAAAAATGTTATGTAGATTAATAAATGCTGTAAATGTCATTTTTAGTTCACGATACCAAATGCATTAACTAATGTTAACAAACTGAACCTTAATGTAAAGTGTTACCAAAATGTGGAGGCTATAACACAATGTTGTTGTATTATTGTGAACATTATGTTGAGATAAGTAATTGTATGCTATTGGTCTATTTCCCATGGTGCAAAAATGGCAGCCACAGACAACTGACTGGATGTTTAAAGACACACCAGGATGTGGATTTTGTCACAGCCCCTTGACGGCCCTCTTCAGGCCGCGTGTGTAGACAGAAGTGCTAAGCTCTGGAGGGCCGTCCAGACTGTGTGTGCGCATGAAGAGAAAAGGGGCTCTGACAAAAGTATCCATGGTGACATAGCGATCTGTAACTCATGCTGCAGAAAATGTGTCACATTTCCCTATCTGTCTCTTTCTGTCTATTGATTTCCTCTGCCATCGCTCTATCTCATTCACTTCAGTTTTTCCCCTAAGACTCTTCATGCCACCATTTCTCTATCTGTCTTAGTTATTCTTTCTGTGAGACTGCAAGGAGGAAGGGACACATTATGTTAGCCTCACATTTCACTCAACACCGTCTGCATGCGTTTGTTAATTGAATAATAGACAGGGCGAGTCTCCATGGTAACGTGCATTAGTGAGGCAGCATGGGAAATGTAGGCAACAGAAGTGCCTGCAGTACCTTCAGAGTCTTTAGACATGTAGAGGGATAGCTTGGTGCCGTAGGGGATCCGAATACAATCTGGACCAGGGATGGAAAAGAGCAATATATCAACCCAACCCACACACAGATTAAAAGACAAAAGCACCGTAAGTCAATACACAAAGACAGTTAGACGACTCGCATATACGTAACTCGCTACCCTATAACAGCAAAAAAACAACAACAACAACAACAACAACATTTCATATACTTATTGGGAATGGATGAATTCGCCCAGTATCACACTCTCTCAAATCCTAAACACAAATACCTAAGGTCAATAGAATGGGAATTCAGTTTAGGAAAACTGGTAAGGTAAATTGTGTACATGATCCTTCAAGAGCAGAAGCGTACCATCTCCGAGCGGTGAAGGGAAGACGGGCATCTCATAGCCGGTGGGAGTCTGAGGGGAACTCTGGGAACTAGTGTCTCTGGAGCTACAGTTAGAGGCAGAGTTTATAGGTGCTGACGAGATGAAATAGATATCAGACTGCAGAAAGAAATAGGAAGAAATTGCAAGATAAAACAGACAGTAATGTGACTGACATGGTAATGCATTGTATAAAAGAGATGACACTGTCATCGATACATTTTCTGTTAAGAATTTCTCCTTGCGTTAATCATTCTAAAAAAAATATTAGCGTGTACACTACCGTTCAAAAGTTTGGGGTCAGTCAGACTTTTACATTGTTACAAAAAAAATCTATTTTAAATCAATTCTTTCCACAAAAATATTAACCAGCAAAACTGTTCTCCACATTAAAAGGATTATATTACAGTTATTTTAATTATTATTATTGTTATATAATATTAATACAAACATTTCACAGTATTTTTGATCAAATAAATGCAGCCTTGGTGAACATAAGAGACATTTTTAAATCTTACAGACCCAAAATGTTTGAACAGTACTGTATAACGAGTATCAAACACTGCAATAAAAAGACAAGCGTAATACATTATATTAAATAAATACATAAATCACATAAAGTGGGTTCCAAAATATTTCAACATCACATTTTTTTCACTACTAATTATTTTAGCAGTACATCTTTAGTATTTCTTATTTGTTTTTTATTCATTCTTGTAAAACTGTTAATTTGCAGGTCTGCGTTAGATTTAAACTCCCAGATTTTAAATATGGTCTAAGACTAAACAAATAAATAAAATGTACTTTTAGAACCCCCTGTATATACTGTATACTTGACGTGTTGATAAATATCCAGCTGTATGATGTATTTAAAATGAAAGCCTTATGGTTTGAACACTTACTCTGGACGCAGTCAGTTGCAATTCTGGAACAACAGCTGTATATACTAGGTTTCCATTAACAACTAACCGGATCTCTATGGAGTCAGTGGTGAATGCGAGGATATAAGGGAACGCACACACTGTGACAAAGGAAGTGACATAAAAGGGAGATATCTCAATTATTTCCACAAATGCAAAGCGAGTTTTGAAATGAAGATAAAGTAGTAATAATAAAGAATATTCAAGCACTGGCTGAGATGCAGGTCCTAAAGGTACTGACCGATAGCGTTGGGCATTTGGTTCCAGCTGAAATTGAAGTCTGAAGAGTTGGGCTGAATCATGGGTGTGGCTCCATTAAACGGACACACCTTCTTATATACGCAAATATCTGTTAGAAGAGAAGTATAACATTAGAGGTTCTGACTACACAGATACAATCACTGACATTTAAATAGACACTAACTGTTATAGCAAAGAAGAAGTCCAGCCTCTCCATCTTCATACACATCTATGGCAGCAACAAAGTTCACCTGAAAAAAAAGTAAAGTGTCCATGTCAATAATAGACACATATCAATACCAATCAAAAACTGTAGTTGTAGCTGAAAGTAGTTGAACTTACTGAGACAGACAGAGGAGCCCTGCATTTAGTGATTCAGCTAGTCAGGAATAGTATTTTAGCCTTTATACGATTGTTACTTTTATTTCTTATGCATATGTTGTGATTATTTTATTATTATTTTAAGGATATTTGGATTATGTTATATTGTATACTGTATATGAATGTGTACACTACCGTTCAAAAGTTTGGGTTTGATCCTTTTTTGTTTTTGAAAGAAGTCTCTTATGCTCAGCATTTATTTGATCAAAATTACAATAAAACAGTAATATTGTGAAATATTATCAAACTTTAAAATAACTGTGTTCTATTTTAATATACAGTTGCAAGAAAAGGTATGTGAACCGCTTGCAGAATCTGTGAAAATGTGAATAATTTGAGCTAAATGAACAAGATCATACAAATAATTTTTATTTAGTACTGTCCTGAATACGATATTTTACATAAAAAACATATAGTCCACAAGACAAAAGAATTGCTGAATTTATTCAAACGACCCGTTAAAAAGTTTATGAACCATTGATTCTCAATATTGTGTATCGGTACCTGGATGGTCCACGACTGTTTTTGTGTTTTGTGATGGTTGTTCATGAGTCCCTTGTTTGTCTTGAGCAGTTAAACTGCCCAATGTTCTTCAGAAAAATCCTTCAGGTCCCAAAAATTCCAGCATCTTGTGCATTTTTGAACCCTTTCCAGCAGTAACTGTATGAATTTGAGATCCATCTTTTCACACTGATGACTATTAAAAAAGGTTGAAACATTCACTGATGCTCCTGAAGGAAACACGATGCATTAAGAGCTGGGGGTGAAAACTTTTGAACAGGATGAAGATGTCAAATTTTTCTTATTTTGTTTAAATGTATATTTTTTTTCATTTAGTACTGCCCTTCAGAAGCAACAGAAAATACTTTCATGTTTTCTGGAAGACAAATAAAGTATAATTTACCTTGATCTTCAAATTCAATAAGTTTCAACCCATCACCCCCACCCCCCATGGATCGTGTTTCTTTCTGGAGCATCAATGAATGTTTGAACCTTTTTTAATAGTTGTGTTTGAGTACATAAATCGTCCTCAGTGTGAAAAGATGGATCTCAAAATCATACAATCACTGCTGGAAAGGGTTTCAATATGCAAAAGATGCTGGAAAACTGAAGAATGTCTTAGGCACGTATCTATTTTCAAAAAATGGTTTTAAGCCAGATATTTATATCGTTTGCTGTAGTATGTCAGTAGGAAATCTCACCGGCTGTTGTCAGATTCCTTGTGCATACAAAAATCTCACTGGATTATTACAATTAATGGAAAAATAAATGTTTTGTAAACTGATATTTCCTACTAACCGTTTCTATTGGGTGAAAAGAATGTGCATAAGACTTTTGCAAAGTACTGTATATTTGTGTGTAATTTACTTCTGTGATGGCAAAGCTGAAATTTGAGCATATATATATATATATATATATATATATATATATATATATATATATATATATATATATATATAATGCTTGGCTGAATAAAGCTATTACATTTCTTCTAAAATCTTACTGAACACAAACGTTTGAATGGTAATGCATGTTTGTTTTCTCACCCGGTTGGAGTCTACATGGTGCAGTCTGTAGGCGTCTCCTGTGCTCTCATTGATCAAGTCAAACTGATGTCTGTAGGCCACACAGATCATGTGGTCATTCTCTCCTGTTGGGCCGTCAACCAGAGCCATGACCACCGGAGAGTCACATAAGCAGATCTCCTAAGACAAGCAACAGAAAACATCTGAAATGTTAAGAGCTTAAAAGTAGCTAAATGTCTGTGAGAAGCTTTCCTATAAGCTACAAATGACAGTAAAATCCAGTTAATTTGTGATGAAAACAAACTTCCATGCATGACATTTCATTTGTGTATGTGAGAGTTGAATCTGTGCCCTACCCGAATGTATTGGAATTCTTCCACAGGTGAGTCAGTAGTCCCTGTGACTGTAGCGATAGAGCTGAGGCAATCGAGGCGTGACTGTTTCCTGGTGATCAGAAGAAGCTTGTTTCTTATCGCCGCAACGATTCTAAGCTCTACCCCATGATGTGTGTTTATGGAGTAGAGATGGCAGCCTGAGGAAACACAATTTTGTTCCTTTCAAATGTATGCACTGTGTATTCTTGATTTTGAAAACCTTCATAGCTAATCATCAAAAACAGTGCCCAGGATATGATAGCAATGATGCTATTTGTTATGTCACTTTGTATTGCGCACGCAGCTTTACAACAGCAAATATTGATCACAGGCTCCTAGAATATCTCTCAAGTAGCATTGGGAAGTCTTTTGAATTTAGAATACATTTAAGAAGGAATTTCGTCTTCCGTACCTTTGGTTTTCTCAAGCTTGTTCTCCCGACTATCACACTTGGTGCGGACAAGCTGCCGCTCCTCTATCCCTCGTTTGAGCATGCTCAGTCTGTAAACATACAGTCGAGCGTCTTTCCCTGCAACAGAATTGAAATTGTACATAAAGTAATTAAAATTAAACCAAAATTGTAGCACTCTTATACATTCCTGGTACAGTTATGCAAATGAGGGTGACTACTTCAGCTTTTTAATGAAATCTACAAATGAAGCCTTCAGTACCATTAATATATGACAATAGCCTAGCAACAAATGAGGGACCCGTCTCATCAAACTGAATGACATCTCAGCTAATGCAACATGTTTGGATTTCAAATGCCTGTCATAGTGAATGAAAGTTGCTTGGTGACGGTTTATAATGGATTCATTATTTTCCCTCTGCAGAAGCTGTGCTTCCCAATAAGAGTGAGAGTTTGCTGTACACCGTCTTGAACTAATGATCAGTATAGAAGCAATACACAAACTACGGCGGTAGATACATGCATCTCTACTTGGTTCTCTTTATAATGAGCTAGAAGTCTAGAAAATGAGAACCAAAGGTAATGCCCTTACGTGTGTGTGTGTTTGAATATCATTTGTGCTATTCTCAGATGGATAAAGATGCTTATTAGAGCAAAGGGCCAAGAGATTCCTTCACCACTTTTCTTTCTCTCTTTGGTCTCTTTGGTTTCTTTCTTACACTCTCTCAGCAGATTTTTTCCCCCTTTTTCTACCCACATAAGAACTTAGAGATCCGTATTATTTATGTGCTCATATAAATATATAAAAAAACAAAACACACATCTTACCCTTATCTGCTCTAGCAATGAGGAGGTCCTGAGGTTCAAGCACGTGCAATTGTTTGACCGTCAAGGTCTTGTCAAATACCTGCACCGGAGGCAGGGTTGGTGAATCTAGACCAACATGCAAAGCAAGATTAGTTTGTGGTTTGCATGGTAACTTAATCCCTCAATGAGATTCACTTGCTTTGATTAACAGACACATGTGATAACTGTCACTACAAAAATATACTGGGTACATGTACAGTATAAATACTTTTGAATATATATAAGCATTTATATCCACTGTAGTGTTGTGGGCATGTTATACATACCTGCATTGGAGAACAGTGGATCTGAGGCTAAAAAAGGAGGACAGAGTTGATCAGATTCAGCAAGTTAGTTTCAAAGAGCACAAAAGAGCCACCTGCACCATACACCTGCTACTGTTCAAAAATTTGGGGTTAGTAAGATGTTTCTTTTGTTTTTTGTCTTTTATTCAGCAAGAACACATTCAATTGGTCAATAATGCTACAAAATATATTTCTATTTTAAATAAATATTGTTCTTTTGAACTTTCTATTCATCAAAGTATCTTGAAAAACTATCACAGTTTCAGTAAGCAGCACAACTCTTCTCAACATTGACAATAATAAGAAATGTTTCTTGAGCACCAAATCGGCATATTAAAATGTATTCTGAAGGATCATGTGACACTGAAGACTAGAGTAATGTCTGATGAAAATTCAGTTTTGCCATTGCAGGAATAAATTACATTTTCTATTTGAATATATGTTAAAGGATATTGTTAAATTGTAGTATAATTTCACAATATTACTGTTTTTACTGTATTTTTGATCAAATAAATGCAGCCTAAAAAAAACCTACAGACCCACTTTTAAATAGCTGTGTACATTTCATTATGCTAGCCCCCAACTATATTTGTCCTAAAAATATTAAAAAACATTTCCCGTACTTTAATTCAAAGAGATGAAAGAATATTTTGACCCTCATGTTCCAATTTTTTCTTCTTCCATAGACCACAAAAGAATATGCAAAGCATATTCGGTAACACTTTAGTATGTAGAACACATATTCACTATTAACTATGACTCAATAAACTATAATTTCCTGCTTATTAATAGTTAGTACGGTAGTTTTTCTAGCGCTTATGTTTAGGCATTTGGTAGGATTGAGGGATGTAGAATAAGGTCACACAGAATAAGGAATTCATATGTGCTTTATAAGTACTAATAAACAACCAATATACTAGTAATATGCATACTAATAAGCAACTAGTTAATAGTGAGAATTGAACCCTAAAATAAAGTGTTACAGCATATTCATTTCTTATTTATTTTCATTGAATGTACATGATGACCAGGGGCTTCAACAATGACTAAATAGCACCATAAGTATCTAAATGCTGTTTTTTATTGTCTTACAGTCCTCTGAAGCCATGTTATAGCTCTATGTGAGGATAGAAGTCCCTGAGAATTATTATTTACTGAAAATGCTATCCTTGTCACGGTTATGGACTCTTGTTTTGATGTTTGTTTGATGTTTTATTTCCTTTAGTTCCTGTTTCCTTTAGTTTCGGTTTACTTGGTTTCTGATTATGTCCCTGTTTGTTTCTATGGTTACTTATAATTATCAGCTGTAGTTCATTGTTATCTCCTTAGTCCTGAGTTTGGTTCTGGTCCTCGTTCGGTATTGTCTTGTGTTTATTTATACAAGCTGTTACACTGCCTTTGTTTACTCCTGTGATTTCTGGATAATTGTGTTTCACTTGATTAAAGGGCTATAGTTAATCCCTTCTGCTCATCCTTGCAGAGTACGTTACACCCCTTTACTATAACCCTGAAATATTATTTATACAATTTGGATTCACAATGAAATGTATTGCATCTTGTGACCAATGACATTTAGCATCACATTTTTAAGAAAAATGTGTTGTTTCTCATGAAAAAGCATTCTCACCCTCCAGCAGCATGACCCCTGCTGAATCTGTGGCGACCAGTAATGACTGTCCCCATGAGTCTCCACAGACTATATCATATGGGAAGCTGCTGCAGAACGACTGTGACTCCCATGGCTGCAGAAAAGATAGGAAACACTGTAAGAGATAAATCGTAAACAAAATAACAGCATCCCTTGCTTTTTTCCTCGTGCCCCTCACCTCTTTCCTGCAAAGGCCAGTAGTGACAAGACTGGTGGGCGCATCCCCTCGAACGATAGTTTTCAGCTTCAAGGCCTGGACACAATATTATATTTATTAATAGCAATAACATTCTCTTTCATACCAATGTGGAATATCATATTTGCATAGATGTATATATCCTACCTGTCCCACCCGAACAAACTCAGCCTGACGCGCCTCTTCTTTTTTACGAGCCGATTTGGGCGACTCTGGCAGTACATCGCTGAATGAGCGTCGGTTCAACATGTTCTGTGGAGAGAAGGGAACCTACAGGAGTGGTAGAGATGAATATGGGTCTGAGAGACTGACTCAGAAACAGACAGAAAGACAGAGCAAAGCAGAGACTAACAAGTTCTTACACCACTGTACCTGATCAGTAGTAATACTGTACATTGGGTTCGGAATCGCAAGGAAATTATGGTTTAAACTCTGATTCCAACACAACAAGATTGTTTTGTCTTTGTATTGTTTTGCAGCAGGTCTTTTCTTCTCATTAAAATATGACATTTTAAAAATGAAAGCGGTTCCTGATTCCTAACCCTAGTAATTGAGAATAGAAACAGGAATAGACAACAATAACAAGACAGTATCCAGCTCTAGGACCAGCTGACAGGGTGCTACAACTGAATTAAAGTGCATTTGACAGCTCAGTGGTTTGAAAGAGTGGTATTTACGAACAGACGAGAATTGTGAGAAGAGACATACAGTATATGGCAGGAAAACTGCCTTTGTTTACTGTGATTTCTGGATAATTGTGTTTCACTTGATTAAAGGACTATAGTTAATCCCTTCTGCTCATCCTTGTAGAGTACGTTACACCCATTAACTATAACCCTGAAATATTATTTATACAATTTGGATTCACAATGAAATGTATTGCATTATATACAATTTGAAATGTATTGCATTGAAAGTGAGGTAATAGCTTCAGGATAAATGTAGAAACAGAATAATGTAAAGAAACATAGTATGCTAGATCAGTGGTTTTAAACCTTTTTGACTCCAAGGCCCCTCATTGTCCACAAAAATGTCCTTATATGGCCTTATGACTTTTCCATTTGTTTGTGATTTACTTTCGTTTACGTTTGTGTATTCATAAAAATGCTCATGATGATATAATATTTTATTTTATTTATGCATTACTTTTTCAGGTCTGGAAATGGCACATTACACTTTTAAAATTTGGCTTCTTTACCAAAGAAAACCCTGGATCTGGAAAAAATAATAATAATAATAATAAAATAAAAAGATTAAGGGTGGGGGGCTTGGGGATTAAAAATAAGAAATATTTTGACATATTTTAATACTTGTTTTGGCTTATTTTAAATCATCTTGAGGAAGCCCCCTAGGAAGTTTGCTGAGGCCCCCTAATGGGCCCCTGGCCCCTTTGTTGAGAACACTGTTCTAGATTATGTGTCCATACCTTGGGCATGTCAGGCATGAGATCCTGGTACAGGGATCTGATCAGCATGTCCAGTGTACGCTGACGTTTCTGAGCAAAAGTGGGAGTCTCAAGAGTGGCTTTTTCTCCATTTATTACTACAGGAGACAGAAGTATAAAGGTAAGTATTATGTAACAGAATCACACTTAGGAAACATCAAGTCACATTTTACAAGGTCTGTTTAATGAAGGCATCTGCTTTACAGAGTCATCAAACAAATCATTAAAACAGAAAACACAGGTGTGTATCCTAACAGGAGGTCTGTGTACTGAAATGGCATTTGGAATGAATTTTAAATTCTGTAATACAATCTATTTTTAACTGAAACAGGATATTCAGCGAGAAACCGTTTAGTAGAATGGGCTTTCATGCTTTGAATCAATATGAATAGGCTTTGATATTTTTTTTTATTACATCAGCAGAGAAGTGTTTTTTCAGGGGCAAGATTATGAAAAGTGATTTCATGCTGTAATGTAAAACGACTCTATGTACCGGTGCGTTTACTAACATTTAACTAGTAGAAAGTCCCTGAACTCCTGGTGGTCTGTGAACACTGGAGGGGAAGGGAGAGGTGGGCCAAACAGTGGCACACTCTCCTCTGAGAAAATCTTCAACCTGCAACAGAACAAAATGATTATGATACAAATAATACACACTACCATTTAAAAGTTTGGGATCAGAAATATTTTTAAAATGTTTTTAAAAAAGCGTTTATTTGATGAAAAATACAGTAAAAACAGTATTTTAAAATAACAATAAATTTAAAATTACAATTTAAAATAACTTTTGGTAACACTATAAGTATACAGCAATAAAGTACTTTTTTAAATAATTTGCAAAGTATTCATTTATAGTTCATTTGTAGTTAATACATATTTTGTAGTCTATAAATTGTTATATTGTTGCCTCTGGCTTGGCGTGCTCAGTTGGGGACACTATATTTTTCAACTAAACATCGAAATAAATCTAATTAATAAACTAATTTAACCATGTAAACTAAATTACTGATCTAATTATTGATCTAAAGCCCACACTGTCACCGTATGGAAATTGAAATGAACTGATGACATCAAATGGCTATACAGCTGAATAAAATTAGGCTGCATTACTTTGCTGTTTAACACTGTAAAGCTGCTTTGAAACCATCTACATTGTTAAAAGCGCTATATAAATAAAGTTGACTTGACTTGACTTGACTTATATGAATTATTATTAATATATTAATATTAAAGGGGTGGTTGCATGCGATTTCACTTTTTTAATTTTAGTTAGTGTGTAATGTTGCTGCTTGAGCATAAACAGTATCTGCAAAGTAACAGCACTGAAAGTTCACTGCAAACGGATATATTGTCTTTTAAAGTTATGTCAGTTTATTGCCTACAAAAATGGCCGGTTTGGACTACAACAAGCTTCTTCCCGGGTTGGTGACATCATAAACCCTTGCTATTAACGTAAACAATGCCCCCGTGAACACACAACAAAGTGGGCGAGGCCACGTCGCAGTCTTTACGAAAGAGAGAGAGCTGTTGCAGAACTACAAACTACATTTGGCCATCTAACCAATCTAAGACCATTGCGTTTTTCGGAGGGATGGGCTTCACAGAAGCAGGAAGCAAACGAGCCGTTCAAAGGACAGTGGAGACAGCGGTGTGGAATAAAGGTAAAATGTAAGAAAAATATGGTGTTTAAAAAAAAGAAGAAGTATTAAGACATGTTATACTGAGCCCCATAAACACAACCAAGCCTAGAAAAAAAACACGGAACCGCCCCTTTAATAGGCCATTTACAAACAATGAGTTCTTCATTGTCACGATTTACTCCTAATAACCAATTAAAAATTTCTTTTCTACAAGCTAATTAAACAATAATGAATGAAGAACTCACTATTTGTATATATTATAATATTGTATAATATATTAACAATGTAGAGACTACAATATATTAACTATGAATTAACTATCAACTAATAGTTGTTTAATGATTTGTAAATACTTTATTACTGTATACTTATTATAAAGTGTTTCCTAACTTCTTATTTCAATATATTTTAAAATGTAATGTATTCATGTGATGGCAAAGCCTTCAGTGTCACATAATCCTTCAGAAATCATTATAATATGCTAATTTGGTGCTCAAGAAACAGTTCTTATTTTTGTCTTATTTTCTTTCATGAAAAGTTCAAAAGAAAATTACTTTAAATAATTTTTATGTAATAGTGTAAAAGTCATTACTGTCACTTCATACTTGCTGAATAAAAGTATTAATTTCATAAAAATAAAAAAAATCTTACTGACCTCAAACTTTCGAACAGTAGTGTATATACAATATAATAATATTTCATATATTATTCAAATAAAATGTAATATATAAAATATTACATATATTTCTATATATATGATATTCACAAAAAGTAAAACCTCCAAACACACACATACCTGTAACTATCATTCTGGCTATTATATCGAACTAAGGCAAAAATATCTGTGGGGTACGTAAAGGAAATCATCCATACAATATCTCCACATGCAAAATTTACTAATGTACACAAAAATGTAAATTAATTTAGACCCCCCCCCCCCCCCCCGTAAAAAACATCACTGCCACTAAGTGAGTCATTTCAGCAGTTTCATTTAGTTTGAGGATGACGGATACGTGTGAAATGGGAGCGAATCATAGAGGGTTTAAAGGACGGAGAGGCGTCATCTCCTTCCTGAAATACGATGGTCACGATGTCATTCCCAATGTGTCTCTTCCTCTCTACCTGCAGAGAGCAAAATAATTAAAGCTATAATCATACATGCATGAAGCACATTTCAAAAAGCTGATTTTGTTACAGTTACTAATACATCAACTTTTTGGTAACACTTTATTTTGATGGTTACTTTTGAACATTCTGTTTACTATAAGTTTATAAGTATAACTTTGCAATGTCAACTTACTCTAACCCTTCCAGTCTAACACTCTAATGGTTAGTAGACATGTAGGTGAAATGTTACTTATAGTCAAGAGAATATGTTAAAGGGCCATCAAAATAAAGTGAAACCACTTTTTTTTCTCTCCACTATTAAATGGGGGGAAAAAAGTTTCATTTTGAAAAGAATACATGCCTCTGTGTGTGTGTGTTTGTTGGTGAGTTTGGTCTGTGTGCATGTTTGGACATTCATAATTCCCTCTGACACCTCACGCCCGTTAGCCAGGAAGCATAATTGAGCTTGTTAATGAGTCTGGACCATTATGCTTGAAAAGAGCTTTTATCTTTTGTCTCGAGAGCACACACACACACACACACACACACACACACACACACACACACACACACACACACACACACACACACACACACACACACACACACACACACACACACACACACACACACACACACACACACACACACACACACACACACACACACACACACACACACACACACACACACACACACACGCACGTACACAAACATCCCGTTAAAGCTCAATTACTACATGGCTGCTTTTCACCTTCCCCTCTCCGTCTGTATCTCTCTCATTTTCTCTCACACACACAACAACACAAGCATCCAGACACAGATACATACGCTTGACCGTGAGCTGTGACAGGAATGAGTATTTACTTATTGCAGTGACAGATTTGTTTCTACTGAGAGCTTAATTATGATTCTCTGCCACTTTCCCTCGCTGTCACACAGCACATCCTTCCAGTGACACACACATAACACTTGAACAATACCAACAGGCTTTCATGACTGACTCCTACATGTTTCCAGCGGTTTGACAGGGTTAAGCTGTCTGAGATTCATTTAAAGGGATAGTTCAACCAAAAACGTAAAGTTGGTCTTTTTTTGCTGACCTTCATGTTTTTCCAAACCCATATGTTGTTAAGTCCTCCGTTAGAACACCATTGGTATGAAAAACTTTAAACCATACAACAGTTTCTTGGTGATCATATCTTTCATGCAGTCCCTATGAACTGCCCTTGATGGAAAACAGCTACGATTCTTTTATATGTTTCTTCATGTTCCACAGAAAAAAAGAAAGTCATTCGGGTTTATAATGGCATGAGGGTGAGATAATGATGACAGAAGTTTCATTTTTGGGTAGAGAACAGTTTTCTTACATGGAAAGACTCACTCTCCCTTGTGAACAGTACCTAATCCCTGAGTATGCCTCCTGTTCTGTGCGTCTGCATGCTTTTAAGGTCAGCAAGAGACTTAGCGTGTAGGAGCTTTTCTCATGAGCGGTTCAGCATAGGTAAAGGTTGTTACTGACAACGAGGGCTGAAGAGGCTCTTGGATGAAGAGTGCCAAGACCTTGAACCGACACAAACACTTTGAAAATCCTGCTATTGTGAATGCTTCCACAAGCACTCCAGTGCACAAGAGCTCTACTTGTAGTCAATCATACGATGTGATAGAGTGAAATAGAAAAAGTGAGAAACGGAAGGAGAGCATGAGAGAGAGAAAAGGGAATACTGTGTGATGAGAAGAGAGGGATATTAAGTGACTGATGCTTGATGTAATCAGGATATGGAGCTGAGGGGGGAAATCAACAGAGAAAAGAGAGGGAGAGACTGACCGCTGTGATGTCCAGCGCTTTTGGATGTTAAATATAGACTGTTTTCCCCTCACCACCTGCTGAGCTACAGACTGGCTCCTTTCTGTCTCAACAAACACACACAGCTCCCTTCTTTCTATCATTCAAATTTCTCATTCATTTCCCCTTCTCCCTGTATTTCTTTTGCTCTCTATTTGTCTTTATCTCATTCTATTTGTAGTGGATGTGTTTTTGTTTTTTTGGTGGTGTTTGAAACCAGAATGTCTCTCTATATTTCCATTCAGACAGGGCTGGCCTGACAAGGCTGATAATGAAAGTATGATGATCACATAATTATTTTCATGCTATGGCTTATAATAAACTTTTATACAAAAAGTAAAATCAGTCGTTTGAAATGCTGCAAATTTAGGCATCACAACATTAAAATGTTGTGAAAATGGGTATTTTGGGACTTGCTAAAGATTACATTTGACAGTGTTATTAAATTAAATTATTATTGTTTTTAAAGATCAACTTTTAGTAAACTTCAAATGATGACAAAGATAATCTAAAACTAAAAATAGAGGTAATGAGCATGAACAATTCAATATTCAGTATTGGCTGTTATACTGTATTGTTCCGAATATAAGACGACTTTTTCAAGATGTACCTTAAAAAGTATTTTTAAACTAAAAGTTTTGTATTTTATAAAGAAAATGCTTTTATTTGAAATAAATTGTCATAGTGCCTATTTTTTTCGTATTGGAAGTATAGTAAATATGGGTAAAATGTCTAATGATCACATTTAAAAAAATTAACACTTTTTGGCATCATCTGAATTATATAACAATTAGGCTAGCCATCTCATAGTGAAAACCATGTAGCCTACCAAAATTTCATTAACAGTAGTAATAATAATAATAATAATACATTTTATTTGTAGTGCGCCTTTCTCAAACTCAAAGCGCTACAACATATACAGAACAAAATAAGAATCAAACAAGGAAAATAATACATAGTAAAAAATGTGAAATGTTATTGTAGTTGAAATCTGGGTACCGACTTACTGTACGTTATAAAATCACGCATGGGTCATGCTGCTCTTAGACGGTAATCTTTTCTTTGACTGTTATCATTTTTAATACAGTCCTTTTGCACTCGCGATCTTCTAACATTACACTCTGACACACCATATTTCTTGGCACATTGGCCACCTATTTTTGCAGGTGTATTATTGACAGGTAAAAAGTCTAGACCCTGAATATAAGACAAACCCGTTTTTTGTATTTCAAAGGAAAAAACATTGTCTTATCTTCGGAATGTACACTACCGTTCAAAAGTTTGAGGCCAGTAAGATTTTGCTGTTGTTGTTGTTGAGAAACGTATACTTGAATTTAACAAGGACACATTAAATTGATAAAAAGTAGGTTTACATGGAGTTATATTACATAAAAGAAAGTGTAATAATATTTCAGAATTACAATGTAATTACTGTATTCTTTATCACATAAAAGCCTTGGTGAGCATAAGAGACTTCTTTAAAAAAAAATTTTTTTAAACGTACCGACCCCAAACTTTTAAAAAGCAGAATAAACCACCAATATCAGCCAGAAACCACTATGCAACATATTGTGCATCCTTAGCTTATGTGTTCTTCAACATACCTGTTGTTTGTTCTCTTTAGAATAAGGTAACATGGTGGAAACATGAAACATGAGCTCATGACCCTGATAGACTGTGTAGATGGAATTCATTCCTGTAGTGTCATCTAAACAGAGAGAGAGAGAGAGAGAGTAAAATACAGTCAAAAGGAAAACAATAACCCTCTGTTGCTTTGTAAACATGTGTATGTGTATTTATCCTACTTTTAGTGTCCAGTCCTCCTCGATACCCTGCCCAGCCCTGCAGACAGATTGTGTCGCCAAGCAGATTCAGAAATTTGTCAAAGGTCTCACTTCCTGTTTCTGAAAAAAGTGCGAAACCATAGAAAATCAACTTGATTGTAGCGCTATAATACATTTAACAGACATCAAGTGAGCCACATTATGCTGTTCACATAGATAAAAAAAATCAATGCGAATTGTAATGAATTGTATTGTACTTCTGTAATGTGATGTATTTATGAGTGAAACTTGTTATTGGTTATTATTATTACACAGTGTGAGGGCCACATCTGGTCAGTAGAAAGGGAAATAAATATTTAGCATTATAAGTATGTTATGAGTGGTTCTGTGCTAACCGTTGCTGAACATTTCATCATCTGTCAACTGTCCATCTTTGGCATAAAGAACACCAAATTTAAAGTTTACGCTGCCCTGTAAGAATATACAAACACATGTGAGGGAGCATTCAGGGGGAATGCACTAAGAAATTGATTTAGAAATCACTAAAAAGGTAATTTATTTACATTTCATACTTGAATCAAACACATACACACATTTGACAGTACACACCTCTTGCTCCTCCAACACCAGTAAATCCTGCCAACAATAAATAAAAAACAGTTTCGCTCAAATCATTATATCCCTGTACAATAAAACAATCAGTTTCTATCGAGGTTACATTTCTAAACACCAGATAGGAGCACTAATAGTGTGGGTTACACAAACATTACAGAGAGCATGTTCATGCATTCAAATATCTGAATGCCACTGACAATGGCCCTTGATTAGCGGCACACATTTCCACAAAAGCTAAGCTCTCTGAAACAATAGCAGCTCAGACAGCGGCTGCGTTTGAATCCTAAAGTAATTATGAAGCAGAACAACAAACCAGAGCAAAAAATAGACAGTAATTAACAGAGCAGAGGACATGTGATGTTGATTGACAGGTGTGGGTGGGCACCTTCTGAATCTCTGGGTTAAGGATCTCCCTCGGGCCCTTTTCGAAACGATCCACATTCATGGCACTGGGTGAAAGGGTCAAAGGGGGCAAATTAATGCATTTAATTTATTTTGCTCAAATTAAATCTTTGCATGTGCGAATAGGGAGAGAAAGACTTACCTTAATATAGATTTGACTGATAGTGTTTTTGTCGGACTGTATGGAAGGCTGATTTTTAGAGTACCCTGAAATGGACACAATTCACAATTTATAGAAATATAAAGCGAAATGTGAGATGGTATAACAAGACAGCAAGCCAGTATTGCTGGAGGCTGTGGCACAAGGTTTTATAACCAATACCTTGTTGTTCATAGGAAGGTGACATTTAATACTGTGTCACTGTGCATTCAGTGTTTTTAAGCATTTAGTTTTCACATACTGGCCTCTGAGACAGAACAAAACAGTGTAGTCACTTCATGAAGAGGTCAATCTGTTATGTGAGTCACTCACTGCTCAGAGCAAAAGTGATGCACACACGACTCACCGTCTTGCGCCAGAGGATGGCTCGGTACTGTGGGACCCTCTGGTTGTTCTGGTCTGACAGAACCACGGACAGGAAGAAAGGGTTCTTCTCCGCATCCGTCCCCACATAGTTCTGATGAACTACAGAAAAAAGGGACAGAAAAGATTTTTAAAAATGTATTTTATTCCTGTGATGGAAAAGCTACATTTGCAGCAGCCATTATTGCAGTCTTCAGTGTCACATGTTGTAAACGGTTGTGCTGCTTAATATTTTTGTGGAAACCGTGTTCATTTTATTTTTAGAATACCTTTGATGGATAAAAAGTTCAAAAGAACATTTGAAATATAAATCTTAAAGGGACAGTTCACCCAAAAATGAAAACTACCTCATGATTTACTCGTCCTCAAGCCATCCTAGGTGCACATGACAAATTCAGACCCAAATTCAGACCCTTCTTTCAGACAAATACAATCGGAGTTTTGTGAAAATATGTCCTGGCTCTTCTAAGCATTATAAGTGCCAGTTACGCTTTTTTGCGCTACGTCTGACGTCCTCAGTTATGCTTTTTCCATAAGTTGAATATAGAAGGTGGTCCACTGGTCTCCAGCTTCCTGACAGACCAACAACAGCGCGTGAGACTGGGGAAACTCACATCCAGGACTCTCACTACCAGCACTGGCGCCCCCCAGGGGTGTGTTCTCTCCCCACTGCTCTTCTCCCTGTACACCCATGACTGCACTTCTAAAGACCCCTCTGTCGAGCTCCTGAAATTTGCAGACGACACCACTGTCATCGGCCTTATCCAAAATGGTGATGAGTCTGCTTACAGATTGGAGGTTGAACAGCAGGCTGTCTGGTGCAGTTATAACAACCTTGAGCTCAACACGCTCAAAACGGTGGAGATGATAGTGGACTTCAGGAGGAACAGCCCAGCTCTCCCTCCACTCAACATCATTAACAGCACTGTGGAAGCAGTGGAGTCATTCAGGTTCCTGGGCACTACCATCTCTCAGGACCTGAAGTGGGACAATCACATTGACCCCATTGTGAAAAAGGCCCAGCAGAGACTGTACTTCCTTCATCAGCTGAGGAAATTCAACCTCCCACAGGAGCTGCTGATTCAGTTCTACTCGGCTGTCATTGAGTCTGTTTTATGCACTTCCATCACTGTCTGGTTTGGTTCAGCTACCAAATATGACATCAGGAGACTACAACGCACAATCCGGACTGCAGAAAGGATTATTGGTGCCTCCCTGCCAACCCTCCAGGACCTGTACTCTTCCAGAGTGAGGAAGAGAGGAGGTAAAATTACCACAGACTCCACTCACCCTGGACACCACCTGTTTGAACTGTTACCATCAGGACGGCGACTCCGATCACTGGCCACTAGAACATCTAGGCACAGGAATGTCTCGGTTACGGATGTAACCCTCGTTCCCTGAGGAGGGAACGGAGACGTAACGTTAGCGACTAACGAATGGGGGTTTCGCTTAGAAGCCTATCATCTTCGAGCACTTAGAAAACACCCAATGGCGTGCCAATGCCATGGGCATGCGAAATTTGCATACGTAACTCCGCCTCACCGCGTGAGTATAAAAGGAAGTACGTGGCAATATATAATTATGTTACCTGCTGAGGAGCCAAGACTGAACTCCGCGTTCCAGGTAGCACAGCTGATGTGGCAACGGGACGTTACGTCTCTGTTCCCTCCTCAGGGAACGAGGGTTACATCCATAACCGAGAAGTTCCCTTTGTGTTCAGTCACTACGATGTAACGTTAGTGACTAACGAATGGGGGTCCCAATATAATCCCGCCACTCAGCTGTCTTCCAGTGCCCTGCGTAAGTGTGAGTACCCTGTCATAAGACTAGTATGGACGAAGGACTCCCACTTATCACAGGAATACCAAGGGTACATTGGGAAGCATATTCCAGTGGAGATATGCAAAGATGCCTACCCGCAGGGAGGACTTAGAGAGTACACATATGACCCGCTAAGGGCTGCATATGGGAAAACTCTAGGGTACCAGCTGAAGGTGGATGAGGTTTACGTTGGAAATACATGTGTGGGGGTCGCCGGAGTGGAACCATGCACACGGGGCATATGGCCGGACACGAGGGTCTGGGCTCGTTAGAGGGCAGACACACAGGTATCGGCATAAGCAGTGCTGGAGGGACTCAGGGCTCTCGGGGAGCTCACCTGAGGGAAAAATATTGCACGTATCCAGTCCGTGGAGTGGAATGGCGAGCAAGTGAAGACACCTGAGCCTGGCCCATTACCGGCCCCTTGGGGGGGGCGAGCACATAGTCGGACACTGGCTCCACTCTGTGATTCTAGAATCTGGCGAATGTGTTCGGTGTCGCCCAGCCTGCAGCTCTGCAGATGTCTGTTAGCGAGGCACCATGCGCTAAAGCCCAAGAGGAGGCCACACTCCAAGTGGAGTGGGCCCGAACCCCAAGGGGACATGGTCGACCTTGCTGCTGGTAAGCCAAAACAATGGTGTCCACTATCCAGTGGGACAGCCTTTGCTTTGAGAGAGCTCTTCCCTTCCACTCTCCACCATAACAGACAAGAGCTGGTCTGAGGTCCTGAAACATTGCGTCCTGTCTACGTAAGCGCAGAGAGCGTGTACTGGACAGAGCAATGCCAAGGCTGGGTCTGCCCCCTCCATGGGCAGCGCTTGCAGGTTCACCACCTGGTCCTTGAACGGAGTGGTGGGAACCTTGAGCACATATCCAGGCCGGGGTCTCAGGATCACGTGAGAGTAGGCCGGCCCGAATTCCAGGCACGCTTCGTCAACCAAAAATGCCTGCAGGTCCCCGACCCTCTTGACGGAGGTCAATGCAGTCAGGATCGCTGTCTTCATGGACAAATATTTAAGATCCACTGACTGCAAAGGCTCAAAGGGAGGCCTCTGCAGAGCATCTAAAACTACTGAGAGGTCCCAAGAGGGTACGAGAGGAGAGCGAGGAGGATTCAGTCTCCTCGCCCCCCTCAGGAACCTGATGATCAGGTCGTGCTGACTTACCTTTTTGTTCTCCAAGAGATTGTGGTGGGCAGATATTGCGGCCACATAAACTTTAAGGGTGGAGGGAGACAGCCTTCGCTCAAACCCTGCTTGGAGGAACGAGAGCACAGACCTGATCGGGCATTTCCAGGGGTCTTCTTGGTGAGAAGAGCACCAGGTGACAAAGAGGTTCCACTTCAACGCATAGGCATGCCGAGTGGACTCTGCCCTAGCGGAAGTGACGATAGCGACCACCGCAGGTGGTAGGCTACTCAAACCTGCCGCGTCCCAACCAGGAGCCACACGTGGAGGCTCCACAGATCGGGACGCGGGTGCCATAGGGTGCCCCGTCTCTGAGTAAGGAGGTCTCAGAGGAATAGGCCAGGGAGGGGCTGTCGCAAGGAGAACGAGTTCGGGGAACCAGGTCTGGCCGTGCCAATACGGGGCGACCAGAAGGACCTGCTCCTTGACCTCCCTGATCTTGCACAAAAGCTGTGCGAATAGGCTCACTGGGGGAAACGCATATTTGCGTAGGCCCCGCGGCCAGCTGTGCGCCAGTGCATCCGTGCCGAGCGTGCCCTCGGTCAGGGAATAGAACAGGCTGCAGTGGGAAGAGTCGTGGGAGGCAAACAGATCTATCTGCGTGTCCCCGAACTGTTCCCAAATCAGCTGGACCGACTGGGGATGGAGTCTCCATTCTCCCGGAAGTGGCTGAAACTGTGAGCTCGTCGGCTGCAGGGTTCAGGACTCCCGGAATATGGACAGCACGAAGGGACCTCAGGTGCTTCTGACTCCATAGAGCGAGATGGCGGGCGAGTTGAGACATACGGCGGGAGCGTAGACCACCCTGGTGGTTGATTTACGCTACAACGGCCGTCTTGTCTGTCCTGACTAGTACATGTTGACTAACACGGCTACAGATGCCATATGCCCCAGGAGCCTCTGAAAAAAACTTCAGTGGGACCGCACTCTTGCTCTCGAATTAACGAAGGTAAGTAAGCAGTGACTGCGCGCGCTCGCTGGTAAGCAGCACGCACCTGGCGACCGAGTCGGAAACCACACTGAGAAAAGAGATCCTCTGCACGAGGCAGAGTCTCTCTTCTCCCAGTCGACCCCAATGCCCGAAGCACTTGGACTCTGTGTCCGCACACCTGCTTACGAGAGTGACCCAGTATGAGCCAATCATCGAAGTAGTTCAGGATGCGAACCCCGTGCTGCCTGAGTGGCGCAAGGACTGCCTCGATAGACTACGTAGATCACGGGGGGACAGAGCTGCCCGAATGGGAGGACTGCGTACTGAATGTCCGCCCCTCGAAGCAAACCGTAGGAACGGTCCGCGTCGAGGAAGGAAACATGGAAGTAAGCGTCCTTCAGGTCGATCGCTGCAACCAATCTACCGGACGAACGCGTCCGAGGAGGCGTTCGCTACCGACATCCTGAAAGGAAGCCTGTGAAGGGATCGTTCAGGACGGGCAGGTCCAGGATTGGCCGTAACCCACCGGTTTCCTAGGGTACAATGAAGTAAAGGCTGAGGAAGCCGGACTTCATTTCGGCTGGAGGGACAGGCTTGATCGCACCCTTCGCCAGTAGGGTGGCAACCTCCGCACGCATGACTGGGGCCTTCTATTGTGCCCCAGCATGGAGCGCGGACTCCCTGGAAGTTGAAGTGAAAGAGGAGACCAGGGAAGGACGCACGTTCCACTGGGGTCTGCTCTGAGAGGAGGCTGGCGACAGAGAGGGATGAGAGCGGCGCAGCCCAGGGGGCGGCACACACTGCCATCACCGGTCTGTGGGACCTCAGAGATGGGACACCAGTTCTGTCCAAGTGCTGCCAGCCCAGGAGCCAGCAGCAGAAGGATTTTCCCCCGGCCCTCCACCGGGGGAAGGAGAGGCCCTGCTACCATCCCCTGGAAAGAACTGGGACCCATCTCTAGGTTGTCCGCCTGCAGTCTGGCGTTTAACCAGGCTGGGGAGCGGACTGGGCGACATCCTGCAACCACCTCCACGGTGTGGCCCGGTGAAGGCTGCTGCTGGGGCCGGGCGGGAGGAGGGAGCGGACTGAGGCGACTGAGCCGGCGGCTGGGTGCAGCAGCTAGCCGCCAGGGCAGTACGTGTTACAGCCTAAGTCTGCTCTGGGGCGGCTGAGAACCATTGGGTGCAGTTCTCAAGTGCGCCGCCGAAGAGGCCAGCCTGGGATATGGGTGAGTTGAGGAGGCGGGCTCACTAAACCCCCCCACATCACAAGGTAAGGCCAGGTGATTCTCCCGGACCACAGCTGTGGACATCGCCCGACCGAGGGAGCGTGCGGCCACCTTCACCACCCAGTGGTGGCACGCAGGGGGGGGGGGGGGGCGGGGGCGCGGCCCCATCAAGGGCAGAGAAGGCGGAGGAGGCCATCAAACGGTCGCGGGAAGCATGGGGACTTCCGGGACCGCGTGATCTCCTCATGCACCTCGGGAGCGAAAGGCATTGGGGGCGGGGCCCAACAGCTGTCGGGTGCCGCCCCCAAAAACCAGTCGCGCAACCACGAGCACACGAGACAGGGCGGAGTTCCACACCAGCGCAAGGCTCGCAGCTGCCCGAGATAACATGGCTGTCAACTCTAGGTCGGATCAGGCAGCGCTGGCACAACCTAATCGTCATCCCCAAAGGACTCTAGCCCACCTTGGGATGCGGCGATTGACATCTCAGTGCTATCTGGAGTGTGAACGAAACGAACAAGGCGTCAGAGACGGGCCGCTGTTTCAGTCCAGCACTCGCGGGAAGCGATGTGCGAGAGGGGGGCATGGCCCGAGGAACGTATCGTCGGTGTTCTTAATACCACAGCACCGCCCTCAGGTCCCCCTGGCCACAAGCCAAAGTACCACCTCTCTCAGAGATGGTTGATTTGGGTGTGACAAAGGGGACTCTCTCTCCTCGCGGAGATCACTGAGTCTCGACCGCGACATCGCGATGGTCACGTTCCCGCAGTGGGAACATGACACATCCACAATCACTGCCCGAACGTGCTGAAGCCCAAACACGTTGAGCAGTGAATGTGCCCATAGACAGCAACAGAGATCGATCGCACCCAGAAGTGCATGGGCGAACCGTCTTGAAAAAGACGTGCCACGCGCAAGCTCTTTTTGTGAGAGGAAGCCTCGCAGTCGATGCCGAAGTGCCCAGGGAAACACACACCAGCCGTCTAGCAGACCGCCGCGCAGATCAGCAGGCAGGAAGTATGCGATCACTGGAACGCGCCGTCACACCAACACCGACCGGAAAGCTGCTCGTCTCGAAGAAGCTGACAGAGTCTCAGAAGGCTTGTGAGGAGTGAAGAGGTAGGTACTCTTGGCTCCGAAAGCAGAAACATAATGCGATATTGCCACGTACTTCCTGTTATACTCACGCGGTAAGGCGGAGTTGTGTATGCAAATTCCACATGCCCATGGCTTTGGCACGCCATTGGGCGTTTTCTAAGTGCTCGAAGATGATAGGCTTCTAAGCGAAACCCCCATTCGTTAGTCACTAACGTTACGTCGTAGTGACAGAACGAAAGGGAACAGTTTCTTCCCACAGGCCATTTCCCTCTTGAACAGTTAAAATACAAGTGCAATACTCCCACTGTTTAGTGCAATATCAACTAAACTCAGGAGATATTTATATTTATTCATATTATCAAAGACCCTGGTTCACTATACATTGGGACAGTGATTATGACGTAGAACATTACCGCTGGTATTAATCAACTACAGACAGGACCTATATATTTTTTATATTATTTTTATGCTGTTTAAACACATTGTTCTGTTACATGTTCTTACAACATGTCAGCTGAATATTAATTATCAATGTTAACTAGATGTGTTCACTATTTCCTAGCGAAAAACGGTTTGCCTTTTCAAATCTTCTATCACATGTCACGTATCTTATGAGTTGACTTGTGTTTTATGTTTCATGATTCAGAAATGTGATGTAATGATATTAACATATGATTAACAATCAACATATTTTAAGACGTGCATAAAGAAAATGCATAAAGAAAACAAGTGAATCTAACTTCTATTTTTTATGTTTTCTTTTCTGAATAATGTAACTTGTGCCTTCTTGATGTGCTGCACAATGATGCTGATAGATGCCACGCCAAAGCACTGTGACCATGTAAACTGTCCTCTGAGACGTGACTGTGAAGACCCCTGTTTATTTAGATCTATTCCTGGAGCATCAGAATAAGAGGCACAGAGGAAGGAAGGGATGGAAGCCTGCTGTTTGAGGGGAATATTTTAGAATGAGATAGTCCAGGTTTACAGACAGAAGACAAATGAAAAGAGGGTGAAATCCAATTAGAAGACAAGATCTGGTCTGTCTCTGCATCTCCACCCGTCCTCTGTAGAATATTCCGTCTCTCTCCCTCTGTCTCATTCAATCTCTCACTCATTGAATGAAAGCTATTTGCAGTGATTTAAATCAATTACAGATACATAATGCAGAATCTGCCTCGGGAATGTGTTTGAGGAAAACAGTGTTTGTATGTGTGTGTGAGCAAGGGAGAAAAAGAAAAAAGAGAGTGTAAAACAGAGTATTTTAGTATAAAACAACAAAACACTAAAATACCAGTATTTGGGGCTTCGTCCTCCTCAGCACGACAATCCATACATTTGAAAAAAATTTATGGTGCCATATGCAATAAAATGTATTTGTTTTCACTATTTTTTAAATAAAATGAAACTGGTTCTGAATAAGGACTCAATTCCCAACCACAATCTGACTAATTTCAAAAATTCTTAAATTATTCCCTACATACATACAAAAAAAACAATAAGTAAAATGTACTTAATTTTTCTTTAGCAAATGTTTACACATTTTTTTTAAAGTACATTTCATGTGGAATTAAGTCAACTCTACTTAACTAAGTTAAGTAAAATTAACAAAGAAAATAAGTCATTTGAACTTGGCCAGTAAACGGTTGAGTAATTTCTACTTGAGTTTCCTTTGCAATACTTTTTATATAAACAATATAACACTGAATTAAACCATACTTTTAAAGTTTATGCTTTACTTAGAAACATCTAAGTAAATAAAACAATAGGTATTGTGTAGACACGATATCTACATTATAGAAGTAATGCGGCAGCTGAACACAGAGACCTCAATAGTTGGTACACACAACACAATGATGGTAACATTTGATGGATCGGTTTTGAGTATGAATGTGTCATTTTGAATAGAAAATGAACTCCAAATGTCACTAAACCTAACAACAAAAGCAATGATAAAACAGTGTAAATACAGCTAAAAACAGCACAAATCCATACCTTATTAATTTTTATCAGTGTAGTTCAACTTGTTCTTTCCCTCAAACTCATTAAAACATGTTAGCCAAAATTTCACAGAACGGGATTTTTCAAAATAATGCCACATCTATGCTCTCCATTATACTGCCCTACAAAACAAAAAGGCAGTAACTGCATTTTTGGTCAAAAATAAATTATTATTATTTTCATGACATTCAAGGCATCCTTTGTTATGTGACAACACATCTTATCTCAAATGTGTGTCGTTTTGGAGAAAAATGGACAGTACAACAGTCGTTTGTACAGTAACTGACTGTAACATCCATTACTGTATTCTTGTTATGTTTTACCTAACAAAAAATAACCGTGTTGCTGTGCAGTGACGTTACTGTTTCCATGGTGAACATACACAGCTGATTTTGCGGTGTCCTCACAGGACGGTTTTAACATTTGCGATTTCACCCTTCTATCTTCACACAAATTTTCCTTGAGATGGCACAAAGCCGGGGAAAGAAGATGGTCGAACTGGCGTTGAAAAGAAAATACCTGGAGAATGGTAAGTAACAGTGACAGATTAAACATTTAGAAGCTAGGCTATCACAATATAAACACCTGTCAGCCGCCAGGGCGGGACTTCCTCTCAGAGGTCCATTCAGATAGCATCATGCTAATTGACAGGCGATGTTTTAAATAGCTTTGCTTACCTGCCCCTGATCCTCCCTGCTCCTAGCTGTAACTTCACATCATCGCCGATGCCATGTCATCATTTTGTTGATCATGTCACAAAGTTATAATCCAACCAGCGGTGGAAAAATATTCAATAACTAGAAAAGCACTCGGAGAGCACTAACCTCTGTCAAGGTAGCCTAATAGGTCACTGAGGCAATACCAATTCCTAATGTCCCATGTTCCGGATCACCATCAAATTAGTTTGGGTTTGGTATATCCATGTTCAGGAAAACAAATGGTTCCACTTATTTAAAATACAGTGTATCTAACACACCCAGAGCCCAAGTTGTGGCAAAATAGTTTTTGGAGAATCTGTAGTTATTGCCTTTTTCCTTGGTATGGTGCCACGTTTTTGGTAAGTAATACAAAGCAAGAATATAGTAACTGCAAAATAGGGGTAAAATATCAAATTAAATATGAGGATTGATATGTACATAGAATAAGCTAATATAAAGTAACAAAACAGCCACATGTCCAATAATCTACCTACAACTACTTAGGCTGGATGACAGGATAGCTTTAAAGTAATTTTTCTAAGTTCTGCACGCTTTGTAGGGCAGTATGCTGTGTTGAGTATAATGGAAACATGTCCTGTATGTGTTTGCATGTACAGTGTGCAAATACATCTGTGTGTGTATGTGTGCATACTCAATACTTGGAAGTAGAATCCCACCTTTTCCCAGAAAGTACTTGAAGTACCATCTGGTGTGGTACTCTGGATTCTCCAAATGGACGTCAGTTCTCCTCCATGTTCCAGGCGTGTAGTCAGAGGTCTGCAGAAAAGCCCCACCAAGAATTTAACTAAGTGCAGAACTCAACAGTAAATATTTTTTGTACATGCCCTATAACATTTTCACTGGCCCCAAAAACACAATATATTTTTAGCAATGCATTTTTGCTAGAAATAATATTCATATATTTTGATGAAATGTTATGTTTTCTTTAACATTTTTGCCTATTCACAAGCATTTATTTTCTCTACAAAAAGATAGTTTGTAACAAGCCACGTTACAACCAAATTTTGGCTGGACAAATATGCATGTGAAAACATTTCTGATTGGTTGGTAGTTTGTTTACTAGCACATTCAAACTATCAAAAGTCATTCTTGCAAATTTGACAAATCCTCTATCTTAGCTAGATAACATTATCCTGGAGACAGAATTTGCTGCAACAATATAGAATATATCATAAAAACATGTCTGGTTATACAAATAGCAAAAAAACTCAACGTAAACAACAGCTTTCATATATACTCTGAGAGTCAGGAACCCTAATCACTATGGTGACAGTCCATCCTAAATCATTAACAACCAATCAGAGGTCTGTTTTGGTGGGATAAAGCATTGGAGGTTGTCATAGCTACAGTCTGGTGCTTAAAATGAAAAGCACAAGTGAATGTAGGGAAAGAGAGCGAGAGAGAGAGAGAGAGAGAGAGAGAGAGAGAGAGAGAGAGAGAGAGAGAGGGGTGGGGGGTGAGAGTGAGAACATTGGGGATTGATTGAATCGCTTTGCTTTGACTGTTGTTTTTGCTGATGCATGTGTGCTTCATTGAAACAATTACATACACACTCACAAAACACAAAAGCTGGCAGTTTTGGTCTTTTACTCACTGCCATGAGATGAATAAATTTTTTGTTCTCTCTCTTTTCTTCATCCTTCCTCCCACTTCTTTTAATCTGTGTTCCTCTTCCTGTCCACCTTCACTCCTTACGCATGTATTTAAATACATTGTATCGCCCCCGTGCCTTCAGTACTGCACTGACTTGAACCTGCAGCCATCAGTGTGCATGTGGATGAGTTCAAAAGCTTATTGAATCTCTCCATGGTCATGAGAACTTCAACAATTGTAGGGCTGTTTAACCTCCATCCATCCATCCATCCATCTTCTTCCGCTTATCCGGGGCCGGGTCGCGGGGGCAGCAGTCTAAGCAGAGATGCCCAGACTTCCCTCTCCCTAGACACTTCCTCCAGCTCTTCCGGGGGGACACCGAGGCGTTCCAAGGCCAGCCGGGAGACATAATCCCTCCAGCGTGTCCTTGGTCTTCCCCGGGGCCTCCTCCCGGTTGGACATGCCCGAAACACCTTCCCGGGAAGGCGTTCAGGAGGCATCCGGAACAGATGCCCGAGCCACCTCAGCTGTCCCCTCTCGATGTGGAGGAGCAGCGGCTCTACTCCGAGTTCCTCCCGAGTGACTGAGCTTCTCACCCTATCTCTAAGGGAGCGCCCAGCCACCCTGCGGAGAAAGCTCATTTCGGCCGCCTGTATCCGAGATCTTGTCCTTTCGGTCATGACCCAAAGCTCAT
The DNA here is from genome assembly GCA_023566225.1 of Romanogobio albipinnatus. Classification (NCBI taxonomy): domain Eukaryota; kingdom Metazoa; phylum Chordata; class Actinopteri; order Cypriniformes; family Gobionidae; genus Romanogobio; species Romanogobio albipinnatus. The sequence goes on from CM042242.1 coordinate 30,721,417, forward strand.
GACCATAGGTGAGAGTAGGAACGTAGATTGACCGGTAAATCGAGAGCTTCGCCTTACGGCTTAGCTCTTTCTTCACCACGACAGACCGGTACATCGACCGCATTACTGCAGAAGCTGCACCGATCCGTCTGTCAATCTCCCGTTCCATCCTCCCCTCACTCGTGAACAAGACCCCTAGATACTTGAACTCCTCCACTTGGGGCAGGAACTCTCCACCAACCTGAAGTGGGCAAGCCACCCTTTTCCGACTGAGGACCATGGCCTCGGATTTGGAGGTGCTGATCCCCATCCCAGCCGCTTCACACTCGGCTGCAAACCGTCTCAGTGCATGCTGAAGGTCCTGGTTAGAAGGGGCCAACACAACAACGTCATCCGCAAAGAGCAGAGACGAAACCGTGTGGTCCCCAAACCTGACACCCTCCGGCCCTTGGCTGCGCCTAGAAATTCTGTCCATAAAAATTATGAACAGAACCGGCGACAAAGGGCAGCCCTGCCGGAGTCCAACATGCACCGGGAACAAGTCTGACTTACTGCCGGCAATGCGGACCAAACTCCTGCTTCGGTCATACAGGGACCGGACAGCCCTCAGCAAAGGACCCCGGACCCCATATTCCCCCAGCACCCTCCACAGGACGCCACGAGGGACACAGTCGAATGCCTTCTCCAAATCCACAAAACAAATGTGGACTGGTTGGGCAAACTCCCATGAACCCTCCAGCACCCTGTAGAGGGTATAGAGCTGGTCCAGTGTTCCACGACCAGGACGAAAACCACACTGTTCCTCCTGAATCCGAGGTTCCACTATCGGCCGAATTCTCCTCTCCAGTACCCTGGCATAGACTTTCCCGGGGAGGCTGAGAAGTGTGATCCCCCTATAGTTGGAACACACCCTCCGGTCCCCCTTTTTAAAAAGAGGAACCACCACCCCGGTCTGCCATCCCAGAGGCACTGTCCCCGACCGCCACGCGATGCTGCAGAGGCGTGTCAGCCAAGACAGCCCCACAACATCCAGAGATTTGAGGTACTCAGGGCGGATCTCATCCACCCCCGGTGCCTTGCCACCGAGGAGTTTCTTGACCACCTCGGTGACTTCAGCTTGGGTGATGGACGAGTCCTCCTCTGAGCCCCCAGTCTCTGCTTCCTCAATGGAAGACGTGACGGCGGGATTGAGGAGATCCTCGAAGTATTCCTTCCACCGTCCGACAACATCCCCAGTTGAGGTCAACAGCCGCCCATCGCCACTGTAAACAGCGTTGGTAGGGCACTGCTTCCCCCTCCTGAGGCGCCGGACGGTTTGCCAGAATCTCTTCGAGGCCAGCCGATAGTCCTTTTCCATGGCCTCACCGAACTCCTCCCAGGCCCGAGTTTTTGCCTCCACAACCACCTGGGCTGCAGTCCGTTTAGCCTGCCGGTACCTGTCAGCTGCCTCAGGAGTCCCACAAGCCAGCCAGGCCCGATAGGACTCCTTCTTCAGCTTGACGGCATCCCTTACTTCCGGTGTCCACCACCGGGTTCGGGGATTGCCGCCTCGACAGGCACCGGAGACCTTGCGTCCACAGCTCCGAGCAGCCGCTTTGACAATGGAGGTGGAGAACATGGTCCACTCGGACTCAATATCTCCAGCCTCCCTCGGGATCCGGTCGAAGCTCTGCCGGAGGCAGGAGTTGAAGATCTCTCTGACAGGAGACTCGGCCAAACGTTCCCAGCAGACCCTCACAGTACGTTTGGGTCTACCGAGTCTATCCAGCTTCCTCCCCCGCCATCGGATCCAACTCACCACCAGGTGGTGATCAGTTGACAGCTCCGCCCCTCTCTTCACCCGAGTGTCCAAGACATACGGCCGCAGGTCAGATGAAACGACCACGAAGTCGATCATTGACCTACGACCTAGGGTGTCCTGGTGCCATGTGCACTGATGGACACCCTTATGCTTGAACATGGTGTTCGTTATGGACAAACTGTAACTAGCACAGAAGTCCAATAACTGAACACCACTCGGGTTCAGATCAGGGGGGCCGTTCCTCCCAATCACGCCCCTCCAGGTTTCACTGTCATTGCCCACGTGGGCATTGAAGTCCCCCAGTAGAACGACGGAGTCCCCAGTCGGAGCACTCTCCAGCACCCCTCCCAGGGACACCAAGAAGGTCGGGTACTCTGCACTGCTGTTTGGCCCGTAGGCACACACAACAGTGAGAGACCTATCCCCGAGCCGAAGCCGCAGGGAAACGACCCTCTCGTTCACCGGGGTAAACTCCAACACATGGCGGCAGAGCTGGGGGGCTATAAGCAAACCCACACCAGCCCGCCGCCTCTCACCATGGGCAACTCCAGAGTGGTGAAGAGTCCATCCCCTCTCGAGAAGTGTGGTTCCAGAGCCCAAGCCGTGCGTGGAGGTGATTCCGACTATCTCTAGTCGGAACCTCTCAACCTCACGCACAAGCTCAGGCTCTTTCCCCGCCAGCGAGGTGACATTCCATGTCCCAAGAGCTAGTTTCCGTGTCCAGGGATCGGGTCGTCTAGGCCCCCGCCTTTGACTGCCGCCCGATTCGCTTTGCACCGGCCCCTTACGGTCCCTCCTGTGAGTGGTGGGCCCACGGGAAGGTGTCCCCACGTCGCTCCTTTGGGCTGAGCCCGGCCGGACCCCATGGGGGAAGGCCCGGCCACCAGGCGCTCGCATACGAGCCCCAACCCCAGGCCTGGCTCCAGGGTGGGGCCCCGGCTGCGCCATACCGGGCGACGTCACGGTCCTCCTTTTCTTTGGCATCATAAGGGTTTTTGAACTGCTCTTAGTCTGACCCGTCACCTAGGACCTGTTTGCCTTGGGAGACCCTACCAGGGGCATATAGCCCCGGACAACATAGCTCCTAGGGTCATTCGGGTACTCAAACCCCTCCACCACGTTAAGGTGGCAGTTCATGGAGGAGACGAGGTTACTGTTTAACCTCTATCCTGGCAATTTTCATAATAGTTTTGTAATGCTTGATTGGTGGTCTATTACAACCCAGCACATACAGTGCACACACACACACACACACATTTCAGACTGCACAATATTTAATGAGGTCTTACCTCATCTACTGAACCGTTCTCCACTCTGAATCTCCCAGCTCTCTGTATGGCCCCGTCCGCATCACTGGAGATGAGCTGAGGAGAAACACAGATATGTCATGAATGTGAGACCAACTACATCATGTGGAAGAGCTATACAGTAGGGTCCAAAAATGTAATGTTTTAATGAAAAGTATACTATCAACATAACACATTTCAAAAGTTCAGGTCAGTAAGATTTTTTCCCCCTAGTAATTAATATTTTTATTCAACAAGGATGCATTAAATTGATCAAATGTGTGACTTTTATTACAAAACATTTTTATTTCAAATAAATGCTGTTCTTTTGCATCACGGTTTCTACACAAATATTAAGCAGCACAACTGTTTTCAACATTCATAATAATAAGACATTTCTCTTGAGCAGCAAATCATCATATTGGACTGATTTCTGAAGGATCATGTTGACACTGAAGACTGGAGTAATGTTGCTGAAACAGAGGGCAAATATTCCATATGTGTCGATTTACATCTTATATAGGACTTTGTTTTAACCTCTTAAACCACTGATTCATGCTGGAATAATCCACTAGTTTCCCCCTTCGCTTCTAGCCATCTCGAACTTTGACATTGATGATTGTGTCTATTATCTAAATGTATATGTTATGCAATATATATTGTTTCTTTTTTTCAAAATCCTAAAATGTTATTTATTCCCAGATTTAAAATAGATTTTGAATGACAGATTTTATTGTAACCTCAGACTTGAAACCTGAAGAGAGGCAGTGAAAAGACAGAATATCTGCTGTGACATACACTCAACACACATACAGATTTTGTTTACATAAAAACCCTTCAATGTAGAAGGCGCTGCACACACAATCAGACTAATTACAGATCCCTGTGTGTCTGATCCATCTGTGTGCAGCATTGATCACTTCATCTGTGTGTACACACATATACGTCTTGTTTTCATGTTTTATGGGGACATAAAACATTTATCATTGACACAATGATTTTTATACTGTACAAACTGTACTACCCATCACACAAAACCTTCTGCATCTTTTAATTTTCACACACACACACACACACACACACACACACACACACACACACACACACACACACACACACACACACACACACACACACACACACACACACACACACACACACACACACACACACACACACACACACACACACACACACACACACACACACACACACACAAACTCTGTTTGTTTCTATCTGTAAGAGAAGTAGTTTCATTGAAAGTCTATCTGCTCAGATATTGTGTGTGTATGTGGGACTATCACTTGCACCTGACACGATGTAATCTGGTCTTTGCAGTAAAATTGCAACATCCCCCCCAGATGGAACAATGTTGGTTGCTAGGCAACAGAACACAGAACCTCTCCCATTTCCTTTTCTTCAGTCACCTTGTTTTCCTACTCACATTTCTCCACCTGTTGGTCTGTCTCCCTCTTCTTCTGCACTCTCTCTTTCTCTTCCCTCTTCTTTGTATCTGGCAAACCAAACTGCTAAAAACAGACTGCAGCTGCACTGCAGCTAGAGAGACACTAGCTGTAAGGGTGAGATTGTCGTTGTATGTGTGTGTGTGTGTGTGCGTGTGGCAGATGGTCTGCCTTGGCTTGAGAATGCCAAAGGTCCAGGCAGATCATTCTAGATAGACTCTTGCTCTCACACTAATCAATTACAGTTTTTTTTTTTACAATCGCTATGACAATTTCTTCAATACTTTTAACACATTTCCTAAACTCTTAACACAGTTAGCACAACATCTGTCTGTGTAGGCTATACACATTTATTGTTACTTTTACACAAAATGCATATAGTTAACACAAATTTAAAATGCTTGAACTTCTTTTACACACAAGCTCAACCAAGACCAAAACAATGGATTTTTACTGCCAAATTTACCAATGCTTTAACACTGTATGTCAGAAAAGATAACACCTTGTTCTAAACCAACCTTATAGGCTAATGTTAAGGTAAACAGCTGTTTATACTGTATTGTGAAGTGAAACACAAATATATCCACTGTATTTTATTCCATTAAAATACACTGATAAACTGATAAACAGCGGATTGAATTTGTGCAAATATATAAATTGCAGCTGATTCCCATCTAGGAATTGTTCAGGTGTTGATGTTCTTTCAGTCACATGACCATATCGTCGCTGTCCGATGAAAACCACGTATGTCCATTTTGCCGATTTTGAGATTTTTCGACGGATTGAATGTCCAGGTTCATTTCCGTATACAGTATGCGTCACATATCTAAATGGCCAATGAAAAGTTGTGAAATCATGTCATCTGATTTTCATGTATATCCATTTGGTGTCAAAGCTGTCAATCACGCCGCGTATCTCCCGCCCTGTGGAAGCATCTCGCCAGTCGCCGGTCTCGCTGGTCTCGTGAAGTTGTTTCATCGAAGCTCAGCACTGGATAGCCGATAGTACGACATTGAAGCTCTCCACAGTTTAGTTCTAATCTAGTTCTTCACAGATTAGTTTGCTTGCTAGTATGTAAATAAACTCGGTCTCTTTGATAAGATTCAGCCTTTTTTTCTCAGTCAAACTGATCAAATTATAGCCTGTAATGCTACTGTCATGATTGTCACTAGAACATGCCTCACTCATACTGCTATCACCGCTTGCCAGAGGCTGAGAATATCCAGCACGTATTCCTCTGTATTCCTCACGTATTCCTCTGCTGAAACGCGACTTTGCCATTCTAATTAATGATCGGAAGAACGCGTATCGACCACCGTTACTGTAAAATATGCACGTATGTCCATTTAAACTCAATTTTGGTCAAATGTGGATTATATCATTACACTGGCAAGAATATGGTTACATGTAAAGATGCCGTACCAAGTATGACAACGCTACATTCAACTGCTTTTGAAATACAGTGTTTTTTTCACTTCCTGAAAAGTAAGCGTTTTGGACATACGTGAGTTTCATCGGACAGCGACGATATGGTATACAGTAAAAGAGGACATCTTTGGGCTGATCTTGTGTGAAAAAGGAACAATAGAGCAACATAAAGAAAGTCAGAAAAAGGCCTGCATGAGGGAGAGGAAGATGAGTACTAGGACAAGGGAGAGGAGTGGGACAAGAGCAAGGAAAAGGAATGCCTGGACAAGGGCAAGGTAGAGATTGAGGAGTTAGAATTCATGGTGGTGCTAAAAGAAGGGCCAGAGTTAGGCTAACTGATGAAACAGGAGCTACTATCATAGACCATGTCATAAACCACAGGCTATCATACAGAGAGGCTGGTGAATGAGTACAGCCAAATCTCAGCTGGGACACGGTGGCATCCATTATCCTGTTTTTCAAGAAACCAACAGGTAGGATATTATATAAGGGCTTCTCCTGCAAAGTGTAAATAATTTTACCATGTGACTGTTTGCCTCTGGTCGCTAACTGTATTTTGTGTCTATCTAAGGATTCAATGTCTACCTCCCTCAGGGGGCAGAGGAAACCTCCTAAATGAAGAACAGGAACTTGTTATTGTCAACATGGTGATTGCTGATAATGAAATAAAACTGAAGGGCATTCTATAAAGCTACTCTGAGATGGATCATTCATTTTTTGTATTGAATTTTTGCAGCAAAATAAACAAAATGCATGCATTTACTAAACCCAACAAAATAAAAATGTGGACAGGCTTCTAAAGACACAATCTATGATCAATAAAATATACTGTCTATTGTATAAGGGCAGACCTGACACATAAAATAATGCAGTTTCTGTAATTCCATCTAGTGTTAGTATTTTTATAACATTGTGCTATGACTGACTAAATGTTCCTGTTGGAAGAGAACATGTGTTAGTGTTTTGGTAGACATAGTGTATTGTGTTAGTGTATTATTGTATTTTGAAAATTAGTTTTGCAGTTTAGTTTACAATGTGTGATTTTGAGCATGCAATTAATTGTTTTGGCAATTGCGTGATGTAGGTGTGTTGGTGCGTTAAGAGTTTAGGAAATGTGTTAAAAGTATTGAAAAAATTGCCATAGTGATTGTAAAAAACTGTAATAAGCCCTCATTTGGCATCCTTGTTTAGATAAATCAAGATAAATAGTTTTTTAATATAAAGTGTATTTGTGAAACAGTCCTACAATCCACAATCCACAATACCAAACGATGAATAAGGGTCTTATCTAGCGAAACGATCAGTTTCTGCAAGAAACCGAGCAGTATTTATGCTATTATTTTACCTCTTTTCAGACGAGCGTGTTCATCTCTGAGCTCAGCCATTACTTTCGCCAAGTGAGGTCAAATACGATCGTGGTCATAGTGTATAAATAGATGCCTCATTAGCGCCTGCACGGATCAGTAGAATGAGGAATCTACGATCGATATTTCTATGATCATGATCGTATTTGCATAATAATAATAGCATAAATACTGCTCGGTTTCTCGCAGAAACTGATCGTTTCGCTAGATAAGACCCTTATTCATCGTTTGGTATCGTTTAAAGCTCTTTGAAGCTGTGCTGAAACTGTCATTTGGACCTTGAACCGTTTGGAGCCCATTAAAGTGCATTATATGGAGGAAACCCCTGGAATGTTTTCATCCAAAACCTTAATTTCTTTTCGACTGCAGAAATAAAGACATGGACATCTTGGATGACATGGGGGTGAGTAAATAATCATCAAAAGTTTATTTAAAAGTGAACTAATCCTTTAAGAGTTTCTTTCACTGGAACTAAGGGGCCAAGTCCAACCCCTGAAAAACAGCCCCACACCATAATCACCCCTCCACCAAACTTTACACTTGGCACACTGCAGTCAGGCGAGTACCGTTCTCATGGCAACCGCCAAACCCAGACTTGTCCATCAGATTGCCAGACAGAGAAGTGTGATTCGTCACTCCAGAAAACACGTCTCCACTGCTCCAGTGGCGGTGTGCTTTACACCACTGCATCCGGTGATGTAAGGCTTGGATGCAGCTGCTCGGCCATGGAAACCCATTCCATGAAGCTCTCTATGCACTGTTCTTGAGCTAATCTGAAGGCATGTACTGATCCCGTTCTGTGATTTTACGTAGCCTACCACTTTGTGGCTGAGTTGCTGTTGTTCCCAATTGCTTCCACATTTATTATAATACCACTAACAGTTGACCGTGGAATAGTGAGAAAATTTCATGAATGGACTTTTTGCACAGGTGGCAACCTATCACTGTATCACGCTTGAATTCACTGAGCAGCAAACCATTCTTTCACAAATGTTTGTAGAAGTAGTCTACATGCCTAGGTGCTTGATTTTATACACTGTGGCTGTGGAAGTGATTGGAACACCTGGATTCAATGATTTGGGTGTCCTTATACTTTTGGCAATATAGTGTATGTGTTAATATTGGTTCCCCTTCGAGGGAACTCGAACTGCGTCATCGTGACGACACTTTGGGGAACGCCCCTCGCGTAAAGCGTCTGAAGAATGAATGAAATCAGCCCAATCCTGATTGGTGTTGCGTGATTACGTAGTATGTGACGGCATACCTGGAAGATACAAAGAGACGTCTGAACACAACAGAGATAGATTTTTTGCTCTTCAGCATTAGCGCTCTGTGTTATCAGTCTGAAAGTAAAGTTGGTGTAAAATGTTATCACAAAGCAATATTATGGCGAGCGAGCGATTCAGGTTGTGTGTGCCTCCGTGTCCGCACTACATTATGGGCACGGACACACATCAACTTTGTGTGCAGTGTCTCGGTGTGCAGCACGCCCAGGCCGTTCTTGAGGAAGCGGCCTGCAGTGATTGTGAACTGCTGCCGCTGAGAGTGCTGCACCCGCGGCTGGCTGTCTTTGAGACCGGCCAGCCTTGTGAGCCCCGCGGTTCTGGGCCTGCGTCTGTTGAGGCAGCGCGGCGCCGTAGATCGTGGGGCTCACAGAGGGATCTGTAGAGGGGATTCGGGACTGATGAGGCATCTTCCTCATCCACCTCTGACGATTCTGATATCCTCCCGCCCCATGTGGAAGCCTTCTTTCCGCGGGGTGGAGGATCCGATTCTCAGGCTGTCCGACTCGGAGGAGTCGAGTCGGATGATGTGGGGCCTTCGTCACTCCACACGCCCGCTATTGAGGAGCTTGTGGAGGTATTAAGGTTATGTAGTGTCAAGTTGGGTTATGCAGTGTTGTCGCTCGTTGAAGAGGTGCTCGCAGGCCACCTCTCACACGGGGCCACTGCATCATTAAAGACCCCGACGCTGCCCACTAAAACTTGGCGCGATAACTCCGGGTTGGTCGGCAAAGTGTTTAGTGCGGGAGGTCGCGTTGCTGGTTGCCTGCACACCATGGCGGTCCTGCAGGCATACCAAGCCAACCTCCTCAAAGAGCTGGATGAGGGCGAGGGACCATCCCCGGATGATGTCACCGAGCTCCGGAAGGCGACAGATTTGTCTCTCTGCATTACCAAGGAGACGGCCCGCGCTGTGGGCCGCTCTATGGCTGGTCTGGTATGCGTCGAGAGACATCTCTTGCTGACTCTGTCGGGAATCAAGGAGAGGGAGAAACACTTCCTCCTTGATGCCCCGATCTCGCCTTCTGGCCTCTTCAGTCGTCTCGAGAGGTTTCAGGAGGCGAGGAAGCAGTCGGCCGCCTTCCAGAGGTTCATCCCTCGCAGCTCGGGCTCCTCGGCGAGAGTAGTCCCGAGTGGGCAGCAGCAGGAGCAAAAGAAGAGTGTCGCCTCCCGCGCCCCTCCTGAGGGCTGAGGGAGTTTGGCAAAGGAGACGGCGCTCTCGCAGGAAGCCTTCTCAGCCTAAGGGCGACCTGAGGGACGTCATTCAGGCTGAGAAGGCTCCCAAGTGGTCCTAGCTTCGTCAGGGCCGCTGATAGCTGTCCCCTACAGGGTGGAACGATCGAGGTCGCTTCCGCCCTGGGGTTCTGGGGGAATCTTCGGGCCGCATCGATTCCCTGCGCGCCTTGTTCCAGTCGCCTCTAATAAGACCTGTGGCGGTCCAGCAATCGGCGGTCCCTGCGCCCGCCGGATCTCTTCCCCAACTTTGCCCTGCCGGTCAGCCGCTTCAGGGGGTCGGGAGGAGGCTCGGTTAACACCCGAGACTGGCCTCGAGAGGCTAGTTCCCTTAGTAGATTATCTTGGCGCATGGTTATGCCTTCCGGGTATATCTGCATGGGCTCTGCGTACTGTGGAACGAGGTTACAGGCTGCAGTTCGGTTTCCCTCCCCCGAAATTCAACAGGGTGGTCCGGACTGTCGTCGGCCCGGAGCAGGTGCGGGTGATGGAACAGGAAGTATGCTCCCTGCTGGTCAAGGAGGCTATAGAACGTATTCCTCCGCCAGACAGGGAGACCGGGTTCTACAGCCGGTACTTCATAGTTCCCAAGAAGGATGGTGGGTTGCGTCCAATAATAGATCTCAGGTATCTGAACCAGTCTCTGAGGAGATACAGGTTCAGGATGCTTACAATTCCAAAGTCAGATCCAGTTCGAGGACTGGTTCGTCACGATAGATCTGAAGGACGCATAATTCCATATCTCCATCCTTCCATCTCACAGAGAGTTCCTGAGGTTCGCTTTCGGGGGCGAAGCATACCAATATCGGGTTCTTCCCTTCGGCCTAGTTCTTTCCCCTTGCACCTTCATGAAGTGTATGGATGCAGCACTGGCTCCGTTGAGACTCCAGGGCATCCGTATACTCAATTATATCGACAACTGGCTCATTCTGGCCCAGTCGCGTAATATGACGGTCCGACATCGAGTTGTCATTCTAGCCCACATAGGGGGTCTCGAGAGTAAAGCTGGGCCGCAGCCTCACTGTGAAGCAGTTCCAGAGACTGCTGGGTCATGGCAGCAGCGTCCAACGTGATACCGTTCGGCCTGCTCCACATGAGACCCCTCCAGTGGTGGCTGAGAACCAAGGGGTTTTCCCCCAGGGGAAATCCTTTCCGTATGATCAGGGTAACGCGCAGATAGCTTCGTTCCCTCGTTATATGGAAGAAACCTTGGTTCCTGTCCCAGGGGCCAGTGCTGGGAGCGTCCTGTTGCCGGAAGACCGTTTCAACAGACGCTTCCCTTACTGGTTGGGGCGCAGTCATGGAAGGTCGCTTTTCCAGAGGTCTGTGGGGAACCCGGCATTCTGGCACATCAACTGCCTGGAAATGCTGGCGGTCTACAAGGCTCTGAGGAGCTTTTTCCCGGACCTCCGCGGCCACCATGTTCTGATACGATCCGACAACATGTCGGCAGTATCGTATCTAAACCACCAGGGGGGTCTGAGGCCCTCTTTGCAGACTGGCGCATCAGGTTCTCCTGTGGTCCCTCAGGGCGATGTACATCCCTGGGGACCAAAACCAGGGAGCAGACATCCTGTCGAGGCAGGGGCTGAGGCCCGGGGAATGGCGACTGCGGCTGCGTCTGTACGCTTTTCCCCTGATCACTCTGCTCCCGGGAGTTCTGGAGTGTGTCCGCCGGGAGGGCGTTAGCCTTCTCTTAGTAGCACCCCAGTGGCCCACTCGAGTATGGTTCTCCGACATCATCGACCTGTTGGATGGTCCCCCATGGCGGGTCCCTCTGAGGGGGCCCAGTACCTAGGAGAGGGCCTGTCGGTGGGTGTCGTGGAGACCCTACTCAGCTCCAGAGCTCCTTCCACCAGGAGGTTGTACAGCCTGAAGTGGAATGTATTTTCCACTTGGTGTAGAGAGCGGGAGGTGAACCCAGTTAACTGCCCGGTGGCTTCAGTGCTGGAGTTCCTCCAAGACCGTTTCTCCGCCGGTCTTTTCCCGTCCACACTTAACGTGTATGTGGCTGCCATTGGGGCTTTCCACGCACCTTTAGGTGATGGGCCGTTGGGAAGGCACCATCTGGTTGTACAATTCCTCCGTGGGGCTCGGAGGATGAGGCCTGCAGCTTGTTCCAGAGTCCCAACCTGGGACCTGGGACCTGGCAGTGGTGCTCGGAGGGTTGGCTGAGGCCCCCTTTGAGCCACTGGAGTCGGCTGAGGCGAGAATCCTGACCTTCAAGGTGGCCTTTCTCCTTGCCATCACTTCCCTGAGGAGAGTGGGGGACCTCCAGGCCTTGGCTATCACGCCAACCTGCCTGGAGTTTGCTCCTGGCGGGGTTAAGGCCATCTTGCATCGCAGTCCGGGCTATGTGCCCAAGGTGCCATCTAATGGTCAGTGGTTCTTCAGGCCTTCCATCCTCCACCTTACGTGACGGCAGAAGAGAGCAGACTTCACCTCCTCTGCCCTGTGCGGGCATTGAGGATTTACCTGGAGAGGTCTGCTCAGTGGAGAAAGTCAGACCAGTTGTTGCTGTGTTTTGGTTCACCCAAGAAGGGGCTGCCTGCCTTCAATACCGACAATTAGTAATTGGATTGTTCAGGCTATAGCCACGGCTTATCAGGTACGCAATTTGCCTTCACCATTAGCCATGAGGGCTCATTCCACCAGGAGCATGGCCTCCTCGGTGGCCCTCTTTCTGGAGCCTCTATGCAAGAGATCTGCGAGGCGGCTGGGTGGACCACCCTGCACACCTTCATTAGGTACTACAGTCTGCACCGAGTGCAGAGTGCTCGCCCCCTAGTTGTGCCTGGGTTCCAGCTTCACACTGGGTTGGGTATGATTGGTGCGGCATAGTGGGTACTTGTTCCCCAAGGTGTCGTCACGATGACGCAGTTCGAGTTCCCTCGAAGGGGAACGTCTCGGGTTATGACTATAACCCTTGTTCGCCGAGAAGGGAGCGAGACACTGCGTCTCGTGTCCACCCAATCAGACAGAGTGCTCGATTCATTGCAAAGAACGCTATCTCTGTTGTGTTCAGACGTCTCTTTGTATCTTCCGGGTATGCCGTCACATACTACGTCATCACGCAACACCAATCAGGATTGGGCTGATTTCATTCATTCTTCAGATGCTTTACGCGAGGGGCGTTTCCCCAAAGTGTCGTCACGTCCCCTTCTCGGGGAACAAGGGTTATAGTCATAACCCAAGATGTTTTTCTATGTACTATATTTTTCAATAGTTGCAATTTTCCCAGATAATATGGAACATTCTCAGAACTTCCCTAAAGTTCTGTAAAGGTTTGTGCAAAGTTCTCGCAAAGCTATGAACAAATGTTCTTCCAATAGTGTTAATAAAATGTTTGTTTAAATGTATCTGGTCTTTAATAATGTTCTCAAAACGATAGGACAAAAACTATCTATACATCGTTCATGGAATGTTTTAACACGAGTTCACACTTACAAATAAGTCAGATAGAATAAATGGTATGTGTATTTGGCGTGCTGTCTGAGGAGAGGGCTGTGAGCTTGGTATTTGGCCCGAACCCAGAGTATTCACTCCATATTCCTGGCTGTGGTAGGAATAAACCAAGAGTGAGGAGTTGGGGTGGTGGAGGGATGCTGAAAACTGTCGAGGAATGAAAGTAAGTTGACTGTGTGTGCGTGTACACTAACCTAAAGGATTATTAGGAACACCATACTAATACTGTGTTTGACCCCCTTTCGCCTTCAGAACTGCCTTTATTCTATGTGGCATTGATTCAACAAGGTGCTGAAAGCATTCTTTAGAAATGTTGGCCCATATTGATAGGATAGCATCTTGCAATTGATGGAGATTTGGGGGATAAACATCCAGGGCACGACGCTCCCGTTCCACCATATCCCAAAGATGCTCTATTGGGTTGAGATCTGGTGACTGTGGGGGCCATTTTAGTACAGTGAACTCATTGTCATGTTCAAGAAACCAATTTGAAATGATTCGAACTTTGTGACATGGTGCATTATCCTGCTGGAAGTAGCCATCAGAGGATGGGTACATGGTGGTCATAAAGGGATGGACATGGTCAGAAACAATGCTCAGGTAAGCCGTGGCATTTAAACAATGCCTAGTTAGCACTAAGGGGCCAAAAGTGTGCCAGGAAAACATCCCCTACACCATTACACCACCACCACCAGCCTGCACAGTGGTAACAAGGCATGATGGATCCATGTTCTCATTCTGTTTATGCCAAATTCTGACTCTACCATCTGAATGTCTCAACAGAAATTGAGACTCATCAGACCAGGCAACATTTTTCCAGTCTTCAACTGTCCAATTTTGGTGAGCTAGTGCAAATTGTAGCCTCTTTTTTCTATTTGTAGTGGAGATGAGTGGTATCCGGTGGGGTCTTCTGCTGTTGAAGCCCATCTGCCTCAAGGTTGTGCGTGTTGTAGCTTCACAAATGCTTTGCTGCATACCTTGGTTGTAACGAGTGGTTATTTCAGTCAAAGTTGCTCTTCTATCAGCTTGAATCAGTCGGCCCATTCTCCTCTGACCTCTAGCATCAACAAGGCCTTTTCGTCCACAGGACTGCCGCATACTGGATGTTTTTCCCTTTTCACACCATTCTTTGTAAACCCTAGAAATGGTTGTGCGTGAAAATCCCAGTAACCGAGCATATTGTGAAATACTCAGACCGGCCCGTCTGGCACCAACAACCATGCCACGCTCAAAATTGCTTAAATCACCTTTCTTTCCCATTCTGACATTCAGTTTGGAGTTCAGGAAATTGTCTTGACCAGGACCACACCCCTAAATGCATTGAAGCAACTGCCATGTGATTGGTTGATTAGAAAATTGCATTAATGAGAAATTGAACAGGTGTTCCTAATAATCCTTTAGGTGAGTGTATAGCTGTGTCTCATTTCGGAAGGCTGCATCCTCCGGAGGTCGCATTTAAAGGCTGCATGCGTCTGAAGGCTGTCTCATTTCAAAAAGTAAGTAGGACACTCCGAATGCGACCTTCAAATGCGCCCTTCTTTTCAGGAATTCGGAGTGTGCATGAGATGTATCCTTCATTGCTGCAGATAACCCACAATTCTTTGCGTCGCCATTAACAACCGTCATGTTTTTTAAAAATTATTTGAAAAAATGGCGCCGCCGGCAGATATACATGCAAGCGAGAAATGTGGTGTGTAAACTTAAGTAGTTTCAAGCTTGTTTTTGTTTTTAAGCTTTATATACCTCAAATAGATAGTTGTGGTAAACAGGATTACAAGTGTTTAGTGATTTTTTTTTTTTTTTTTAAACGTTTAGAACAGTACTTTGCTGTCAAGGCAAAACATTTCATAGTCATTTTCAAGTTATAAATAATTTTCATTCATATAACTGGTGTGAGAGCGCAACTCCACTGTGAACGTGTTGGCATAGCAAAGTGATACTTCCTGCCTGTGTGTCCTACGGAGGACGTCTCGTTTAATTCTGATTAAGGACACTCCGTATACCGCATCCTTCACAGGATGTGTCCTCCAGAGAATGCAGCCTTCAAAATTAAATGAAACACAGCTTATGTGTGTGTGCGTGTAATATATACAGTGGGTACGGAAAGTATTTAGTATTTCCTCTGCCATTCCTCCTTGCAGATCCTCTCCAGTTCTGTCAGGTTGGATGGTAAATGTTGGTGGACAGCCATTTTCAGGTCTCTCCAGAGATGCTCAATTGGGTTTAAGTCAGGGCTCTGGCTGGGCCATTCAAGAACAGTCACGGAGTAGTTGTGAAGCCACTCCTTCATTATTTAGCTGTGTGCTTAGGGTCATTGTTTTGTTGGAAGGTGAATCTTCGGCCCAGTCTGAGGTCTTGAGCACTCTGGAGAAGGATAATCTTTGGGTTCTTCTTTACCTCTCTCATCAAGGCTCTTCTCCCCCGATAGCTCAGTTTGGCCGGATGGCTAGCTATAGGAAGGATTCTGGTCGCCCCAAACGTCTTCCATTTACGGATTATGGAGGCCACTGTGCTCTTAGGAACCTTAAGTGCAGCAGAAATTTTTTTGTAACCTTGGCCAGATCTGTGCCTTGCCACAATTCTGTCTCTGAGGTCTTCAGGCAGTTCCTTTGACCTCATGATTCTCATTTGCTCTGACATGCACTGTGAGCTGTAAGGTCTTATATAGACAGGTGTGTGGCTTTCCTAATCAAATCCAATCAGTATAATCAAACACAGCTGGACTCAAATGAAGGTGTAGAACCATCTCAAGGATGATCAGAAGAAATGGACTGCACCTGAGTTAACTATATGAGTGTCACAGCAAAGGGTCTGAATACTTAGGACCATGTGATATTTCAGTTTTTCTTTTTTAATAAATCTGCAAAAATGTCAACAATTCTGTTTTTTTCTGTAAATATGGTGTGCTGTGTGTACATTAATGAGAAAAAAATAACTTAAATTATTTTAGCAAATATTTTAGCAAATATAGGTTTGAATTCTTTCCATACCCACTGTATATACAGTGGGGCAAAAAAGTGTTTAGTCAGCCACCAATTGTGCAAGTTCTCCCACTTAAAAAGATGAGAGAGGCCTGTAATTTTCATCATAGGTACACTTCAACTATGAGAGACAGAATAAGAAAAAAAATCCAGAAAATCCCATTGTCTGATTTTTAAACAATTTATTAGCAAATTATGGTGGAAAATTTAGCATTTGGTCACCTACAAAAAAGCTAGATTTCTGGCTCTCACAGACCTGTAACTTCTTCTTTAAGAGGCTCCTCTGTCCTCTACCCGTTATCTGTATTAATGGCACCTGTATGAACTCAATATTAGTAGAAAAACACCTGTCCACAACCTCAGTCCGACTCCAAACTCCACTATGGCCAAGACCAAAGAGCTGTCAAAGGACACCAGAAACAAAATTCTAGACCTGCACCAGGCTGGGAAGACTGAATCCGCAATAGGTAAGCAGCTTGGTGTGAAGAAATCAACTGTGGGAGCAATTATTAGAAAATTGAAGACATACAAGACCACTGATAATATCCCTCTATCTGGGGCTCCATGCAAGATCTCACCCCGTGGGGTCAAAATGATCAATAGAACGGTGAGCAAAAATCCCAGAACCACACGGGGGGACCTAGTGAATGACCTGCAGAGAGCTGGGACCAAAGAAACAAAGGCTACCATCAGTAACACACTATGCCGCAAGGGACTCAAATCCTGCAGTGCCAGATGTGTCCCCCTGCTTAAGCCAGTACATGTCCGGGCCTGTCATAAGTCTGCTAGAGAGCATTTTGATGATCCAGAAGAGGATTGGGAGAATGTCATATGGTCAGATGAAACCAAAATAGAACCTTTTGGTAAAACTCAACTTGTCGTGTTTGGAGGAGAAAGAATGCTGAGTTGCATCCAAAGAACACCATACCTACTGTGAAGCATGGGGGTGGAAACATCATGCTTTGGGGTTGTTTTCTGCAAAGTGAACAGTTTGACTGATCTGTGTAAAGGAAAGAATGAATGGGGCCATGTATCGTGAGATTTTGAGTAAAAACCTCCTTCCATCAGCAAGGGCATTGAAGATGAAACATGGATGGATCTTTCAGCATGACAATGATCCCAAACACACCGCCCAGGAAACGAAGGAGTGGCTTCGTAAGAAGCATTTCAAGGTCCTGGAGTGGCCTAGCCAGTCTCCAGATCTCAACCCCATAGAAAATCTTTGGAGGGAGTTGAAAATTCGTGTTGCCCAGCGACAGCCCCAAAACATCACTGCTCTAGAGGAGATCTGCATGGAGGAATGGTCCAAACTACCAGCAACAGTGTGTAAAAACCTTGTGGAGACTTACAGAAAACATTTAAACTCTGTCATTGCCAACAAAGGGTATATAACAAAGTATTGAGATTAACTTTTGTTAATGACCAAATACTTAAAACGTTGATAAATAACATACATTTATACACAAACTGACCATCAAACACAACTTTCAGATGACATCTTAGCATAACTGCCACAAAATGAAACACACAGGTTTCTGGGATATCAAAGGCAGTGAAGGATACAGATATGCTACCTTCAAAATTTTATCAGATGAAGGTCTCTTTAGAGTTGGGAGGGTTACTTTAAAAATGTATTCTGTTACAGCTAAAAAAATGCTAAAAATGCTTCAAAAAAAGTATTTATTAATGTAATTCAAGCACCACAATATAAAAGTAATGTAATCTGATTACTTTGTTTTTTGACATAACTATAACAAATTACAGTTACCAGATTTTTGTATCCTGATTCCTGTATCCTGAAGTACTTGCGTTACATGTATTTTTGTTATTACCCAACCCTGGGTATCTCATGAAACAGGAAGTGACGCTAACATTAGATTTGGACGAGTCTTGATTCCTTTCTACCTCGGACTGTATCCTCCAAAGCAGCATTTTAAGCTTTCAGACGCAGCCAACATTTTCATTATTTAATGAGAATGTTAGCAAAATATTATTAGAGCATATTTTTGTTAGCTGGGTTTGAGCAGTGGAAAACATCAGCCTGTATTAATGTGCAGAACAGTGAATGTACATTGACTGCAAAACAGGCAAATCAGTGGTAGGTAAATAATTAAAAAGTTCTGTGGATACATTTCATACTGTTTTAAAATAGATTCAGCTGGATCAAAACCCTTGAGACAACTTGACATTTGCCCATGACACATGCCTTTGATATACAACATCCCCTCTAATGGACTTACACACCCCAGGAATCTACTTTAAGCATACAGAGACACAATTACTTTTTTTTTCATTAGTTTGCTCTGTGACATTCTGTGATGCTATTAAGGTGTTTTGATAAATGCCCTGAGGTTAATGCTAGCAGGATAATGACAGGACAGTCTACCAAATTCAACCAAAAGGTCAACACACACACACACACACACACACACACACACACACACACACACACACACACACACACACACACACACACACACAGTCTGGTTTGCTATATTTTTGGGTACTCTCCATAGACGTAACAGTTCCCTTTCGAGGGAACTCTCACTGCGTCGGAACAACATTTTGGGGATACTCCCTAAGCATTAGCGAATCTGAAGTCCATATAGAAACTAAACCAATCCGATTGGCGTGCGTGATGACATCACTGTGACGGCGTACCCGGAAGTATAAAAGGGGAGCCAGCGCATTGAAACGGCAGTTATTGCTCTTCAGCATTGTGCTCTGTGTTCAAGTCTGTCTATTTATTGTTGTCTGTCCCAAAGAGTGTGTGTGAGAAAAAGAAAAAAAAAGAGAATGAGTGAGAGAGAGAGAGTACAAGCAGTGTGTGCATCCGTGCCCACGTTATATCTCTGGCTCGGATGCACACCTGCTTTGTGTGCATTGTTTGGGCGTGGAGCATGCTCGGGCGGCTCTCGAGGGAGCCGCCTGTCAGTATTGCGAGCTGCTCCCGCTCAGACTGCTCCACTCTCGGCTGGCTGTATTTGATGAGGGCGGCCAGCCTCGTGAACCTCATGGTTCTGGATCCGCGGTTGCTGAGGCAGCGCGGCGTCGCAGATCATGGGGTTCACAACGGGACTTGTCAGAGGGTTTTAGGACTGCTGCGGCACTTTCCCAATCCTCCTCTGACAGTTCCGAGGATCTTCCTCCCCGTGTGCCTTCCGCCAATTCGTCCCTCGCCGCTCAGAGCCGGGGAAGGCTGCCTCTAGGGGGCAGCCTCAGCCGTCCACTAGCTCCTCGCACCGTCAGCTGCAGAGGGAGAGCGTCGCCTCTAGAGCCCCTCCTCCGGGAGCTTGGCAACAGAGACGGCGCTCTCTCCAGCAGACTCACCAGCAGCCTTCTGCTCCCAGAGGCGATCTAAGGAACGTACTCAGGGCGCGGAAGGCTGCTGGGAAGAAGCCCTAGCTGCGGCAGGGTTTCTAAGGGCGGTCCCCCCCGCAGAAGGGCAACCGAGGTTGCTTCTTCTGCGGCGCTCTGGGGAAATCGATGTGGAATCCCGCCATCTATTTCCACATCGATTTCCCGCGAAAGAAAGACCTGCAGCTGGGCAGCGCGCGTGTTCGCACACAGAGAATTGTTCCCAACCACTTCCTGCCGGTCATCCGCTTCAGGGGGTTGGGGACGAGGCTCGTGTAACATCCGACGCCAGCCTCGAGAGGCTGGTTCCCTTAGTAGATTATCTCGGCGCTTGGAAATGCCTTCCGAATATTTCTACATGGGTCCTGCGTACTGTAGAAAAGGATTACAGACTGCAGTTCGGTCACCCTCCTCCAAGTTTCAGGGGGTTGAATTGGACTGCAGTGGTACCAGAGCGGGTTCGGGTAATGGAACTAGAAGTAAAATCCTTGC
Source organism: Romanogobio albipinnatus (assembly GCA_023566225.1). Classification (NCBI taxonomy): domain Eukaryota; kingdom Metazoa; phylum Chordata; class Actinopteri; order Cypriniformes; family Gobionidae; genus Romanogobio; species Romanogobio albipinnatus. The sequence continues at coordinate 30,741,549 of CM042242.1, forward strand.
TGGCGAAGGAAGCCATAGAGCGTGTTCCTCCGCCGGAGAGGGAGTCCGGGTTCTACAGCCAGTACTTTATAGTTCCTAAAAAAGATGGAGGGTTGCGTCCGATTAGAGACCTGAGGTATTTGAATCGGTCTCTGAGGAGGTTCAGATTCAAAATGCTCACGGTTCCCATCATCGTGAGTCAGATCCAGTTCAAGGACTGGTTCGTCACGATAGATCTAAAGGACGCATACTTCCATATCTCCATCCTTCCATGTCACAGGAAGTTCTTGAGGTTCGCTTTCGGGGTCGTTCTGGCCCATATAAGGTGCTTGGGGCTGAGACTCAACACAACAAAGAGTGTGTTGACGCCGTCCCAGAGGACTACGTTCCTAGGGATCATATGGGACTCGACGACGATGCGGGCACAACTGTCTCCCGCGCGAATCGAGACCATATTAGCGATGGTCTCAGGAATAAGGCTAGGCCACAGCATCACTGTGAAGCACTTTCAGAGAGTGCTGGGGCACATGGCAGCAGCGTCCAACGTGATACCTTTTGGCCTGCTGCACATGAGACCCCTACAGTGGTGGCTGAAAACCAAGGGGTTTTCCCCCAGAGGGAATCATTTCCGTATGATCAGGGTGACGCGCAGATGCCTTCGTTCCCTAGCCATATGGAAGAGACCTTGGTTTCTGTCCCAGGGGCCAGTGTTGGGAGCGTCCTGATGCCGGAAATCCGTTTCAACAGATGCCTCCCTCACTGGCTGGGGCGTGGTCATGGATGGCCGCTTTGCGAGGGGCCCGTGGGAGGGCCGTCATTCCTCCTGGCACATAAATTGCCTGGAGATGATGGCGGTCTACAAAGCTCTCAGGAGCTTTCTCCCGGACCTCTGCGGCCAACATGTCCTGGTACGAACAGACAATACGTCTGTTGTAGTGTACCTTAATCATCAGGGGGGTTTGAGGTCGCGCCCTCTATGCAGACTGGTGCATCAAATTCTCCTGTGGTCCCATGGGAAACTGTTGTCCATTAGGGCAATGTATGTCCCGGGGGTCCAAAATCAGGGAGCAGACATCCTGTCGAGGCAGGGGCTGAGGCCCGGGGAGTGGCGACTCCACCCGGAGGTGGTGGAGGCCATGTGTGAGAGGTTCGGCCCAGTGGAAGTGGACCTGTTTGCGTCTCTCGAGACGTCCCACTGTCCATTGTGGTTTTCCCTCACGCATCCAGCCCCTTTTATACTTCCGGGTACGCCGTCACAGTGACGTCATCACGCACGCCAATCAGATTGGTTTAGTTTCTATACGAACTTCAGATTCGCTAATGCTTAGGGAGTATCCCCAAAATGTCGTTACGACGCAGTGCTCGTTCCAAGGGTTACAGATGACCCGAGCCGTTTTTTATACTGTACAAACTGTATATTCTATCCCCTTACATTTATTGGTTACACGAGTCCACATGAGTCAGTGTGCAATCAGGTTGAAGCTGAACACACACACACATCTGAACACACACACACACACACACACACACACACACACACACGTTGGGTTTTCATGTTTTATAGGGACATTCGATAGGTGTAATGGTTTTTATACCGTACAAACCGTATTTTCTATCCCCCTACACTGCCCCTGCCCCTAAACCTACCCATCACAGGAGACATTCTGCATTTTTACATTTTCAAAAAACATCACTTAGTCTGATTTATAAGATGTTTTCCTCATGGGGACCAAAAAATGTCCCCACAAGGACAAGGATTTCGGATATTGCCATCTTTGTGGGGACCCCATAATGTAGGGTTTACCAGGCCACCCACACACACACACACACACACACACACACACACACACACACACACACACACACACACACACACACAGACACACACACACACAATCAAAGAAGCATGAAAGTGCAAGAAAGAGAGTAAGAGAGAATCAATGCTATTGTTACATTGATCTTTTTAGAGAGCTCTGTATGTGTTCTCATGCCTCACACAAAAGAGCAAGAGAAAGAGAGAGAGACAGTTGAGATGAGAAAAGAGAGAGACACAAATGGAGAAAGCATCTGAATCTGAGAGGAAAACAAAAGAAAACATTTCCATAATCTAAATCAGTCTACACAGTGGAACTGAGCTTTTGGTAAATTGTGAAATTCAGAACAGGTTTTATATACAATGAGACCATCAAACAAAAGCCTACAATTAATCTTTTCGCTTTTTTTGGAAGTGGCAGGAAATTAATCACTACAAGTTTTGTGCTACTTCAACTTTTTTGTTACTTAAAACAGTTTAATTGCATACAGGGTAGAATAAAAAAAGGATAAACCCAGTTTGAACATGCTGAGGTGGAATATCAACATAAAACTCGAAAAATGTACATACAGCACATACAATTCACTGCAGTTTCCAGTGAAAACACTAGACTAGAGGCAGTAAAACACCAACAACTTTTACACCACCCCAAATTATGATTACAGGGGTGTCAGAATTATATTTCATTGTATTTTTCCCTATTTTCCTCTGACTCAGTTTCCCAGTGATTAGTCTGACTAGTAATTTAGTTCACTTGTCGTCTCATATAGTTAACTCGTTAGTCTCTGGCTGCATTCCAGTCTGTTTTTGTTATGCCCTTCACTTGCTAACTTCACTCGATCTTGTTCACTCGGATGTGCGTCATTGCTTACGTTGCATTAATGTCCACTACTGGCAGAACCTTTGCAATGGGCTGAATGGGAACATCCTAAGTCCTTGATCACTTGGAATCCGCAATGGAGTTGATTTATTATTTATTTTTTCCCTTACAAAATTGTTTAATGCAGCATTCTATATGTAAATAGGTGTGTTTGGGTTGTTTTAAATATTTTTTTAAATAATTCATATATCATAGTGTCATTTGTGGTGGGGTAAATTAAACGTGATATGCGGTGACATCACAATTGTGTTACATTGTGGTACATATGAAGGTCAAAATCTAGGGAGCGAGGGTCTGTCCATATAAACTTCCCTTGTCCACATCACGAAGTGGAACACACTTCAAAATGGCGGCAGGGATTCCCCCAAGGGGAAGTGTTTAAGGAAGTTCACAAGTGTGTGTCTAAAAGTGGAGTGGAACGCAGCCCCAGTGTATTTATAACCTGTGTTATCCCTCATTCTCTGTACGTTCTTGTTTGTGTATAGTGTTGTCATTAAAACACTGTTATTTTAAGGTATGTTTAGTACTTAAGTGTATGACTATGATATTATATTTGTTTGTTAAATATGAAGTAAAATTCTCGTACCAGATTTAAGTAAAAAAAATAGCCTAAATATAAAGTTATGAAACTTCCCTTAACCCAAATATATTTGTTCTGGAACAAGTAATCGATTAATAAGACCAAAGATGGCCTATTTGATATACCCCAAATTAATTACATCACACGTTTGACCACTACACATAAGAAAGAGATAAAGCTGTTCTCAGCGGGTAAATGAGCACTGGCTGCTGACAACCTGGAGCTTTTTAAAGCTTTTTATGTATGAAGCACATATTTGAGGTCTAAAGAACTACATTCTCACCTAAAAAACTCTTAAAACTGCATTCCGTGACACAAAACCAGTAGTATTTGTAAATTAAAATATGGTGGATTTGCTAGAAAGCGATGACAGTCGCCGCAAACAGAGTAATACAAACTGTGAAAGAGTTTCCCTCATCTGCTGGGAGAATATCGCACGGCTGGAAAATACTCTCAGCCAATCAGATTCAAGAAACAGAACAAAAGTTTAGGTAACTTCAATGTAGTTAGCTACATTTTGTTTGTAGCTGACATTAACCCTCATTTGTGCTTTGGGGTCTATATGACCCCAATCGACTTTTCTTTAGTTAAAAATAATGGTTCCCTTTATATGAGTGGAATGAAATCTTGTGACTTTTTCTAAGTTATCTATCCATACACACAATCAAAAACTGGGCTTGATTCGGTTGTTCTAAAGGCATGTAAAAAAGTCACACTCATGACCTTTGGGGTCAATATGACCCCACATCATTTGTCAAAAAAAATCTATAAATCCAGAATAAATCTGAAAATTTCCACACAGAAATGAAGGCCTGGTACTAGAGCAAAAATGGAATGTAGAAAAGACATGCTCACTCAAACACACACACACATACACACACACACACACACACACACACACAGACAGACAGAGACACACACACACACACACACACACACACACACACACACACACACACACACACACACACACACACACACACGGGTGTTTTTGTGAAATGTGGGGACATTCCATAGGCGTAATGCTTTTTATACCGTACAAACCGTATTTTCTATCCCCCTACACTGCCCCTATTCCTAAACTTAACCATCACAGGAGACTGTGCAGTTTACTTTCTGTGAAAAAAACCTCATTCTGTGTGAAATATAAGCATTTTGAAAAGTGAGGACATGGGTAACGTCCTCATATTTCACCCTCTTTTTGTAATACCTATGTCATGCCCATGTCATTATACACATTTGTGTCCTGATACTTCACAAAAACATGCCCACACACACACAGAGAGAGAGAGAGAGAGAGAGAGAGAGAGAGAGAGAGAGAGAGAGAGAGAGAGAGAGAGAGAGAGAGAGAGAGAGAGAGAGAGAGAGAGAGAGAGAGAGAGAGGTGTGACTGTCACAGAGAGCATCTGTATGGAATTTGTCAAATGAAATCAGAAATCAGCAAATGAAATCATTTGTCAAATGAAATCAGCTATCAAATGTAGAACACGTGTGAGTGAATCAGTGAGACCTAATGCATGCACACACACACACACACACACACACATGCAGAGAGAGCAAGGGAGAGATGAAAGGCACCTGACCTGTTCAACTCTGAGAAAGTTTACTCTGAGATCTAAGAGCTGCAACTTTGTTTTGAAAACAAAGAAATTGTTCCCACACGAAAGGTATAAAAGAGGGTCTTTGGTGTCCTGCACACAGTTCATTCTGTGGCAGTATGGCAAAGAAATACACTCTCCTGGAGACTTTGGATTACCTGCTTGATTCAAGTGAAACTTTAGATGTTTCTTATGTGGCAATTTCTGTGGTAATTTGTAAAAACAGACATTTCAAAACGCATCAAAAACTACCAAAATTGGCAGATGGCAGAATTGTACAGCTAACACCTAGATCATTATCCAGAAACAAATTATATTTAATTTAGATCATCATTTAAGTATTTTTTTCATAAAAAAATTATATTTCACATGCAAGCTAATGGTATAGTTGAGGAATTGTGTGGTAAATAGATACAAAAGTACTTTGTATATCCAAAAACCCAGCATTACTGTATAGATGAGAAGTAAACAAAAAAATTATATATTATATGTATTATTAAAAATGAAAACATTTTTTTACAATTATTCTTAAAATGTTGAGGTCATATAGAGTGTAAACAGGAAACATTACAAGGACATTAACTATTTGTATGTATTATAAGCTTGTAACACTATCTGCACAATACATACACATGAACTTGTCCACTACAGCTGAATGAATCTGCGGAAAGACAGAGAAAAAAGGAGCGTGGATGGAGAATGAGAAAATAATAAAAAAATATTTTCTCTGCAAGCAATTTTTCACAAGAATTACACACAAAGTCTTTGACAACCTCCAGACAATCCACCACTAAACCAATAAATGTCTTCAACATTGCTTCATTTTGTCCCATCCCATGTCCCATCTTTATGACAGTGACCCACCCACAACATTGGACACAGTAAGCATGAGTCACTCCTAATGCTTTATATGATAGAGCTGCAGGTAACAAGTTCCAACATGCTAATTTTACACACCGCTGTTGCTCTGCAGCCAACCCTCCCTCTGTTCAGCATATGTGTGTGGGGTTTGAAGGCGTTTGGACTCAGTTAGAATCAAATAATTATAATAAGAGCAATAAGTCAATAAGGCATACTGTGCAATGTGTATGTGTCATCCTGCAGCGTTATTTGAGATTTCAATACGGCCAGAGGGAGGCCCTCATGACTATGTACACATTTAATTCTCCAGCCAGCTATATCTGTTATTATACTCATGGGCGTCAGTTTGGTTTGAAATGTGCTGGGGACAGAGACGCATTCAGAAGTGCATTTTCAGAAGTGCTGGGTACATGATGCATTATTTTTTTTTTCTTCTCTTTAGCGCAGGTCATGTTTTGAAAGGCTATGTCTTGTAGCTTACTAATGTAAATAAATAAAAATGTCAGCTGAGAGACATATTGTGGGTCTTCTAGCCTATCTTACTCATGCCGACGAAAGCGTCCCGCGAATTCTTTAATATTTTTCATTTTTGCAATTTTTTTTACCACTTCGTTATCAGAGTCCCACTGGAGCCCGTGTTTTTTTTTTATCCTCCCTATTACACATTAGTTGCAGCCATTAAAATAGTTCAGTTTTGTTTTTAATGTCAAAGTAGTTAAATTTAGTTTTGTTTCTTTATTAAGTTAATTTAGAAAAATGTTTGAAGCATTTTTTGTTTGTTAAACTAAAGTTTTTGCGTTTTAAAGTGACGAGCAAGCGGCCAGCGGCCGACAGTGAGTTAACCCAACACTTTAGCCTCTCAAATCAACACTTGACTTATAAAATCCATATAAAACACTTAAAGCGTCGTTTAAACGTTTAGCCTACTATCACCACCATCACAGTAAAAAGGCATTTTTGACAAGATGAGGCAGGCAGATCGCAATGGCGCGCGCAAACGAAACGGGCTACACAATCTAAACAAATAATTAAAAAAACATGCTGGTTGTCTTACCTTAGGCTACACCTCTCTGCGAAATGAATATAAATCCGATCTTCAATTCCCGTGCTATATGCACATTTAACGGAGTTCATGTCAACGCAAGCAACAGATATGAGCATTTTATTCATCAGCTCATTTCAGCATCAAAGTCCGCAATATGAGAACGAGCGACCTAAACACTGGTAAGAGCCTTTAGTCTCATTAGTTTTAATGAAGATGATTGTGCTTTTGAGCATCTAGACTTAGCTTATTTTCAGTTTCACTTGTGTCAGTTTGCGTGTTGGCTTGCTTTACACATTTGCGGCGATGCGTGTTGCATAGCGCCGTCCTATAGCCTAAAAAGGCCCGAAGCCCGGCCCTAGGGGCGTAAAAAAGTCGGGGCTCGGGCAGAAATGTAGGGCTCTACTTTGAGAAAGGCTGAAAGCATCTTTCTTTTTAATACATTTCTTGAATGTCTTAATTACAGTAGGCCTAGCCTATAGATAGTTATGATATTTGTGGCTGCACCGGGGTCCGTCATTACGCTAATCATGAGCACCTGCTACCCATGACTGTTAAGAACTGTAGGCTACATCAATACATTACAACAATTTCGTGCTATGGGCACTGCCACTGATACAGGCAGCGGAGATGTCGTTAAAACGACATAAGATATCGTTATTACGACACAATTGAGTGGAAAAAATAATATGTTTGTGGCAGCAATGCTTCACCGTAAAATTGGTTTAAAAAAAAAAAAAGTGGTGGGTGCAAAAGGACTCATGACGAAATCTGGTGGGTACGCAACACCCCCCCCCCCGAAATCGACGCCTATGATTATACTGAATCTGTATCACTAGTATAAGATAATTCAAACAACAACCTCTAAAAATCAGGAGATCATCTTCAAGAGCTATTTGTATTTCTAAAGAAATAGTATCAGAAATTATAATTATAAACTGCTAAACCGCACAGTGCCAGGCCAGCATCCAATATACGGTATAAGACATAATATATATATATATATAAATATATAATAAGATATACAGCGATCAGGCATAACATTATATTGTGTTGGTCCCCCTTTTGCTGCCATAACAGCCCTGAACGGTCGAGGCATGGACTACGCTAGACCCCTGAAGATGTGCTGTGGTATCTGGCACCAAGATGTTGGCAGCAGATCTTTATAGTCCTGTAAGTTGCGAGGTGGGGCCTTCATGGATCAGACTTGTTTGTTCAGCACATCCCACAGATGCTCGATTGGATTGAGATCTGGGGAATTTGGAGGCCAAGTCAACACCTAAAACTCCTCAAACCATTCCTGATCCATTTTTGCTTTGTGGCAGGGCGCATTATCCTGCTGAAAGAGCCCACAGCCACCAGGGAATACCATGAAAGAGTGTACATGGTCTGCAACAATAGGTGGTACGTGTCAAAGTAACATCCACATGGATGGCAGGACCCAAGGTTTCCCAGCTGAACATTGTCCAAAGCATCACTCTGCCTCCACCAGCTTGCCTTATTCCTATAGTGCATATTGGTGCCATGTGTTCCCCAGGTAAGCGACACACATGTACCCGGCCATCCACGTGATGTAATAGAAAACGTGATTCATCAGACCAGGCCACCTTCTTCCATTGCTCTGTAGTCCAGTTCTGATGCTCAAGTGCCCACTTTTGCCGCTTTTGGCGGTGGACAGGGGTCAGCATGAACACCCTGACTGGTCTGCAGATATGATGCACTGTGTATTCTGACACCTTTCTATCAGAACCAGCATTAACTTCTTGAGCAATTTGAGCTACAAATTGCTCAGTAGCTCGTCTGTTTGATCGGACCACACAGGTCAGCCTTCGCTCCCCACGTGCATCAATGAGCCTTGGCCGCCCATGACCCTGTCACCGGTTCACCACTGTTCCTTCTAGGGATGCACCGAATCCAGGATTCGGGTTCGGATTCAGCCGAATATTGGGCTTTTTGAAGGGGTTCGGTTTCTGCCGAACCTTAGAATTTTTTTCCACCGAACCGAACCGAACCCTAGGCTTGCACTACGCACTCAGCTGAATGAACATCATGACGCCGCCATTGTGGGAACGTGTTTATTAGGTGGACCGTTCGAATGCAGTAGGCTGTGAGAAAGTGAAAATGGAACTCGTGAGCAGAAAACATGTTTTCAGTCAAAAGAAGGCGATTCAAGTCGAGCTACATGTTCAATTTGCAATGCCGATTTGTCTCATGGTGGCAAGGACTCTAAACAATAGCTGCTGTTAAAACATTTGCATATGAAACATCCGAAAGAATACAAGTTGTGCATGAAGGAATCTAGAGACAGCAGCCAAAATGCAGCGACTTCAGCTACGGCAAAGGAAGGACAGTCATCCTGGCATAATGTTGCCTATTCTTAATTAACATAAAATTAAATAAAAAATACACTGACTGCTGTGGACATTGTTTACTTCATTAATGTGTTTACTGTGATAATGGACTGAGGATGGGAGTAGGATTCGGTATTCGGCAGAATCTTAACCAGTTGATTCGGTATTTGGCCGAACCCCAAAAATTTGGATTCGGTGCATCCCTAGTTCCTTCCTTGGACCACTTTTGATAGATACTGACCACTGCAGACCGGGAACACCCCACAAGAGCTGCAGTTTTGGAGATGCTCTGACCCAGTCGTCTAGCCATCACAATTTGGCACTCGCTCAAAAACACATCAGCTTTGAGGATAAAATGTTCACTTGCTGCCTAATATATACCACCTACTAACAGGTGCCGTGATGAAGAGATAATCAGTGTTATTCACTTCACCTTTCATAATGTTATGCCTGATCGGTGTGTATATATATCTGAATATATCAGCTTAAATGAAATCAACTTTTATTCCTTTTCAAACAATAATTCAAAATAAAATAGTAATTTATCAATAATATCCATTTCTGATAATCCCAGGTCACGCAGGTTTGTTTACACATTAATCTCATGGTCACAAGAAATAAATGTTATTCTCTCAACATCGGATCTCGAGGCCAAGGCTTTGTATTGTGTGGCCACGACATATTATCACATATGTCATGGCCATGACAAAACTAAGTGAACTGAACATGTCCCCTCCCATTCACCGTATGCTTTAGACATAACCAAGCAAATGTGACGACTTAATGACTACAATGCTTATTTCTCAATAGAAATGGAATAATAATTAATTTGCTCCTATCAATTGCTCTATCAGGTGTCATTAAAACCCTCAAGATCTCTTCATCTGGTTGGTTTTTGAAGGCATTTATAAATGTTAATTGAAAGAGCTGTAAGAATAACTGACAATCAAACAGAGAAAGGAAAAACCTCACAAACTGTTTAATACATAACAAGTAAGAAATATAATGGTGAGTAACTTAGAGAGAGAAATTGAATGAGGAACATTGAGGAGCACATACAGCAATGTGTCTGAATGGAGAAAAAGTGATGTAATGCAAGAGGGGTATTGAAGCATAGTTATGCGTCACTCCATATAGAAGCATAGTTATGCGGCACTCCATATCAGATTTCTGTTTCTCAAGATTTCTGGTGGGATTATAAAGGTTCTAACCTTTATATCAGGACACATCTTCAACCTGTATGTACAGGTGTGCAGTGTAGGTCAGCTGTGTTCTCTCCATCCTTTATGTTATCTGCTTTCACAGACTCATGCCGAGTAAGTACTTATAGACTTCAGTTATGCTGCTGTGATGATGACAAAGCATTTTCATTTGCTCTCTTTGAAACATCCTATTTCCTGCTCTTTCATATGCTGATTACAGGTGACCAGGTGCGATGCAACAAGGTACCTCTTTCATGTTAACCCCAGTTTTTCAACAATCAATGTACAGTATATTAAACATCAAACATGGATGAGAGATTGATAGTGGAAGTTTAGAAATATTGGATATTTACAAAATTCTGTTATGAACTATAAAAAGCATGCATATTGCAGGTAACAAGGCTGCAGTCGTAGCCACCATAGACCAAGTCCTCCCAATAATCAGATATGATCAAATTGTCCCCACCAATATTTGATATTGTTGTTGCTGTCTTTCACTCCATTACACTGTGATGGTCATAACATTATAGTGATTATCAATTTAATCGCAGTTCACAGACGCTGAACACTTAAGAGTAAAACAGTAAAAGAGTACAAGGTAAGAAGTAGCTGTTTAACTGTTTTACGATAGAAATGTTAAATGACTGACAATAATATCCAGTTATGCAAACTATTCTATGCTAACTTTTTTTGTCAAATGTCACTGTTTTGAATTGAACATAGACTATACAGTAGTGGTACCATTTATGTAATTATTTTAATGTAATTTGTGATTGAATGTTAAAGAAAAGAAAACTAGGTATACTGTTAAGAGTGAATGTGAGCATATTTTAAAATAAAATATGTATAAATAAAAATGACCATTACACTTGTGACATTTGTTTCCCCCTCCAATGTTCAACATATGGTTACAGCCTTGGTATCTTCTTGGTATCTCGTATTTAATTAGTCAATCTTTGACATCGCAGTCACTCCATCCAAATAGGTCTACTTCCTTACTGTAAAGTATGAGAAAAGCATTATGTCAAATGAGTAGTATGTCCGAAGTCAAAATGGCTGATACATTTCATCCAGATTGCATTCATACTACACACATGCATATGTTACATACTTATTAACGATGGATAAGTCATCAAATGCAGATCATATTCTGGTTTTCCAACTAAATATTGTATTGGCTGTTGATCTGTGATCAGTTCTAATGTCTTGGTTGAGTTTGCTGTGATTATAGGTTGCAAAGTTTCTAGATAATGTGTAGCCACTTCTAGAAATGGTTGATAGGCATGTAATAGCATTTAAAGCATAAGTCATGTTTACATTAGGCCATCATACAGTAATGAGAGGATGGAGCACTTGAGAAGCTTTAAACTTAAAACCCTCATAGACACACGTGCATTACATACTTCAGCCCTTACATACACACTGTGCACTTATAGGTCATAAAATCACCTATAAGAGGATCCCTAGAGCTAATGCAATGTACATAAACCGACTGAAACATACAGCTAGCCATGCACGTAAAATATTACATCTGAGCTTACACATTTCTTTGGCTGGTTGCATCCTATGAAAAGTATAGTCACAAAATATGTTCCTATAATCATGCTCTGATCATAATTCAGACAATCAGAGTCTGTTTGTAATCTCTATGTGTGCCTATCTATCTACACTGTGTATGTTTGCACAGTATACTTGTATAATAAGGTGATCAAGGCGGTAAATAGTGATATTTCCCCCTCATGATGATTAAACTATTAAATGCAAAACACACACATGCAAGTGTAAATGTAAAATGGTGTAAAAATGATGAAAACCATAATAGAATCAATTAGCAGTATAATTGATATAACGGAACAACACTGTCAGACAGATACATATACGCACCAACAAATGATTCCAACCAAAATAAGAGACACACATTGAGGGATAATGAATGTAATTAAGCACAGCAATCATTAGAGAAAAAGAGAGACGGTACAAGCATGTTTTCTTAGTAACCTAGATTAATAAGAGCAATGCTGCAAATCAAAACAAAACAACAGAAAGAAACAGAATAAAAACAATCATATGAAAAAATAAAGACAGTCAACATAACAAAAGTAAATGTGGCTTGCATGCATTCCATTTAAAAAAATAAATAAACTGGATATTTCTCGTTTTAAATTTACAACGGATATAAGAAAGGGGTAATGTGCAATCAGATGGTCATTACCGCAAAATAAACCCCAACAGAGAGAAGAGGGCCGCAATGTGAAACATATTACACGGCTACTTACTAAATAAATAAACAGACATGAAATATTGTTTTGAGTTAAAATTATTTTATTATGTGAGAAGAAAGAGAGCATGTAGTGTCCAGGATCGACCTTTCCATGTTTATTTTTGTGGTAATGACTTTCTGCATAATTATGTAAATTATTGAAATAATACATGGACATAAAATATTGATTTGAGATGACAATTGGAGATGTAATATTTTACTGCCTTGTAGAAACTGTGAAGAAACAGAACACATTCACAGAGTGGTCAGTATTGCCCTGGACAACGGTCATTATTCAAAAATATCACAATGAGCAACTGACCAAACGGAATCAAGTATTACAGAGCGCAATGACTTTTTATCTTCTACACAAGACAAAAACTTTCTTACCAATATTAGTGTCATAACAAAATGGTCATAAATCATATAAGGACGTTCAAAAATCTGGGATTTCGTAATCTAACCCGAAAATAACGTTTTGGGATTTTGAAATGTATAACAAACAACAACAACAACAACAACAACAACAACAACAGCAGCAGCAGCAACAAAACGATCCAAATACTAATTGGATACTATACTGAGATTCATGTACATTTTTCAAAACCTTAAAAACAATGAAGTTATTATGCTGATAATATACACTCACTTAAAGGATTATTAGGAACACCATACTAATACTGTGTTTGACCCCCTTTCGCCTTCAGAACTGCCTTAATTCTACGTGACATTGACTCAACAAGGTGCTGAAAGCATTCTTTAGAAATGTTGGCCCATATTGATAGGATAGCATCTTGCAGTTGATGGAGATTTGAGGGATGCACATCCAGGGCACGAAGCTCCCGTTCCACCACATCCCAAAGATGCTCTATTGGGTTGAGATCTGGTGACTGTGGGGGCCATTTTAGTACAGTGAACTCATTGTCATGTTCAAGAAACCAATTTGAAATGATTCGAGCTTTGTGACATGGTGCATTATCCTGCTGGAAGTAGCCATCAGAGGATGGGTACATGGTGGTCATAAAGGGATGGACATGGTCAGAAACAATGCTCAGGTAGGCCGTGGCATTTAAACGATGCCCAATTGGCACTAAGGGGCCTAAAGTGTGCCAAGAAAACATCCCCCACATCATTACACCACCACCACCAGCCTGCACAGTGGCATGATGGATCCATGTTCTCATTCTGTTTACGCCAAATTCTGACTCTACCATCTGAATGTCTCAACAGAAATCGAGACTCATCAGACCAGACATTTTTCCAGTCTTCAACTGTCCAATTTTGGTGAGCTTGTGCAAATTGTAGCCTCTTTTTCCTATTTGTAGTGGAGATGAGTGGTACCCGGTGGGGTCTTCCGCTGTTGTAGCCCATCCGCCTCAAGGTTGTGCGTGTTGTGGCTTCACAAATGCTTTGCTGCATACCTGATATTGTTGTTATACAATTATTGTAACGAGTATATACGAATTATTGTTGTTATACAATTATTGTAACGAGTGGTTATTTCAGTCAAAGTTGCTCTTCTATCAGCTTGAATCAGTCGGCCCATTCTCCTCTGACCTCTAGCATCAGCAAGGCATTTTCGCATACTGGATGTTTTTCCCTTTTCACACCATTCTTTGTAAACCCTAGAAATGGTTGTGCGTGAAAATCCCAGTAACTGAGCAGATTGTGAAATACTCAGACCGGCCCGTCTGGCACCAACAACCATGCCACGCTCAAAATTGCTTAAATCACCTTTCTTTCCCATTCTGACATTCAGTTTGGAGTTCAGGAGATTGTCTTGACCAGGACCACACCCCTAAATGCATTGAAGCAACTGCAATGGGATTGGTTGATTAGAAAATTGCGAGAAATGAGAAATTGAACAGGTGTTCCTAATAATTGTATAATTGTAAAATTGTAAATAAATGATAATTGTAATGATCATTTGTAAATGATAATTTATAATAAAAATAAATGCATTTTTATTAGTGGTCTCAGACCTTTGGAAGCCACTATACCTTGGAAGCCACACTGGCATATGCAGCAACAAATGCCCTTCTCTCTTCTTTTCTCACACACATTTATATTCTCCATCTGTCGTGCATGATAATGCATGTGGTTTTGTGACATGTTTCTATCTGACACAAGGTCACCCATTTCATTCTTCCCACAAACCTCTTGCACGTTTCACATAGGAAGTAGCATCTAGTGTGGTATTAAGCCACTTCCTCCATGCAACAACTATCTATTAGAGACAGACACCACTGAAAAGTAACACACCCACACCCACTCAATACAGCAACACGTGTTTGACCAGTCAAAACACTCTTTATATTAATGATGCTATAATTATGGCTATTTATTGCAAAGCTCCTGCTAGGGTGAGATTGTTTAATTGAACTTCATCTCAAGAACAATTTAATTACCAAGACGCACAAATCTCATTTGATATAACAGACCAAACCACAGATAAATAAGAAATCAAGGAGCAACACGTAGCATCCAAGTTCACAGCAGTGCACAGGAAAAGAAATGTAGATTAGAAGGTAGGAGGAGGTGGAATATGTAAACATATACAGAAGAGCTAAAATAGGACGGTCCTCACCAGTTCAACTGATCCATAGTGTTTCCGGCTGAACTCTCCTCTCCTGCACCCAAGATCCTCTGATGCTGAGCTGCAAAACAGAGCAAATAACAATTCAAACTGATTTCATGATGTTTAACGACAAACAATATGATCTTTTGATTCTCTTGGAAAGAATTGTTGAATGTCTGTATGTTTTACGCTTATAAGACAATCTTATTGTAAATATGGTTTCTTATATGCGTTGCTATTTGACTCATCAAACACACAGAGCATATAGACACAGCATTTTAGTTTCAATGCCAGAAACCTGCATTCCAAAAAGTAGAAGCCCCGCCCACTCAAGTTTCCACACTTTTCGAGTGAGGTTGTTTCAGATTATTAGAGCGAGAACCACATGCTCAGTGACTCAGCTGACAACTAGACATCACACATCTTCCCAAAAAGAGGATCTCTCTCATTGAAACCACTTCACAGGAAGACCATAAATGCACTAAAGGTGTGCCAATTCTGTGCCACTACTAGCAAATGTGGTAATGTTTTTAAACAGGTTTTCCAAATTTCCCCTGTCAATAAGTATGGCCCACAAGCACAGAACTATCACTTGCCCTATCAAATCGATGGAGGTGCCTTTTGATAGCAATAAAAATGTTTTATAAGCAATTGTTTTTTAAACAAAGTGTGTGCATTCCATTTATGGAGTCACATTAAAGTTTTATTTCCAGCTATTATTGCAAATATAAACTAGTATAAACAAGTATATTAAATAGTTTTATTTGAAAGGAAATACACCTTTAAATAATATATATTTAAAGGAAAACAATATATATATTGCATCAATTCACAGAAATTCAATTTGGCCAACTGAAAAATGTAGACGTGATCAGTCACAAGAAAATTTTCAATTGGAGACCTGAATTGTTTTTACAGTGATAATATATATATATATATATATATATATATATATATATATATATATATATATATATATATATACAACCCCAAATCAGAAAAAGTTGGGACAGTATGGAAAACGCAAATAAAAAACAAAAGAAGTGATTTCTAAAATTACTTTGACTTGTATTTCATTGCAGACAATATGAACACAAAATATTTCATGTTTTGTCTGGTCAACTTCATGTCATTTGTAAATATGCATCCTTTCCTGTCATTCAGACCTGCAACACATTTAAAAAAAAGTTGGGACAGGAGCAATTTAGGGCTAGTAATGAGGTAAAATGGTTAAATAATGATGTGATTTGAAACAGGTGATTGTAATTATGATTTGGTACAAAAGCAGCATCCAAGAAAGGTCTAATCCTTTAGGAGCAAAGATGGGCCGAGGATCGCCAGTTTGCCAACAAATACGTGAGAAAATTATTGAAATGTTTAAAAACAATGTTCCTCAAAGAAAGATAGGAAGAGATTTGGATATTTCACATTCAACAGTGCATAACATAATTAAAAGATTCAAGGAATCTGGAGGAATTTCAGTGCGTAAAGGACAAGAGCGCAAGCCTAAGCTGAACAACCGTGATCTCCGATCCCTCAGGCGGCACTGCATCAAGAATCGTCATTCATCTATAAGCGATATCACCACATGGGCTCAGGACTACTTTGGCAAACCTTTGTCAAGTACCACAATACGTAGTTACATCCACAAATGCCAGTTAAAACTGTACTGTGCCAAAAGGAGGCTTCTATGTTAACAGTGTCCAGAAGCGCCGTCGACTTCTCTGGGCTCGGAGGCATCTGGGATGGACCATCAAACAGTGGAAACGTGTACTGTGGTCAGATGAATCAGTATTTTTTGGGAGGAATGGACGCCGTGTGCTCCGGACCAAAGAAGAAAAGAATCATCCAGACTGTTACCAGCAACAAGTCCAAAAGCCAGGGTCTGTCATGGTATGGGGTTGTGTCAGTGCCCTTGGCAAAGGTAACTTGCACTTCTGTGAAGCCACCATTAATGCTGAAAAGTACATAGAGATTTTGGAGCATAATATGCTGCCTTCAAGAAGACATCTTTTCCAGGGAAGTCCATGCATATTTCAACAAGACAATGCAAAACCACATTCTGCACACATTACAAAGTCCTGGCTGTGGAGGAAGAGGGTACGGGTACTTGACTGGCCTGCCTGCAGTCCCGACCTGTCTCCAATAAAGAATGTGAAGCGCAAAATGCGACAACGAAGACCCCGTACTGTTGCCCACATTAAGACTTGTTTGCAGGAAGAATGGGACAAAATTACACCTGAAACACTTCATCACTTGGTGTCTTCAGTCCCTAAACGTCTTTTAAGTGTTGTGAAAAGGAATGGCAACATTACAAAGTGGTAAATGCTTTACTGTCCCAACTTTTTTTTAAATGTGTTGCAGGAAAGGATGCATATTTACAAATGACATGAAGTTGACCAGACAAAACATGAAATATTTTGTGTTCATATTGTCTGCAATGAAATACAAGTCAAAGTAAATTTAGAAATCACTTCTTTTTTTTTTTTTTTTGCGTTTTCCATACTGTCCCAACTTTTTCTGATTTGGGGTTGTATATATATATATATATAATCTCTGACCAATCACATAGCCGAATCTGCCGTTTTGTCCGACAAAGCAGTCAGGAGAGTTAGGAGATTAAGGTTGGTGGACTTGAACTTGGAAAAACGGTGTGTACTGATGTCTTTGTCTTAATTTTTTCATTTATTTTAGTGTTCATTCATGTTTATGTCATGCTTATCAATGAACTAGAAGGAAGAGATGATCGGTTCACGAGCAGCTTTAACTGAGGCGCTACAGCGATCATGACACATTAAAGAACCACAAAACGCTATTTATTGTTTAAATTTCTTTAAAAAATTACCATTTCAAAGTTGAGACTTTGTTTCATATCAAAAGCAACCTTCTGTCCTGTCTGTCGGCACGTTGTTCTCTTTGCTCCCCGATGTATTTTCTCTATGTAAGAACATGTGTGTGGTGTGAGAGCGCCATGGCTTGTCAGAAATAGCAACAGTAACTAAAGGGGGCGGCGGATCTTTGCGAACGGTCAATTGGGACGCAGCAGGGCAAGTACACATCAAAACTACTGTCCTGGTGCATGTTCAAAGCTCAAACCAGTGCGCAACATTTTGCTACGGTTTCCGGTTGAACGTCATGTTTCCTGGAAACAGTGTGCAACGGGTTTGAGATGCGTTTTCTCTCGTTTGGTGGGTGTGTCAAAAATGTCAGCCCAATCAGCAACATGTATATAAACCATGCGGTATTAAAGGATTAGTTCACTTTTAAATAAACTTTTGCTGATAATTTACTCACCCCCATGCCATCCAACATGTCCATGTCTTTCTTTCTGCAGTCAAAAAGAAATTAAGGTTTTGGATGAAAACAGTCCAGGGGTTTCCTCCATATAATGGACTTCAATGGGCTCCAAACGGTTCAAGGTCCAAATGACAGTTTCAGTGCAGCTTCAAAGAGCTTTAAACAATACCAAACGATGAATAAGGGTCTTATCTAGCGAAACGATCAGTTTCTGCGAGAAACCGAGCAGTATTTATGCTATTATTTTACCTCTTAACAGACGAACGTGATCATCTCTGAGCTCAGCCATTACTTCCGCTAAGTGGGGTCAAAATAGATCGTGGTCATAGATGTATACGTAGATACCTCATTAGCGCTTGCACTGATCAGTATAATGAGGCATCTACGATCGATATGTCTATGACCACGATCGGAATTTGACCTCACTTAGCGGAAGTACTGGCTGTGCTCAGAGATTATTACGTTCGTCTGAAAAGAGGTAAAATAATAGCATAAATACTGCTCGGTTTCTCACAGAAACTGATCGTTGCGCTAGATAAGACCCTTATTCATCATCTGGTGTCGTTTAAAGCCCTTTGAAGCTGCACTGAAACTGTCATTTGGACCTTGAACCGTTTGAAGTCCATTATATGGAGAAAAACCCTGGACTGTTTTCATCCAAAACCTTAATTTATTTTCGACTGCAGAAAGAAAGACATGGACATCTTGGATGGCATGGGGGTGAGTAAATTATCAGCAAAAGTTTATTTAAAAGTGAACTAATCCTTTAAAGAGACAGCTCACACAATGGGTCCAAGTAAAGTCATTTACAAATGTGTCCGCTGGCATATCAACATGATTATGTAGTTTATATTTTTAGCTTCATTGCAAGGCAAGTTTATTTATATACCAAATTTTATGCACAATGGTAATTAAGTGCTTTACATAAAAATGAGAAAGAAAATACAAGGTATTTAAAATTATTTTTAATTATAATTGATTACCAGGAGATAAAAAAGTTAATTAAATGGGATGGGGATGTTCTCTTTTATTCTGGACGGCATGGGCAATGATTGCATGTATTTTGCAGTATTAAACACGTATTTATAGCGATTTCATCAGGTTCCTCAAGAAGAACACAAAGAATGGCCTTCTCAGCTGCCATAGTTGCAACTCTTGCATCATCAGAACAGGGTGTTCAACGCAACACCGTTTCCGTTTTTGCAACGTTTTGTCGGGGCTGAATGCAGCCCTGATTTGGTCCATTAACCCCTGTCAGCCATTGGCTAGACAAATACATAGCCCCTCCCTAAAACTAATACCATTGGTTGAGCCAGTGTTGCTATGTCAGGTTGAGATGCTGAGATGATTACTGTAAACAAAACAAAAAATCCATCATAAGAGCAACAGTGTTTACTTTTCAGAGGCATCAACCTACAAATGTCTTACTTATCGATAAACTGGGATATGAAAAAGTATTAAAAAAATACAAACACCACCTTTAATAACACTGCTGTTTTAGCTAACTACTTGTGATTTTGGCTAATGCAGTACTCATCAAAATATTTTCTTTTTCATAATATTTGCCTTATCGAAGGCAGCATCTCCTTTGACTGAGGTTTAAACTATTTATATGCTGAGCCACATGAACGCTTACATTTATTATAGCCATTTCACTTCAAGTGCAATGTAAATAGTGCATGTGAGCAAACACATTTCCTCTGTGTGAGGGCTATCATTATGTTTCCATTAGTGCAGAATGCAGCTATAATGTCTTTACTAACAACAGAAGAGATGTACTGCGCATGTCATGGATGCATACATTACAGGCTGATAAGTTATAGCCCGGTGGAATCTGCAGACATTGTTCGCATTTTTTAGATGATTTTTATAGATTTAAATATGGTAAAATGTGTTTAACTACTCTTATTTGTAGCTAAAAGCATTATGAAAGTAGCCAAAATATTTAATAAAATAAATAACAAATTAAACACTGAATTCTGCAGATCCCGTGTGGCCATAATTATATGCAATGTTAAAATTGCAAGTGCACATGCATTCTTTGATTATGTAGCTTCATAAGAAGTTTGCACCTCATTGCCTATGCACCTCTGCACCTCTGCTATGCACTATGTAATGGCGCTCAGATGGGGGAAGGGAGATGGTTAATTGAAAGAGGGGAAAAAATGAAATGAGATAAAAGGTTGACTTCAGAAATGGCCTCGTAATCCTGTCAGAATGACCCACTGTTGAATTACAGTCAGTTACTCGAAGCATATCTTGACTAAGAGCATTTAAAGGCAAATGCAAGGGATTCAGGAGAACACTAAAAAGAAAGGAGTGGCTCATCATTAGATGATCTACTGTGCCTCGGGGTTGAAAGAAAGCTGCTTTACTAAATTCAGAAACACTACCCTGGAGGACAAAACAATTAGCTGAGGACATAATTAACATCTTAAGATGCAGAACGTCTTATTGTTTCATTCATATCTTCAAACAAACCTTTGATTGTCGCTTATGATTGAATAGCTCTGTTGACAAAAAGAATAATCTGAAACATGAGATTATCCTAAAAATGGTAGTGGAAAAGAAATCCTAAATGGTAGTGCACCGGCAGAAGACCGCGTTTGCGATTATGATAGCCTAATGATGACAGCAACAGCATGACATAATTAGCGTGTCCATTACCCTGAGAAACCAAATACGGTCAAGTTTGTTCACAGTAATCACTCCTTTTATGCATCTGCAATAATAATTTAGTGATAATGATCTGGCATGATATCATGTTTCTAATAATGCAGAGCTCAATGCCTCAGACATTTTCAGACCACGCATCTCTGATGTCTTGCCATATGACAGAAGAAAAGGTTACAAGTGAAGCTGACACAGACAGTCTGACAACGAACGTTTAACATCACAATCATTATAGGAAAAAAATTGCCCTCCGAGCTCCAACTTTCTTATTATGCGCCAACACTGCTGTAGAAAAAGCAATGGCACTGTTAGTAAAACAGATTAGTATAATTAAACCAACACTAACTGCAGCAAGAGTTCAGGGAACTTGCCTTATGAGAATATACGTCATCAATCTAGATAACAGATATAATCACATACAATATTGGAGAGAAATAATGGCACTTATTTTAACTGAAAGATGAACACATTGCAGATACACAACTTAAAAGTATTTTTTTCTGGGATTTATGGTGATAATTCAGTAGCAGGCTAGCTCTACAGTTACAGTATATGAATTATATGGAGAGTTCGAAGTGGCCTGGCTATGTGTAGCTAGTAGCCTATTGTTGTGTTGACACATGATCTGTCATTCTGTGCCAGGTGTTATGTGTGGGTTTGTTTTGTAAAAAAAAAAAAAAAAATATTCTGTTACTTTAAAAGATGTGTGATACACTTCTGTTGCGTTTAGTTGGGAAATGTCAACAGGTGGATTTGTGGTTTGTTTTGTCCTGTAGCCTACTCATCGGAGGTCACATTCGTTCTCATGTAAATAATTGCAGAGTGACATCACACTCACCTCAAATTACCGCAGATTCGCTGCGGTGTTCATATCACCTCCTGATATGGTTACAAATGCCTCAGTCACAACACTTTACCACAAGAAATACACAACTGTCTTACAATGACCAGCAAATCAATATTTAGGTCGTTCCTATTTTCTTTCATATTTTAATCAGAGAAAACATGTTTACGGTGACACCACCGTGGCGCATGGATGTCCATTCTACCGAGGCATTCGCATGAATAATTGGCCGTTTTTCCAGTAGCCTATAACCCACTACACAGTGGGAAAGTCTAAAACACTGTGTTTCATCAGGACTGTATGCTATAGGCTAAGAAAAAACGGTGTCGTTTTCCTCTTTCCCACCTGAATTGAATTCGAACAAACAGTTGCGATGCAAAGACTTGTGGACTGTACAAATATTACTGCGGTGCTGAAGAGAAATAAGAGCGCAGCTTCTTTTTAAAGGGACAGTTCACACAAAAATGAAAATTCTGTAATACTCTTTTGTTTAAAACCTGCAGGCCTGTACTTCTGAACACAGAATGAGACGCTAAACTAAACGAGCTCTGTCTGCTGACTTTCACCGCATATTTCCATACAATGAAAGTGATGATGACTGACTGTCATTCTTTAGCTACATCTGACGGGGGGGAAAGTCATACGGGGTTTGGAACAATATGAGGGTGAGTAAATGACAGATTTTTTAGGTTAAGTATCCCTTTAAGACTACCGCAACATTATTAACACACACACACACACACACACACACACACACACACACACACACACACACACACACACACACACACACACACACACACACACACACACACACACACACACACACAGTTAGCATAATTAATGAATTAATGATAATAAAATAATAATTTAAATATCAGTTTGTAAAAAGAAAAATTAATGATTCACATTGGAAGTGCCTCTAATATAGCCTATTGATTGATCACTCCTGGGAGGGTGCCGCTTGTTGCACGTTGAAATGAGATGTGTTGAGCTATATAACCCCTGATACTGCTGCAATGACTGTGTCAGAATAACCTCCACAGACCAACATCTGATATGAAATATATCATTTGAAATGCTTTACCGTTGGTTGAAACTCAACAGTTTGTTCGCTGCAGGGTCTGCAGCGCTCATGGCCCCATGCGATGTAATTCTCTCCCGCAGTCCAAGTTCTTCTGCCTCTCGCCTTTTTCTCTTAGTCTTCTCTTTCAAAGAGACAGATTAGTAAGCATAATTTCCCCTACAGCTGCGCGTGCTGCTGTACCCTTTCATTGCGTTGCCGTTTTAGTAGGCTATTGGTAATAGTCCCTTTTTTAATGCACCTGATGGACGCAGCGGTTAGATTCATATGGACACACAGGACACACCTCGCGCGTAACTGAACATTCAAGAAACAGATTCTCATGGACTGGAGTCCCCTCACGGCCGCGCGCCGTGCTCGTGACCGAGAAAGTCAGGTGGGGGGGGGGGGGGGGGGGGGGGGGGGGGGGCATGTCAACCGCATATTCTCTTTGCGTTGCTAAAGCAGACCCGTTGCAAAATGATAAAAGACGAGAACATATTGAAGTAGCCTATAAATAAGCAGCAACTGACACAACACATCATCAGGGTAACACACATGACACTAAATGAATGCTATAAATCAAATAATTTAAAAGCACTCCGATGCAAACAACATGGCTAATTAAAGAAAAACTTTTACAATAACATCCAAATAAATGTGATGGTTGATTCATACAGTGAATTCTCATGCTAAGGCGACTCATACATAATTTATATGTGCCTATTAAAAATACAGGTTAATTGTAGCCTAACAATAATTTACCCTGAAAGCCTATTTTGCTCTCTCTCTCTCTCTCTCTCTCTCTCTCTCTCTCTCTCTCTATCTCTCTCTATCTCTCTCTCTCTCTCTCTCTCTCTCTCTCTCTCTCTCTCTGTCTCTCTCTGGGTCTCTCTCTCTCTCTCTCTCTCTCTCTCTCTCTCTCTCTCGCTACGCACACACACACACATACAATAACACTTGGTGAAATATTTGAATTGGAATATTTCATTGCCTTTGTGGCAAAGTGATTTAAAGGGTGAAAGATTATTATTAATTGAGTGCATTCACTGAAATACTGAGCATCTTTTGATTAGCAAAATATCCTTCCATGCCTGTTAGTTTTGCTGTCAACATCAACATTTTGAGCGTTGCATATGGTGTGTTGAACGGCATGTAACGGTAGGCTACCCGAGATCATCAAGCTGTAGAGCCAGGCAGCTTCTCATTATGACACTCATTTATATTAGTAAGATTCAGGCTTGCATGATTTTAAATTATGTCACAACTGGTGACTGTGACTTAAAACTGCTTCATCGTGGTAAAGGAATAACTGTTGTCGCCAGCTCTGTATGCAAACACACGTCACACCGTAATTTTTCCACTATTTCAAAAGGCAGCGCATTAGTCATATGTGTTTGCATGCATGCGAGATGTGAATGTGTGCATGTTTTGACATCTGTCTCCAAGGACGCTGTACACTTTGCATTCACAAAATGCAACAAAAAAAAACCACTAATGAAAAGCATCCCTCCTGCTGTTTATGTGTTTCTAGACAGTGTTTTTGCCCTTATGATCTCATAACCTTCATTCTTCTTCCCACTGCCCCAGGTCTATCCATAATCCTCCTGTCTACCACAGAAGTGAGGGACGCAATGAGGTCATTGTTCACACAATAACCTTTTCTTCTCATTTAATCTCTCTCTTGACTCATCCTCACTGTCTGATGATGTCACACACTCAGACACATCTGCTTGCCTGTTCTGTTCATTATACACCTGCAGAGCATATAACTGTTTCAATGCTAGAGATTTAGCGAGACAGAGAGAAAGACTTGCGTATATTAAAGAATATAAGAATCCTGAGATATGTAATAGTAAGTGAGCAGAGATTCATTTCAGACTGTTTATTACTCTTCATAATTATTACTAGCAGAACAGCATGTTATTAGCCAAACCAAGGCACGCAGTAAACAGATTCCAACACAAAAGTAACATAAGCAGCAAGTATGGTATGTAAGACCCTCCCTGATGACATCACAAGTAATGGAATGATTGGGAAGAGGTAATGAATAGATTTGGAAACCTAGAAATAAAATTGGGATGTGTGATAAAAATATGTGTCGTATGGGTAACCCTTTACAATAAGGTTGTATTAGTTAACATTAGTTAATGCATTAGTTAACATGAACTAACCATGAACAACACCTCTGTTCAACATTAGTTAATCTTTGTTAATGCTAGTTAATATAAATCCAGCTGTTCATGGTTTGATCATGTTAGTTCACAGTGCATTAACTAATGTTAGCAAGATTTTAATAATGCATTAGTAAATGTTGAAATTAACATTAACAAAGATTAATAAAGGCTTTATACGTGCAGTTCATTATTAGTTCATGTTAACTAATGTAGTTAACTAATGAACCTTATTGTAAAGTGTTACCGTTTTATGTGATATTATTCGTAAGATGATATTTTGAAGGGTAAGGACAACATAGTAGAATTAGTTATTAATTGAATTCATTTATAAAGGACATTGAATTACTTCAAAGAAATCCTCTCTTGGAGCACTGAAAACAAAGTTACAAAATAACTGTACATTTTGTTCTGGAAACGGATGAACGGAAGAAAATCAAACCATTTACAATTTGAAGCATGCATGTGGTGTTTGTGTGCTGAAGGGTTTGTTTTCAGGTGTGTGTGTGTGTGCACAGGCTTTTGTGTGTGTTTGTAACCTAAACTCTTTTGTCTCGAGGCTTGTGGGTATTATAGCACCAAATGAAATGTGCGGTTGAGCACCTCATTGTCAACATAAGAGTTCAAATTACAGGTGCAGTAATCACATACACGTCCACACACACTACAAATATTACAAAACAGAAACCATAATGACAATTTTTTTCACGCAAAATCCAGATGCTAATGACTATAAACAACAGACAGGTGCACGGTTGTCACATTAGAAACAGCTAGTCTTTGAAAAATTCAGCACACGATTACAGAGAGAACAACAGCATTCATCACACATTGGCTCTTCCAGCTAAATAGTACATTAGACAGGGCTGTGTTTGTGTCCTTGCTAAAGAGCTATGCTTTGCATGTGTGGAAGAGTGAAGCAACTGAATACTGAAGCAGATCAAACTTTCAAACTATGCAGCATGCAAACACATTATTCTCTTCATAACATGTTTAGTATAGGCCTACTTCATAAAAACTTTAATTTCAGTTTTTTACAATTGCTATGGAAATTTTTCAATACTTTTAACAATTTTCCTAAACTCTTAACGCAGTTAGCACAACATCTGTCTGTGTAGGCTATACTATTAAACACATTTATTGTTGCTTTTACACAAAATTCATACAGTTAACACAAATTTAAAATGCTTGAATGTCTTTTACATACAAGTTCAACCAAGACCAAAACAATGGATTTTTACTGCCAAATTTACAAATACATTCACACTGTATGTCAGAACAGATAACACCTTGTTCTAAACACTAACCTTATAGGCTAATGTTAAGGTAAACAACTGTTTATATTGTGATATATCTTGTGTATATATATCCACTGTATTTTATTCCATTGTTACTGAGTGGCATAGTGGCATTATCCAGAATTTTCAAGAAACCAACAGGTAGGATATTGTATAAGGGCTTCTCCTACAGCAAAGTGTAAATAATTTTACCATGTATTACAGTGACTGTATGCCTCTGGTCCCTAACTGTATTTAATCTAAGGATTCAACGTCTACCTCCCTCAGGGGGCAGAGGAAACCTCCTAAATGAAGAACAGGAACTTGTTATTGTCAACATGGTGATTGCTGATAATGAAATAAAACTGAAGGGCATTCTATAAAGCTACTCTGAGATGGGTCATTCATTTTTTTTATAGACTTTTTGCAGCAAAAGAAACAAAATGCATGCATTTACTAAACCCAACAAAACAAAAATGTGGACAGGCTTCTAAAGACACAATCTATGATCAATAAAATATACTGTCTATTGTATAAGGGCAGACCTGACACATAAAATAATGCAGTTTCTGTAATTCCATCTAGTGTTAGTATTTTTATAACATTGTGCTATGATTGACTAAATGTTCCTGTTGGAAGAGAACATGTGTTAGGGTTTTAGTGAATTATTGTATTTTGAAAATTAGTTTTGGAGTTTAGTTTACAATGTGTAATTTTAAGCATTTTAAGCATTAACCGTTTTGGCAATTGTGTGATGTAGGTGTGTTGTGCGTGAAAGGTCCCGTTCTTCGTGATCCCATTGTTCAAACTTTAGTTAGTGTGTAATGTTGCTGTTAGAGCATAAATAATACCTGTAAAATTATAAAGCTCAAAGTTCAATGCCAAGCGAGATATTTTAATTAACAGAAGTTCCCTTTCAAAGCCTACAGCGAACGGCTGGCTTGGACTACATCCTGGTACTTCCTACATAAATGACGTCAGTAGAACAGTAGAACAGACTAAACAGAAAAAGGGGGCGTGGTCTTGTTGCTGTCCCACGTGGAGAAGAGGACGGTCGTGGAGAAAAGGAAGTGCTGCGTTTCAGTGTGTTTTTCGCCATGTCGTCGAGACGCTGTTATTTTCATCCCAGAGTCAAATCACCTTTGTTTGTCTTTCACAGGGACGCTGTAGAGATCATTGAGCGCATAGCCGCATACATCTCCCGTTAAGAGGCGTGACCTTTCCGTACAACGTGCACTAAGCTGCTGTCGAATCACAACACAGGAACCGCTGGCACAATCAGAACTTGTTACGTATTTCTGAAGGAGGGACTTCATAGAATCAAGGAACTCATCAGGCCGTTTTTAGGACAGTGAAAACAGCGGTGTACAGATAAGTAAATTGTGTGAAAAATACTGTGTTTTTTTACACGCGAAACATGAACACATGTTATATTGGACACTGTTAACACAATCAAAGCTTCAAAAAAACACGAAGAACGGGACCTTTAAGAGTTTAGGAAATTTGTTAAAAGTATTGAAAAAAAAAATGTCATAGCGATTGTTAAAAACTGTAGCGTTTTTATGACATTGTGCTATGATTGACTAAATGTTCCTGTTGGAAGAGAACATGTGTTAGAGTATTTTTATTTTTAAAATTAGTGTTGGAGTTTAGTTTACAAAGTGTGATTTTGAGCATGAAATTAACCTTTTTGGCAATTGTGTGTTGTAGGTGTGTTAAAGGGGTGGTGAACTGAGAAATCAACTTTCCCTTTCCTTTCTGATAACTTTGTTGTAAGTCAAAGAAAAGCTTTTATTGACACCAGGCCCAGAAAACACTCGATCTCAGAATATGTCGACCACTGATGTCATAGAATGCAGAAACACCACCTCAACAGATAAATATGTACGCCTGCTTCTGTAGCCCCGCCCACCGACTCGTGGAGCTAAACAGATTGCGCCACCGAGCAATAAACATGCTGGTTCCAGCTCACGTGCGTAAGACATTACGCGTTTGTTCCTTCATTTCACTGCAGAATCGTTTGTTAACAAGATACAGGTCGAGACTGGATTTGCAGGCATATTGAGATTAAAACAAAATGCTGTGCCTTCTATATTGGATCCGACAGGAACAGTGCAACACACTTATGTGAGTAAAACATGTTTTTTATACAGTATGTGTTAGTATTGCATTGTTACAGATCGTTTGAAATCTATTGATTACAAACCTTAGCACGCGGTCACAGGCTGGAGAATCCTCTTTTTGAAGTGTTATTTCTTCATTCGTGATCATACTCGGACTTGTAACGTTATGGGCCAGTGCTCGGACTTGACTTTGTTTTTTTGTTTTTTTACAGTTTTTCTCAATTGTTTACACACAAATACTGGTACTTGAGACACAATGACCACAACATTAACCAATTCTGCTCAACTACAAGCACAATTCCTGCTTTACACTCAAATTGCAGTTCTAAAACACACTTTTTTCAAAACACTACACACATTTCTCTGCATTTGGCACATGCAGAAAATATCTTGTTTTCACAAGGAATACACTGCCATTCAAATATGCACACTGACTCATCACATGGGCAAACACCTGTCACACGGTTTTACAATTAGCAAACAGAGCTTTAGCATAAAAGGGCAACAGAGCTCTTCTGTTTTGGAGCAGCATAGTTTTAGTTTTATTTTTTTTACAAATTTTTAAATTCTTCTGTTGTTTTGTATGTAGACCACTGTATGTGCAACTTTGTGTTGGTTGGGATGTACCTAGTGTACATTATTTTTGTGGGAAAAATAAAATATATTTGCTACCGTGTATTTTTGCGTTCTGAGTATAAAAACAAAACTCTCAAATATTTTACAACACACTTATGTATGTACCGTCTGTAGTAAGTGTAACACTGAACCAAAAAAAGACCTAAGTCATTATGATGAATGGAGAAGAAGTGTTTTCCATTCATCATAGTGTTTTACAGTGAGCACATCAGTGTTCAACTGGTTCTTATAAATGCCTATTCATATGATGGTTTGTGTGTCATTTGAAAACAAAATACCATTTTGAGAAGAAATAACATTGTTTTGAATGTAAAGTTTCATTTTGCAGGAGAATTGAGGGGTTTTGCTCATCGTGTGTGTGTTTTTTTATTTGTGTGAAGAGTTCTGAGAGTATGAGGCATGCTTTCAAAAAATGTGTGTAAACAATCGAGAAAAACTGTAAAAGACCAAAGTCCCAGGGCTATGTGTTTTTCAGACGGGCTACCAAAACGTATCACCGGCCTGCCGACGGGCTATCTTAAATAGTGAAAAAACATTCCTTTCTTGTGCGCGCACGTGTGTGTGTGTGTGTGTGTGTTGTGTGTACACGGTTTGCGGTTATATTCACTGATCGGGCAGGCCAAGTAATAAAAAAATAATGTTTTTGAATGTAAAAACCACGCAAACGTCATAAATTGACCTCAGACAACAGTATACATTTAAAAAAAAAAGCCAGTTCATGACCCCTTTAAGAGTTTAGGAAAACTGATAAAATATTGAAAAAATCGCTGATTGTAAAAAAGAAAACTGTAAATGGGTTTTGTTTCACAGTCCTCTTCAGGGTTTTTTCTACCACATCTTTTCCTGCAATTACCTTTTGTGTCTTGCCCTCCTTGTGCAAGGTGTCAATGGTCGTCTTTTGGACAACTATCAAGTCAGCAGTCTTCCCCATGATTGTGTAGCCTACAGAACTAGACTGAGAGACCATTTAAAGGCCTTTGCAGGCGTTTTGAGTTAATTAGCTGATTAGAGCGTGGCACCAGGTGTCTTCAATATTGAACCTTTTCGCAATATTCTAATTTTCTGAGATACTGAATTCTGGATTTTCCTTAGTTTTCAGTTATAATCATCAAAATTAATAGAAATAAACATTTGAAATATATCAGTCTGTGTGTAATGAATGAATATAATATACAAGTTTCACTTTATGAATGGAATTAGTGAAATAAATCAACTTTTTGATGATATTCTAATTATATGACCAGCAACTGTATAGTAATCACACTTTTGTTAATGTTTTAAAACTCTTAAGAAGTATAGGTAAAAAGTTAAAAAGTAATACTTTCAGAATGTAAAACTTTCATTTATTGACAGTAGAAAAATTACTCCCCAACGTTCTGACATCCATTGATTGAATTGAACAAAAGCGCACACCTGCCTAGCCTCCATTTACACATCAACAATAGGCCTACCTGTTCGCTATTCAAAAACTCGGCCCAAAACGTTCTAAATAAAAAATGAAATGTTAGAAACCTCAGTGTTAAAGAATTTGCACAGAGGTTGTGGTTATTATTGACAGCAATGCAAGTATTTAGATTGTGAGTAAATTTCACATGTAAAGAGGACATTTGCATTCTGTAGAGGAATTACAGGCACAGCAGCATGAAATTTAACCCTTTTAATGCATGAATTATGATAACCTCATTATGGATTTTTTTTTCCTATGCGTTTTATTATTCTTAGGGCATGCAAAAAAATGTACACATATTTTTCAAAGAGATTTTCAGATGTCCACTTGAGTGGACAGTATGTGTTTTTAGTTTTAACTGAAGAGATAGTAAATTTAAAATAATACAGTATTTTAAACAGTAATAACACCGCAATATTGTGTATATTTAACAAATCAATTAATAAAATTATATAAAATCGTGTGAAAACAATCAGATTACGTTTTGACGTAAAGACTAAAGTAATTACAAGTAACGTGCATTATGTAATCAGATTACTTTTTTGATGTTACGAGTAAAGTAAGGCATTACAAGTAACATGCATTGTGCAACAAGCAACTGTAACGTTAATCCACTGAAGGCAAGTTGTAGTGAACCCAAGTGCAGTTTATTTACAATGTGAACAGATACGACACAAGCGATGAGTTGACTTGAAACAGACTAGTAGGGATGGCTGATGCGAAACTGACGTTTCGGCACTTTGTCAAGATCCCGAAGCGCAGATGTTTCGAAACACTGCTCCGAACTGTGATTCGAAACACCCATGTCACGTGACTATGGCTAAATGAAGCTTCAAGTGCTTCAAATTTCATCATGTGGTGCCTGTCGAAACTGTGTTTGATTGAAAAGGGCATCTGTATGAACCTAATTCCCCACAGTTTAAAAGAGAAGTTAATCCATCTTCACCTTGTGGGTTTTTGTGAGAGGAGAGAGATTTTGTGATAGCAGTGACTTTGTGATAATGAATTGTCCCTCATTTGTATGTACTTGCTAAAAAATATTTGTGCATGCCAGCAAAAAGTGTCCCTTGTGAGAGGATTTTTTCAAAGGCTGGAGAAATGATATGTAAAAAAAGTTATGTTATTTATTATAAATGTTATTTATTTTATTAACCAAAAAAACTATAGTTATTCACAATGTGGACGCTACAGGTTACAAAACCAAGATCACGCTGTTGTCTTTTTTTTTTACATGGATCATTGTCAAGATTATTTCAGATCAACACATGCAAGTGCCACTTCGCCGTAGAGACAGGTGTCGGATTGATTCGAAGCTTCAAAACAATATGGCACATTTGCACCAACTGTTTCAATGCTTCACTAAGCCTCAGTCTGCCCATCATTACAGACTAGAACAGACTTGACTAAACCATGACAGACACTCACCAACAGCGGGTTACAGGGAACAATAGTCAACAAGGACACATGGCAAACATGAGGGCTTAAATACACAAAGACTAATGACTAAAGGGGGTCGCACACCAGACGCAAAGCTCAAATGTAATATAAAACCTTGAAATGGCGCGGCAGGATTTTGAACAACTTCCTGAGTCGTAGCTGGGCGCCGCGGACACTCAATGTGTTCGAATAAAGACGTGGCGCGGCGCTGAGCTTCGTGTCCAGTGTGCGACCCCCTTAAACAAGACACACCTGTGAACAATAAGGACAATGAACCAATGACAGAACTGAACTGAGAACACATGACTAAAACAACCAATGAGAACATAACACATGAGGACAAGGGAATCACATGACAACCAGGAAGACATTAATAAAACCCAAACACACTAGACATTACAGCAACATGCACTACGTAATCAGATTACTTTTTAATCAAAAAAAAAAAAAAAACGACATACACTGGCTTGCCACTTGGTGGCATGTGGCAATGTAAAGGATGATGCACTAGGGTCCACTGTAGAGGTTGATGTGCAACTATGAATCCGTGCATATGCAAGAAAATGGTTTTTGAATAGTCCACTGTAGTGATCTCTAGAGCCCGACCGATATATCGGCCGATATTAGACATTTTCCAAACTATTGGTATCTGCATTTATGATAATGAAAAAAATTAAAAATGAAAAAAAAAAAAAAAAACACCGGACGAAACACCGCTCAACCACATTATGAGTGTTGGCGTTTCATAGTTTGTCCACCAGAGGGCACTCTACAACGTGCAGGTTGGCAACACAGCTGATTCAGCTGAGTCATGCGCACTGGAACATTCACAACAGATCATCCGTGAAGTGCATGGTAAGGTGGCAACTGTCAGGATACATGCATTGCTTGAATAACAATTAAAAGAACATCCCCATCAGTTCTCTTAACTCAAATAAGCATTACAAAATTCGTGACTGCCAAGTCCAGTTTTGTTGTTACATGTAAGCCAAGCAGTGCCGCCGCTCCCATTACGCGCATCACGCACTGCGCGTAGGGCGCCAAGTGCTCAGGGGGGCACCACAAGAAAATGCTCTCTCCACAATGATTGAAAATGGTTTGTGGTAGCTTGATGGATGGAATTAAAAGAGTGCATGTAAAGGAATAAGCAAGTTGACATTGTATTTATAAGGTAGCTCATATTTATACTGTATATATTTAGCTGTTGTTGTTATTTATCAGAACTTATAGAATTTAACTGAATATTTTTTTCCAGTCTTGCTCAGTTATATTTATGAAGCTTACCACATCTATTAATACTATATAGATTTTTTGTTTTGTTTTTGTTATTGTGTTTTCGTCCAAAGGAATTTAAGTTTCAGATCTTATGTTTGTATTTTTATACATTTTATTTATCAGAACTTTAATATATGTTTATGCTCCTCTGTTCTGTTGTAACAATAAATCAAACAATTTTATTTTTAAACTGCATTATCATATTATATTAGAGAGGCTGAGGGATCATGAATAACTACAAATAAAGGAAATCTGTTTTTTACATGTTTCTGTATATATATATATATATATATATATATATATATATATATATATATATATATATATATATATATATATATATATATATCGTCCGATATATCGGAATATCAGATTTTTAAATCACCAAATATTTGTATCGGCCTTAAAAACCCTTTATCGGTCGGGCTCTACAGTGTATGCATGAAAGGGTTAATTCTGTGAATCGCCTTTATGCTATGGCTTCTGCATTTAGCCCAATAGTGGCCACTGCAACTTCTGGTGGAGTGCAGGGTATAGAAATTTTGAACAAAATTAAGCACACGCATGTACTGTATGTATTGAAGTGTCCCACAACAGGACAAAGCAATATTGATATTAAAAGCTTCTCATGTTTTACTATATTACACTGTTACATTTACTTTAGAAACATTAACACAAAGAAATGATGATATGACCTTGAATAACAGTAGTAGACTTTGTTATTATAAAATGAAACAATATTGCACAAGCAAGAGAGTGGAATATCAGCACAGATGTGATCGTACAACATCATAGGACAGCAATTTCCCACACGCCACTTGAGGCAATATCAGCTCATCAGCAAAGCTTCTAGCTAACATTTCTATTGTGCCTCATGATCATCAGATATCATATGTGCTACTGCAAGATCTATGGAAAATCCCTTTTGTGTAAAATATGATCCTTTTGATAAACCAAAAGATACCTTACACATCTATGGCTATCCCTGGCTATGCCTGGTTCTTCTTGTTGCTTTGTAACTATCAGACATAATGCTGATCCAAGTTCATGCCTTAAAAATAAATCATCTGAAAGTATTTCTATTTCCATACAAATTTAATTTGTATTTTCATACACAAATATAGGACTTGCTTGGCATCAGCTAGTTTATGCATCTGGCAACATTAGATATGTTCAGCTAAAGTTAAATAATATGTCCAAAAAAACACTGAATGGGAGTGTCCAATATAAAATCAATGCAATAAGCACATTAAATGTATATTTTAAAAACCTTACCTATCAGTCTTCTGATACTTTAAGCAGATCATGGATGAGTCTTTGACTTCTGGGTGTTGCAGGAAAAAAGCTTTAAATGTTGAAATCCTTGCAATAGTAAAGATGTCAATCGTTAAAACAACAACAATAACATTATTCAAATCCTCATTGCTCATCAACAAGATCCTCATAAGTCGACTTAAACCCTTTCACTGCTCCCATCATGAATGTTGTGGATCATCAGAACATTATTTTTTTGTAAATAAAAGTAGGCAGAGAGTGACAGAAATAACTGTCTGGCAGAATTCTGCTCTGAGTATTTGTTGTTGTCTGTGCACCTGAGAACTAGAAATGTGATGATAGAAAATCCGGTTATACCACACCACTGATCCTCTGCTCTCTCTCACACACACACACCTTGGAGAGCAAAGATCGAGTGGGCCCAGAAACACATGAACATATTGTGTGTTTGCTTGCCAAGTACAGACTTAAGCACAGCACAATCTTTTCTCACATAGATCAGCCTTGATGTAAAGCACCCTCACTGACATCATGCTATACAAATATGCAATATTTGCAATATCAACAAAAAACACTTTCACTCCATTCCATATTGAGTATTCCAATCATTTGCTAAATGCTGGCTTTATAGGAACTGGTTAAATGATGACAGAATTTTCATTTTTGGGTGAAAACTGAAAGAATGGCATTAATGATGTTGACTATTTAGAACTTAAACAATATATATTTGCTTATGGGTAGTTCCCTTTCAGTCGGTCACGTTCGACGTATGTCGGAACTGACCGACGAATTGGGATCTGATCTCAGAGACCAATCTACTTCGAATGTGTTAAAAACGAACCAATGAGATTGGCATGCGATCCACGCATTCCACGCTCCGCCCCGCGGTGCGGGTATAAATAAGGAATTGGAATGCTAGATCATTGCTTTCTACTTCGGAGCTGAACAGTGAATGTTTCCTGTTTCTACGAAGAGTGTTTACGACGAGTCTCGTGAGAGGAACGACTGCTGCTTCCAGTGCGGGTGTGATGGCGCGTCTCAGCGGGTGGCCGCTTCAATGGAGATCAAAGAGTTGGTTCGTTGGGCGTTTCCGTTTTTGAGTACACACACAGCCTTGCACCTTTGTAATGTGTGGTGCCGCGGTCATCTCCATGAGTGCTTCAGCACATAAAAAAGAGCAGTTTTCCTTTCTAAATAAGCAACACGGTTTGACCCTGCGTCTTTTTCAAGATGTCATTCAAACCGTGTTTCTGGATGCGGCCGATTTCTGTCCCCAGTTGACGGTCATGTTCGTTGTCTCACGTGTTTGGGCGTTCAGCACGCTGAAGCAGCCTCCGCTGCGCCGGTGGAGCTGCCGGAAGAGCGAGCTGGCCCCGCTCGGAGGGTTCCAGTCGTTACTTTCGGGGCTCCGGCTGAGGATATGATGTCGGTTGCAGCATCGGGGGACGAGCTAATGGGCTCTGAGGATGAAGATTCGGCTGAGCTGCCCCCTTCGGGTGTGACAGCGTTGCCCGAGTCCGACCCAGAGCTTATGGCTATGCTTTCCCGGGCCGCCACGAGTGTCGGGCTCGAGTGGAACCCTCCACCGTGTCCCGAACCCTCGCGGTTGGATAATTGGTCCGTGCTGGTTCTCAGTGCCCCGCCCCAGTGCCCTTCTTCCCGGAAGTGCACCAGGAGATCACGAAAACGTGGACAGCGTCTTACAACGCTCGAAACCAAACGACTGACTCCTCCGTCCTCACTACCCTCGATGATGGTGCGGCAAAGGGTTACGTGGGAATCCCCCCAGTCGAGCGGTCTGTGGCGATGCAGCTGTGTCCCAAGACCTCTGCAGACTGGCGGGATGCCCCGCGTCTCCCCTCCCGGGCGTGTAAGTTCACGTCCGCACTAACGGACATGGCTTACACCGCCTGTGGGGAAGCCGCATCATCTCTGCATGCCTGCAGGTCCACCAGGCCAAAGCGCTAAAGGAATTGCACGTGGGTAGTTCCGACCAGGGTGTTATGCAGGAACTGCATGCGGCGACGGACCTCGCTCTCAGGGCAACGAAAGTCACTGCACGCTCCCTGGATCGGGCGATGTCCACCATAGTGGTCCAGGAACGCCACCTGTGGCTGAACCTGGCAGACATGCGTGATTCCAACAAGGTCCGGTTTCTTAACGCCCCTGTCTGTCAGGCCGGCCTCTTCGGCGACCTTCGGCGACGCCATCGAGACTGGTACAACATCTCTGCCGCTGGCTCTCCGGAGTCCAGCGGTACCCACATTTTCAATAAAAGAGCAGTTTCCTCTCTCCCTGGGCCCCAAGAGAGCCAGGTTGGCAGTGTGCGACGCCTCTGGGCCTTGTCACTTCTTTCCTCCCCTCCCCTTGCCAGGGGGCAGCAGTGTGGGCACCAAGAACGCCCCCGGGCCTTCTCATCCACACTCTGCCCCACCCTGGAATACTCAGACAACACTACAGCTCTCCAGACCGTCTCGCTGGCTCATCCGTACCATCAGACTCGGCTATGCGATTCAGTTTGCTCACCGGCCTCCCAAGTACAAGGGCATCCTCTTCACCTCCGTGCGAAGCAGCGATGCTCAGGTCTTGCGGTCAGAGATCGAGGTCCTACTGGCGAAGGACGCGATCGAGCCGTTTCCTCCAGCCGATGTGAAGGCGGGGTTCTACAGCCCCTACTTCATTGTACCCAAGAAAGGGGGGTGGGTTACGGCCAATCTTGGACCTGCGTATCCTGAATCGGGCCCTGCACAAGCTCCCGTTCCGGATGTTAATGCAGAAACGCATTTTTGAATGCATCCGTCCCCAAGATTGGTTCGCAGCGATCGACCTGAAGGATGCATACTTTCATGTCAAAATTTCATTTCACTGAAATTTTTTCAGAGGGTCCTGGGGCATATGGCATCTGCAGCCGCGGTAACGCCGCTCGGATTTCATTTCACTCCTTCAAGTGACTCCTTACTGCCGCCAAACTTTCAGCCCGTGGTCCAACGCTTCGTTTCTCCGGGCCGGGGTGCCCTTAGAACAAGTGTCCAGGCATGCTGTGCTCTTCACGGATGCATCCTCCACGGGCTGGGGGGCCACATACAATGGGCATGCAGTTTCAGGTCTGTGGACGGGACCTCAATTGCATTGGCATATCAATTGCCTCGAGTTGTTTGCAGTACACTTGGCACTGCGCTGCCTCAAGGGGCTGCTACGTGGCAAGCATGTACTGGTCCGTACGGACAACACTGCAGCCGTTGCGTACATCAACCGTCAGGGTGGTCTACGCTTCCGTTGCATGTTCCAACTCGCCCGCCACCTCCTCCTTTGGAGTCAGAAGCATCTGAGGTCGCTTCGTGCCATTTATGTCCCAGGTGCGCTCAACCGGACAGCCAACGATCTCTCACGGCAGCCTGCACCTCCGGGAGAGTGGCGACTCCATCCCCAGGCGGTCCAGCTGATATGGGACCTCTTCGGAGCCGCACAGGTAGACCTCTTTGCCTCTCCGGACTCAACCCATTGCCAGTGGTACTATTCCCTCACCGGGGGCACCCTCGGCACGGATGCACTGGCGCACAGCTGGCCCCGGGACCTGTGCAATTATGCGTTTCCCCCAGTGAGCCTTCTTGCACAGACCCTGTGCAAGGTCAGGGAGGTCGAGGAGCAGAATTAACTAAATCCCAGAACTAACTCTCCTCGCGACAGCCCCTCCTTGGCCGATTCCCCTGAGGAGGGACCTTCTTTCTCAGGGACGGGGCACTCTTTGGCACCCACGTCCAGACCTCTGGAAACTCCATGTCTGGTCCCTGGATGGGACGCGGAGGTTCTAGGTGGTCTACCACAGGCAGTGGTGGACATCATCTCTTCTGCTAGAGCCCCCTCTACGAGGCGCCTCTACGCTTTGAAGTGGAACCTGTTCGTTGAATGGTGCTCTTCCCGCCGGGAAGACCCCCGAAGGTGTTCGGGTAGTGATGTGCTTTCTTTCCTGCAAGATAGGCTGGAGCGAAGGCTGTCTCCCTCCACCCTCAAAGTATGTCGCAGCAATAGCGGCGTATCATGATGCAGTCGAAGGTAAGTCCTTGGGGAAGCACGACCTAATCCTCAGGTTCCTCAGAGGTGCGAGGAGGCTAAATCCTCCTCGTCCAAACTCGTTACCCTCTTGGGACTTGGCTCTAGTGCTTAGAGCACTTCAGAGCCCTCCCTTTGAGCCTTTGCAGTCGGTGGAGCTTAAAATCCTGTCAATGAAGACTGCTTCTGATGGCATTGGCTTCCATCAAGAGGGTAGGGGACCTGCATGCACTTTCGGTCAACGAATCGTGCCTAGAATTCGGGCCGGACAACTCTCTCGTTCCTGAGGCCCCAGCCTGGATACGTGCCCAAGGTTCCTACCACTCCCTTCCGGGACCAGGTAGTGAACCTGCAAGTGCTGCCTTTGGAGGAGGCAGACCCAGCCCTGGCTTTGTTATGTCCCGTCCGCGCTCTTCGTGCTTACGTTGACCGGACTCAAAGCTTTCGGACCTCAGAGCAACTCTTCGTCTGTTACGGAGGCCAGCAGAAGGGAAAGGCTGTCTCCAAGCAGAGGTTAGCCCACTGGATAGTGAATGCTATCGTCTTGGCTTACCAGTCCCAAGACGTGCCTTGCCCGTTCGGGTTGCGAGCACACTCAACAAGGAGTGTTGCTTCCTCCTGGGCGCTGGCTCAAGGCGCCTCGCTGACAGATATATGTAGAGCTGCGGGCTGGGCGACACCTAACACGTTCACTAGATTCTATGGCCTCCGTGTTGAACAGGTATCTTCCCGCATCCTCGCCCCCAGGGGCCAGTAGCGCTAAGTGCCCGTTCTAAGTGTCGGCTTGCAACGCCACTCCCGCCCTCTGGGCTGGATACGTGCGTATATTGTCTCCAGTTGTGTTCCCCGGAAATGGCTAACCCTGTCGAGCTCCTCCGTCACCCCTGCGGTGCCAGACGTTGTGGCCGTCTGACGACAGGCCTGCACCCGTATGCTTGTGAAACGTGTGTGTAGGCTGGATTCCATATGTAGCGGTTCCCTCACGGCAACCCCATATGTGTATTCTTCCACGGTACCTGCTACCCTACTTCGCTAGCCCTGTGTCTTTCCCTTGACAGAGCCCGCTCTGTCGTCTCTGGGTTCTTTTCCCCCTGGAACCAGGCTGGAACCACCCCAGAGACTGCCATATGTTGCACTACCCTGCTAGGTTAGTCCTTATGTGTATTCCGCCACCAATCCTTCCACTGAAGGATGTGGCTCCGCAGTGTACTATCTCCCGAGACGGGCACGCTTTCAGTCACACTGGGTGACTGACCTCCCTGCTTGGAGCCCTGACTTCCGTACCATCTAAGACGGTCCAGTGCGCTCTCAAGCAGGACGCTGGAAGGGCCAGCGCCCTGATGTTTTGGTAGGGATCCCAATTCGTCGGTCACGGTCCAGTGCGCTCAAGCAGGACGCTGGAAGGGCCAGCGCCCTGGCGTTTTGGTAGGGATCCCAATTCGTCAGTCAGTTCCGACATACGTCGAACGTGACCGACTGAAAGGGAACGTCTCGGTTACGTATGTAACCCTTGTTCCCTGAAGGAGGGAACGGAGACGTACGTCCCGTCGCCAGGTGCTGCGCTTCCGCTAGGGGGCCGAGTCACTAGTTCGGCTCCTCAGCAGAAAAAAGCAATGATCTAGCATTCCACTTCCTTATTTATACCCGCACCGCGGGGCGGAGCGTGGAATGCGTGGATCGTTTTTGTGTCAAGTTTTTGACACTCCAAATGAAATAGTAGCAGAAGATGAAATTGAATGTTAATAAAGATATATATATATATATATATAAATAAATAAAAGTAGGTGAATTGTGTATTTTTCACAGGTGTGTGCAGTCATTAAAAAATGGAGGCATCAAAAGATCCAAAATCAGAAACACACACTTCACATAACAGTGACCGGAGTGATGAACAAGAGGAACTTAAATAGCAGACAGAACCGAGATAATTAACTAAACACCACTGAACAGAACTTAACTAACGAGGAAACGAAAGAAACAGGGTGCGTTCCATTCGACAGGGTCCCTACGCACTGTTCACTGCTCCCTACTCCCTGAGCACGGTATATCAATTGGAGTGGACTTCGCTGAAAAATATAATCAAAACATTTTATTAGTGTACATATAAGTTGTATTGACTATGAAAACATTTGAAGCTGCACCTGTCATTCAATATGAAAATACATTTTGATTTGGTTAACTATGTATAAATGTAGGCTATTCTTAATCAATGGTCTTTGTAGCGGTCTCATCTTGTGCACTTTCTTTCCCAAGCGCAGCTACATAGTAAACATTCCTGAAGTAAAATATATATAAAAAAATGACAGCCTTCAGCTGCTTCTCAACACTTTTAATTTGTTTACATATTCATAAAATATAATATGCGAATGAAACAGTTAGTATAGCTGTTAGCCATAACCATTCATGAATACTCTAGTTTGTATAATAACTATGAATATTAAAATGCTATAAACTCCATCACAGAGCTGTTTAAAAAAACTCTTTCAACGGCTCTGCTCCATCGTTAGTTCAGACATGTGACGCAGACGCGCAATGACAGTAGGGTGTCCACTTCCTGTGAAGTGATGTATCGACCTACACTGTTTGCAGTACCCTTCGAACTGAACATGTTTGCTCCCTTTGGATTGGAATCTCACTTGAGATGGCGGAATACCCTGTGAAATCCACTTCGCAGTCCACTTGCGGTCGAATGGAATTCACCCACAGACAACACGAAGCCAGAGCTTTCCCTATCTGATCTCATCCCCCCCCCTTGTTTAGAGAAATATCTGCGTACAAACGAGAGCAATGAAAACGACTCAAAACGATGTAGTATACATGCCAGGCCAGTATGTGGCGCTGTAATTCTGACACAGAAATAAACTAAAAACGGAGAAGAAGAGTTTTGATGTTTATTATTATCATTAATATTATAATTAATGTTCATATATGTATTATTATGTATGTTCATATATTTATTATTATTTATGTTCATGTATTCCTAGGTCTGGCAATATTGTATGATTTACATTCATGCCAATAAAGCAATTTTGAATTTGAGTTGTGGCTAGAAGAGGTACAGCAATGGTAGGAAGTGAGGCAAAATCTCACTATAAAATAACAATAAATAAATGTGCTACATAGATGTGTTTTATTAACGCCTACACCCTAAACCTACCCTTACAATAATGCAAATACAGTAATTAAATGACGCAATATTGATGTGCGCATGCACAGTGCCGGTAGTTGTATCCCTTTCTAGTCTTTCCCGTGTGGGACGTGGTGTTATGACATCACCGTTTCACAAAATATACAGCTTGGCTGTACACACGAAAATGCAAGAATGTCGTTTACAGATTTATCCACTCTGGGACCCGGTTTCAAAAAATATTGGTTTAATATGCTCCCAAAATGGTATGTATCATATCTTCCAAACTGGCATAGGAAAATGTACCTAAATGCCTGACTTCATCAACAATCTATGACTCTATTCTACATCTCTGCCATCACCCTCACTGCTTCTATCCTCCTTGATCTTCAACTTCTTTCTTTCTAACTATAACCTTATTTTCTGATGCATTGCCCTCACTATCGTCAATACTTTCTGGAAAAGGTACAGCTTTTCTACTCTGTCTTCTATAAAACTTACTAACATCAACCTTAGACACAGGAAAAAAGACTATTATTCTGCCTGCCAGGAATGAACAATTGGCAAGGGGCAGCTACACAGAAAATATGTATCCCCTAAAAGGAATTTGTAATTTATGCATGACGCACAGATTTTTTGGTCATTAGGTTATTGTTTTTACAAAATGTAAAAAAAGAGCATTTCTGACCAGACAGGACAGCAACCTTTTCCCTTTTAGACTTTGACGCAAACTTCAACATTCATCTAAATGCACATATTTGCTGCTGGCCAGCTGTGGCACAAAGGTTATGTCCTTTGATTATGATAAAGACTGGGGTCATTCTTCATGGTGTGTGTCTGACAGAGTGACATTTTCAGAGCCCAGTCTGTGAACTGCTGGCATTTTAGAGCAGATCAGACTGAGGGCAGATGTTAGGGCTAAACTCTCCCTGAGGAAAGAAGAATGAACCAAAGCAAATATTCTTTAAAAGAATGTTGCAAACGCATTAAACAAAATTATTAGCATGATCGGTGTGATTAACAAATACACCGTCTCTTATTTTATTGTTTAAATCTAACGATAAAGCAGTTGGACGATGCATTACTAATCATTTTAAATCTATGCTCCATGCCCTAGAATACTATAGACTGGATTGATTGGCAGGTAAACATATACTGTATTTGCCAAAAGTTTGGGGATGCCTGCCTTTACATGCACATGAACATTCACATAAACTTTAATGACATCCCATTCCTAATCTGTAGGGTTTAATATGGAGTTGGCCCACCCTTT
Organism: Romanogobio albipinnatus; assembly: GCA_023566225.1. Lineage (NCBI taxonomy): Eukaryota > Metazoa > Chordata > Actinopteri > Cypriniformes > Gobionidae > Romanogobio > Romanogobio albipinnatus. Next base: position 30,784,664 of record CM042242.1, read on the forward strand.
GCAGCTATAACAGCTTACACTCTTCTGGGAAGGCTTTCCACCAGTTTTAGGAGTCTGTTTATGGGAATTTTTGACCATTCTTCTAGAAGCACATTTGTGAGGTCAGGCACTGATGTTGGACGAGAAGGCCTGGCTCGCAGTCTCCACTCTAATTCATCCCAAAGTTGTTCTATCATGTTGAGGTCAGGACTCTGTGCAGGCCAGTCAAGTTCCTCCACACTAAATTCAATCATCCATGGGTGCTTCTCAATATCCCTCCTCGTTTCCCCGCTCGTCTGTCCTCCATCCTATGACCTGGAAACAGATGGAGCTCAGCCATCTTGTAGGACATCTAAACTCTCTAACTGCACCACGAAGAGGCGAGGATTGAGGAGTGAGGAGGCTTCCTGAGGAGTCACGAATGAGGATACACACCCTTACACCCTTTGTGGAAGTGTTTTATCGACTAAACGTGATGCACATATAAATTCTCCTCCCCCTTCATATCTTGCCACAGAATATTAATTATTATTACTATTATAATTATTATTATTGTTTAGGCTACATGTACAACTGTAGTAGGACAGTTGCAGAATTGTATCAAAGCACAAGAAAATTAAAGAAAATGAAACAAACTGTATACTATACAACAAATAAAAAGCAGTCAATAATTCATTGTTAATAATAACTAATATAAAAAAATATGGACAAATGGTATTGAAACTATTACAATATAAATAATTGATGGGAGCATGAAATTGTTCAAAATGTCTTGGTATGCTGAAGCATTAAGAATTCCTTTCTAAGGGGCCAAGCCCAAACCCTGAAAAACAACCCCACACCGTAATCCCCCCTCCATTAAACTTTACACTTGGCACAATGCAGTCAGGCAAGTACCGTTCTCCTGGCAACCGCCAGACTCATCCATTGGATTGCCAAACAGAGAAGCGTGATTTGTCACTCTAGAGAACACTTCTCCACTGCATCCAACACTTTGCATTGCACTTGGTGATATAAGGCTTGGATGCAGCTGCTCGGCCATGAAAACCCATTCTATGAAGCTCTCTACGTACTGTTCTTGAGTTAATCTGAAGGCCATGTGAAGTTTGGAGATCTGTAGCTATTGACAGAGAGTTGGCGACTTCTGCACACTGTTCGCCGCAGCATGTGCTGACCCCACTCTGTGATTTTACACGGCTGAGCTGCTGTTGTTCCCAATTGCTTCCACTTTGTTAAAATACCACTAACAGTTGACCATAGAATATTTAGTAGTGAGGAAATTTCACAAATGGGACTTATTTGGTGTCAACCTATCACAGTATCACATTTATATTTATTTATATTTATATATATATATACACACACACACACACACACACACATTATATATATATATATATATATATGGGCCTTTTGGCAAACCAAGACACCTTTTCTTTGTTGAAATGCTTTGTGGCAACAACAAATCTCTCTGAAAATATCAACTGACTTGATATTAAAGTACAGCTAAATTATCATACCTGGTTCTTGCGTCTTAAAATCCAATAGGTTCAATATATTTGACCACAGTGTCCTCTAGTGGTTATATGTGTCTATTGCAGAACCAGATACATTTGGTAATGTGGTCTGCAAATGTCCATTGACTAGAAATGTCCATTAAAATGCATCTAAATCAACCTTTCCCCTCTGATTTTGAGATAATTAATCACTGTCAAAAAATAACTCATCCAGCAACAAGCTCTGGGGTTTATTGGGAGTGACCATGCAATACAAATATACACTAGGAAGAATTACAGAAAATATCTTAATTATTTAAAAAGATAGATCTCCCAAAAAAGAAAATTGTGTCATCATTTACTCACCCTAATTCTAACCTTAATTTCGTAATTTTGCTGAACATACAGGAAGATATTTTGAAGAATGTTGATCGTTTGTCGAAACAAAGTATTTTCCATAGTTTTCTGTTCTCCATACTATGGAAATCTATGGAGCCCATCAACTGTTTAGTTACCCATATTCTTCAAAATATCTTCTTTTGCATTCAGAAGAAGAAAGAAATTCATACCGGTCTGGAGCAACTTGAGAGCGATAGACAGAACTTTAATTTCTGGGTGATCTATATCTTTAAAGCAGCTATAGTACTCTGACTCACAAATTGTTTTTATTTATTGTTATTATAATTTTTTTATTCCAATCCAATGATTCCCGTTACGCTCAGACAGCTCAGTCACATTTTGTTTACTGGTTATGTAATTCTGTAGGCTACAATAAATCAAGTTTTTCAACAGAAATATTTTTGATGTGAAATTCCATTCCTAAAACTGCAAATACTGAAAAGCTGATATAGTCCATTAACATTGTCCAGTTAAATATAACAGACATGGAAAATATGTATATGAATATTCTAAAACTATCTGAATATTTTAGGAAGAAAATGTGGCTATAGGCTATATTAATTATTATTCATTATTAGCAGATTATATGAAAACATGTTGCTATAGTAATTAGAATCTTATCGGCAGAAGTGGTGGTCATTGACCACCAGGTGGGGCAAACTGGATAAACTATTTACATACTGTATATAGGCTAGCTGATAGGAGCTCAACCTTGCTCCAGGCCTGCTATAACACACCTGTATTTTGAAATATACCCTATAACTTTGATTATATGAGCAATAAAAAAGTGTCATTAACTTCACATGTAAAAAAAAAAATCCTTTACCTCTTTACCTCATCAAATTAAATAGGCCTACCTACATATAACACTACGTCAGGCATTACACATACAGCACTTCCTCCAGTGTTTACACTTCTTGCCTTTTTTTTTTATCAGACTTTATCAGAAAAACTTTATGTTAACTAATTTAAAGATCCCTAGCCATCCTAACACAGACCCACACTGTTAAATTTAAACTACACACACCCAGTGTGAATGCCCTTGTGGTGGGGAGCTAACCACCAGTATTTTAAACAGTGGTCCGGCCAAAGGCTAAACTCCAAAAAGCTCCATCCATCCTATGCTGGGTGCGTTCCAGGGTTGCTATAACGGGAAGAGAGTCTTTCCTAGTGAGGCTTCCTGGAGAGAAAAACACTAATGTGTAGGTATTCGTCTTTAAACCTTAAATGGAAGCATATGTGGGCGTGGAATGAAAGTTTACATAGGGCTGTAATCAGAGCGGGACTCGTTCTTTTATTCCTCTGCTTGATTTCCGTCTATTTTTCTCTCCAAATGAGGAGGTTGTGCTCGAGCACATGCAGACCGCACAGCTGAGAGTGATTAGTGTTAGATGTAGTGCTAGTATTATCAGATTGGTAAGAACTGCAGGGCTGGCTGCAGAAGCCAAAGAGAAAAAGAGGGAGATGGCTGAAAATAGCAAGAACTTATGCTCTTCTTTAGTCTCTTTGCAGACACAATCCATATGACTCAAATGAGATTCATGAGATACTATACAGGCTCATGCTCGGGTTACTGGATGAGTTTGTGTTCAGCTGCTCAGCACACACATTCACACACGTTCAAACACAAATGATCTCAGTGTGAGACACAGAGTGTAATCTCCACCCTAACAGTTTAAATGGTGCCATGAACTTTCTCACTCTCATTTCTATGTTCACCGTTTTCTCATCAGTAATAACTACAGAATGCAGGGGGAGGAAGGCTTGTGTTTGATAACTTGTTTATTAACTGCAGATTGCTTAGCAATGAGTACTAAAATTCAGGACAGGAAAAAAAATCAAGGCATACATTTGGCATGAATATTTGGTTACACTTTATTTTAGGGTATCCTTGTTACAGTGTAATTATACAAATAATTACTGAGTAATATTAATTAGTATATCATTATGGTAGGGGTAGAATTTGTTTTAGGGCTAGTTGCTTGTAATTATGCATGATTTACTATATTGCTACAGTTATTACTATAGTAAGTACATGTAAATGTGTAACATGGATACTGTCAAATAAAGTTTTACCAAATATTTCAAAAATTATATAAATATTTCTAACTTCTAAAATTCAGGGTTTATTTATTTATTATTTTTTGATAAAGTTATGGCGTGTATTTGTGCATGTGTGTTTTACTACATTAACAGTGATCCTTTCTAGTATTTTCCTGTAGAGAATGTGGGCAGTCCACTGCTATTTCTGCTTTTTTATGGCGACAGTACAAAGGAAGTAGGTAACACAAGACTAACTGTCAAATCCACACGAATACATTCATTCTCTTTCCTCCAGTGAAAAGGAAGAAATGGCTATAGAATGCTTTGCTCTACTTTCTATGATCACAATGGGGCTCTATTATTGTACTACAGTATGTCTTTGAAATATATTTCATTATTTAAAAAACATAGTAAGTGGGAGTCTGGAATTGATACTCATTGATTTTCAATTTCTTACACTTCACAATGATTTTATTTTATTTCATCATGAAGCTTCGAAGCGTTATGAAATCAGCGAGTTGAATCATGATTCGGATTGCATGTCAAACCGCCAAACTGCTGAAATCACTTGACTTTGGCGAATAACATTCACTGATTCATAACGCTTCAAAGCTTCATGATGCATTGTTTTGAAATCGGTCATCACTATATAAGTCGTTATTTAGTTTTTTTTTTGCGCACAAAAACTATTCTCGCCGCTTTATAAAGTTATTGTAGAACCACTGTAGTGAGATGTAACGATGTCTTTAGTACCTTTTATGGGTCTTGAGAGTGTACAATGCATTGTGCCAATGGAGGCCTTTCTGAGCCATCGGATTTCAACTAAAAAATCTTCATTTGTGTTCCGAAGATGAACGGAGGTCTTACGGGTGTCGTACGACATGAGGATAAGTAATTAATGACAGAATTTTCATTTTTGGGTGAACTAATCCTTTAAAGTCTCATTAGAGGTGTTTACAACTGATTCCTGACAGAGGCTACAAAAGAAAGTAGATAAGAGAGAGGAAAATAAATGGTGCATAAATGAGCACAGAAAGGACCTAGTAAGTAAGAGAGAGAGAGAGAGAGAGAGAGAGAGAGAGAGAGAGAGAGAGAGAGAGAGAGATACGAAAAAGCTTTATTACAAATATTAACATATAACAACAGAAAATTGAATCCAAGATGGGAGCAAAGACCAAGTTGTTTTCAATAACCTCACACAAAGCCCCACCTTAACACCAAATCAAGTTGAAAGAAAGATCATGCATAGCTTTGAAATAACAAAAATTAATAAGGATTCTAGACTTGACTGAATTGAAAAAAAACTGCAGAGAAAGAGAGGGGGAAAGGATAGCAGAAAGAAAAAAGGTAGCAAATTAGATAAAATAGAAAGCTGTTACATAACTCCATAATGGACAGCAATATTTTGTAAACAGCCTTCACCAGTTTCACTGCATTTCACCAGTCCTTCTTTGTCAATAGATTTACAGTTCTGTGCATGTGTGTTTGTGTGTGGCCTTCAAAACAATTGAGTGATCATGTTATACTCTGCCACTTGAGAAAAAAACTGTCTTCATGATAAAACGTTATGGATGAATAAAATGAAAGCAGTGAGCCACTGGCGTAAATGTCGTTAGGGGCTGATGCATTCTCCTCCTCGTCAAGGTCCTTGTCTGAGCACAATAAGTGTGTCTGCAGGAGTAATTTGTTGCTTGTTTGGGGAGCATGTAATTTGTGGTTTATATGAGAAGGGATTTATGTAGCTTTTATAGAAATATCCTGTTCCATGAGCCCATTGAAGATATTAAGCAATTTTTGGTCACACTTTACAGACTTCATGTTTCTGTGTTATTAATGAATTATGAATTGCCTGCAAGTGCTTCAAGTATCACAGCAGATATGTTCAGACCAATAGCAGTCTTGCTGCACTCTCTGCAGTCGATTTTATACTGTAATGGTTCAATGTTCAATAAGTTAATATTTACGTTAGACACAATATTGTCCGTTTGTCTAATTTTCGAACCACAAACTAATTCAAAATGTAGCCAGATAGCCACAGTAGAAATAGCTATTGTGTCTCTACACATTAGTTTCGTTCTTGAATTAATGGATGATTTAGTGACATGATCATGACACTGGCCAAAATCTCAATACTATACGAGTAGGTACTTTTCTGAATAGGAACATTGAAATGTGCGTTCTATATAGTGTGAATGTCTGTACTATGAATGTAAGCCAGATGTACTAAATTCATCATGTTGTCATTGTCATGTGACCTATCACAGTCAGTTCAGTTCACTGCCATTCACAAATCCTCTCCCATGGTCTCATGGGATAGTACAGTTGGATAATATTGGATGTGCACTTCAGAATGTAGTCAGGAATAGTGAATCTACTCACCTACTCTTTTCACATACTATTTTTTGCTTACGTAAAGTATGCAAAATCGGATGCAGCCAGTCACTTGTTTAGTTTATGAAAGAATCAGTGTTGTTGAACAACTTGAGTAAATGATTCAATGACTTGTTCATAAAAGCAGTCCCTTGTTTTGTTCCTGCATGAATCAGTGATTTGAATGAATTGTTTTGGAATGAATGATTCAACGATTGACTCACAAAGACAGTAATTTGTCAGCAGATAGGGTCTCTGAAAAATCTCTACCAACAGACTGACTGTCGGTCTAGATGAGTGATACAAACATCGCTCCACTGGCTAAATTTGACGACCAGAAATGTTAGCCATATTATAGGTAGGGGTATGCAATATGATAATATCCATGATATTAATGTCCATGATAATATCGCAATTGATGTTCTAACAATGTGCAATCTGACATTATCAAGTATGTCCATCCCGTTGCCTAGAGAGTGCATACACTGTGTGATGTAACCTTTTCAGTTTAGGTTAGACTACTGCATGTATGCATTAAAAATGCCCATGTATGAGTATGTCTTTCAGGCTAAATATCATATGAAATAGTTAAGCAATCACACAATGAGTGCTTTTTATCTCCACATATCTGCGCGATTGCAAATGCGATATTAATTTTATACAACAGTTTAATAAACAATTAAGTGATTTACATGTTAGACACAATAGTTCAAAAGAAAGCCACTACAGAACTGTTTTGTGTCTCTGAGCAACACACAGCGGTGCTTCTGGCATTGCCACTGGCAGTTTTGGTTTCCTATTTAAAGTATCTTTTCAATTTTAAAATCCTTTCATATATCATCAATGTTTTATATATTTTTTTTAAAATCACAACATTATTTATGCATTTGTAAGTGCAGATTAAATGCATGTATGTCATCTCTGAGCTGCATAAAACAATAATACATCTAAATGCCACTTCAGATGCAGCTTTCCTCTGTATTGCAAAGACATATTTTGCTGATCCTGATTTCATTAGATTGGTAACAACCGTCTCTTTTATCCTGTGAATTTATTGATTTAATTGTAATAATATGACATAATAAATTATGCATAGGCTACATTTAATTAGGTCAGATTAAATTAGGCAGATAAAAGGTAAAAATCGATTTTAACTTATTGGATAATGTAATTTCTGTCACTGCTGCGAACTGACCACCACACAGAATATGAAGAATAGCTAAAACTTTAGGAGTTCTAAACCTGCCAAGGTATACCAGAAAACATCTCTGCAAAATATTGTCCTATCATCGTTATCAACAAAATTACAGAAAATATCAAAATATAATCTTTTGTCAATATTGCACACTCCTAATTATAATAGCATGTAATATGGGCACATAATTGTGGTCAATTTATTACTTAACAAAGTAAAAACGAAGACAAAGAGCAACTTATTAATGACAAAGAGCAACTTATTAATGAAATACCTATGCAGAGCTGCAGAACACACAGGGTCTCTCTTTTCAAAATGACCTAAGATTCAGTAGAAATAGTCTATACAGCTCAACATAACACCGCAGTCTACACCATGATGGTCCCAACTCAGGCGATAGGCCAAAATGGGGTGTGACCTCTCTCTCTCTCCTTCCCTTTCTATGTATCTTTGCATTTCTGACACAAACTCAGACACACTACATTCATGTGCTGAGCCACCAGTGCTTGTGTTGGTGTGTCTGACACTAATGCAGAACCATTACTGAGCCTTAACACTGCTATCATGATATCCTTTCACTGACAGAAATGGAAAACAACATTGAAAACACAATACTCCTGCAAATACAAGAACAACGGGTCGATACTCGAGATGTGCAGTTATAGGAAGGAATACATCTAATCATAGCCTTAAGCTCTCTGAGTATGTTTTGATCTCCTCACGACTGTTCATGGGGAATCCCGATGGAAAAAGTGGGGTTTTGCCGTTAAAGGCTGATATCTCAGCGTTTAATGAACCATGACTCGAGTCTAAACTCTCTCTCTCTCTCTCTCTCTCTCTCTCTCTCTCTCTCTCTCTCTCTCTCTCTCTCTCTATATATATATATATATATATATATATATATATATATATATATATATATATATATATATGTGTGTGTGTGTGTGTGTGTGTGTGTGTGTGTGTGTGTGTGTGTGTGTGTGTGTGTGTGTGTGTGTCCATTGTATGGTGTTATGTGCCCTACTCTTATTTATTTTCTGTATTATCTATATTCGCTGTTATTGCGTTTCCTGTTTATTTCAGTACTTTGACTGCTGCATCTATGCTTTGGCAATATATGCTGACAATCATGCCAATAAAGCTTTGTTGACTCTGAGATCCCTAGCGACAGCCTTAATACCCTTTAATATGCTGCTGTTCTGTGCCAAATCCCCATGAAAACTAGTCCAAAACCACACACTTGAGTATAACATGTCTATCTCAGATGCCCTACACACTGCTGTAATAATTTACAACCCCACCATCCGGTAACCGGATGATGCGGTGCTCTCAAAATGCCCACTCCCCACATAAGACCCCTTTCCCCATATATCAACTCACCTCGTTATTTCGAAACTGCAGCCTTTCCTGAGTAGTAGGGCTCTCTTTCGCATGATCCCCGTTTTCTCTCGCCCCAAGTACATGTTAATATCCGAATTCATGGTGGTGGGATAGCAGGGCACACGGGTCCTGACTGCACGCGCAGAGACACAGAGGCAGCGCGAGCACTGATGATGATGGTGATGCGGCTCTGCTCCGCGTCTGGCGAATGGAGAATCGGGAAAGCGCACAAAGAGAGAGGGGAATATAAGATCAACAGAGGGTCCTCCTCCACGGGAAAACCAAAAAGTGAGCCACACACTTTCTACGGCCAAAGATGTGATTCAAGTCGATAGAACGTGCTCTGGGTTGAGAAAAGGGATTCGTAAACTCCATTCACACCGGTTCCTTTGGATCAAAAGTGCAAAAAGTCGTCGGTAAAATAATCACCAGACCGGGTCGATCCCCCCGTTCCCCGTTGTTTAGGGTAGCCTATACTGGAGTAATATAATGCTTCAGCCGTAGAGTCTGCGCGGTCCTAATGTCTTGTCTACACAGAAGAATGGGGGAAAAAAGACATACATTTTTGTGGGGCGGCGACTCTCAAATGAACGAACACTTTCTCCTCCTTTTCTGGTGAGAACAGTATAATTAGTGAGACATTGTTTTTCTTTCTTTAATTAATTTCTTTATCTATAACCATTGTGTCATCATAGATTACTATATTCTGAAGAACTCACTCAGGAAGCCAAACCTCAAAGCATCACACTCAGCCAAGTTATAGCATGCTACGATACATAAAAGTATACACACACACACACACACACACACACACACACACACACACACACACACACACACACACACACACACACACACACATATATATATATATATATATATATATATATATATATATATATATATATATATATATATATATATATATATATATATATATATATATATATATATTATGTGGCTAAATTTCTTCAAATAATTAGCATTGCATAGTAATAATATGGTGATGAAAAGCACTATACAAGTAAATTTAAACTAAAGCTCAAGTTAACCCCTTACGAAAATTAACCATGGTTTTATTATAGTAAAAGAGTAGCAAAGCCATGCGGTTAATTTGTGTTTTTTTTTTTTTTTTTTTATTTGTAGTAAAACCATGGCTCGTTTTCGTAAGGGATCCAACAAATTATCCAACAAACACATACACAAGCCAAGAAAGATTCTCAAATAGAGCATGTTCTCTAATGGGTCAAGACACAAAAAAGGGTATCAGGTCTGTTTTGATTAGGTCATGGACAGCAGGAAAATATCAATGCTAAATGCAAATACAGTGCAAATAACCACATCATTTTTCATAGTTACAGTGTAGGCTACAGCCAAATAAGCCAGATGATAAGCTTATCAGTTTTTTAAAATGAGGCAAAAGCTTTCTGTGTCTTTTGTTGTTGACTTTATAACTTAAGTTTAATTTAATTTTAACATCGCCAGTTATGTGGTAGTGTTTGTGTGTTACAGTGATTCTTGAAGTGTTACTGGAAGAACTGTCTGAGCATGACTCATGCTTGTCTGGTGGCAGCAAGAATCATGCTTGAGGAGATTTAATTTGCTCTAAAGGTGTAGCTATGTGTGTCTCAATCTGAGTGTGCTTTTATATTGGTCTGCCTGACAGCACATACCACTTATCAACATATGCGCCACAAGCGCAATCATTTATGACATAGGCTACTTATTATTTTATACTTCTGTACTATTTAAGTGAAGTTCCAAAACGTAATTTAGGGAGGAGCGAGCCCATCTAAGCTTCCAATCAACAGCCAGAGTATAAAAGCAGCTGCTTACCGCTCTTCAATCTCAGCTGTTCCAGCATCCCTCCACTCACTCCACTCCTCATCTTAAGTACCTTGCCCTATGGTGGGGGGTTGAAGCTGCTTCATCGAGGCCTTCATCAGTGGACAGCAAGCCAAATAAGTTAACCTAATACCTTAAAGACTATATGGACAAAAAAAGTGTTAAAAACTTGAATGACTTAGCAATACTGTAATGATTACAGTCACATTAATAAAGCTTTGTTGGTTTGGACTCTCATAAACTGAAATAGAGACAAGAGTGAGAGAGAAAGAGAGAGCTGATACAAACCAGCTGCCCTTGATTTACTTGGCATTTCTTAGTCAGTATAGTAATGGCAAAAACATTTGATCAGTCAGTCAGTCAGGTTTTTTTTTTTTTACTTAACAACAGAATCAACACCTCAGCCAAACAAAGTGAGCTATATAAAACTGATAAAAGTCTATGCCATGCCTATTTGTGCTATATATATATTGTATGGTGCGAGATGGTGTCCAGCCTCACCTTGTAAGGATTCTGTGTTGTCCAGATGGTATTACTTTGTACATTTCTCTCACAGAAGGAGAACGTGTGGTGTGTGTGTGTGTGTGTGTGTGTGTGTGTGTGTGTGTGTGTGTGTGTGTGTGTGTGTGTGTGTGTGTGTGTGTGTGTGTGTGTGTGTAGAACTTGACTGTGAAGCAGCATGTCAATTTCTCTCAGACAGCAAGCCTTGTAAGAGAAGAGAAACAGAAGGGGCATGTACAGTAACAACAAAAATATGATTTTGGTTATTGTCAGGCAGACTTGTCTAATGTGCAACACTGTGAGGTGATAAAAAAGATATGTATGAGCATATGACTGTGAATGTGTTATTTTTGTGAAGTATCATTGTTATTGCACAAAAGATTGCATCATTTGTATTCCATCAGGTTTTTTATTCTGGTGTCACAATGATATTTAGTGCATCTTGATCAAATGTATATGCCGTTCTTCTGTCCACAATCAGTGGTATTCTTCTAAAGCCTGCCAAAATAGCACAGAGGGATGGGGGATGCTGGTGAAGAAAACCCATCCTCCATGTATTTAGCAGAGGGTTACCCTGGATACATCAATGGGTATTTTGGGAAGCTCTGAACAGCTTATGCGTGACTCTGATGAATGAGAGCACATTGATGCACAGAGATTTTGAGATCATAATTAGAGGTAATGGGTTCACAAGGCCATTAAAAATGTGATATAAAGAAAATGGACCTATTGAGTATTTAAAAGTATATATATATATATATATATATATATATATATATATATATATATATATATATATATATATATATATATATATATATATATATATATATATATATATATATATATATATATATATATATATATATAAAATTAAAATAAAAAAAACATGGACTTTATTCAGGAAACACATGCAGAGTGAATTTCCATTTGTATAGCCTACTGTTACATGGAACTGAACAGTTTACATCAGCGTGGTTTTTACAAACAATTTACATAAATATTCATTCTGCTCAGGTTTCATGAATAAGGAACTGGGTGTTTTTTTTTTAAAGAATACAAGTATCCAAGGTTTGTCTGGTTACCATGACCCCGTTAACCCCTGCTGGCAGATGTTGTAACTTCACCATCTGTTTCTAAAAAAACTTCTTTGTTTATTGATAGCTATTCAAAATTAGCTGTGTACTCTGAAAAAAAATAAATAAATAAATAAATAAATATATATATATATATATATATATATATATATATATATATATATATATATATATATATATATATATATTATGTATATAAACTGCCATTCAATAGATTTTTTTTTTTTTTTTAAATCAAAGGTGACAGTTGTCACAGTCATGTTCTTTTTAGTTTCATTGCCATGATCGGTATAATTTTCCCTGTCACCTTTTGCCCAAGTTCTAGTTTATTATTAGTTCTCACCTGTCCCCTGTTCTGTTAATGATCTTCCTGTGTATTTAAGCCCTCTGTTCTTTTTGTTTATTGTCTTGTATTGGATCTTGTATCTATTGGATTCTATAAAGCTCAACCATTACAACAGTAAAGACTTTTACACGGTTACAAAACATTTCCATCTCCAATAAATGTTGTTTTAAACTTTCTATTCATCAAAGAACCCTGAAAAAACATTGATGTAATAAAAAGTTTCTTGAGCAATAGATCACTTAGAGCAGGTAAGAAGTTCATAATCTGTATTAGAGACCAGACCAAGAAAGAGACCAAGAGTGACTGTGAGGTGTGTGCTTTTATTCAGGTCCAGATTGAACTGCTGACAGGGAGCGGGTGCAGGTAATGAACGAGTGCAAGTGAGGGACAGGAGGGATGCTGGGAAAGGTAGTTCCTGTCCAGATAACTGGACTGTTGAAGATGGGCAGATGGATAGCATACATGATAATCTGCACTGGAGTAATGATGCTGAATATTCAGCTTTGCCATTAGGATGATTTTAAAATACATGAAAACATTTCATAATACTACTACTGTTTTACTGTATTTAAATGCAGTCTTGGTGAACAGAGAATTATTTAAAAACATAAAAAAAATTCTTACTGACCCCAAACCTTTGAAAAGTTGTGAATATTTTTTCCCATTCATCCAGTAGAGCATGTGTGAGGTCAGGCACTGATGTTGGACAAGAAGGCCTGGCTCACAATCTCCATTCCAGTTTATCCCAAAGGTGTTTGATGGGATTGACGTCAGAATCTGTGAAGGCCAGTAAAGTTCTTTCACACCAAACTAATCATGTCTTTACCTTGCTCTCTGTGCACTGGAGCACAGTCATGCTGGAATAGAAAAGGGACTTCTCCAAACTGTTCTCAAAAAGCTGTGGTAGAAGCATAGCATTGTATAAAATGTTTTGGTATGTTGAAGCATCAAGACTTTCCTTCACTGACAGTAAGGGGCCTAGCCCAACCACTGAAAACAGTCCCATACCATTATCCCTCCTCCTCCATCAAACTTTACAGTTGGCATAATGCAGTCAGGCAGGTAACATTCTCATGGTGTTCACAAAATCCAGACTCGCCCATCAGTCTGTCAAATAGATAAGCTTGATTTGTCCCTCCACAGAACACATTTCCACTGCTCCAGAGTCCAGTGCTTTACACCACTCCATCTGATGCTTGGGTTTGTACTTGGTGATGTGATATTTGCATACAGCTGCTCAGTCGTGGAAACCCATTCCAGAAAGCTCCCACTGCACAGTATTTGCGCTTAGAAGCCAATTGCCTTCAAGTTCTACAAAACGAGCCAATGACAAGACGATGCCATGGGTCTGCGTAATTTGCATAGCGTGACTCCGCCCCACCTCGTGGGTATATATGAGGAGCTGCACGTGCAATCTCGCATTATGTTTCTGCTTCGGAGCCGAGTGTCCACTTACCTTCCTGAGCTTTTCTACTCTTCAAGACGAGCATCTCTCCTGAGTGTTGGTGTTACGGCGTGTTCCAGCGAGTTCTGCATTCCTGTCTGATCTGTGCAGTGATCTAGCACAGCGTGTGTGGTTACACCCTATTCATGGTTAAAAAAAATCTGACATGTTCACCTCCAAGCCCCAAGAGGGCGCAGTTGACAGTATGCGACGCAATGCCTCGCTGCTCCCATCCTTCTCTGTCACCAGACCCCTGTCAGAGCAGGCCGCAGTGGAACACTGATCCTTTCCTGGCCCCCTCTGTCAGGGCGCGTAATATGACCTCTCCCACACCTCGGGACACTCCAATGCCTCCTATGTCTGGGTCGGTCATTCCGCTTCGCTGCCCCATCCTGGGTACGTCTGTGGTTCGTATGACGATTCTGGGAACCTGACTAGAGCTTCCGAATCTGTCCTGCTGGCTCACTCGCACGATCAAGCTTGGCTATGCGATTCACGGGAGTCCGCTATACCATGGTGGGTGGCAATGCCCCTGTTATGCGTGTGGAGGTCGACACCCTACTGGCGAAGAGTATGATCAAAACCGTTCCTCCAGCCGAGATGAAGTCCGGCTTCTACAGCCCCTACTTCACTGTACCCAAGAAGAGCGGTGGGCAACAACCAATCCTGGACCTGCATATTTTGAACCGAACCCTTCACAGGCTTCCAATCAAGATGTTGACAGCCAAATGCTGCCGTGGTCATGCTGCCGCAGGCTCCTGGAAAGGACCCCAGCACCTATGGCATGTCAATTGCCTTGAGTTGCTGGTCGTACGTCTAGCCCTGCACCGCTTTCGAGCCCTGGTGAAGCACAAACACGTACTGGTCCGTTCAGACAACATGGCGACAGTAGCGTACATCAACTGATAAGGTGGTCTATACTTTCGCCTGATGTCACAACTCGCTACCATCTCCTCTTATGGAGTCAGAAGCATCTGAGGTCGCTTTGGGCCCTTCACATCCCGGGAGAATTGAATCATGCAGCCGACAAGCTCTCACGGTTTCAGCCACTTCCAGGGGAATGGAGACTCCATCCCCAGTCGATTCAGCTGATTTGGGAACAGTTTGGCGATGCACAGGCGATGATCTGTTTTCCTGCCATGACGCTTCCCATTGCCTCTGGTTTATGGACAAAAGGTTGGGAACCACTGCCTTAGAGGAGCGAGGAGGATAAATCCGCCTCGCCCTTTACAGATGCCCTCTTGGGACCTCGCACTGGTTCATTTTTCCCTGGAGAGAGCTCCCTCTATTGAGCTTAAGTTCCTCTCTATGAAGACGGCGTTCTTGGTTGCTTTGGCCTCTATCAAGAGGGTAGGGGACCTGCAGGCATTTTCGGTTGACAAAGCGTGCCTGGAATTCGAGCCGGCTAACTCTCACGTTATCCTGAGACCCCGGCGGATACGTGCCCAAGGTTCCCACCACTCCTTTTATGGACCAGGTGGTGAACCTGCAAGTGCTGCCCCTGGAGGAGGCAGACCCAGCCTTGGCACTACTCTGTCCAGTACGCACCCTTCGTGTTTACGTAGTGTTTCAGGACCTCAGACCAACGATTTATCTGTTACGGAGGACAGCAGAAAGGGAAGGCTCTCTCCAAGCAGAAGTTGTCTCATTGAATTGTGTCCTGGCATACCAGGTTCAGGGACTGCCATGCCCCCAGGAGTGTGGCTTCCTCTTGGGCTTTAACGCATGGCGCCTCGCTGACAGACATATGCAGAGCTGCATGCTGGGCGACACCCAACACTGCGAGATTCTATAATCTCTGTGTAGAGCCAGTGTCCTCTCGTATACTCGCTCCAAATAGCCAGTAATGGACAGGATCAGGTGTCATTGCTTGCTGCGCCATTCCACTCCACGCACTGGATGCCTGCGCTTATTCCCTCAGGAATTCCTCCAGCACTGTTGACCCGACACCAGAGTGCATGCCCGGTTGGTCAGCCCTCGTGTTAGGCTAGGTGCCTCCATGTGCATGGTTCTCCCTTTGGCAACCCCCATATGTGTATTTCCACGGTAAGTCTCTACAAGCATGTGTCTTCCTTGGCAAGACACCTTGCCAACCCTGGGGTTGAAACATTCCACCCTGCGGGCTGGATACCTCAGTGTGCTCCATATGCAGCCCTTACTTGGGTCATATGTGTATTCTAAGTCCTCCCTGCGGGGAGGCATTGTGTTGCATGTTTCCACATGGGATATGCTTCCCAGTGTACCTTGTTATTGGCGTTGAGCCTAGCCCCTCATTTGGGTTAATTTCACAGCAGGGAGCTCAGGTCAGTGCAGGACGCTGAAAGACAGCCATTGTGGCGAGATTAGATTGGGGACCCCCGTTCCGTCAGTCACTGACGTAACACGTAGTCACTGACTGAAAGGGAACGTCTCGGTTACGTATGTAACCCTCGTTACCAACGTGTTACCAACGTTACGTCCTCCTGCCACAATCGCTGTACTGCTGGTATGGCCGGGGCGCTAAGCCTTGGCTCCTCAGCAGGTAACATAATGCGAGATTGCACGTGCAACTCCTTATATACCCATGAGGTGGGCCGAAGTCGCGCTATGCATATTCCACAGACCCATGGCATCGTCTTGCCATTTGCTCGTTTTGTAGAACTCGAAGGTGATTGGCTTCCAAGGGAAACCCCCATTCCGTCAGTCACTGATATAATGTCTCCGTTCCCTCCTTCAGGGAACGAGGGTTACATATGTAACCGAGACGTTTTCATGGGTTTATTTTGATTAACAAGTGATATGGTACCATGAGCAAAGATGGATTTCAAATCACATACTTCCAGGACCCTTTGACAGCCATTGAGATGAATGGAAATGCTAGCAGATATCTTTCTCCAGGTGGGCTATTATAGATGTCCTTGGATGAATACCATAATATATTTTTTTTAATTGTTATTGTGAAATGTAGTTGTTGAGTCAGTGCTAAATGAGTCATGTAAGTCCAGCTGGAATGTGGAATTGTACATTAGATTATTGAGCTCAATTTATGTAGAAATGCAAGTATAGTCTCTGTGTTCTCTGCTAAATTCTCCTACTTCCATAAACATTCAGTGGTACATATGCATTTTCTCAAAGATCAAGCGAGAACACACACGCGCGCGCACACACACACCTTCCAAAGTGAAATTTTTCCACTGACATGGGGTGCTTGTTTTGATGTTCCACCCAGGGTGCATTTCTGCTCAGACAGTCTTAAGGTTAATCCTTGAACCAAAACACACACACACACACACACACACACAAACAAACAAACACACACATATGAACACACACACACTGGGTACATTGTGTCCCTGGGGCATCTGGAGGAAAGATGAGAGCTACTAAGAGATTAATTAGACTCACTTCAATAAGTCATTGAGATTCGCATGCACTCACGCTCTGCTTCCTTCTTTTTCTCTCCCACTCTCCTCTTCACCTCCTACCCACTCCTGGCAGTACCATTTGCATTAGTTTCATCTGTACCAGAACTTTTTGTCATGTCTTCATCGCTAAAGTGACCTCTTTAAGAACACTGCCATAGCAACCGTAAGTACATTTGGTGCACTTGACCCCTCCAGCTGGTCACTATGTGCCCGGCATAGGCCCTAAACTAGAGCTGGTATTACTGAGTACTTCATTATAAGATTATTACTGGAGGAGAATACATGAATGTGAATGAAACAGTCATTCATTTTGATTGAACAAGGACAAATCTAATAAATTAATGCATTAAAGATGGAGACACTTTCATGAATAAATGTGGCCAATGAGCCTTGACATGCTGCAAACAAAACAATTTTAATGTGGGAAAACATTATGCACTTAACACATCTTTTATGTCAATTATCACAGGAATAACAAGTAGAGGTACATTTATATGAGAGTAAATTGGACAAATAGGTAGATTAGATTGGATTGAATTTACATTACTTTTTTTTGTTAATCATGGTAACTGGATAACTATTTATTTAATCATATTGTAAGGGTACATTTTGATTCAGCTGAACATTCTCATAAAATAAGCTCCAACAGGTTGATCAGGGTCACAATGCCGATCTGTGTTTTACCTGTATATTTTCTTAAATCTTCAGCGAAAAAAAAAGTCCATTACATTGTATCAACCTAGCAAGAAGATACACTGAAAAGTATTACATTAAATTAAATATTGAATATTGATTAGAAATTGTTAGAAAATTAAGCACAAGTTTGAGGAAGTGCCGCAAAACAGGACAAAGCAATATTGATGCTATCCACCTTTACACTAACTGTATCTATATGTAGCAGGACGGTCTATCGCCCCTCCCACTCGTAATTGTTTAATGTGTGGCCAATGGCCCAGCTTCTGGTGCAAATAAGAGCACGGCCTGCCTGCTCTTTGGGATGCGTCATCGTCCAGGGACGTGACGTCATCCATGTGCCCTGCTGCTGTTTGATCGAGTCACGGCCAGCTGTGTTGCTGCTCGTAAAAGTTCCGCCAAGGCTGTTAGTTACTGGCAGTGTTGTTTGCTAGTCACGGTTGTCGGGAGAGTCGAATGTGGACATCTGAGACAGGTAGGAGAAGCATTTGCGTGCAATAGCGCTTTGTAAACCACGTTTCTATGAATTGTTTGACTGAGTGATTAGTCTGATTGATCCGTATGCCCACTGTAGTGTAAGATCTGTCTGCGCCGGTGAGCGTTGTCGGAGGCATTCGGCTCTAGTCATCGCATATTGATCCCGGGACAGCGTGCTCAGTTGTGAGTATAGTCACTGTTAGAGCATGAAGCCAAGGGGGAAGGACTCTTAGCGTAACATCTTCCGTTTTGTTTTTTAGGCATGCGATAAGGACACTATCGCTATTCTGAACGAGAGTTATCTGCCTGGTGCTTCATTGTGGAGCCTGTTTGCGCGGTGCCTTACCAGCTGCTGTTCTGTTTGTGCTGTTCTGTTTTGGGCTGTTCTGTTTTGTGCTGTTCGGTTTGTTTGTTCTGTCTCACGCCAGGTGAATGGTTCTAAGTGAATCGTTTCCAGCGAATCATCCGAGCGAACTTGTGGCGAGCAGCGAGGCTGAGGGACCGTGAGGGCGGGACGAGGCGGCGCTCATCAGTGGGGATGAGCGCCAGCTGCGAGTCGCAGCGATCTCGGCCCTCGTGGAGGAGTGAGGGACTATAAAGGAGGAGCGACGACAGTGAGGGACGAGAGAGGACCAGGCCTGGATTTTATGTTGTATTTTATTTATGTTTTGTTATGTGTTGCTGCAGTCGACCGTGAGGGGCTGTCGCCGCCATTTTAGTTTGTGTTTGTTTAATTAAAAGTTATTTTGATTGTCCGCCGGTTCCCGCCTCCTTCTTCCCGTACAAACAACTTTACTACAGTGGTGCCGAAACCCGGGAGGAAGGAGGGACGCGCTGTCGAAGAGCCCTCGCAGCTGAGGGGGATTGCGGTGCCGCGGAGTTCGGGCAGCGCGGAGGAGAGAAGTCCGCGAGCGGCTGCCCGAAGCGGTGGTGCTGGAGCGGATGAAGGTCGGTGGGACGGAGAGCTCGCTGCCGTGCCCCTGGGTCGAGGTGGGGTGGCTGCCGTCCTAGAGGGAGCGCGGAGGAGTCACCGGCGTTCGCCGTGGGCCGGAGCCTGTATCCCTCCGCCGTGTAGGGGAGGGGCAGGGAGCGCGCGGGACTTGCTGCCGGCTGCCCTCGACAGGAGGAGCCACCGCCGGCCGCCAGGGGGCGGAGGAGCGCCGAGCCGTCCACCGGCCGTCCAGTACCACCGCATGGCACCGCGAGGAAGAGCCTCTCGGCTGGCTGAGGACCGAGCGGCAGTGTGTCTGGGAACCGGACCAGAATTTTTTATTTTTTTTCTCCTCTCTCCACTCTCTCCTCATGTTCCTCGCTCCGTACTCTCACCTCGCTGTTCTTACCCCCAGGTCCCGCGGCCGCCGTGATCGGCCCCCCCGGGGAGGGGGGGGGGGAGTAGAGCGCAGACTCGGGAGTGCCCCCCGGCCTGCGAAGGGCGTTGGGGGTATGTGGCGAGCAGCGAAGCTGAGGGACCGTGAGGGCGGGACGAGGCGGCGCTCATCAGTGGGGATGAGCACCAGCTGCGAGTCGCAGCGATCTCGGCCCTCGCGGAGGAGTGAGGGACTATAAAGGAGGAGCGACGACAGTGAGGGACGAGAGAGGACCAGGCCTGGATTTTATGTTGTATTTTATTTATGTTTTGTTATGTGTTGCTGCAGTCGACCGTGAGGGGCTGCAGCTTATTATTTTCATTTTGTGTTTATTTGTATGTAGGCGACAGTCGTCCGCGAGGGGCTGTCGCCGCCATTTTAGTTTGTGTTTGTTTAATTAAAAGTTATTTTGATTGTCCGCCGGTTCCCGCCTCCTTCTTCCCGTACAAACAACGTTTACTACAGAACTGTTTTTATAACCACTTCAAGTAACCCATTCTGAGTGAATCATCCCAGGTGAACCGTTTCGGTGAACACCATCAAGTGAATCGTTTCAAACGAACTATTTCCATTGACGGTGACTTTGTAACCGTGGTATGTTTCGAGTTTATTTTGTTTCTTTTCGTTTATTGTTTTGATTTATGTTCATGAGTGAGTGGGTTTTCTAAATTTGTATTTGTTTCCGACTCAATTATTGTGTTGGTGAATTTATATATTTTTGGTTGACTTATGCTGCTGAAATTGTGATCTTTTGTTTACAGAGTTCCCTTTCGAGGGAACTCTCACTGCGTCGGAACGACACTTTGGGGATACTCCCTAAGCACTAGCGAATCTGAAGTCTGTATAGCCACTAAACCAATCTGATTGGCGTGCGTGATGACGTCATCGTGACGACGTACCCGGAAGTATAAAGCGGGAGCCGGCGCACTGAAACGGCAGTTATTGCTCTTCAGCATAGAGCTCTCTGTTGAAATTGTCTGTCTATTTACTGTTGTTTGTCACAGTTGCAAAAGTGTGTGAATGATGGAAAAGAATGTGAGAGAATTTAAGCAGTGTGTGCATCCGTGTCCCCGCTTCATTTCGGGCTCAGATGCACACCTGCTTTGTGTGCAGTGTCTGGGTGTTGAGCATGCTCGGGCAGCTCTCGAGGGAGCTGCCTGTCAGCATTGTGAGCTGCTCACACTCAGACTGCTTCGCTCTCGGCTGGCCGTGTTCGATGAGGCCGGCCAGCTTTGTGAGCCCCAGGGTTCTGGACCCGCGATCGCTGAGGTGTCCCGGTGTCACAAACCATGGGGTTCACAGAAGGACTTGTCAGCTGGATCTGGGACTGCTGCGGCACTTTCCCAATCCTTGTCTGACAGTTCTAAAGATCTTCCTCCCCGTGTGGAAGCCCGCGCTGCGGCCTCTTCCCCCGGGGTTGAGGATCTGATGCTTATTCTCTCTGGTTCCGAGGAGCCGGATGAGTGTTGCATCAGGGCAGGTGGAGAAGCAGGAAGTGTTTCATTGCTTCATCCACTCGCCCAAGAGGAGTTAATTGAGGTTTTGATTCGTGCAGTGGCCAAATTGAAGATCAATTGGCCACAGGAAGTGCCGGAAATTCAGCCACCTAGTAGGCTGGACGACCGGTTTCTTTCTCGCCGGGTCCAAACACTTCGCCGGGGTTCTTCCCGGACCTACACACCTCGGAGGCCTGCACACATTATCTGTCTTGCAGGCCTACCAGGCTGACCTCCTGGAAGAGCTCAATGAGTGCTGGAGCTACGGAGGGTTGCATATTTGTCTCTCCACATCACCAGGGAGATGGCCCGTGCTATCGGCTGGGCCATGGCTTCTATGGTGATGGTGGAGAGGCATCTCTGGCTGAATCTGTCTGGGATGAGGGAGAAGGATAAGTCCTTCCTCCTAGACTCCCCGATTTCGCCTTTTGGTCTATTTGGTGACGCGGTTGAGACCGTTGTCGCCAGGTACCAGGAGGCGAAGATGCAGTCAGCAGCCTTCCGCCAGTACCTCCCTCGCCACTCAGAGCCTGGGAAGGCGGCCCCTAGGGGGCAGCCTCAGCCCTCTGCCAGCTCCTCGCACCGGCAGGTGCAGAAAGAGAGCGTCGCCTCTAGAGCCCCTCCTCCAGGAGCCTGGCAACAGAGGTGGCGTTCTCACCAACAGTCCCAGCAGCGGTCTTTCGCTGCTGGAGGCGATCTGTTGAACGTACTCCAGGGCGAAAGGCTGCTGGGAAGAAGTCCTAGCTTCGGCTGGACTTCCAAGAGCGGTCCCCCCCACAGAGGAGCAACCGAGGTTGCTTCCTCTGCGGCGCTCCGGGGAAATCGAGGTAATCCCGCCGTGTATGACGCTTCGGGCCCCATCGATTTCCCGCGAACGCATGCTGCTCCAGCCGCCTCCGGAGGGACTTGCGGCTGGGCAGCTAACGCGTCCGCACATAAAGAATCGTTCCCAACCACTTCCTGCCGGTCATCCGCTTCAGGGGTTTGGGGACGAGGCTCGTGTTCACCCTACGCCTACCTCGAGAGGCGGGTTCCCTTAGTAGATTATCTCGGCGCATGAGAATGCCTTCCGAATATTTCTACATGGGTCCTGCGTACTGTAGAGTGGGGGCTAGGGGCACATGGCAGCAGCGTCCAACGTGAGACCTTTTGGCCTGCTGCACATGAGACCCCTACAGTGGTGGCTGAAAACTAAGGGGTTTTCCCTAGAGGGAATCCTTTCCGTATGATCAGGGTAACGCGCAGATGCCTTCGTTCCCTAGTTATATGGAAGAAACCTTGGTTTCTGTCCCAGGGGCCAGTGTTGGAGCGTCCTGTTGCCGGAAATCCGCTTCAATAGACGCCTTCCTCACTGGCTGGGGCGCGGTCATGGACGGCCGCTTTGGGGGAAGGTCCTAGCTTTGGCTGGACTTCCGAGAGCGGTTCCCCCCGTAGAGGGGCAACCGAGGTTGCTTCCTCTGTGGCGCTTCGGGGAAATCAATGTGGAACCCGCCGTCTATGACGCTTCGGGCCACATCGATTTTCAGCGAACGCATGCTCCTCCAGCCGCCTCTGGTAAGACCTGCGTCTGGGCAGCTCGCGCGTCCGCACATAGAGAATCGTTCCCAACCACTCCTGCCGGTCATCCGCTTCAGGGGGTTGGGGAGGAGGCTCGTGTAACACCCGAGGCCAGCCTCGAGAGGCTGGTTCCCTCAGTAGATTATCGTGGCGCATGGAATGCCTTCCGAATATTTCTACATGGGTCCTGCGTACTGTAGAGGAGCAGACATCCTGTCGAGGCAGGGGCTGAGGCCCGGGGAGTGGCGTCTCCATCCAGAGGTGGTGGAAGCCATGTGTGAGAGGTTCGGTCCAGTGGAAGTGGACTTTTTCGCGTCTCGAGAGACGTCCCACTGTCCACTGTGGTGTTCCCTCACGCATCCAGCCCCGCTGGGGTTGGATGCCATGGTTCAGACGTGGCCGAGGCTTTTCCCCCGATTGCTCTGCTCCCGGCAGTCCTGGACAGAGTCCGCCAACAGGGGGTCAGCCTACTTTTAGTAGCACCCCGTTGGCCGACGCGAGTTTGGTTCTCGGATATCATAGCTTTGCTGACAGGTCCTCCAGGGTAGATTCCTCTGACGAGGGATCTCCTATCTCAGGCAGGGGGCACTATATTTCACCCCCGGCCGGAGGTTTGGAACCTTTGGGTCTGGCCCTTGAGGGTGTCAGGTACCTAGAGATTGGCCTGTCGGCAGAGGTGATAGAGACCTTACTCAGCTCTAGGGCTCCATCTTTCAGGAGACTGTACAGCCCCAAGTGGTGAGCCACTTGGTGCAGGGAGCGTGAGGTGGACCCAGTTAACTGGCCGGTGGCTTCAGTGCTGGAGTTCCTCCAAGATCATTTCTCTGCGGGTCTAACCCCGTCCACACTCAGGGTGTCCATGGCTGCCATAAGGCTTTCCACACTCCTTTGGGTGATGGGCTTGGGTAGACACCATCTGGTTGTGCAGTTCCCCTGTGGGGCTCGGAGGATGCGGCCTGTGGCTCGGTCCAGAACTCCCAACCTGGGATCTGGCAGTGGTTCTCGAAGGCTGGCTGAGGCCCCCTTCGGACCATTGGAGTCGGATGAACCAGGGAACTTAGGATTGGTCAGTTCCTTGGTTCTTCAGGCATTACATCCCCCGCCTCACGTGACGGCGGAGTAAGAGACCTTCACTGTGAAGCACTTTTGAGTGCTGGGGCTCAGTGCAGCAGCGTCCAAGGTGAGACCTTTTGACCTGCTGCACGTGAGACCTTGACAGTGGTGGTTGGAAACCAAGGGGGTTTCCCCCAGAGGGAATCTCTTTCGTATGATCAGGGTAACGCGCAGATGCCTTCGTTCCCTAGTTATATTGAAGAAACCTTGGTTTCTGTCCCAGAGGTCAGTGTTGGGAGCGTCCTGTTGCCGGGAAACCGTTTCAACAGACGTCTCCCTCATTGGCTGGGGTGCAGAAGGCGCTTGGGTTCCCCAGTCCTAGTTGTGCCCGGTCTCCGGCTTCACACTAGGGCAGGCACTACCCTCGGTAAAGGTCCCAAGGGCCAGTGTTGGGAGCGTCCTGTTGCCGGGAAACCGTTTCAACAGACGTCTCCCTCATTGGCTGGGGCGCCGAAGGCGCTTGGGTTCCCCAGTCCTAGTTGTGCCCGGTCTCCGGCTTCACACTAGGGCAGGCACTACCCTCGGTAAAGGTCCCAAGGGCCAGTGTTGGGAGCGTCCTGTTGCCGGGAAACCGTTTCAACAGACGCCTCCCTTCATCGGCTGGGGCACGGAAGGTAAAGGAGTGGAGAAGTATCTCCCTACGGTGCTGGCGCTAGGGTACTCAAGTCCTAGTTGTGCCCGGTCTCCAGTTTCACACTAGGGCAGGCGCTACCCTCGGTGTGGGCTAGTGGGTACTCGTTCCCCAAAGTGTCGTTCCGACGCAGTGAGAGTTCCCTTGAAAGGGAACGGCTCGGGTTACGTCTGTAACCCTTGTTCCCTGAGAAGGGAACGAGCACTGCGTCGCGTCACCACACCTCGGCACGCCTGGAGCGCATGCTTCAGAGCAATAGCTGCCGTTTCAGTGCGCCGGCTCCCGCTTTATACTTCCGGGTACGCCGTCACGATGACGTCATCACGCACGCCAATCAGATTGGTTTAGTGGCTATACGGACTTCAGATTCGCTAGTGCTTAGGGAGTATCCCCAAAGTGTCGTTGCGACGCAGTGCTCGTTCCCTTCTCAGGGAACAAGGGTTACAGACGTAACCCGAGCCGTTTTCTTTGTTTTGGGTTTTGATTTGTGACGATCAGGTCGGGACCAAGGAGCTGGTCCCTTCCTGAAATTGTAAACCAAGTTTATTTATTACCTTGTTTATATATTTTGTTTGCATATCACTGGTTAATGTCTCTTTTCTTTTGGCAGGTCCTGGGCACCCGGGGGCAGACAAGTGTCAAAATTTAGGTGGTGGTGTCCTCACTGTGTGCTGTGGTCTTCTCTGACATGAGTCGCTGAGTGTGCTGTGCTGGTGTGTGTGTGCACTGAGTAGAGTAATTTCCAAAAAGGTGATATCCCGAGACTGCCTCCTGGGTGCGCCCAGGTCCCTCCACAGCCAACATTAGAATTTAGCAAATTGAAGTGATTGCTGGTCAACACCTTTTAATGACAAATGTCTTTTAACGATAAATAAAATAAATGTATCTTTTGCCATTCATCTGTGTCTCTGACTCAACGTGATTAGGACCTGTGCGTGCCTTCTACCTTAGAGGTACCGTTAGATTCCTGGGGTGAAACTCCCCAGGTGGCGTAGTCGGAAATAGGTTAGTTAGGACTGCCTGAGCAAACACCGCTCCTGCCACATATAGATTATGGAACTCATTACAAATATGTTATGTTTTAATATACTAAAAAGTTACTTTTAGTTAATAATATATACACTGATGCATTACACGGCATTACATTATGACCTAATATTGTGTTGGTCCCCCTTTTGCTGCCAAAACAGCCCTGACCCGTCGAGGCATGGACTCCACTAGACCACTGAAGGTACGCTGTGGTATCTGGCACCAAGATGTTAGCAGCAGTTCCTCCAAGTCCTGTAAGTTGTGAGGTGGGGCCTCCATGGATCAGACTTGTTTGTTCAGCACATCCCACATCCTATCTGGCCAAGTCAAGCCCTCAAACTCGTTGTTGTGCTCCTCAAACCATTCCTGAACCATTTTTGCTTTGTGGCAGGGCGCATTATCCTGCTGAAAGAGACCGCCGCCACCAGGGAATACCGTTTCCATGAAAGGGTGTACATGGTCTGCAACAATGCTTAGGTAGGTGGTACGTGTCAAAGTAACTTGCCTTCTTTCCATAGTGCATCGTGGTGCCATGTGTTCCCCAGGTAAGTGACGCAAACGCACCCGGCCATCCATGTGATGTAAAAGAAAACGTGATTTATCAGACCAGGCCACATTCTCCCACTGCTCCGTGGTCCAGTTCTGGTGCTCATGTGCCAACTGTTGGCGCTTTCGCCGGTGGACAGGGGTCAGCATGGGCACCCTGACTGGTCTGTGGCTATGCAGTCCCATACACAACAAACTGCGATGCACTGTGTATTCTGACACATTTCTATCAGAACCAGCATAAACTTCTTGAGCAATTTGGACCATTTTTGATAGTATTTAGATACAGACCACTGCAGACCGGGAACACACCACAAGAGCTGCAGTTTTGGAGATGCTCTGACCCAGTCGCCTAGCCATCACAATTTGGCTCTTGTCAAACTCGATCAAATCCTTACACTTGCCCATGTTTCCTGCTTCTAACACATCAACTTTGAGGACAAAATGTTCACTTGCTGCCTAATATATCAAACTCATTAACAGGTGCCTTGATGAAGTTATTCACTCACCTGTCATAATGTTATGCCTGATCGGCGTATATCGATTCTTCTCGTTTTCATCCATGTCTTAAATTCTTACATAGCTCCTTTCTTACCTTACAAACCCTTGCAAGACAAAGTCAGCCTACCCAGCTCTCCTCTCTGTTTTGGTATTAATGTCTCAATTAGCAGATGGGATGTTATGTGTACTTTCTTTCATATACATATCATTCCAATGTTGCATTTCTTCATTATTTGCGAGCCAATCCCAAAACCCATCCACATAAAAACCCTCTCACACACATACACCCACACTGAACCAAGCCGAACATTGACTCCTCAATTGGGAACTCAGATTATTGCAAATTCTTTTGGCTACAATTGGCCAAAGTGCTGAGAAATCTCATTTGCATAATTTACCATGCAAGAAAAGACATCCAGTACATTAAAAGGCAGCTGGCTTTAATACAGACATACAGAAGATATTTCTGTGCACCTTTCACAAGTGTGGTCATCCAATCTCAAAGGTCACACTAATTCATCTATGACAGATTTGAGGAATGTAACCCTTTGCTTTCCATAATGGATGAGCTCAAGCATGAAGTCCAGGATAACAGAGGATATAAAGTAGTGAATTCTATTGATAATTTATAAATCAAAGGTCATTTAAAGGTTTGGACACACTTACTGATTATTTAATATTGATATTCCACATTAAGACATCAAAGCAATCAAATTACAAAAATGCTTCCAATCATAAACTAATAAAGAGCAGTAAAATAGTACAAAATTCATTTAAAACATCTAAGCAGAAACCTTTAGATCAAAAGGGCTTTGAAGTTCATGAGAAACAAAATTCAGTCAAAAGTGTCTGTACTGGTACTGAGTATGTCTACCATTATAATATTGTGGCACTGCTGGTTACCCAGTATGCTTTGAAGCTGGGGTCAAATTAAATTGAGTTTGAGATGATTACTTGCAAGGACTATAAATGTTTTAAGAAGGTATTCATAGTTGGATGAAGATTTACATTTTGCTGTAATATTGCGTTTTTATGTGTGTTTATGTGTTACCATTGTTGAGATTTATAGTCCAAATCTGAAGTTCAAGTTAGTTTTCAGATTTTATTAATTTACTTGAATTCTAATTCTGATAATAATTAAAGAATTTTATTAAGTTTCATTTCTGGCCTCTGAGGTGAGTTTATTCTGTTCACGTCCAGATTCTTTGTTCAGTCTTTGGCTCTAACCAACTAACCAAGGATTTAGAAGAATTGAGCAGGAAAAGAAAGGAGGGTGAGAGAGAAATAAAGGAGACAAGCAGGTAGAATGAATGATAGATCGTGACGCATTCAGTTCTGTGCCATCTGCTACATACAGACAACCATGCCATGAGGTTAAACTAAGGTCGTAGTAGAGTCTGGCTCTCCATCTCTGATAATGCACACACTCACATTCATGTGCTGTTCCTTCACACAATATGCATTGCATCTCTGTGCAGTGTGATGGAGGCTGAACTATTGTCCTGTGTGTAGTGTTATGCTTTAGTCTATAATGGGCTGTAATTTTCCCATGGGAAAATCACCATAGCAACATGAACTTGTATAGTGAAATGTTGTGTGTGTGATTTTGACTTTTGATGTAGGGCTTATATTGTATGTGACATTATTACCAGGCGAGTTTGATCTGTAAAGAAACTAAACAGAAACAATGAACAACTGAACATGAAGTTCCCTTCATGCTGAAAGTAGTTAGATTCAATATATAATTCTGTCAAATTAATTTGACTGTCATAACATGGTCCTTGTGAAGAGTCTTTGTATTTGGGGGAAAAAATGGAAAAAACAATAATAATGAACAGCATGTGATTGCCTGAAAGAACATAGACCTGATAAATGTTTATTTTATGTTAAAACCCTCTATTGTACGCTATATGATTTCAATGAGGAAAAAAATATTTGTGGTGTTTTTCCTGCTTAAAATAGGACACTATAACAATAGTAATACAAATTTAAATTTTTATTTTATTTTAAGTTTGTTGCCTGAAGGCAACATTGTACCACAACAGACAAATTGAAACATTTGACATTTTCATGTAGAAAAAAGAAATATATTTATTGAAAACATCTGAACAAACACATGTATCCAGTTTATAATATATTACAAATTTCATATTTTATCAAAAGTAACATTTCAAATTCAGCTGTTGCTCTCAGGCTACATTGTACCATCGTGGAACATTCACATTACCAAACCATCACATCAAGTTATCATGTCAAATTATCATATCAAGTTATCATATCCATCTTCATCCTTATCTCCATCTTCAATCTCACCCTCACTCTCTCCCTGCCGGATTGTCACTATGACCTCATCTTCCTTATCACATGACACCTCATCCTCATCAGTTTTATACCTTTTTTTAAGTGCTATAGAAAATGTGCAGATCATAATATGTACAGTTATAGTATGTGAATTACTATTCTTATACGTGTATTACAATTTTTTTTTCGTTGATTAGTATTTTAGTTTTTCTTCCCTGAGATAGGTTTGAACAATAAATTGGAGTTTCCTTATATTCAAAATAAACTAAGATTTGTAGTTTGGAGGCAACACCGTACCATAGAGGGTTAAAGGGGCACTTCAGCACTGGGAAGATGAATGTTTATTTAAACTGGGTCATTTATGTAGCAGAAATGTGAAATTATTTTTGAATTTGGTGCCTTCTAAATTTATTTTTGTCTCATATGGATGAAAGACAACAACTCCCAGAATGCACTTGCTTTGCTGCCCAAGCTCCCAAGCCACGGCTACTAGTTGTCACTTGCCCACCATTACACCGCCCTCACCGTCGTTTTGTTTTTCATAGTAATACAATCAATTCGTTCAGTTAGAGAATAAACACTACAATTAAAAACTGAACGTGTCTTTTCAATAACGTGTGAGTGAGCCGAATGAAAGTCACGTCTCAAACGCAGCAGGAGTCAGATTTCATTCATCACGAGAGCAAAGAGCTGAGCAGAGCTGAGGTAAGCGCGGGAGTAATTCACGGCGCGTGTCTAGTCTGGCGCGTTTTGAAACACTCACATTGCTCCGCACTGCTCCGTTATTAATGCCCGAGCTGGGCGGCTGTGCGCATTTACATTCTATGAGTGAGATCCCTCCCCCTGTAGGCGGGTTGAACATGCGGAACTAGCTCCTTCTATTGGCTGTAGTCTTTAGCCTCTGGCCAAAAATGTTTTTCCAGAAATAAAGTGCATAATTCTCTCGTCTCAGGGGGATACAAAGCTTAATGCTAAATTGCTGAAGTAACCCTTTTAAAAGAATAATTAACTTCAGAATTAAAATTTCCTGTTAATTTAATCACCCCACACATCATTCAAGATGTCTTTCTTTCTTCAGTCGAAAAGAATCCCAGACGAGGAATAAGGGTCTTATCTAGTGAAAAGATTGGGCAATTTCTAAAAAAAAATATAAAAATATATATACTTTTTAACCATAAATGCTCTTTTTGCTCTGATCTGAGATTTGCCACGCATTACGTCATCATGTTGAAAAGGTCACATGTGACATATACAAAAGTACCGATCAAGTTTTTACAAAGAGAACGTGCAAAGACTAAGTCAAACACCCTTCACCTTTCACCTGCAATATTTGTGAAGGTGAATTAAATGGATGATATTATGCATAATATGGAAAAATAGGTAATTGTGTTTCCCATTCAGTCGGTCACTCTCGACGCCACGTCGGAGTACCGACGAATAGGAATCTCGTTCGCGAGAGCCAATCTACTTCGAGTGTAACTAAAACGAGCCAATGCACATTGGCATGCAATGATTGCACCAGGTGTTCATGCCACGCCGTGCGGGTATAAATGAGACACAGGTGATTGCATCAAATCAGCCTTTTGCTTCGGAGCCGGGTGGTAGATGGTAACGCCAGATATCACTCACTACTTCGCAGTCCTGACTGAAGACGGAAGCCGCCTTTCGGAAGCGATCTCTTCAGTCGGTGTTGGTGTGACGGCACAGCAGCGATTGCGTGGTTTTCGGAACATCTCTCTGTGTTGTTTGTTTCGAGCAATCACAAAGGCTGTTCTCACAGCTGGTTACAGTGCGCTAGGTGGAGAGCGCTGAAAAGCCGTTCTTACGGCTGGTAAGAGAGCGCCTTCGTGTGAGAGAGCGCGCACGTCAGGCTGCACCCACCCCCTGACTGTGTCGCCGCGACCCCGCCCCCTGCGTGCTTCAGCACCAAGGAGAGCGTCCTTCTGAAAGAGCAAACACAGATAGAGCTTGCGTCTTTTTCAAGATGACATTCTATCTGTGTGTTTCTGGATGCGGTGGTTACCTGTCACCAAGGGATGGTCACCAGCGCTGTATCTCGTGTTTGGGCGTTCAGCACGCTGAGGCAGCGTTGGTGGATGACTCATGTTCTCACTGCGGGAACATGACCATCTCGGAGTTGCGGTCTAGACTCCATCTCGCAAGGGGTGGAGTCCCCGTGCCTCTGCCTCGATCTAACCCTCCACAGAGGGTTACTTCAGGCAGTAGCACGGGTGATTTGAGGGTTACGGTGAGCGCGCTTCCCCCAGGGAACCAACCCCCGGGGAACCCTCATCCCTCACGCACTCCGCAGCCAGTAGAGCTGCCGTCGGAACGTGGTGGGCCGTCCTCGAGATGTGCACCATCCGTATCCTTCGGGGCTCCCCCTGATGATCAGATGTCCATCGCTGCATCGGAGGGAGGGTCAGACTTCTCTGGAGATGACGTGTCGGCGCAGGGGGCTCCTTCGGGAAGATCCGCTGTGCCCGATACGGATCCGGAGATGATGGCCATGCTTTCCCGGGCCGCCGAGAAGATCGGGCTCGTGTGGAACCCTCCACCGTGTCCCGAACCTTCAAGGTTGGATGATTGGTTTCTCGGGATGGCCCGTGCTGGTTCTCAGCGCCCCACCCCGGTTCCTTTCTTCCCGGAGGTGCACGAGGAGCTCACTAGGTCGTGGACGGCACCTTTTACTGCCCGAAACCGGCCCAGTGGATCCTCCTCCCTCACCACCCTTGATGGCGGACCTGCAAAGGGTTACACGCAGGTTCCTCCCGTGGAACGGGCCGTTGCTATGCAACTGTGCCCTAACTCCACATCCAGGGGGAACCCGTGTCTCCCCTCCCGAGCCTGTAGGTACTCGTCCGATCTGATCGGAAAGGCCTACCAGGCTTGTGGAGAGGCAGGCTCCGCCTTACACGCTATGGCGTTGTTGCAGGTTCATCAGGCCCAGGCACTGAAGAACCTGCACGAGGGTGGTCACGATCCCGCAGTTCTCCAAGAACTGAGAACCGCAACGGACCTCGCGCTTCGTGCGACGAAGGTTACGGCGCGGGCCGTGGGTCGTGCGATGTCCACTATGGTGGTCCAGGAACGCCATCTCTGGCTGTGTCTGGCAGACATGAGGGAGACCGACAAGATCAGGTTCCTTAACTCCCCCGTCTCCCAGACCGGCCTTTTCGTCGACGCGGTCCAGAACTTCGCCCAGCAGTTCTCGGCCGCACAGAAGCAGACTGAGGCCATCAGTCACATCCTGCCACGGCGGTCAGCTGCTGTCTCCACCCCGCCGCCGGCAGCACCTCAGTCTGCTCGTCGCCGAGGGCGGCCGCCTGCGTCTGCCGCCTGCGTCTGCCTCCGCTCCCGTGTCGCAGCAGCAGCCTCCACCCAAGCGACGTCGTGGAGCCGGGCGCAAGCAGGCCGCCCAGCCCGTCCAGGCTCCTGCCAAGAGAGGTGGCAAAGGCAAGGGCAAGGGCAAGCGGCCCTGAGACGGGCGACCCGGAGATGGGGAGGACTGCTCTTCTGGAGACGGTGACCGCACCGCTCCATCCCCCGGAGGAGGGCCGGGAGGAGAATTTTGTGTTCCGTTTTGTTTCTGTTCCGCCACTGGGCTCAGCCCCAGCGGTACCCAAATTTTCAATAAAAGAGCAGTTTCCTCCATCTCTGGGTCCTCAGGGGGCTCGGAGAGTCAGTTCGCCCGGCGCCCCCCCAGGTTCAAGGGCGTCCGCTTCACCTCGGTGAATGCTGCAGATGCCCATGTCCTGCGTGCGGAAATCGCTGTCCTACTGGCGAAGGACGCGATAGAGCCGGTCCCTCCAGCCGATATGAAGACCGGCTTCTACAGCCCGTACTTCATTGTACCCAAGAAAACCGGTGGGTTACGGCCAATCTTGGACCTGCGAGTCCTGAATCGGAGCCTCCACAAGCTACCGTTCAAGATGCTCACGTAGAAACGCATTTTCGAATGCATCCGTCCCCAAGATTGGTTTGCAGCGATCGACCTGAAGGACGCGTACTTTCATGTCTCGATTCTTCCTCGACACAGGCCGTTTCTGCGCTTTGCGTTCGAGGGTCGAGCATATCAGTACAGAGTCCTGCCCTTCGGGCTGTCTCTGTCCCCCCGTGTCTTCACGAAAGTCACGGAGGGGGCCCTTGTGCCCATGAGAGAACAGGGCGTTCGCATCCTCAACTATCTCGACGACTGGCTCATTCTAGCACAGTCCAAGGATCAGTTGTGCGAACACAGGGACCTGGTGCTCAGACACCTCAGCCAGTTGGGTCTTCGGGTCAACTGGGAAAAGAGCAAACTCGCCCCCATGCAGAGGATCTCTTTTCTCGGTATGGAGTTGGATTCGGTCGAACAGACAGCGCGCCTCACGGAGGAGCGTGTCCAGTCGATGCTGAGCTGCCTGAACACGTTTCAAGGCAGGATGGCGGTTCCACTGAAACAGTTTCAGAGGCTCCTGGGGCATATGGCGGCCGCTGCGGCAGTAACACCGCTCGGCCTGCTTCATATGAGACCGCTTCAGCATTGGCTACACGGCCGAGTCCCGAGATGGGCGTGGCAACGCGGCACTCACCGGGTGAGCATCACACCGGCCTGCCGCCAGTCCTTCAGTCCATGGTCAGACCCCTCGTTCCTTCGGGCCGGAGTGCCCCTGGAACAGGTGTCCAGGCACGCTGTGGTTTTCACGGATGCCTCTGCCATGGGCTGGGGAGCCACGTACAACGGGCATGCAGTGTCAGGGGTTTGGACGGGCCCGCACCTGCATTGGCATATCAATTGCCTCGAGGTGCTAGCAGTGCATCTTGCTCTGAGCTGCCTCAAATCGCGGTTACGGGGCAAAGATGTACTGGTCCGCACGGACAACACTGCGACCGTTGCGTATATCAACCGACAAGGTGGTCTGCGCTCCCGTCGCATGTCGCAGCTCGCCCGCCATCTCCTCCTCTGGAGTCAGAAGTGTCTGAGGTCGCTTCGGGCCATTCATGTCCCTGGTGTGCACAACCGTGTGGCCGACGAGCTTTCACGAGCTGCGCTCCCAGGCGAGTGGCGACTCCACCCTCAGGTGGTTCAGCTGATTTGGAGACAGTTCGGGGTGGCACAGGTCAACCTGTTTGCCTCCCCAGAAACGTCCCACTGCCAGTGGTTCTATTCGCTGACCGAGGGTACACTCGGCACGGATGCCCTGGCTCACAGCTGGCCCCAGGGGCTGCGCAAATATGCGTTTCCCCCAGTGAGCCTACTTGCACAGACTCTGTGCAAGGTCAGGGAGGACGAGGAGCAGGTCCTGCTGGTGGCGCCGTACTGGCCCAACCGGACCTGGTTTCCAGAACTTATGCTCCTCGCGACAGCCCCTCCTTGGCCGATTCCTCTGAGGAAGGACCTTCTGACTCAGAGACGGGGCACCCTTTGGCACCCGCGTCCAGACCTGTGGAAGCTTCATGTCTGGCCCCTGGACGGGACGCGGAGGTTCTGGGTGACTTACCCCAAGAGGTAGTTAACACCATCACTTCGGCACGAGCACCGTCTACAAGACAGGCTTACGCCTTGAAGTGGAACCTGTTCGTCGAGTGGTGTTCTTCTCGCCGAGAAGACCCCCGAAGATGTTCGATCGCGTCTGTGCTTTCCTTCCTGCAACAGGGGTTGGAGCGTAGGCTGTCGCCCTCCACCCTCAAGGTTTATGTTGCTGCAATATCCGCCTATCACGACCATGTAGAAGGTAAGACGGTTGGGAAGCACGACCTGGTCGTCAGGTTCCTTAGGGGGGCGAGACGGTTAAATCCTCCTCGCCCCCCCTCCATACCCTCTTGGGATCTTGCTCTGGTGCTCCGAGCACTTCAGAATGCCCCATTTGAGCCTTTGCAGTCAGCAGAGCTAAAGATTCTGTCAATGAAGACTTTGCTGTTGGCTGCATTGGCCTCCATCAAGAGGGTAGGGGACCTGCAGGCATTTTCGGTCGACGAATCGTGCCTAGAGTTCGGGCCGGGTGATACCCACGTGGTGTTGAGACCCCGGCCTGGCTATGTGCCCAAGGTTCCTACCACTCCCTTCAGGGACCAGGTGGTGAACCTGCAAGCGCTGCCCCCGGAGGAGGCAGACCCAGCCCTAGCTTTGCTCTGTCCCGTCCGCGCTCTGCGGGTTTACGTGGATAGAACTCAAAGCTTCAGAACCTCAGATCAGCTCTTTGTCTGTCACGGAGGCCAGCAGAAGGGAAAGGCTGTCTCCAAGCAGAGGATGGCCCACTGGATAGTGGATGCCATCACCTTGGCTTACCAAGCACAAGGTGTGCCCTGTCCGCTCAGGGTGCGAGCACACTCTACTAGAAGTGTTGCATCCTCCTGGGCGCTGGCACGTGGCGCCTCACTGTCAGACATCTGTAGAGCTGCGGGCTGGGCGACATCCAACACGTTCGCTAGATTCTATAGCCTACGTGTAGAGCCGGTCTCCTCCTGTGTTCTCACCTCAAATGGGTAGAAGCACTGAGAGGCCCGGCTCGTCGGCTTGCTGCGCTACGGCGCTTATATTCTCCAGAAGCAAACTCTGTGAGTCCTCCACCGCCCTCGGTGCCGGACGTGGCGGAACGTCTGGCATCAGGCCCCTTGCCGCTGAATCCTTGAGAACCGGTATTAGGCTTGGGCCATATGAGTGACCCTGCGGGGATCCCATATTTTCTTCCACGGTCGCTCCTACGGGAAGCCCGTGTCTTTCCCTTGGGAGAGCCTTCCCTGCAGTGGGACTGAGCCCCCTTCTCCTGGCGGGCTACGGCTCAGCATTGTACTCCACATAACTCCTTCGGGGTACGATGTGGGCTCCGCAGCGTTCCCTTCTCTAGGGCACGCTTTCCCAGTGTTATCCAATAATCACTGAGCGGGTCATGCGGAACAGCGGTGATGGACTTCCCGGTGTGAGCCTCGTCTCATCAGGTAAGAGAGCTCAGGTGGCTCACACAGGGCACTGGATGGGGGCAGAAGCCATGGCGCTTTGGTAGGGATTCCTATTCGTCGGTACTCCGACGTGGCGTCGAGAGTGACCGACTGAATGGGAACGTCTCGGTTACGTATGTAACCCTCGTTCCCTGAAGGAGGGAACGGAGACGCCACGTCCCGTCGCCATGTCCTCTGTACCCTGCTGGGGTGCCTGTCTACCTACCCGGCTCCTCAGCAAAAGGCTGATTTGATGCAATCACCTGTGTCTCATTTATACCCGCACGGCGTGGCATGAACACCTGGTGCAATCATTGCATGCCAATGTGCATTGGCTCGTTTTAGTTACACTCGAAGTAGATTGGCTCTCGCGAGCGAGATTCCTATTCGTCGGTACTCCGACGTGGCGTCTCCGTTCCCTCCTTCAGGGAACGAGGGTTACATACGTAACCGAGACGTTCTAATAGCTAACTAAATCTTGAAAGGCAGAAAATTAACTTGAGTTTGGCTGTCTGTGTCAGAACTGGGCTATAATGTTTATTAAATAACTCATATGGCAGGTTCAATCTCTCTTTTTGATACATACATTTTCACCAATATAAATATACTGGACTTTACAGTATACCATAGACAGTGCTTTCTGGATGCCACATCAACCACCATTTGTAGAACCATTGTGATGGGCAGAAATATGTGCACTTGATTGACCCCATTATATAACAACTGTTCAAGCTCAGAAGGTGCAGCATTTATAGTGTTCACTGTAAACAAATTACATTTTGCAAGGTTGTCGTATCTCTTCTTTGTAGTCTGGTGATGCTGAAATGTGCCGCATGTGAACTCAAGAGTGAATGCTGTCCTTTGCCCTCCCCTCTGTCATAAACAAGAGGAACTGTTTACATTGTTCTCAATAATGGCACTAACACTCTAAATTCACAAAAGGTCATATACTGAAGATAACGTTTTATCAATCACTTATAATCATATGTGGGCAATGGGGTTTGAATCTTCTTTCTCGCCTTTCTCCCTCTTGCCCTTTGTGGCGTGTGTGTATGTCCAACACCCTGACACAGCACACTCAAAGTGAGAAATTACATTTCTCATCCCCTTAAGAACTGCCGCATCTGCATTTTCACAGCATTGTATTTATTTGCAAACACACACACACCCACACACACACACACACACACACACACACACACACACACACACACACACACACACACACACACACACACACACACACACACACACACACACACACACACACACACACACAAACACACTCAAACCCACACAGAGCGCTAAATAACATGCTATTCAGTGAAGCCATAGTTTTATGGGGAACAAGGAAGCCACTCTCCTCCAATTGTTAAAAATAGCCCTTTAAAGCATGCTCAGATCATTAAGGGCCGTGTGCGTGTGTGTTTGTGTATGTGGTGTAAAGCCTCTCTTGCTTATCTCTTTCCATTTGTTAACCTATAATGGACAAGGTTTATAGTAATTAGAGTAGTTCCAAGCCCAGGTCACTGTACATTACAGCTGCGTTACATCATTGCCGACAGAATGCAGTGTTTTAACATCTAGATTATAAAAAAGATAAATAGCTTTGTTCAAGTAAGTCTCTAAAATCGAGGGAGCGAGGGTCTGTTCATTTAAACTTCCCTTAACGAAGTGGAACGCACTTCAAAATGGCGGTGGGGATTTTCCTGAGGGTAAGTGCTTAGAGAAGTTTGCAAGTGCGTGTCTAAAAGTGGAGTGGAACGCAGCCCTAAAGTTAATACAGCAAGCTAAAGAGGTTATTATATTCTGTTTTCTGAGGGGGCTAGTAACGTAAATAGTAATGTAACTAATTACTTTTTAAATAAAGTAATCAGAGCAGTAACACGAATACTTTTAAAAGGAGCAAGCAGTAATTTAATTACATTTTCAGAGTAACTTGCCCAACACTGCTTGACTGTTCTCTCTGCCTCATTGTTGTCATTGTATTGATTGTGGTGAAAAGTTGGATCAACAAACACTCTCTTCCGCCTTCTAAGCAGGGTACTTGGAGATTGACAATGTGTTGATTTAAAAAATAATGATTTTACTGTCATAATAAGCCATTAATTGTCTTCACACTGCTAGAGCTGTTAAAAAAGGGTTGCTCATCTGTCTTATTTCCTGTGCTGCTCAAATACACACCACAGGGGGGTGCCAGGATATTAAATGCTTAGATTAACAAACAAATCTGAAGAATCAATTCTACAATATTTTCTAAATGCTATACTTCCAAGTGTTACATTATTCATACATATTTGAGTAAAATACGCCTTCATTTTGAATCTCTCAGCTAGCCAAAATCAAATATCATTGTTGCATCCACTTGTCCTAATTATTTTTGAAAGTAAATGGGCTATACCCAAATGTTCTATGATAGAAATATTAGAACATCTCTGTTACATGTCTGTCTGCTTGTTTGGTCTTCCTGTTGTGTTTTGATTCTGTCTTTGTCTTAGGCCCTGTCCACACGAACACAGGTATTTTCAAAACCGCAGCTTTTTCTACGCCGTTTAGCTGTTCGTCCACACACAAACGCAGTATCCGGTTACTGAAACCGGATTTTTTTTTAAAACTCCGGCCATGAGTGACGATTTTTAGAAACTCCGGTTACAGCGTTGTCGTGTGGACGGTGAAACCAGAGATTTCGTCTTAAGTCGAAGTGTGCTCCGTTCTCTTGTTTGTTTGACGTCAGATTGTGCGCCATTATTCTTTTATTTACATGAGTCGAGTCTATGCTTTATGTCTAAGCTTTAACGTAGCAGAACAGAGGCGCCAGAATTCAATAATACGAAACAGTAAGGCAAGTGTGTGAAGCTATTACAGTCCACTTGGGCCCTGCCCCTGTGTATATACACAGTTAATTGTCACTGAGTCCAGTAAAGGAACTTGTAGAAGGGTTTCACCGAGCCCATGGCATCCCTCAGTGCATCAATGCCGTGGGGGACCCATGTGGAAATCAGGCAGCCAATCATAGCGTGATTTTGTGTTTTCATGTGGACAGAGATTTAACCCTCGTGCACTGTTCGATTTCGGGTTACACTCGTTATGGTCCGGGTCAAATTGACCCTAATTGGATTCAATACAATTCCCCAAAAATCACACTATGAAAAAACACATACAATCAGGTACAAACAATTTGCTTTTAATATCAATACTTTTCACACATTACAAAGAATAAATATCTGAATTTACGATTTATAAAAATAATTTTAAGCACTATTTTTAAGATTGGCTCTTAGGACACTTGCCTTCATACATTTAGAACAATAATATCTTAGTCTAAACCTAAAGTAATCTTGACCACCTATATAGTATTTTAAAGCTTTCAGACTCTTATTTTCATATTTGGTGACTGATTTTCAAAAGAGATGACAGAGCAGTAGATAAATAGCGATAGATTCGTCATTTGTGATGCGGTGCCAAACTATAACACACGCTCTGACTCTTTCCATATGTTTTTTTTATATGCATTTTAGAGATTGAATTCAAATCAAATATTAACATTACTGCCCAAACTACTTTTGAATAGGATGTCTACTTCATAGATATTTGGAAAAGTATGAAAATATAACGTTCAGATCACTCAAACCATATATGGAAATCGAAGAGTCTACATGTCATGTAGTGGAAAACGTTGGTACTGTGCACAAAAAACATCTTTTCTTTGAGATATCAACCTAAAATTTGGCACAGAATTTGTTCAGATATTTAGCTTTGATTTTCTTGAGGCTTAAGAATTGAACATGTTTTGTAAAATTTATATTTTATATAAAATATAAAAAATATATATGTTATATATTTTACATGTTCATTAACTTCTATAACTTGTTTTAAACTTTACTTTTACGACTTATACAGTGATGGCCGATTTCAAAACACTGCTTCATGAAGTTGTTAATCTCAGCAAGACACTGGCACTTCAGGACTAGAGTTGAAGAGCTCTGAGATACAACAAAGTGTTTTGTATTTTGTGTCTGTACAGTTGCTTTTGAATAGCTGTCCTATATGGGTCAAATTGGCCAACAAACAGCTAGAGTGTATAACATTTTGATATGCACATTTCACAACGCATCAGCATGTTGAAACTTTGCATGCATGTTAATGACCCTAAATGAGAAAAGGTCACACAATTTCAAGAAAAGCAATGTAGGTTAGATAGTATTTCAGATAGATTAAAAAAAAGAAATTATAGCTCATTTTTACCATTTGTGGCATACAAAAAATATTTCTGTATTGAAAAAAATGGGGAAAAGCAAATATTTTTAGCTTCATAGGTTAGTAAAAAACTAAAATAACAAAATATAACCAAGAAATTTTATTATTTTGGGTCTCTACAATTGCCTTAGAACATTCAAATATGTGGGTCAAATTGACCCGTGAACATCACGAACGTAACAGTACTTTTGTGTGTATATGTCAAAACACATCAGCGTGTTGAAACTTTGCATGCATGTTCATAACCCTAAATGAGAAAAAGTCACAAAATTTAAAGAAAAAAAACATAGGTTAACTGATATTTCTGACAACTTAAAAATCAAAAAGGGTCAAATTGACCCGCAACATAACACAAGGGTTAAAAAAAAAAAAAACTGTGCTTGTGTTGACACGATTTTTTTTTTAAAACGGAGGAAAAACTCTGTTTAAAAATACCCGCGTACATGTGGACTAGGCCTTAGTTTCCCGCCCCTTGTCTGTTTCCTAGGTAACCCTCATTAGTTTAGTTCTGTTCAGCTGTTTAGTTAATTATCTTGTTAATGTCTGCTATTTAAGTTCCTCTTGTGCACTCAGGCTTTGACTAGTCACTGTTATGAAAGGTTGTGTTTCTGTTGCATGTCTAAAGGTTCCTGTGAAGTAAAGGTTAAAGTTTCTGTTTATTATGATCTTCTGAGTCTTCAGCCTGTTCCTGGGTCACCAACCATGACAATCTCCAAATAACTGACACAGTTTTATATAATTCTGTAGGATATATGGTATCACAAAACATAATTACAGTATGTATATTATATACTATTTACATTTTTTTAGGAAAATTACAAAAATGCAATATCAGGCATCCATATGGAATTTCACAAAATATTATATAGTTGCAATCCAAATTATTCAACCCCTAATAACCTAATGACCTACAAGACATTTTGCTGCCAAGAACACATTTTAATGAAAACAAATCAACAAACAAAGGCATCAGTAAACTATTTAAAGTTTATTAACACACATTTGAGTGATTCTGAGAACTTAAAGATGATAAGAAATGAAAAAAATCTAATTGGCTCTAAACATTCATGTTAAAAATTATTGAACCCCCAAAAGTCAAATTTTGTGCAGAATCTTTTATTCTTTATAAACTCCAAAAATACTGTCCGTAAGTGCTCAGAAGCTTTTGCCACATCTCTACTACTATCTTGGCCCATTCCTCGCTTGCCATCAATGGGTCCAAAAAGTTCCAGTCTGGTCACAAAACATTCTTCCAGAACTCCACAGGTCTATCCAAATGGATTTTAGTATATTCAAGTTGGCATTTTATGTTCTTCTTGGTCAAGAGTGGCATTCGGCAAGATGTCCCATCATGAAGGCCATGCTCGTCTAGTGTTCTTCTTATGCTCTGCATTGACATGTTTATTCTTCCTTTCATTATGTCATCTTGCAAGTCTTAGTTGCTCTGATCAAACATTTTGTTCCCCTTAATGATATTGTGCTTTTTCTTCAACACCCTTAAAGGTTTTCTGGTATAACAAATTTTAAACTTACAAGACTGCCAGCTGTGTCTCTAGGAACTTTTAGTGTTCTGTAAATGTTCATGTAGCCATAGACTTTCTAATGTAATAAAACATTTTGTTCTCTTTAGCTTTTATGAGAGCTCTTTTGACTTGGCCATATTTGCTACTCAGCTTTAGCACATGCATTAGTTAAATGTATGTTATGTAGGCCTA
The DNA here is from genome assembly GCA_023566225.1 of Romanogobio albipinnatus. Classification (NCBI taxonomy): domain Eukaryota; kingdom Metazoa; phylum Chordata; class Actinopteri; order Cypriniformes; family Gobionidae; genus Romanogobio; species Romanogobio albipinnatus. The sequence goes on from CM042242.1 coordinate 30,826,767, forward strand.
TGTGTTACAGCACAAGCTAATTCAGTTTTGTTATAGGGTTTCCAAAGTACCACCATACAAACAACTTAAAAACGGCAGTGTTGAATATAGGGGTTGAATAATTATGACATAGCTGTATTACAAAAAAAATTATATAACTCAAAAGCATTACATTATATATTGAATTATATATTATTACATTATAATTTACCACTAAACTGTTATACATGCAATTAAAAATAATTTTGAATAATTTTGAACGCAACTCTATTTGATAAAAATGTATCAAACTATATTAGACATAATTTTGGCCTAATCATTTTGAAAATAATCACTATTTTTTTAAGACAAAATAATAATTTATATTACAGTAGCCCTTTTAAGAAAATCCAGGTTCAGTTTAGGTGCACAAAACAAGTTGAAAGTGTTCTACATCTAGACACAGGCATACGATTTTCATCTTTTAGAAATAGGGTTAAATGCTGGGACAAATCCATTATATCTTCTGTGGGAGTAAGCTGAGAATTGATTGTGAGGAGAGCCTCTTTGAGGGTGATATTGATCTGCTCAACTTCTTAACAAAAACAAGTTCAGCTTTTGGTCCAGACACTATAGTTCTTGCATTTTCTGTCCCAGAAACATATTTGGAGTGGTCAGTGCTTGGCTATTATGAAAACAAGATTGCAAAGCCTTGGAAAAGCAAAGACTGTCATTAATGAAAGGGAGACAGTTAGGCACAGCGGACACCCTCATCTAGATCAATGCTCCTAAGAGAGAGCGAGAGAGAGAGAGAGAGCAATCCATCATTGGAGAGAGGTCACCAGGTCCCAATATAGTAGATGCCTGTTTGATTTTTACAGGACTATGGGCCAGATTTACTAACATTTTGCACCAGCGTTAAAAAAATACTGTCAGGATTTACTAAAGACATGCAGTGAAAAATGAGCGCTTAAATACGCTTGGACAGTTATTTTTACAGCTGACCTTATTGCATATGCATTTGTAGGAGATTCCGTTTCAGGCGCAAAATCAATGGGAGGAGAGTATTTAAATTAATCATGAAAAGTGATTTACTAAGATTTGCGCTCACCAATTTAAGTCGTCAATTTGTGTTTGCGCCTTTATTTACCACCCCAAAAAAAAGCAAGTCTTAAACCAGACAACAACTGGTAGATTGTGTTGGTCATAATGGAAATGATCCGGCTGCGTCTGTGTTCATTAATTCATTCAGAATTGTCCACTTCCATCAACGCTTTTATGCAATTGCGCTCTCACACTAATTTGCCCTGTTTAGTAAATCTGGCCCTATGTGAGATATTTAAAAAGAGGCTGTGCTTATTTACGGGTGGGGTACCAAAACGTAGACAAGGGTGAAACAATTTGCGCTTCAGTGTACAAAAAAAAGGCTTTTTAAAATTTGTTATATATATATATATATATATATATATATATATATATATATATATATATATATATATATATATATATATATATATATATATATATATATATATATATATATATATATATATAGCTAATAAACATAGACAGTTATTGATAGAGACACTATTCAAAAACAAAAAAAAGTTGAGAACAAGAGAAATCAGAATGTAAGTCATGAAAAGGAACTGATTAAAGGATCATACAAATGATCAGATGCTTTGGAAAAAATATAAATAAATGCATTTACAAAAATGTATGGCTAAAATGTTATTTGGGGAAGATGTTTTTTACCACTGCAAATACAATTCTGTGTGTGTGTGTGTGTGTGTGTGTGTGTGTGTGTGTGTGTGTGTGTGTGTGTGTGTGTGTGTGTGTGTGTGTGTGTGTGTGTGTGTGTGTGTTTACAATTGACTGGATCAATGATGAGAGTCTGCAGGTCTATAGAGCTTATGAAGAAAGCCAGACTATCAGTCTTCATTTAAATTGATTTGTGTTGCAGAAAGGGAAAAGGCTTGTACAGTAAATTAAATCAGAAATAAATAACAATAATACACTATTACACAAACACTGAGTAACTTGTTACAGGCACATATGTAACTATAACACTGAATGCCACATATGACAGAAACTACTTTCAACAGAGTGTGCTTTTCCTATAAAATGAAAACCTCAGCAAGAGTAAACAAAACATTTGTGTTATCTATGATGTGCCATCTGGGGGCAGTAGCTCTAAGCTTGAGCTTTAATGTGTAACAACACGCACACGTTTGTTTCACTATATTAGTGAGGAGGACAGTGTATATACTTCCATTGATTTTATACCAGGTTAATGATATTTTCTATCGCCCAACCCCTATCCCTAAACCTACCGATCACAGAAATTTGTGCAAAACACTAGATTTAAATAAAAACACATTTTTGCCAATGTATACGCCTTTTTAACTAGGACCAGTAAAATGTCCTCACACACACACACACACACACACACACACACACACACACACACACACACACACACACACACACACACACACACACACACACACACACACACACACACACACACACACACACACACACACACACACACACACACACACACACACACACACACACACACACACACACACACACACACACACACACACACACACACACAAAACGAAGACATGCTAAGTTTAATTGTTAGTTTTGCACTTGATCTCAGGTTCTTTTTTTTTCTTCTTTTTTTTTAAGTCCAGGCATGTTTGAAATGTCTGGAATAAGAATTCTAATGTTTATTGAACAAGAAGCTGTTCCTGTGCATGACAAGATAAAGTTATTGGTAAGTCTTTGTGGTGAGTTCATCTTCTGCATCCGTTCTCAATGATTCTGACCAATGTTTCTAACAGAGTAATGTGACACCTCAAAAGTGTTGTTGACATGTTCTTATGCTCATGTTCCTGGAAAGGAAATATAAGGCAAACCACAGATGTACCATGATAAACTGCCTTTAACTTGATTGGTGGAAACTTGCTGTAGTTGTCTGAACTTGCAAAAAGTGACATAAAATCAAAGTAGAAATAATGTCAGTCCCCGTATTCCCAGGGAATTGAACCCATGACTTTTACATGGATAGTGCCATAGTCTACTGTTTGATATGTATATTAGATATTAGATTACTGTTCAGAGATGAACCTTTCCTTAAAGGGATAGTTCACCCAAAAATGAAAATTCTGTCATATCTTTGCTCAAAAATGAATTTGCACTACTGGTTGTGCATGTATAAATGGCAAATAAACTTCAAACTCATTCAAACTCAAACCCATAGTACTTTTATCCCTACTGTAAGTCAATGGTTACCATCAACTGTCTACCAACATTCTTTAAAATCCTTTTAGTTCAGCAGAAGAAAGAAACTCATACAGGTTTGGAACAACATTTTTGGGTAAACTAACCCTTTAAGAGCTTTGTCCCTTTTGTTTATTGTAATATGGTGTATTAAATAGTCTTTATATGGCTTGTAGCTGTTGTTGATAGAATTATAAGTAACAATGAGGAGTGAACTGTGGACCAAATAACTCTTTGTGCCTAAAATATAAATAGTATAAATAGCAAATAATGTATAATGTTTTAACCAATAAAACAATTATTTAAAGGGATATTTCAGTGCTGGAAAGATGAATGTGTATTTAAATTGGGTAATTTATGTAGTAGAAATGTGAAATTATTTTAGAAATTGGTGCCTTCTAGACTGAGAAAAGCCAGAAAATGTATTGTTGGCTCATGTGGATGAAAGACAACAACTCCCACGAAGTCGTAAATACCAGTGGGAAGTTCGGGATCTGTACGAGTTGGGGGTGTGTCAATGAGAAACATAGCAGAATCAATGGATGCAACGTCTGTAGTTGAATAGAACGGGTATTTAGCAGTGACACTGTCAGGCTTTGTCATTTACAACAAGGTAAGCTAGCATTGTAATATAACAATTAGCCTAATATATAACAATACAGTGGCTTCTTAGATTCATTAAAAATGTAAAAGATTATAACTCACCTGATGCACATTCTTTGCTCTTCATTTTCTATAAGCAGAGTTAAACCTTGCTGTATTTTCGTGAAATTTATTAAAAGAAGGTCGTTACGTTACTGTTTATCATCTGTCCATCATCGTCTAAAGCCCGCCCTGACATTTTCATTGGTCCGAACAGTTTCTGTTCGGGCATAATTACTCCTCTATGGATCAAGTCCTGACCGAACTGCCCTAGCAGAGTTCAGCAGTGAACTCAAATGTTGTTCAAATGTCAAGTTCGGCTGGCATCCAGGCTACAAAAAAGCCTCTGATGATGCAAAATCTGAGTTTGTTTTCCAGAAACAAAATACAGAAATCTCTCGTCTCAGAGGGACATGATGGAGGGAAGCACGGTCATTCGAATATACTACCAGGTTTCTACTGATACTAAGCTTAATGCTAAAGGATGATTTATACTTCTGTGTCGGACCTACGCCGTATCCTCTACGCTGCAAGTTACGCGTTGGTTTTCATTTATACTTCTGCGTTGTTGTCTGCGTCAATGTGCAATTACACATACAGACCGCTGCAAGGCAAAAGCCGAAGAAGAAGCGGCTTGTTTACATTGTCATTTTATGCGTCTCAATCAAGGGGGTAATCCAGCCCCCGGAAAGCGTACCTTCCATAGGGGCAGCCATTGCTAACCAAGCCATCACCTGCTGTTAGCATCCCATTGACTCCCATACATTTTGGCCTCACTTTGACAGCGAATATCTTTACATCTGAGGCGTTTAAAGACTCCATTTGTTCATTGTTTATTTCTAAACAAACACGACAATGTATAAAATGCTCCATTACCTTGTATCTTACACTATCGCCCCGTAGAAGCCGTTTTTGTAAAACATAGGCTAACGATTGCGCCATAACCACGCGACTCCGTCGCGCTGTACCGTATAGATAGGAGGAGAAGTTTGCAGGCAATCTTTTACTGTCTATGAGGCAATCAGGGGGACGTGGAGGCATAAAGTTCGATAAAGTTAAGGGAGAAGCATGTTGAGAAGACCATAGAGAGCCAAAAGCAACGGGACAAAATATTGCAACAACGTGATTCAGATTTCACTTTGCACAACTACTACAAGACATACAACTGTCAGACAGGTTGCTCACGTCACATCTACGTCGTCAGCTCAGCCATCAGGAAGTGAGTGCTTCTACATGAAATTTTCCTCCATTTCTCCATGTCCATTTCTTTTACTGTCTATGGTCTCAATCGGGTCCCTGGTTCAGTAGTTAGGACACTGCTCAGGACATAAGTCAATGGGCTGGCTCCCTGATCAGGGCCCTAACTACTGAACTAGGGAGGTGATTGAGACGCACCCGGAGTATCAGCAGCAGTGATGATGGCAGATAGCGGCTTTTCTCACGGCTTGAGTTGTTGTATGTAATACAAATTAAGCATCTCTAGTTGATTAGTAGAGTAACATAAGAGGCGATCTGGCGCTGAAATGTGTTTTTGAAATCATGAAGAGTGCTCGTGGTGCTGTTTTCAGTATCGGTAGCTCATGCACAGACTAGCGCTTCAATCAATTTTATTTAGACTTTATTTGTTCCGTTGAAATCACAAAACGAATGTGTTCCTGTTCTTGATATACAATCACTGATTAACATCTTTGGTTTTAATGAGAAAATAAACTATACACAGCGGATCTATGTTTTTATTCACTAACATAAAGAATCTCTGCACTACAAAATATTGTGTTATATAACAGATGTAAGGATGAAACTATCATCCCATTTCTGGACACACACTCCAATTGCAGATTCTTTAAATGTATTTATTGACCTGAAGGAGAGGTTCTGGCAGACCAATCACAGCACTTGCGGTCCGCGTAGAATTGACGTGTTGTTAAATTTTTGGAGAGGTGCAAGTCAGGGTACGTCGTAGGGTATGCGCGCATCACACAGCCTACGGCGTAGCTACACTCAACGCAGAAGTATAAATTGGCCTTAATCGGTGACGAATTAGATTTCACTAATAATTTACTTTACTTAAACACAAAGACAAGATAATGCAGAAGTGTCAGGGCTCTGTCACAAAACCATGAATAAACCAGACCAAAGTGACAAAACCTTTTGATCCCATAGCGACTAACAATGTGAAATAAATTCAACATTTGACGCTACGGGGAACGCCTCCAGCGTGACAGGTGCCTGAAATCACAATCAAAAAACGTCAATCCTATTGACCGGCGACAGCCTATGATGTCATCAAGGTGCGACCAGGAAGTATATAAGGGCGCCCTGCCAACATGACAGTATCTTTTCGTCTTCAGGGACTGTTTCGCCTGCCTTCACGTGAAACGTCTACAAGAAGGATAACCAGGGACGTCGTTAGGCCTATTTTAGGGGGGCTGAAGCTACCCCAAAATGTTCCTAAGCCCCCCTAAATGATAATAAGAACAAAAATAACAATTTGATTTATCAATAACCGTATCTTCATTCATATTTAGACGCAACAAATGATATATATCCAGCTACAAAAAAATAGCAGAAAAGTCGGAAGTTGGACAGAAGTACAAAGTCGTTGAGCTATCAAGATGATGCACCGCGTCTCGTTGCATTAGTGTGAACTGTGGCAGCTTTCAGAGCGTTGCAGACCAGAGCGCTACTGCAAGTAACTGCCTGGACTCTGGAGGATTCATCTCGTCTCGTCGTTACCAAGGTTATAATCTTTAACGAAAATGAATGAAAAAAACGAAATCTAGGTGGGTTGTCGTTAACTGAAATAAAAATAAAAATGAGGCATTACAAAAAAACGATAACTAACCAAATCTGTAATGTGTGTTTGGCAAAACTAACTAAAATAAAATTATAGATTAAATGTACTTAGTTTTCGTCTTTATCAATGTCTTTCATAGAGCAACTAACGTTCAGCTGCATTTCCTTTCCCTGCGTCTCACTCACGCTCTCTCTCACATACACGCGCGCCCCACACACACACACACACACACACACACACAGACACACACACACACACACACACACACACACACACACACACAGCCCCTCCTCTCCGTGCACACCGCCGTCTTCATGAGAACGAGTGTTCGACGTTGAAAGCAAGTTTGCGAAAGGTTGGAATCTCTTGAACACCTTTACACAATCACACATTAAAAAGTGGTATAAAAATATTTTTCAATTCAGAATATATTTTTGTCAGTGTGTTAATGTCGACCCGAGAAGCGATTGCTACTTTGTAAAGTTAACTAGTCGCAAGTTTGAGGTAAAATGCACTTGGGTTGTCGATGTCAAAACACTATACAAGCTGTGATTCAAATATGAAATAATGTTATGTCATTAGGCTATTGTATAGGGTAAATTTAGTATATGGTGTGAAAATTGTACAGCTGTGGTATTTGTATAGGTTTAGCTCAATTTAGGTTTAGCTGTATATTTGTATTTTAGCTCAAAAATGGGTTGAATACATGCGGTTCTGTGTAATTAAATTACATTCTGTGGACAACTTATCTTATATAGAGAGGAATTAGATATAGTATGTTATTACTTTATCATACATTTACATGAGCAGACAGATAGCATTTAAGTCATTGCTTATAGTAACTCATCAGCAGCAAAGTCTGGCCTAAGTAAATTCCCCCATGCAGCTTTGATGTGTCTAAAAGCTAACATTACCGTAACTTTTCTTTAACAGAGTAGAAATGGAAGAAGAGGATATGTCTGTCACGTTTTACTTTTTAACATCTTGGTTTCTTGACTGGTTGTTGACATAAGTGTAGCTCTAGATGTGAGTGCAAATATTTTGCAAACGCAAGTTACAAATACCCTGGGGGCTAAGCCCCCCCTGTCTTCCAATCCTAGTGACGTCCCTGAGGATAACAATGAAGTGTGCTGAGAACGCCACTTCTGCAGGTGTGTTTTGAACGTGTATCTTGCGCTTTGGATACACACACACTTTGCGTTTACTGTCTGGGAGAAGAGCATGCACGAGAGGTTTGCGAACCTCTTGTGAAAGTATTTGTGAGCGTTGTCCTCTGGAAACGCTCCGCTCTCGGCGGGACCTCTTCTCGAGGGGAGAGGTTTCAGCATCTGGGAACGGCCACGCTCGAGCTGAGGCTGAGCGGCATCTAAACACCAAAAGCGCTTCCCAGATGGATCTGGCTCGTCGCTTGGAGACAGTTATGGTTCTTAAGGACGATCCAGATCGCGAGAGGCTCGAGCAGAGGATGGGTGAGTCAGTTAAAAATGCTGAAGCTTTTCAAACCATCCTGTCCCATGTACGGGGAGTTGCTGGAAGTCATGGAACGCGCTGTGGTAGACTGCAGCTGCCTTTGCGGCGCGTGAGGAGAAAGGCTGAGCGTCCAAACAGTTCGGACGATCGGTTTCTCTCCGCCCATGACCTCCCAACTCCTGGGAGTCTTCCATTCCTTCCAGATCTCCATCAGCAGATCTCGAGGGGATGGAAGAAACCATACTCAGCCCCGCATCTGTCGACATCAGCGAGCTAAATTTCGCTGATGTCGAGGGACTGCCTGGCTGGGTGTGTGTCGGGGCCGCCCGTGGACGAGATGTTATGTTTGTCTCGCCTCTGGGCGGCCGGCGACACTGTGGCTCCCACCCTGTCGGTCTAACGCCTGAATGGCAGGGCAAACATGTCAGTGGGTCACGCTGCTGCGGCTTTGCACACCACAGCTGTGTTGCAGGCTTACCAGGCGGACCTGCTGAGGGACCTCGATCAGGAGGAGGGACCCCCTGAGGCGGTAGTCGAGTCGCACCGGACCGCAAGGCAAGGCAAGGCAAGGCAAGGCAAGGCAAGGTAAGGCAAGTTTATTTGTATAGCACATTTCATACACAGGGGCAATTCAAAGTGCTTTACAGAAATTAAGTTAAAATTTTCATAAGTGAATAAAATAAAAATAAAAATATACATAGTATAACAGTTATAATAGGAATTAAAAGAAAATATAAAATAAAGGTGAAATCCCCTATCTGGGTTGGAAGAAAATGGAGAGTCAGGTTTACTTTAAAAATATTTGTCAGGTAACTGTGCGTTTAGACAGTACCCTTACAGACAAATCTTCTTGGCCTAACTTGAGGGCGCTCTCTAGATGTTTTACCCGTCAGAGCAGATCTAAACGGGTCTTCCTCGCACTGTAGGGAGTACTCAAAAAAATATTTGTCAGGTAACTGTGCATTTAAACATTACCCTTACAGACAAATCTTCCCGGACAGGAACACCGGGGCTATCTCTACTTTGTTCGACCGTCAGAGCGGATCTACACGGTTCTTCCTCGTACTACCAAGGCTATACAGATCTAGCCGTCAGAGCGGATCTAAACGGATCATCCTCGCACCGGAGGGATTTCGATTTATCGCTCCCCCGTCTCTCAACCTCTTCCACCCAGTCAGCCTTAACAAAATAAAAATAAATAGATAAATAAAAAGTATAATTAAAACTAAAAATAAAAACCGGGTTAAATTGAAACATAATTAAAGTGCAAGCAGTTCGGACAAAGCACAGAGCTCGGACGTACAGTGGCAAAGTGCTTTACACAGAGATAAAGTTAAAATATTCATAAAATAAAAAGTAAAATTAACAAAGTAAAAGCATAAGATAAGGTGCAATCAGTCGGATGTACAGTGGCACAGTGCTCATTTAGTAAAAGCACAGCTGAACAGATGTGCTTTGAGTCTGGATTTGAAAGTGGCTACTGTTGGAGCACATCTGATCTGTTCAGGAAGCTGGTTCCAGCTGCGGCTGGCATAATAGCTAAAAGCAGACTCTCCTTGCTTTGAGTGAACTCTTGGTATTTCTAATTGACTTGATCCTGATGATCTGAGTGATCTGTTGGGTTTGTGTTCGATCAGCATGTCTGCAATGTATTGAGGTCCTAGGTCATTGAGTGACTTATATACAAGTAATAGTACTTTAAAATTGATCCTAAATGTAACTGGAAGCCAGTGTAAAGACCTGAGAACTGGTGTAATATGGTCATATTTTCTGGTTCTGCTCAGGATCCTGGCAGCAGCGTTCTGTATGAGCTGCAGCTGTCTAATGGTCTTTTTGGGAAGGCCGGTGAGAAGACCATTACAATAGTCCACCCTGCTGGTGATAAAAGCATGAACGAGTTTCTCTAAGTCTTGCCTGGAAACAAAGCATCTAATTCTTGCAATATTTTTGAGATGATAGTAAGCTGATTTAGTTATTGCTTTGACATGACGACTGAAACTCAGGTCTGACTCCAAAATCACACACAGATTCCTGACTTGATTTTTTTATTTGAGACCTTTAGACTCAAGATATGCATTCACCTTGAGAATTTCATCTTGGTTTCCAAATGTAGTGATTTCTGTTTTGTCTTTGTTTAACTGAAGAAAGTTTTGGCACATCCAACTGTTAACTTCTTCAATGCATTTGCATAGAGAGTCAATGGGGCTGTAGTCATTAGGTGATAGGGCTAAGTAGATCTGGGTGTCGTCAGCATAGCTTGGGTAAGCCATTTTGTTATTTTTCATTATTTGGCTCAGTGGGAGCATGTACAGGTTGAATAGGAGTGGTGCAAGAATTGACCCTTGTGGGACTCCGCATGTCATGGATGTCCACTCAGACTTATGGTCACCTATACTCACATAATAACCTCTCCCTTCTATGTATGACCTGAACCATTTGAGGACCATTCCGGAAAGCCCAACCCAATTTTCTAGCCTGTCAAGAAGTATGTTGTGGTCAACAGTGTCGAATGCAGCACTGAGGTCGAGTAGTACCAGAATTGATGTTTTGCCTGTATCTGTATTGAGGCGAATATCATTTATTATCTTTATGAGCGCTGTCTCTGTGCTGTGATGCGGTCGGAAACCAGATTGAAAATTGTCAAAGTATCCATTTGAGTTCAAGAATTTGTTCAGCTGACTGAAAACAACTTTTTCAATGATCTTGCCTATGAAGGGGAGATTTGAGATTGGTCTGTAGTTGCTCAGTATGGAGTTATCCAGATTTCTCTTTTTCAGGAGAGGCTTAACTACTGCGGTTTTAAGGGAGTTTGGAAAAGTCCCAGAAAGAAGTGAGGCGTTTACCACTTCTAGGAGATCTGCTTCTAAACAGTTAAACACACTTTTGAAAAAAGAAGTGGGGAGTGTGTCAAGGGCGCAGGTTGATGTTTTTAGGTGCTGTACCGTTTCTTCTAAAATTTTACCATCAATTGCTTGGAAATCAGTCATAGTAACTTTCTGAGGTTGTGGTCTGATCTGACTCACCCCAGAGCAACTCAAGGATGTGCTGATCGCATTTCTGATATTATTGATTTTCTCGGAGAAGAAGGAAGCAAACTCACTACATTTGCTGTCTGAGAGCATTTCACTGGGAATGTGACTCGGAGGGTTTGTTAGTCTCTCTACAGTAGCAAAAAGAGTGTGCGTGTTGTTTATGTTTCTGTTTATAATATTTGAAAAGAAGGTCTGTCTAGCTTTGCCTAGTTCCACATTGAAAGCACAGAGACTGTCTTTATAGATGTTGTAATGGACTACAAGTTTTGTCTTTCGCCACATGCGCTCATCTTTCCTGCATTGTCTTTTCATTAATTGCACTGCTGTTGAGTTTCTCCATGGTGCTTTTTGTTTGCCACTCCTTTTTCTGACTTTCACAGGAGCAATATCATCAATTACACTCTTAACTTTTGAGTTAAAAGAGTCAAGGAGAAAATCAACAGAGTCTGCAGATATGCTTGGTGTTAGAGATATAGCCTTCATAAACAGCACACTAGTGTTCTCATTTAAGCATCTCTTTTTGACAGAGACAGATCTAGTTTCAATGGCAAGAGAGATTGATATATCAAAGAAAATACAGAAATGATCAGACAGTGCCACATCCTTAATAACTATCGATGAAATGTTTAGACCCTTACTGATAAGTAAATCTAGAGTGTGTCCACGATCATGTGTGGGTCCGTGTACATGTTGTGTCAAATCAAAAGTGTTAAGAACAGTCATGAGATCTTTTGTTGTACTGGACTCATCATTGTCTGTGTGAATGTTAAAATCCCCAGCAATAGCAAAACAGTTATACTCAGATGAGATTGCTGATAACAGCTCTGTAAAGTCATCAATAAAAGCTGGGCAATATTTTGGAGGCCTGTAAATAATAAGCAGGATGCGTGGAGCACCTTTTAGCACAATGCCCAGATATTCTAGAGACAAATAGTCACCAAACGATACTTGCTTACATTGATAGACATCTTTAAAAAGAGCAGCTAAACCTCCTCCCCTCCTGACTGCCCTGCAGACACTCATAAAAGTAAAGTTAGGAGGGGCTGTTTCATTGAGGACTGTTGCACTGCAGCTGTCTTCTAGCCACGTTTCATTTAGAAGCAAAAAATCTAGGTTGTTTGTGGTTATTAAGTCGTTGACTAGAAATGATTTGTTTTTAAGTGAACGGATGTTTAAAAGTGCCAACTTAACAGTATTCATTTTAATTTTTTCCCCCACAGTAATCTTAGTTTGACAAGTAACAGGCCGCAGATTAGATGGGTTTGCCATACGGCCTGAGAAGGCCTTAGACTTTCTATCACATAACAGAACAGAAATTGAGAAAGAGACAGGCACAATGGGTTCCCGCTTGTTTTGTAAACATTTGATAAGGTTTCTGTTGACGTTTGGAGAGCCCATAGCATATCACTGAGAGCTGGTATCAGTTGTTTTTGGTGCGGATGGAGGATGGTGTGTGCCTTGGCGTTGTGACCGAAGAAATCGTCTCCGGTTACGTATGTAACCTAGGTTCCCTGAGAACAGGGAACGAGACGCTGCGTCAGCTTGACGGGGAACGGGGAGCTACGGGGAACGCCTCCAGCGTGACAGGTGTCTGAGCTACAATCGAATCACATCAGTCCTACTGACCGGCGACAGCCGATGATGTCATCAGGGTGCGACCAGGAAGTATATAAGGGCGCCTCTGCCAACATGACACCGCCCTTCGTCTTCAGGGACTGTCCGGCAGGCAAACCCTGAGGCATGGCAAAGCGACGCAGCGTCTCGTTCCCTGTTCTCAGGGAACCTAGGTTACATACATAACCGGAGACGTTCCCTTTCGAAAGGGAACTCGCGCTGCGTCAGCTTGACGCTACGGGGAACGAAATACCAACGCCGCCATGCCGAGGGGAGTGCATGCCTACTGGCAGTGACAACTGTCAGAACAAACAAATTCAACTGAAATGCCTGAACCACTCCCCCTCTGGTCACATAAGGCTGTCAGTGACAGCATTCCCTACGGTCATAGCCCAAGCTATAAGCCCGAGTAGGAAGCTTCGAACACTTAGAGAAGTTCTACCCAGGCCGCTCAAAGGCCCGGATCCAACCCATTCGAAAGAAGGGGGCTCCTTTAAGGGAATGTGGCTAGGGGGCCCTAGGGCGCCCCAGCCAGCCACTACCGCCACCAAGGAGGCCTAGCCTGGTGCCTTTTTCAACGGGCACTTCAGCCGGGCCATCCCTGTCTGTTCGATAACAGAGCCTCTGGACACTCGCCTCCTGAGGAGGCATCCAATCCCAGGGACTGCAGAATGGCAGTGGCCTCCTCGGACCGGATCTCAGAGACGGGAATCCTGGAGAGCAGCACTCAGCTTAGCGCTTTCTACCCTTGCCAACGAGGGGAGTAATCTGCTCAATCCTAGGATCTACTGAGCTATTATCAGATAGAAACACTCAGGGGGCCAGACTGGCCTAAAAACTGATCTAATTGGGAGGCCACCCTAGGGGCCTACGACCACCCGATCAGGCCCAGGCAGCCTTGGCTCACATATGACCCTTCCGAAAGGAGGGGAGCTTAAAGGGGGCTGCCCGGTAGGTAAACCAGGTTGCAGGCTGAAATTCCCTCCTTGGGGACCAAGTAGCAGAAGCGACACCAGTCGCGCTAGGGTGACCACTAGCTGTCAGCATCATGCCAGTCAATAGTCTTTGAACTGAGATCCAAAGACCCATTAGGGAGGCCTAGTGAGGCCCAGTGTATGCCAGAGAAGCCCGAGAGGTCATGCTCAGGAACTCACTTAAAGGGAGGCCTGGTGAGGCCTACTACCTGATAGCAGTTGAAGCCGACTGTCAAAGTAGCTGGAAAACGGAAACTCGTTTTCTCAGGGAGGCCTAGTGAAGGCCTACTACCTGAAGGTCAAGCTACACCAGCTAGCCGAGTATCCTGACTCGGGAACTCGCCCTCAGGGAGGCCTAGTGAGGCCTACTACCTGATAGCAAGCCTCAGGGAGGCCTAGTGAGGCCTACTACCTGATAGCGACTCGTGCTAGCTGTTTCTCAGGTGACTGGAGCCCAGGAACATGCCCCTAGGGAGGCCCGGTGAGGCCTACTACCTTATGACCAGTCTTAGGGAGGCCTGGTGCGGCCTACCACCCAACAACAGCTTAGCAGCCCATGCTAGCTGACACAGCGACTGGCGAATGGGAGCCTGCTTCCAGCGAGGCCCAATGGGGCCTACCACCTCACAGCAGGCCTGCAGGGACAGCTTCCTGGTGACAGGAGTAAAAAACTGCAATGTTATAACCTTGGGCTGACAGTAGCTTCTCTGCTGGCTGACAAAAATAAACATCCAACTGCTGACAAGGGTTATAGTTGGGAACTGCTACTTGAAACCGACATCGTAGGGGGGGTAATATATACAGCAATACACAAGGGGCCGAACTATGCAGAGGCCTACCAAGGCTGACTACCTATGTTCAAGGTTGCAGCTAGTAATTTGCCAACCTCCCCAAACGTCGGGACTCACTCGCAAGGAGGCCTAACTCTGAGGCCTACCACCTGACCTGGAGTCTACTGCCAAGACTGCCCCAGCTGGCTACCCACAGCCAGCTGGCCTAAAAAATCATCCCAGCCTAGCTGGGTGACCCATCCCGAAGGCCTCCAATTCCTTCTGGAGCCAACTGTACAATGGTGCAATCTTATCGGCAGCGCCTACAAACACTGGAACCTAATCACATTGTCCATAGCAGGGTACTCGGCAAACCAAACACCTTGTACCCCCTAAGCGGGGGGAGTACCACATACGCCACCCACCTCATGAAGGTCCTAGCTTTAATAGCGCCTATCATACCGTGTGAGGGCGTCAGCCATGGCAATGCTCTGGCTACAAGGGAGCTCACGACCAAACCTACATAAACCAAAAGGTTGTGAAGTGCTGCTCAACCCGAGCCATGGGTGAGGCAGAATGATACAGAGCTGGATGTGGAGGTACTCAAATCTACCCTGCTTTGACAGGGGAGTACCACCAACTGGCCATGAAAATACATTAGAAAGGCCAGCGCCTGCCAAAAAACTGGCGGCCTCTAAACACTGGAGGGCCAGGTTGAGTATGCATACGGAATTTTCGTACTTGCATGAAAAAACGCCTTAACCCTGCCCCACGACTACTGGCTAAGTCGCTATCAATTCTGCACAGCACCAACCTGCATTACTAGCAAAGGCCCCAGAACGCAGGCAAGGGGGCGGGCCTTGGCCGGACTACTCTGCGTAAGAGGAGGCTGCATTAGGGACAAAAGATAAAGCTAAGTTCAAAAAAGGAACAGCTACCCGGAGCGCTAGCGCTTCTTGGCGCGCGACTCCGTAATCCCTAGAAAGCCTAGGCCAATCTAGATCTATACCCGAGATCCCGAACAGGGCCACTACTATTGCATCATAGCAAAAAGGGGCACTCGAGTAGAAGTGCCAGTCATTACATAGATCTGACCCTAGATCTAACTGTAGTTCTAGCATAGTCTGATCCTGCACTCTCCAGAAATTTACACTGAGAGAAAAAACAGACCGCCTTACCCTGAGGCGGCTACCAGTTAGTAGTTTAATACTAGGAGAAAAAATGCCAAGCCTTTCCTCAGAAAAAACAAGCCCCTCCTTTTTTTTTTTTTTTTCTTGCTACAAACCCTCAGGAATAAGCAGCATTCCCGGCGTTAATTCTAACGCATTTTCTTGGTTTTTTAGAACTGGGAATAACAAAGGGGTGTACAGCACACACAGCGTGTAGCATATATAATATATATACTAGCTCAATTATACCGAGCTTAAGCAACTGGTAATCGTTCTAGCCAACCTAGCAGGGGAACTACAGGCCCTTTTAGAACATATCCAGCGATCCCCGAAGCCCTCAGCAGGGAGCATAAAAAAGAAATATATGAAATAATTTCCCATTTATAGGGGACTTACCCGCTCTCCTGCGGCACACCATGATATCGACCCACAAGCTTTATTCCCATATGAATGCTTAGGTGTAATACTACCACGGGGCTGAGGGAGGCGCACTCACGCACCAAGCCAGGCAGGCCGTCAGAGTCTGACGGATTCTCCGCTCATCACGGGCCCGCCCGGCCTGGTGTAAAAAGCGCCTGGGGAGAAAGAACTAGGAGAAGGACGCCTCCCTAGTCTCAGCGCGCCCTAGGGGGGGAGACCTGTCCCAGCGTGGTCTTCTTCGCTGGAACCGACCTTGCTCTCCGGCGTCCTTCCGACTCCTAGTGCGGGAGTCCCGCCTCTTTTGCGCCCTACTCCGCCACTGAGGGGGCGCACGAGAGGCGACACTGGCTCGCTGGTCCTGTCGCTGGTCCTCGGGCCATGACGGACCAGGGCCTCCCGCCTGCCTGGGTGCGGCCCCGGATCTCCGCGGAATGCATGATTTAAATGCAGCTGAGCGCGCCTTCGCCTCTCTGAATCTTTCCACCACCGCCTCGACGGAGGTGCCAAAGAGTTCAGAGGGCGAAACCGGGGCATCGAGGAGAAAGGCCTTCTATTTCACCCCGATGTCCGCAAGGTTCAGCCACAGATGCCTCTCCGTAGCTACCATAGCCACCATTGAACGCCCAATGGCGACCGCTGTTTGTTTGGAAGCACGGAGAGCCAGATCTGTGGTGAGGCGGAGCTCAGCCATCGCGTCAGGGGGTAGGCCCTCCCCCTGATCAAGATCCTTCAGCAAGTTAGCCTGGTATGCCTGACCCGCTGACGTGTACGCCCTGCCATTCAAGCGCGAGGTGTTTCTCATCGCTTTAGATGGCAGGGTGGGAGCTCTAAGTGTCGATGGCCTCCCCGATGCGAGATAGTTCGCAAACGTCTCATCGATAGGAGGCATCGACACGTACCCAGACTCGGCCAATCCTTCGACATCAGCGAAGTTTCCACGCTGATGCCGAATTAACCTGGCCGAGTATGGGTTCTTCCATGCCCCCACGATCTGACCGTGCAGATCGGGGAGGAATGGAAGGCTCCCCAGAGGTGATGGGTTATGGCCAGAGAGAAAGCGATCATCCAGGCGACCTGGACGCTCGGGTTCTCTCCTAGCACGCTGCCAATGTAACTCCAGCCGGTTGGTGGCGCGCTCCATAACATCCATCAACTCCGCATACACGGGGCAAGATGGCTGAGAGGGTTCGGCCTCAACCGATTCATCACCACCCTGCCCAGCCATCCTCTGCTCGATTGGAAGAGCATCGGCTGACGAGGAGGAGAGATCCGACTCCTCCTCCGCCAGCCGCCCCTCGCGACCTGGCTGATCGTCTGTGAGGACCACACCCTCCTCCAGACGACGAGCCAGGTCCGTCTGGGAACCCCAGGACCTACGTCGCCGCTCAGCCTCAGCGTGAGCGGGACCGTCCCCAGACGCTGGCCCCTCTTCCCTCGAGAAGAGGGCCAGGCAAGAGCGGAGCGTTCGGATGGGAAAACGCTCGCAATTCGCGCAAGAGGCTCCCTCGAGAACCTCCCGCGCGTGCTCTTCCCCCAGACAGTACACACAGAGATTATGCGTGTCTTCAGGCGTCAAATACCTCGGACACGGATCCGCGCACTTCCTAAAGTGCCGCGTCTTCTGTGAGCACTTCATCCTTTCAACTAACGTGATTCTCTTTCTATGTATACACCAGACAAGACAGTCACTGAAGACGAAGAAGCGGTGTCATGTTGGCAGAGGCGCCCTTATATACTTCCTGGTTGCACCCTGATGACATCATCGGCTGTCGCCGGTCAGTAGGACTGATGTGATTCGATTGTAGCTCAGACACCTGTCACGCTGGAGGCGTTCCCCGTAGCGTCAAGCTGACGCAGCGCGAGTTCCCTTTCGAAAGGGAACTCACAGGAGGAGGGGCAGAGCGAGCTGGTCCCACAGTCTTTAGTGGTTGTGGGGCTTGGCGCTTTTTGGATGATATCTGGGGGCTCGCAGCGATCGAGTGTGATTGTCTGGTTCCAGTATAAACAAAATCCCTTTTCTCTGTGAAGCTCAGTAGTGGGGATGCTGGAGAGAGGAATGACATGTCTGATGAGGGGGGCTTTTGCTCTGGTGTTACCGGAGGCTGCAATATGTTATCGTCCAGTTCATGGAGTGACTTAGACATTTCTTCCAGCTTATTGCTCAGACCACACATAAGGTGTAAAAGTTCACCAGTCTCACCCCCGATGGTCCCCATTTTTACCAGTGCCTCCACAGACTCCACAGTCTGGGCTGGGATGTTACTGTTTAGTGCCTCGATCTGTGTCACTTGGAGCAGTTCTAATCCATCACAGTGTGTCTGTGGTGAGCTCTGAGGGCAGGGCTCAGCTGGGAGTGTGTCCATGAGAAGTGGTTGTTGTGGCTGCATGGTGTTATCATTGTCCTTGTGGGGTGTATCAACCGCATGTCCATTCAGATGCTGAAATGAAGTCCTGTGATCGTCCATACTCTGTACTGGTGTGTGTGTGCCATCCAGGTTGAGTGGGTTAGCACACACAGCTGAAGGATGATGAAGGTAAAAATAAATATTGTCCTTTAGCACTCTTGCACCGAGTTTGTTTGGGTGGAGGCCATTTGAAGTAAACAGTTGTCTCTGACTCCAGAAGAGATTAAAGTTGTCGATAAAGTTGTCGATACCACGGTTTTCGCTGAGAGACATCTGTGGTTAAACCGTTTGGACATCGGGGAGAAAGGATGTTTTCTTTCTCCCTGATGCCCCGGTTTCGCCATCTGAACTTTCTGGCACCTCCGTAGAGGCGGTGGTGGGAAAGGTTCGGAGAGGCGAAGGCGCGCTCGGCGGCATTCAGGACATGCATTCCGCTGAGGTCCGGGACCGCGCCCAGGCAGTCGGGTGTCCCCGGCCCGTCCCAGTCTGAGGGCTGGAGACGGGAATAGCGAGCCAGCGTCGCCTCTCGAACGCCCCGCCGCGGAGGACTGGGGCGCAGGGGAGGCGGGACACCCGCGACAGGAAGAGGAAGGAAGCCGGGGCTGGTAACCTACTGCTACTCCCCCTTCAAGGATTGTTACAAGTCCCTCCCGCGCCCACCATTTGGCAAATCGGATCACGCTTCCATCCTCCTTTTGCCCGCTTATAGGCAAAGACTCAAACAGGAAGCACCCGCCCTCAGAACCATCCAGTGCTGGTCGGACCAATCAGACTCTATGCTCCAAGACTGTTTTGATCACGCGGACTGGGAGATGTTCCGGTCGGCCTCTGATGACGACATCGAGGTTTACGCTGATAGCGTAACGTGTTTCATCAGTAAGTGCGTAGAAGACGTTGTTCCGACCAAAACAATACGGCTGTACCCAAACCAGAAGCCGTGGCTAAATGGGGATGTTCGCGCGGCACTCAATGCGCGCACCTTCACCTTTAACTCCGGCAACGCGGAGGAGCATAAACAAGCAAGTTATGCCCTCCGGAAAACCATCAGAGCAGCAAAACGCCAGTACAGGGACAAGATTGAAGGACAGTTCAACACCACCGACTCCAGAAGCATGTGGAGGGGAATTAACACCATCACGGACTATAAAGGGAACACAAACTCCACCGTGAACACCGCTGCCTCTCTCCCGGACGAGCTCAACACCTTCTATGCTCGCTTTGAGGGAACTAACACCGCCCTCGCGGAGAGAGAGCTCGCGGCTGAAGATACAGAGGTTAGTGCACTCTCCGTATCTGTCGCGGATGTAACCCGATCCTTCCGGCGGGTGAACGTCCGTAAAGCTGCGGGTCCAGACGGCATTCCCGGCCGTGTGATCAGAGCGTGCGCGCACCAACTGGCTGGAGTTTTCACGGACATTTTTAACCTGTCCCTCTCCCTGTCTGTGGTCCCCACATGCTTTAAAACGTCCACTATTGTTCCTGTACCTAAGCAGTCAAAAACCACCTGCTTAAACGACTGGCGTCCTGTTGCTCTGACCCCCATCATCAGTAAATGCTTTGAGAGACTAGTCAGAAACCATATCTGCTCTGTTCTCCCCCCCTCACTGGACCCACTGCAGTTTGCATACCGCACAAACCGCTCCACTGATGATGCCATTTCATCCACTATACACACTGCTCTCTCCCACCTGGAAAAGAGGAACACATATGTGAGAATGCTGTTTGTGGACTACAGCTCAGCATTCAACACCATTGTGCCCTCCATACTTGACATTAAACTCCGGGCTCTAGGCTTAAACAGCTTGTTATGCAGCTGGATCCTGGACTTCCTGTCAAACAGACGCCAGGTGGTCAGAATGGGCAGTAACATCTCCTCATCACTGACTCTCAACACTGGAGCCCCTCAGGGCTGCGTTCTCAGCCCACTCCTGTACTCCCTGTACACACATGACTGTGTGGCAACCCACAGCTCCAACACCATCATCAAGTTTGCTGACGATACGACGGTGGTAGGTCTTATCACCGACAATGATGAAACGGCCTACAGAGAGGAGGTGCACACTCTGACACGGTGGTGTCAGGAGCACAACCTCTCCCTCAACGTCAGCAAGACCAAGGAGCTGGTGGTCGACTTCAGGAGGAATGAGAGAGAACACCGCCCCATCACCATCGATGGAGCACCGGTGGAGAGAGTCAGCAGCTTCAAGTTCCTCGGTGTCCACATCACAGAGGAACTCTCATGGTCCGTCCACTCCGAGGCCGTTGTGAAGAAGGCTCATCAGCGCCTTTTCTTCCTGCGACGGCTGAGGAGGTTTGGAATGAACCGCCACATCCTCACACGCTTCTACAGCAGCACCATCGAGAGCCTGCTGACCGGCTGCATCACCACCTGGTACGGCAACAGTACCGCCCGCAGCCGCAAGGCCCTGCAAAGGGTAGTGCGCACGGCCAGCTGCATCATCGGAGGTGAGCTTCCCTCCCTTCAGGACATTTACGCCAGGCGGTGTGTGAAGAGAGCTCAGAGGATCATCAGAGACTCTAGCCACCCGAACCATGGGCTGCTCTCACTGCTGCCATCAGGCAGACGGTACCGCAGCATTAGAACACGCACCAGCCGACTCCAGAACAGCTTCTTCCCACAAGCAATTAGACTCCTCAACTCCTGATCCATCAGTATCATAACACACTCTGGACAGAATATCACTCAGCACAACCCACTGTAGATACATACACATTATATACACATTTATTTATCATACAGCATCTATTGCACTTTGGATTTCAATTTTTCAATCTGTGAATAATATTTTATACTATACATTGTATATTATTATTATTATTATAGCGTAATGTATATTGTTTAGTGTATGTTTAGTGTATATTGTTTAAAGCTGTGAGAACTACACTCACATTGTGTAAATTATTTATTGTTTATTGTAGTGTATACTGTGCTGTGAGTAATTGTGTGCGCATCAGATGTGTAATCTGTTGTTGCTTAAATGTTGTACATGTCATGTCATGACTACTATGTTGCTCGGAACTGCACCTAAGAATTTCACCTGCTGTTGCACTTGTGTATATGGCTGTGTGACAAATAAAGTGATTTGATTTGATTTGATTTGATTTGAACTGGAACCAGCGCAGGCAGCGGACTCCACCCCCCGAGGAGCGCGGAGATGAACGCTGCCTTTTTTCCCTTCCTCTGGTTTTTCCCCCGGGCACTTTCCCCAGGCGGGAACACATAACTGGCTTTACGCTGACAGCTAGTGGTCACCCGCTATCAGGCGCTGGTCTCTGGCCGTTCACGAGTCCTGAAGGCGATGTTCTTACCCTAGCATGACGAGACGTCACTGCGGCTATGCGGTCCATGCAGGACGGGACCTTCATAGTCTGCCTACGGCATGGTTTCCTACTGGGCACGCTTATGAGCTCCCCTCAAGTGAGGGTCTGCTATGAGCTTACGGCTGCCTGGCGCTGATTTATGGTTGTAGGCCCTCGGGGCATCCCTGGTACGATCAGCCTGTAAGGCCTCTCGGCCTCTTAAGCACGTTTTAAAGTAAGTGCTTGGTAGATCCGAGGATCGAGCGGCTTGACTCCCCTCGCTAGCAAGGGTTTGAAAGCACTTCGCTGAGCGCTGCTCTCCGGGATAACCCGTCTCTGAGGTCCGGCTAGTGGATGACACTGCCTTTCTTGCAGCACCCTAGCGGGATGTCTCTTCGGAGGCGAGTACCAGATGCAATGTACTGTACAGACAGGGTTGACCGTATTACGTGTCCCATAGCAGACTGGGTCACCAGGTCAGGTCTCCCTGGTGGCATTCGGTGAGAAAAGACCTCCCGAATAGTGACTGGCATAGGGTTCCCTCGTAGTTCCCTTGCCACGTTCCCTTAAAGGAACCCCTTCTAAGTCGAATGGGTTGGTTCCAGGCCTTCGAGCAAGGCCTGGGAAGGACCTCATGTGTGTGAAGGTTTCCTTCTCAGGCGATAGCTTGGGCTATGACCGTAGGGAGCGCTGTCTATTTTGTCTTTTGTTTTAAGCCCTGTGTTTATTTTTCTTTCTTCAGTTCATTTATCTGTTCAAGGACTTCATGTCAAATGCATACATTTTGTAATTAACACTTTAAGTGGGCTATTAAAAAAGTGTTATTTAAGGCCTATTTATATGATAAATTATGTTTTTTAAAACATACGTGCAGAGTGTGACATCATATTGGGACTGTTGCTGTGTGCGTAGAAAGAATTAATCTGCTCCTGAGCGCAAGTCCACCTTCGGTGTTGTGTAAGGTAGGCAGTTTTTGTGTTCATTTTTATTTCCTGTTACTGTGAAGGCTCTTTTATTGTATATGACAGTGTAAACAGCTCAATTACCCTTTTAGGCTTAATAATGTAAAATATCTGTGCAGTAGGCTAAAATGTCCTGGTGTGTATGCTTTTTAAACTAGTGCCCATTATTAATATTATTGTCCATTATTATTACTGCAAAATGCATAAAGGCATATCTCTTAATACTGCATTCTTTATTAATTAGCTTAGAAAACACAGATCTTTTTGTCCTTCGCCAATGTCCATAAGTTATTCTGCCGTGTAGTTTATTTTTCATCTATGTGTGAAGTGCTTTGTATTTTAAGAGGAAGGCAGCCATCAACAGAAACTTTTTAGCCCCTCCTTAACTGTTCTTCAAAGATTCCACACACACAAAGATACATCAAAAGAACTACTAGACATCAAAAAATCTCATTACAGGTAATTTTTTTTATTAACGTTATACTTAACATTTATGTTTTTTTTTTTTTTAGATTGTCTGTTTACATACAATTTCCTGATTCTATAAATATCTTTCACACCAGTGATTGTAAGTTTGCTCTTTTATTGTTTGATAGTAAAAAAAAACTCATTTTAAATGTTTTTGTTTGGCTTGTCCTTGTCAAAAAGGTATTTTTTGTCTTCTGTTAAACCTTTCATTGCTCCTGTATGCAAAGTACTTTGCTCACATTTCAGTGATATGAACATGCTTATTGCAGGTGAAATCCAAAACTATTCAGAAAATGGAAACCAACAAGGTCATCTCAAGAGACAAAGCAACAGTTGTCAGATTAAAAGTGACACAAGAAAACGTTCTCTTTGTTGATGGACAGGAGGCTGGAGGAACAAATCACAATACAGTTCTTAAAGGATTTTTTAAATTACAACCAAAGGCATTGGGGGTAATGCATTTACTCATAAATTATAATGATACATGGTTTTGGTAATTTTCTGAGTATTTAATTTCTTCTAGATCAGTGTATCCAAACACGCATGTTATGCCATCACAAATAAAACAACTGACCTATATCTGCCCTTTAGACTGTCCAGGTAATGATTGGAGTGATAATCTTCTTTTTTGGTTTTCTACTCACCATCGTTGACTACAATTATGATGCTATACTTGTCTATAGTGGCATAACCTATTGGGGATCGCTTATTGTAAGTTTCATTTAATGGTTTTGCTTTATTGCCTCTCATTAATTAAAACAGAATGAACTTTGACATGTCCTGTGTTTCTCTCTCAGTACATTAGTGCTGGATCTCTGTCTGTTGCTGCGCAGAATAAACTTCATCCATATGTGGTATGTAGCCTACATAACACCCACCAATGTCAGCACATTAGGGCCTGATTTCACAGACAGGGCATAGATTAAGCCAGGATTAGGCCTTAGTTTAATTTTTATAAACATACCATAGAAACAAACATTACTGGTGTGCATCTTGAGACAAAACAATGACACTGACATACTTTAAGATATGCAGAGATGGCAAAAATACGCACATCCTTCACTCAAGTAGAAGTACAGATACTCATGTTTAAAAAGACCCTGATAAAAGTTCTGACTACACTTTTTCACTCAAGATAAAGTAAATAAGGTTGGGATCTGACATGTACTTAAGTAAAAAGTAGCCATGACTGTTTTAGTGTCACGCTGGTAACTCACATCATTACAGTTTTTCTCGATTGCTTAAACACATTTCTTGAAACTACGCCTCATATTCTCAAAACAGTAATAACAAATCCATAACACCTCACCCAATTCCCCAAACATCCTATTTTCAGGTCAAAATGAAGCTCTACACTCAAAACCATTCACTCTTGCTGAAAAACCAAACTTTGCCCTCAGACAACACACACAAGCCATCAGAAAAACACACACTACAACATAGTCTTACACACTGGTGCAATAAATTCAAAACAACATTTCCAAAACTGGTAAGTTATGTTGCTTGTAAAAAAAAAAAAAAAAAAAAAAAAAAAAAAAAACTTTTCACATGATGGACAATGAACACAAAAGACACAACCAATGTATACATTTGCACATTTTTATTCATCCATGTACTACACAAAAAAAAAAAACATATTCCGCCACAGCATCCCGTCTTTGGTCTGGGTCAGGCCAGAGAATCTCGTCCACATCACAGGCTATATTGGCCATAGCCAGGCAGTGAGGGTAAAATCCTTGTGCATGCCTGATCCATCCCTGGCATGCATCGACTGTTATTGTCATGGCAGGCTTCTTCCATGGCCTGGAGGAGGTGAACTCGGACATACGGTTCTCGTCATAGATTTTCCACCACCATGCCGAAAAAACCTCCTCTATCAGGTTTAGAAAGGGAGAGTATGCAGGCAGAAAGACGTTCGAAAACCTTGGGTTATTGGTAAACCAGTCACGAACAAGAGCAGCACAATGGAAGCTGACGTTTTCCCAAACAACAACGTAGTGAGGCTGCTCTGGCTGTGCTGGTTCCTTGAGGTCCAGCTGGAACATATGCCCTCTTAGACCATCAAGAAAAGCAAGGAGAAGCATAGTGTTAGGGTCCTAATGGCATGGCGGTAGAGTACCCCTCGTTGGCTTATGGCTGCGCACATAGTGACATTCCCTCCGCACTGACCAGGGACATTTACTATAGCCAGATTTCCAATTAGTGAGTCAAGTAGTGAGTCAAGATGGCGCCGAGGATGGCCGCTACGTCGCAAGCTCTGCTGAAACATTGTAGTTTTTTGTTTGTTCTGTTTATAGTTTTTGTGTTTTTTGTCTTGGATGTTGTCTGCCTTACTACGTACGACAGACAGACACTTTTGGACATTGGTTCGGCTATCGCACTCCGAAAACCGGACTTTAAATTCTTCAGTGACGAACCGCCGTTTACAAACACAGCAGCGGAGCTCTTTGTCTGGACGGCCCGACCACGCAAACGCGGCCGGAGAAGGGGAAGCAGAGCCGGCGTACTTATCAGAGTAAGACGCCGCGCAAACCGACCCCCACTTCCCAGTATTTTACTGGCAAATGTTCAGTCTCTGGACAATAAACTCTGCGAGCTGAGAGCACGGATCTCTTTCCAACGAGAGACGAGGGACTGCTGCATTATCTGCCTCACAGAAACTTGGATGTCCGCTGAGATTCCAGATTCGGCCATCGAAACCGCGGGGTTCTCCGTGCATCGAATGGACAGAGAAAAAGATCTCTCCGGGAAAAGCAAAGGCGGGGGTGTATGTTTTATGATCAACAGATCCTGGTGTGATCAGAGGAACGTACATTCTATCAAGTCTTTCTGTTCTCCTGATCTGGAACTTCTCATGGTTCTGTGTCGACCATTCTGGCTACCGAGGGAATTCACCGCGGTCATCATCACAGCTGTGTATATTCCCCCGCAAGCCGACACAGACCGGGCACTAAAGGAACTGTATAGGACAGTGAGTGAGCAGGAAACCGCGCATCCTGACGCTGCGTTTATTGTGACCGGAGACTTTAACAAAGCCAACTTCAAGCGCATCGCACCCAAATACCACCAACATGTTAGCTTCAACACGCGAGGGAACCGCGTCTTAGATCACTGCTACTCCCCCTTCAAGGATTGTTACAAGTCCCTCCCGCGCCCACCATTTGGCAAATCGGATCACGCTTCCATCCTACTTTTGCCCGCATATAGGCAAAGACTCAAACAGGAAGCACCCGCCCTCAGAACCATCCAGTGCTGGTCGGACCAATCAGATTCTATGCTACAGGACTGTTTTGATCACGCGGACTGGGAGATGTTCCGGTCGGCCTCTGATGACGACATCGAGGTTTACGCTGATAGCGTAACGTGTTTCATCAGGAAGTGCGTAGATGACGTTGTTCCGACAAAAACAATTCGGCTGTACCCTAACCAGAAGCCGTGGCTAAATGGGGATGTTCGCGCGGCACTCAATGCGCGCACCTTCACCTTTAACTCCGGCAACGCGGAGGAGCATAAACAAGCAAGTTATGCCCTCCGGAAAACCATCAGAGCAGCAAAACGCCAGTACAGGGACAAGATTGAAGGACAGTTCAACACCACCGACTCCAGAAGCATGTGGAGGGGAATTAACACCATCACGGACTATAAAGGGAACACAAACTCCACCGTGAACACCGCTGCCTCTCTCCCGGACGAGCTCAACACCTTCTATGCTCGCTTTGAGGGAACTAACACCGCCCTCGCGGAGAGAGAGCTCGCGGCTGAAGATACAGAGGTTAGTGCACTCTCCGTATCTGTCGCGGATGTAACCCGATCCTTCCGGCGGGTGAACGTCCGTAAAGCTGCGGGTCCAGACGGCATTCCCGGCCGTGTGATCAGAGCGTGCGCGCACCAACTGGCTGGAGTTTTCACGGACATTTTTAACCTGTCCCTCTCCCTGTCTGTGGTCCCCACATGCTTTAAAACGTCCACTATTGTTCCTGTACCTAAGCAGTCAAAAACCACCTGCTTAAACGACTGGCGTCCTGTTGCTCTGACCCCCATCATCAGTAAATGCTTTGAGAGACTAGTCAGAAACCATATCTGCTCTGTTCTCCCCCCCTCACTGGACCCACTGCAGTTTGCATACCGCACAAACCGCTCCACTGATGATGCCATTTCATCCACTATACACACTGCTCTCTCCCACCTGGAAAAGAGGAACACATATGTGAGAATGCTGTTTGTGGACTACAGCTCAGCATTCAACACCATTGTGCCCTCCATACTTGACATTAAACTCCGGGCTCTAGGCTTAAACAGCTTGTTATGCAGCTGGATCCTGGACTTCCTGTCAAACAGACGCCAGGTGGTCAGAATGGGCAGTAACATCTCCTCATCACTGACTCTCAACACTGGAGCCCCTCAGGGCTGCGTTCTCAGCCCACTCCTGTACTCCCTGTACACACATGACTGTGTGGCAACCCACAGCTCCAACACCATCATCAAGTTTGCTGACGATACGACGGTGGTAGGTCTTATCACCGACAATGATGAAACGGCCTACAGAGAGGAGGTGCACACTCTGACACGGTGGTGTCAGGAGCACAACCTCTCCCTCAACGTCAGCAAGACCAAGGAGCTGGTGGTCGACTTCAGGAGGAATGAGAGAGAACACCGCCCCATCACCATCGATGGAGCACCGGTGGAGAGAGTCAGCAGCTTCAAGTTCCTCGGTGTCCACATCACAGAGGAACTCTCATGGTCCGTCCACTCCGAGGCCGTTGTGAAGAAGGCTCATCAGCGCCTTTTCTTCCTGCGACGGCTGAGGAGGTTTGGAATGAACCGCCACATCCTCACACGCTTCTACAGCAGCACCATCGAGAGCCTGCTGACCGGCTGCATCACCACCTGGTACGGCAACAGTACCGCCCGCAGCCGCAAGGCCCTGCAAAGGGTAGTGCGCACGGCCAGCTGCATCATCGGAGGTGAGCTTCCCTCCCTTCAGGACATTTACGCCAGGCGGTGTGTGAAGAGAGCTCAGAGGATCATCAGAGACTCTAGCCACCCGAACCATGGGCTGCTCTCACTGCTGCCATCAGGCAGACGGTACCGCAGCATTAGAACACGCACCAGCCGACTCCAGAACAGCTTCTTCCCACAAGCAATTAGACTCCTCAACTCCTGATCCATCAGTATCATAACACACTCTGGACAGAATATCACTCAGCACAACCCACTGTAGATACACACACATTATATACACATTTATTTATCATACAGCATCTATTGCACTTTGGATTTCAATTTTTCAATCTGTGAATAATATTTTATACTATACATTGTATATTATTATTATTATTATAGCGTAATGTATATTGTTTAGTGTATGTTTAGTGTATATTGTTTAAAGCTGTGAGAACTACACTCACATTGTGTAAATTATTTATTGTTTATTGTAGTGTATACTGTGCTGTGAGTAATTGTGTGCGCATCAGATGTGTAATCTGTTGTTGCTTAAATGTTGTACATGTCATGTCATGACTACTATGTTGCTCGGAACTATGTATATTGTATATTGTAATAATGTATATTGTTTAGTGTATGTTTAGTGTATATTGTTTAAAGCTGTGAGAACTACACTCACATTGTGTAAATTATTTATTGTTTATTGTAGTGTATACTGTGCTGTGAGTAATTGTGTGCGCATCAGATGTGTAATCTGTTGTTGCTTAAATGTTGTACATGTCATGTCATGACTACTATGTTGCTCGGAACTGCACCTAAGAATTTCACCTGCTGTTGCACTTGTGTATATGGCTGTGTGACAAATAAAGTGATTTGATTTGATTTGATTTGATTTGAACTGGAACCAGCGCAGGCAGCGGACTCCACCCCCCGAGGAGCGCGGAGATGAACGCTGCCTTTTTTCCCTTCCTCTGGTTTTTCCCCCGGGCACTTTCCCCAGGCGGGAACACATAACTGGCTTTACGCTGACAGCTAGTGGTCACCCGCTATCAGGCGCTGGTCTCTGGCCGTTCACGAGTCCTGAAGGCGATGTTCTTACCCTAGCATGACGAGACGTCACTGCGGCTATGCGGTCCATGCAGGACGGGACCTTCATAGTCTGCCTACGGCATGGTTTCCTACTGGGCACGCTTATGAGCTCCCCTCAAGTGAGGGTCTGCTATGAGCTTACGGCTGCCTGGCGCTGATTTATGGTTGTAGGCCCTCGGGGCATCCCTGGTACGATCAGCCTGTAAGGCCTCTCGGCCTCCTAAGCACGTTTTAAAGTAAGTGCTTGGTAGATCCGAGGATCGAGCGGCTTGACTCCCCTCGCTAGCAAGGGTTTGAAAGCACTTCGCTGAGCGCTGCTCTCCGGGATAACCCGTCTCTGAGGTCCGGCTAGTGGATGACACTGCCTTTCTTGCAGCACCCTAGCGGGATGTCTCTTCGGAGGCGAGTACCAGATGCAATGTACTGTACAGACAGGGTTGACCGTATTACGTGTCCCATAGCAGACTGGGTCACCAGGTCAGGTCTCCCTGGTGGCATTCGGTGAGAAAAGACCTCCCGAATAGTGACTGGCATAGGGTTCCCTCGTAGTTCCCTTGCCACGTTCCCTTAAAGGAACCCCTTCTAAGTCGAATGGGTTGGTTCCAGGCCTTCGAGCAAGGCCTGGGAAGGACCTCATGTGTGTGAAGGTTTCCTTCTCAGGCGATAGCTTGGGCTATGACCGTAGGGAGCGCTGTCTATTTTGTCTTTTGTTTTAAGCCCTGTGTTTATTTTTCTTTCTTCAGTTCATTTATCTGTTCAAGGACTTCATGTCAAATGCATACATTTTGTAATTAACACTTTAAGTGGGCTATTAAAAAAGTGTTATTTAAGGCCTATTTATATGATAAATTATGTTTTTTAAAACATACGTGCAGAGTGTGACATCATATTGGGACTGTTGCTGTGTGCGTAGAAAGAATTAATCTGCTCCTGAGCGCAAGTCCACCTTCGGTGTTGTGTAAGGTAGGCAGTTTTTGTGTTCATTTTTATTTCCTGTTACTGTGAAGGCTCTTTTATTGTATATGACAGTGTAAACAGCTCAATTACCCTTTTAGGCTTAATAATGTAAAATATCTGTGCAGTAGGCTAAAATGTCCTGGTGTGTATGCTTTTTAAACTAGTGCCCATTATTAATATTATTGTCCATTATTATTACTGCAAAATGCATAAAGGCATATCTCTTAATACTGCATTCTTTATTAATTAGCTTAGAAAACACAGATCTTTTTGTCCTTCGCCAATGTCCATAAGTTATTCTGCCGTGTAGTTTATTTTTCATCTATGTGTGAAGTGCTTTGTATTTTAAGAGGAAGGCAGCCATCAACAGAAACTTTTTAGCCCCTCCTTAACTGTTCTTCAAAGATTCCACACACACAAAGATACATCAAAAGAACTACTAGACATCAAAAAATCTCATTACAGGTAATTTTTTTTATTAACGTTATACTTAACATTTATGTTTTTTTTTTTTTTAGATTGTCTGTTTACATACAATTTCCTGATTCTATAAATATCTTTCACACCAGTGATTGTAAGTTTGCTCTTTTATTGTTTGATAGTAAAAAAAAACTCATTTTAAATGTTTTTGTTTGGCTTGTCCTTGTCAAAAAGGTATTTTTTGTCTTCTGTTAAACCTTTCATTGCTCCTGTATGCAAAGTACTTTGCTCACATTTCAGTGATATGAACATGCTTATTGCAGGTGAAATCCAAAACTATTCAGAAAATGGAAACCAACAAGGTCATCTCAAGAGACAAAGCAACAGTTGTCAGATTAAAAGTGACACAAGAAAACGTTCTCTTTGTTGATGGACAGGAGGCTGGAGGAACAAATCACAATACAGTTCTTAAAGGATTTTTTAAATTACAACCAAAGGCATTGGGGGTAATGCATTTACTCATAAATTATAATGATACATGGTTTTGGTAATTTTCTGAGTATTTAATTTCTTCTAGATCAGTGTATCCAAACACGCATGTTATGCCATCACAAATAAAACAACTGACCTATATCTGCCCTTTAGACTGTCCAGGTAATGATTGGAGTGATAATCTTCTTTTTTGGTTTTCTACTCACCATCGTTGACTACAATTATGATGCTATACTTGTCTATAGTGGCATAACCTATTGGGGATCGCTTATTGTAAGTTTCATTTAATGGTTTTGCTTTATTGCCTCTCATTAATTAAAACAGAATGAACTTTGACATGTCCTGTGTTTCTCTCTCAGTACATTAGTGCTGGATCTCTGTCTGTTGCTGCGCAGAATAAACTTCATCCATATGTGGTATGTAGCCTACATAACACCCACCAATGTCAGCACATTAGGGCCTGATTTCACAGACAGGGCATAGATTAAGCCAGGATTAGGCCTTAGTTTAATTTTTATAAACATACCATAGAAACAAACATTACTGGTGTGCATCTTGAGACAAAACAATGACACTGACATACTTTAAGATATGCAGAGATGGCAAAAATACGCACATCCTTCACTCAAGTAGAAGTACAGATACTCATGTTTAAAAAGACCCTGATAAAAGTTCTGACTACACTTTTTCACTCAAGATAAAGTAAATAAGGTTGGGATCTGACATGTACTTAAGTAAAAAGTAGCCATGACTGTTTTAGTGTCACGCTGGTAACTCACATCATTACAGTTTTTCTCGATTGCTTAAACACATTTCTTGAAACTACGCCTCATATTCTCAAAACAGTAATAACAAATCCATAACACCTCACCCAATTCCCCAAACATCCTATTTTCAGGTCAAAATGAAGCTCTACACTCAAAACCATTCACTCTTGCTGAAAAACCAAACTTTGCCCTCAGACAACACACACAAGCCATCAGAAAAACACACACTACAACATAGTCTTACACACTGGTGCAATAAATTCAAAACAACATTTCCAAAACTGGTAAGTTATGTTGCTTGTAAAAAAAAAAAAAAAAAAAAAAA
Organism: Romanogobio albipinnatus; assembly: GCA_023566225.1. Lineage (NCBI taxonomy): Eukaryota > Metazoa > Chordata > Actinopteri > Cypriniformes > Gobionidae > Romanogobio > Romanogobio albipinnatus. The sequence continues at coordinate 30,859,057 of CM042242.1, forward strand.
AAAAAAAAAACTTTTCACATGATGGACAATGAACACAAAAGACACAACCAATGTATACATTTGCACATTTTTATTCATCCATGTACTACACAAAAAAAAAAACATATTCCGCCACAGCATCCCGTCTTTGGTCTGGGTCAGGCCAGAGAATCTCGTCCACATCACAGGCTATATTGGCCATAGCCAGGCAGTGAGGGTAAAATCCTTGTGCATGCCTGATCCATCCCTGGCATGCATCGACTGTTATTGTCATGGCAGGCTTCTTCCATGGCCTGGAGGAGGTGAACTCGGACATACGGTTCTCGTCATAGATTTTCCACCACCATGCCGAAAAAACCTCCTCTATCAGGTTTAGAAAGGGAGAGTATGCAGGCAGAAAGACGTTCGAAAACCTTGGGTTATTGGTAAACCAGTCACGAACAAGAGCAGCACAATGGAAGCTGACGTTTTCCCAAACAACAACGTAGTGAGGCTGCTCTGGCTGTGCTGGTTCCTTGAGGTCCAGCTGGAACATATGCCCTCTTAGACCATCAAGAAAAGCAAGGAGAAGCATAGTGTTAGGGTCCTAATGGCATGGCGGTAGAGTACCCCTCGTTGGCTTATGGCTGCGCACATAGTGACATTCCCTCCGCACTGACCAGGGACATTTACTATAGCCAGATTTCCAATTAGTGAGTCAAGTAGTGAGTCAAGATGGCGCCGAGGATGGCCGCTACGTCGCAAGCTCTGCTGAAACATTGTAGTTTTTTGTTTGTTCTGTTTATAGTTTTTGTGTTTTTTGTCTTGGATGTTGTCTGCCTTACTACGTACGACAGACAGACACTTTTGGACATTGGTTCGGCTATCGCACTCCGAAAACCGGACTTTAAATTCTTCAGTGACGAACCGCCGTTTACAAACACAGCAGCGGAGCTCTTTGTCTGGACGGCCCGACCACGCAAACGCGGCCGGAGAAGGGGAAGCAGAGCCGGCGTACTTATCAGAGTAAGACGCCGCGCAAACCGACCCCCACTTCCCAGTATTTTACTGGCAAATGTTCAGTCTCTGGACAATAAACTCTGCGAGCTGAGAGCACGGATCTCTTTCCAACGAGAGACGAGGGACTGCTGCATTATCTGCCTCACAGAAACTTGGATGTCCGCTGAGATTCCAGATTCGGCCATCGAAACCGCGGGGTTCTCCGTGCATCGAATGGACAGAGAAAAAGATCTCTCCGGGAAAAGCAAAGGCGGGGGTGTATGTTTTATGATCAACAGATCCTGGTGTGATCAGAGGAACGTACATTCTATCAAGTCTTTCTGTTCTCCTGATCTGGAACTTCTCATGGTTCTGTGTCGACCATTCTGGCTACCGAGGGAATTCACCGCGGTCATCATCACAGCTGTGTATATTCCCCCGCAAGCCGACACAGACCGGGCACTAAAGGAACTGTATAGGACAGTGAGTGAGCAGGAAACCGCGCATCCTGACGCTGCGTTTATTGTGACCGGAGACTTTAACAAAGCCAACTTCAAGCGCATCGCACCCAAATACCACCAACATGTTAGCTTCAACACGCGAGGGAACCGCGTCTTAGATCACTGCTACTCCCCCTTCAAGGATTGTTACAAGTCCCTCCCGCGCCCACCATTTGGCAAATCGGATCACGCTTCCATCCTACTTTTGCCCGCATATAGGCAAAGACTCAAACAGGAAGCACCCGCCCTCAGAACCATCCAGTGCTGGTCGGACCAATCAGATTCTATGCTACAGGACTGTTTTGATCACGCGGACTGGGAGATGTTCCGGTCGGCCTCTGATGACGACATCGAGGTTTACGCTGATAGCGTAACGTGTTTCATCAGGAAGTGCGTAGATGACGTTGTTCCGACAAAAACAATTCGGCTGTACCCTAACCAGAAGCCGTGGCTAAATGGGGATGTTCGCGCGGCACTCAATGCGCGGACCTTCACTTTTAACTCCGGTAACGCGGAGGAGCATAAACAAGCAAGTTATGCCCTCCGGAAAACCATCAGAGCAGCAAAACGGCAGTACAGGGACAAGATTGAAGGACAGTTCAACACCACCGACTCCAGAAGCATGTGGAGGGGAATTAACACCATCACGGACTATAAAGGGAACACAAACTCCACCGTGAACACCGCTGCCTCTCTCCCGGACGAGCTCAACACCTTCTATGCTCGTTTTGAGGGAACTAACACCGCCCTCGCGGAGAGAGCGCTCGCGGCTGAAGATGCAGAGGTTAGTGCACTCTCTGTATCTGTCGCGGATGTAACCCGATCTTTCCGGCGGGTGAACGTCCGTAAAGCTGCGGGTCCAGACGGCATTCCCGGCCGTGTGATCAGAGCGTGCGCGCACCAACTGGCTGGAGTTTTCACGGACATTTTTAACCTGTCCCTCTCCCTGTCTGTGGTCCCCACATGCTTTAAAACGTCCACTATTGTTCCTGTACCCAAGCAATCAAAAACCACCTGCTTAAACGACTGGCGTCCTGTTGCTCTGACCCCCATCATCAGTAAATGCTTTGAGAGACTAGTCAGAAACCACATCTGCTCTGTTCTCCCCCCCTCACTGGACCCACTGCAGTTTGCATACCGCACAAACCGCTCCACTGACGATGCCATTTCATCCACTATACACACTGCTCTCTCCCACCTGGAAAAGAGGAACACGTATGTGAGAATGCTGTTTGTGGACTACAGCTCAGCATTCAACACCATTGTGCCCTCCATACTTGACATGAAACTCCGGGCTCTAGGCTTAAACAGCCTGTTATGCAGCTGGATCCTGGACTTCCTGTCAAACAGACGCCAGGTGGTCAGAATGGGCAGTAACATCTCCTCATCACTGACTCTCAACACTGGAGCCCCTCAGGGCTGCGTTCTCAGCCCACTCCTGTACTCTTTGTACACACATGACTGTGTGGCAACCCACAGCTCCAACACCATCATCAAGTTTGCTGACGATACGACGGTGGTAGGTCTTATCACCGACAATGATGAAACGGCCTACAGAGAGGAGGTGCACACTCTGACACGGTGGTGTCAGGAGCACAACCTCTCCCTCAACGTCAGCAAGACCAAGGAGCTGGTGGTCGACTTCAGGAGGAATGAGAGAGAACACCGCCCCATCACCATCGATGGAGCACCGGTGGAGAGAGTCAGCAGCTTCAAGTTCCTCGGTGTCCACATCACAGAGGAACTCTCATGGTCCGTCCACACTGAGGCCGTTGTGAAGAAGGCTCATCAGCGCCTTTTCTTCCTGCGACGGCTGAGGAGGTTTGGAATGAACCGCCACATCCTCACACGTTTCTACACCTGCACCATCGAGAGTCTGCTGACTGGCTGCATCACCACCTGGTACGGCAACAGTACCGCCCGCAGCCGCAAGGCCCTGCAAAGGGTAGTGCGCACGGCCAGCTGCATCATCGGAGGTGAGCTTCCCTCCCTCCAGGACATTTACGCCAGGCGGTGTGTGAAGAGAGCTCAGAGGATCTTCAGAGACTCTAGCCACCCGAGCCATGGGCTGCTCTCACTGCTGCCATCAGGCAGACGGTACCGCAGCATCAGAACACGCACCAGCCGACTCCAGAACAGCTTCTTCCCACAAGCAATCAGACTACTTAACTCCTGATCCATCAGGATCATAACACACTCTGGACAGAATATCACTCAGCACAACCCACTGTAGATACACACACATTATATACACATTTATTTATCATACAGCATCTATTGCACTTTGGATTTCAATTTTTCAATCTGTGAATAATATTTTATACTATACATTGTATATTATTATTACTATTATAGCGTAATGTATATTGTTTAGTGTATGTTTAGTGTATATTGTTTAAAGTATATGTATATTGTAAGTATGTGTATATTGTTTAAAGCTGTGAGAACTACACTCACATTGTGTAAATTATTATTGTTTATTGTAGAGTTTACTGTGCTGTGAGTAATTGTGTGCGCATCAGATGTGTAATCTGATGCTGCTTTAAATGTTGTACATGTCATGTCATGACTACTATGTTGCTCGGAACTGCACCTAAGAATTTCACCTGCTGTTGCACTTGTGCATATGTAGAGTGACAAATAAAGTGATTTGATTTGATTTGATTTGATTTGAATTATGTTCCTCCCCCTTCTCCTTCTTTTGGTCAGGTTGAAACCAGCCTCATCCACAAAGATTTCATGGGGAACAAGCCGACCTTCAATTTCAAATATTCTCTGCAAAACACAGTAAAGCACTTCCATGAAGCACAGTTCAAGAGGGCACAAATGGCTGCATAAACTGCTATACTCTGATGGTACACAATACTCCATACAATATCAAAACTCATACCTGAGTTCTTTGGTCTTTCACTCTGTCAGAGTTTCGTTCGAGTGGGCTGTTTAATCCGAAACCAGTGCTTTCGGAGGATGCGATCAATTGTGGAGAGGCTGATGGATTTTATCCCTCGAAATGATGATTATCCTCAATCACTCTCCTTTGAATTTCTTGCATTATTGGCAATGACCATGTTTACAAGCTCCCTCTCTTGCTCCTCTGACAAAAGCCTTAGCCTGCCTCCACCAGGTGGTCATCTCTGTGTCCTACAAAAATAGAAGCAATCATTACTTTAACTGTCACACATCCTTTTTTATGGGAAAAATGGAAACATACTAAAACTCTCTGAATGCAAGGCAAATGTATGCATTTCTTTATTACAGTAGCATATGTGCAACAGTGTATGTGTTGTCACAGCACAGAGTACAGCACTCAAAAGTTACTGTACAGAGCAGTCTTATTATATGTACACCTACCTGTTTTTCCTCCCTGAAAGTTCTGATGATGGAGGCGACGGTGAAGTGACTCAAATTTGGCTGTAAGCATTACCCAGCCTCCCTCATGGTCCTCCTCCTCCTCCTCCCGCTCTCCCTCCTCCTCCCGCTCTCCCTCCTCCTCCTCCTTTCAAGGGAACTTGAGCTGCGTCGAAATGCTGTGAGGACGCAATACCCACATAGCCATAAGAGCAAGTGTCTGTCCGTGTGAAATCTGAGCGCACACTAAGATGCAAGCACCTGAGCCCCTGGAGTAGAGCTCAAGTCAAGTTCGTAGAACCCGATGAATGTATGCAGTGAAGACCACCCTGCCACATCACACACATCTTGAAGAGCCACTCCTGACAATAATGCCTTAGAGGCAGGCATACCCTTTGTAGTGTGGGCCCGTACAGCCAAAGGTGAAGGCTGACCAGCCGGCCGAATCATAAGCAAATTAGATTACCTCGACCACCCACTTGCTCATCCTCTGCTTAGATGTGGGGTACACTTTCCTAGGCGACCCAAGGCAAATTAACAACTGTTCTGCTTTCCTCCCCAGTGCAGGCCTGTGGTAGAGCAGATTAAATTTATCTTGGTCTGACGTCACAAAAGGAGGAGAACAAAAGGCCTGCAGAATGACTGGTCTTACTGTATTAGAAAATGCTGACTCTTAAGACTATTTTTCTTCTCGCCATTTCGTCTCTTAAGAGGATTGGAGACATTCAGGCTCTTTCGGTTTCTCCCTCGTGCTTGGAAATTGCTCCTGGTATAATTCAAGCTTTTCTGTGCCCAAGACCGGGGTACATTCCTAAGGTTCCTAACTCATTACAGGACAGAGAAGTGCGTCTCCCATCTCCACTTAGAGGGAGAGTACCATTCAAAGCTCCTCAGAGACCGAGGCCACTGTAGAGTACACATAATCTGGCCCACAGCCGAAAGAATCGTGCTTCCAGACTGGGAATCAGATTTGAAAAAAACCACTGGATTCATGAAGTGTTCCTCTGTTAAACACATATAAGGCAAATTAAGGCAACACTTAATCCTCACAGTATAACACTGAGCCAATTAATCTTCAGGGATATCAATCAGTCCAATTATGAAGCATATTGTGAATCTGTTTCAACTGCTTTGGTGCAAATGAAAGCGACAACAGGTGCACTGGAGAGGCAAACCCCAAAAGACAACCCCCCAAAAGGTTCTCTCCTTATTCTTCCTGATGGATTTGTCTTTAGTTTTGTGTTTTTGTTATTGTCCTTGTCACTGTCTGTAGCATGAGGCAGTACTTGCAACCCAGTCAGGTTGCACCGGATGGCACATCCATATGTGCTGTCGCAAGGAGGTTTTTGGTGATTACGTTACTGTTTATCATCTGTCCATCATCGTCTAAAGCCCGCCCTGACAATTTCTTTGGTCCGAACAGTTTCTGTTCAGGCATAATTACTCTACAGATCAAGTCCAGACCGAACTGCCTGAGTTAAAATGTTGTGGGTGGGGCTAAATTCGGCTGGCATCCAGGCTAGTAGGTTTAGGGTTGGGGTAGGTGTATACATTAATAAAACACATCTGGTAAGAAGCACATTTATTTATTGTTATTGTATTGTCAGATTTTGCCTCACTTCCTACCATTGCTGTACCTCTTCTAGCCACAACTCTTCTTCTCCATTTTTTGTGTTTCTGTGGCAAAATTACAACGCCACACACTGGCCTGCCATGTATACTACATCGTTTTGAGTCGGTTTTTTGCACTCGTGTGTACGCAGATATTACTTGAAAAAAAAATTGGATAGGGAAAGCTCTGGCTTCGTGTGGACGGAGCCTTAGATATCCTTAGAGGATGCGACGCAGGTTGGTTGATTGTGCAGGCAGTGTGACATTGAAATATCCTGATGGAACATTGTATAAAGCTCTCAAGTCCTATCACGTCATCATATATTGCCATCTGTTGGCGGATGTTGGGGTTGAGTCCTTGCCAATAAACGGTGATCAGGGCGAAGAGATGCCTACTGAATGGAGGACCAGGTGTCTGGATGACTAGATGACCACAGATGACAGAAGAATACTTAACACTGAAGAGTTCGGGAAGAGGATCGCACAGGTAAGTGTCCCAGAGGCAGGTAGTCTGGTAAATAGTTAAGTGTAGAATGATGAGACCAGACACAGGTGAACTGATATGTGACTGCTTATGTAGTGCGTAAGTGATGAGTGAATGCAGGTGCTTCTGATCAGAGCTCTGGTGATTGGGAACGAGTGGGTGGAGTGTAGAGATCTGGAGCTGAGGGTGTAGTTGACTCTGCGACGCATATAAAAAAAGAAAAGAAAAAGTATTTATTTAAATCAGTACTGCTCAAATTGGCAACATAAAGCTTGGTACATACTCTGCAAGAACAAAGAAATGTGTTAGTTTTCTCGAGGTGGCAAAAACAAGAACAAAGTTTGTTCTGGCCAGTACATTCCATACTTCACGAGAAAAGCAGGTGCCGAACATTTCCGTTTCGCCGCATTAACCCTGCCCACTTTATAATTCTGACCAATCACACAATAGTTCTTGGACAGTATGTAGTGGCCTTAACTTGGTAATTGTTCTTGTTGCTTTCTGCCTTGCTCTGTGGTAGCTTCGTAGACTAGCAGTATGTCTCAAGATTGGCAGGAAATGATACACCAAGTTGCACCCCCAGTGGTGTGATGCTAACACTTTCTGTTATTGTAGGTGAAATCATCTTTTGGAATGAATGTGTTCAGTGCCATAACAGCAGGACTCTCCATTATTCTGATGTTTGAACAATTAAGATTAGTGGCAATGAAGGAACCAAGTTTATATGATGAGGTATTACAATACATATTTTGCATTGCATTCAAGTGTACTGTGTATTCATTTGTTTTTGTTTTTTAAATTATTTATTTAAAGGGATATGTTCTGTCATTATCATTGACTTACAGTCAAATGGCTCCAAACCTGTATGACATTATTTCTTCCATAGAACACAAATGGAGAAACTCTTTTACATACAATTACACAGAGAAAAAGGGTGCCAAAATTGTACCTTTAGGGGTACAACAGCTTGTCACTGGGGCAGTACACATAAAAGGACATCTTTGTACATCTTTTTTTTTTTTACCACGAAAAGGTTTATGGTAGTACCTTAAGGTACATATTTGTACTCTAAGGTACTAATATGCACCTTTTAGGAGTAAAAAAGGTACAAGGATGTCCTTTTAAGGGTACTGCCCCAGTGACAAGCTGTTGTACCCCTAAAGGTACAATTTTGGCACCCTTTTTCTCTGTGTGTACAATGAGAACAAGACATTTAAAAGTATCATAAAAGCAGTCAATAGGATCTGTGATCTGTGAATTGTGATCTTCAAATTTGTCATGATTCACAGAAGAAAAAAAGGTATGCAGGTTTGGAATGATGACAAAATTGTTTCTTAATGGGCTAGTTGCATAAGGCTGCCATGTTGAATTTCCGATCTTGCGAGTGTGTGCATAGACACTTCCGGTTGCACCTGACATCAGTGCAGAGAGTTGAAAAAAGCTGAAAATTATCTTTTATAGTTGTTTATAAAATCTATTATATCATTTAAAATACTACTAAGATATACATTACTATTACATGACATGATCAAGTATGATTAAGTCAGGTGAATAAATAACATTTGTTAAATTAAGTAATTTAGTCTGGTATATATTCTCCCTGTTAGGTGCAGTTCTTTGTCCTGTCTTGTCAATGTTAAATGTTTTTCCATTCTTCTGCGATTCTCCTGCCTGGATTGAATAACTCTTTGTGTTTTTTTTATATTCTCCTATGTCATGAGTTTATACTCAGCCACACGTGACAAAGCCTACCATAAACATACAAATATATAAATATAACTAAATTTAAAAATACATTTAGTTTTGTTTTTTGTTGTTTAGCTCCAATCCAGCTCCAAAACACTTGTTATATTAACTCTGCTCAGAGTCCACACTCAATAGTGACAAAGTTAATGAAATAATTGAGTGATTAATTGAGTGATGATTGGACATACATGATGAACATTTGCTGTTAACAAGCAGAATCACTGAATGAAAGATTCACCATTTTATTCACCATTATGGTGGTCAGTGTTTGCTGTAGTTGGGCTCTTATAATTTTTCGGGCTGGTGTGTCTGTGGGTTTGTAAGGCATGTTTGTTATGGTAAAGAAAGCCTGGGGTAAACGTGATCAGGTGTTGATTTTTATGGTAACAATCACCATGTAGGGATGTATCAATTTTACATTATAGATTAAAATAGCCCTGAGACTTTGCACAAACAGGAATGCAATATTTTCTCAGTAAAAATATACAAAATGGAGCTTTGAACATTACAAAGCAAGGTACTAAAATGTCATACCAAAAACAGCAAAAAAAAAAAAAAACTGAAAATAGTAAGAATAACAGAAATTGGTTCACCCAGAATGCATTGCAGCATACTTTTTTATTGTCACCATTGTTGAGATTCATACGCTGATTCCTGAAGTTTTTGTGTGTAAGTGAAAGATAGTTCAAACTATTTGAGCAAAACAACTTTTGAAAATCTTTTAGCTTAACTCTGACACGGCTGTTGTAATCAATACAATTAAATCACATTAGTAATCAGTGATTGAGGGCTGAAAAAAAGTTTTAATTAGGCTGACCATAACCAACAACAACCTGAAGCTTTGATGTTTTTGTAAAATTTTGGATAGTAATGAGTTTTACATATAATTATTCAGCTCAGAAGTGAGGATCGTGGTAACCCACTAGTAATCCATCAGAAGGAATTACTATATCCTAAACCTTTCAAAAACCTCAAAAGTTTACAATGGCAGTTAGGGAATGACTGGCATAAGTAACTGTTTTAGTGTGTCCATTTTCTTGTCTTTAAAGTAGTAAATCCCTGAGGCCTACAGGGTTAGCATTGCTCATCACATATATCGGTGCATTAAGTTGAAAATAGGCAAGACTAAGGTCAATACTTTCATGCTGTTGAATGACTGTTAAGTCTGAGTTGTCCATTCCCACTGAACATCCTTTCTTGTTAGCCATCTGATACCACTTTTCCACCAAGGCAGTGCTGGTGCTGGTTCGGAGCCAGAGCCTAGTTGTCTTTCATCACCCAAAGCACCAGCTCTGAACCAGGAAAAGTGGTTCTTAAGTAGCACCAAACATTGCTGGTCTAGAAGTAAGAACCGCTTGTGTCAGGGGCGGGGTTACCGTGACCAACAAGATGTACACAAAATTGTGACCACCATTTTTGAAATAGCAGCTAATCGAGCTAATAGCTGCTCCATTGTAATCTCCGTCTATACAAATTACAGCAAGCTGCACAAATGCGTTGGATTCGCTGTGTTTTGATGCCGATGTAGGATCGTAAAGCCATGAGCATCAATAGTAACGCAACGTTCACCATTGTTGATGGAAGGCTTGTTTGAGATGCATCGGTGCTGCACAGACCGATCGCCATATGACATCAAAGTACAGCGAGAGCATATGACTCCTTATGCTTTTGAATCGTTCTTGCGGTACTTTGATGTCATAAGCTGATTGGTCTGCGCAGCGCTGATGCATCTTGAACAAGCCTGGTGTGTGTGTCTTTCCCGCTGCCTTGCGAGCGTTGCTGAGAAAGATGAGACATATACAGTGACGTAAGACTGGCTCTGTGGTGGCTCTCTAGTCTGTGGAAAAGCAAACCGGTTCTTTGAAGGCTTGCCAGTCGAACCAACTCCGAACCAGCACTAGCACTAGCTCTGAACTAGCACCCGGTTCATGCTGGTGGAAAAGGGGTATGAGTGGTTCCCTTTCGTTCAGTCACTACGACGTACGTTAGTGACTAACGATTGGGGGTTTCGCTTAGAAGCCAATTACCTTCGAGAATTTAACAGCACCCAATGGCAGTGCCAATGCCATGGGCATGCGGAATTTACATGCGTAACTCCGCCCCACCTTGTGGGTATATAAGCAAGTACGCTGGCAACATCTCATTATGTTTCTGCTTTGGAGCCAAGAGGATCTCTTCACTCCTTCAAGCCTGATAACTGAGTCTTTGTCAGCCTTCGAGACGATCAGCTTTCCAGAGGCGTTGGTGTTTACGGTGCGATCGCATACTGCCTGCCTGCTGATCTGCGCAGTGGTCTGCTAGACAGCTGGTGTGTAGTCCCTGGGTGCTCCAGCGTTCTCTGCGAGGCTTCCTCTCACTGCGGGAACATGACCATCGCAGTGTTGCGGTCAAGACTTCATGATCTTCGTAATGAAGTGAGAGTCCCCTCTACCACACCCCGATCTACTGAGTCCCAGAGGCCCAGTACTTCGGCTGGTGGTCAGGGTGACCTGAGGGTTACGGTGTGGAACAAAGCCCCGACGCTCATGCCTCGGGCCACACCTCCCTCTTGCACACTGCAACCCGCAAGTGCTCAGACGCAGATCGCGGGGCCTGCTCAGGCCCCCCCGCGTATCTCGTTTGGCGCTCTGGAGGAAGATGCGATGTCGGTCACCGCATCACAAGGTGGGCTCGAGTCCTCTGAGGATGATGACTCGGCTGTGTTACCGCCCTCGGGCGTTCCAGCATTGCCCGAGTCGGACCCAGAGCTGACAGCCATGCTGTCTCGGGCAGCCGCGAGTCTCGGGATAGAGTGGAACCCTCCACCTGTCCCGAGCGCTCCCGGCTAACTCTCACGTGATCCTGAGACCCCGGCCCGGATATGTGCCCAAGGTTCCCACCACTCCGTTCTGAGACCAGGTGGTGAACCTGCAAGCGCTGCCTTTGGAGGAGGCAGACCCAGCCTTGGCATTGCTCTGTCCAGTACGCGCTCTCCGCGCCTATGTAGACAGCACGCAGTGTTTCAGGACCTCAGACCAGCTCTTTGTCTGTTATGGTGGAGAGCGGAAGGGAAGAGCTCTCTCAAAGCAGAGGTTGTCTCACTGGATAGTGGACACCATTGTTTTGGCTTACCAGCAGCAAGGTCAACCATGTCCCCTTGGGGTTAGGGTACACTCCACCCGGAGTGTGGCCTCCTCTTGGGCTCTAGCGCATGGCGCCTTGCTAACAGACATCTGCAGAGCTGCAGGCTGGGCGACACCGAACACATTCGCCAGATTCTACAATCTCCGAGTGGAGCCAGTGTCCGACTATGTACTCGCCCCTACGGGTGGCCGGTAATGGACCAGGCTCAGGTGTCTTCGCTTGCTCGCCATTCCACTCCACGGACTGGATACGTGCGCTATTCTCCTCAGGTGAGCTCCCCGAGAGCCCTGAGTTCCTCCAGCACTGTCGACGCCGACATCAGTTCAGTCTGCCCTTTCGAGCCCAGACCCTCATGTCTGGCCTGGTGCCCCGTATGCATGGTTCCCCTCCGGCGACCCCCACACGAGTATTTCCGCTGTAAGCCTCCTCAGCGAGCAGGTGTCTTGCCACCCCTAGGGTTAAAAATCCACCTTCGGCTGGTACCCTAGAGTTCTTCTATATGCAGCCCTTAGCGGGTCATATGTGTATTTTCTAAGTCCTCCCCACGGGTAGGCATTTTGGCATTTCACACTGGAATATGCTTCCCAGTGTACCTTGGTATTCCTGTGATAAGTGGGAGGCCTTCGTCCGTACTAGTCTTATGACAGGGTACTCACACTTATGCAGGGCACTGGAAGACAGCTGAGTGGCGTTGTTGTATTGGAACCCCCATTCGTTAGTCACTAACGTACGTCGTAGTGACTGAACGAAAGGGAACGGCTCGGTTACGTATGTAACCCTCGTTCCCTGAGGAGGGAACGGAGACGTACGTTCCTTTGCCACATCAGCTGTGCTGCTGGAATGCGGAGTTCAGTCTTGGCTCCTGCAGCAGTAACATAATGCGATGTTGCCAGCGTACTTCCTTATATACCCACGAGGTGGGGCGGAGTTAAGCATGCAAATTCCGCATGCCCATGGCATTGGCACTGCCATTGGGCGCTGTTAAATTCTCGAAGGTAATTGGCTTCTAAGCGAAATCCCCATTCGTTAGTCACTAACGTACGTCTCCGTTCCCTCCTCAGGGAACGAGGGTTACATACGTAACCGAGACGTTCTGAGATGTTTACAAATTTAGGAATACATTTCATTAGGTATCCACATGTTCCCAGAAAAAAATATCTCAGCTGACTTATATTTTGTGGTCTGGGTACCCCAAACACACGACTCCTTATGCTTTTGATTCACTCATGCGTTTTTTAAAATATTATACGTGGATCGGTCTGCGCAGCGCCGATGCATCTCGAACAAGCCTGGTGTTTGTGTGTTTCCCGCTAGCGTTGCTGAGAAAGATGAGACGTATACAGTGACGTAAGACCTGGCTCTGTTGTGGCTCTCTAGCCTGTGGAAAAGCAAATGGTTCTTAGCAGGCTCATCAGTTGAACCAACTATGAACTAGGACTAGCTCTGGCTCCGATCTAGCTCTAGCACTGCCTTGGTGGAAAAGGGGTATAGGTCAGGGGTAGACAAGTTCAGTCCTAGAGAGCTGCTGTCCTGCAGAGTTTAGCTCCAACCCTACTAAGCCACCACAGTATAAAACTCATGGCTCCCAGCATGCATTGCAGCATTAAGTATCACCATTGTTGAGATTCATATGCTGATTCTTGATATCTGTGTGCGTTGTGCAAAAACCACAAACTCACAAAAAAAAAGCTAAGTCAAATTTCCCAACTTAAGGAAACACTGAATTTTCAATAAAACATCAACATCTAAATCTCTGTTAATTCTAAATAAGAGCTTCTATAGATGTCTTTCAGGGTTGGAGTTAGGACCTAACTTGCCTACCTCTGCTCTAAGTAGAGGAAAACAATGGAATAGTTGATCAACGGAACAATGTTGTTTTTCCTCCCCATGTCTTTTAAATTTTCTATAATGAAATAGCAAATAAAGGCTTTTTAATAATTTGAAGAAGAGTGCCTTGGATTTTCTTTTTTCCACATTCATTATATCTAGTTTCATATTTAAGCTTCTTCTTACATCACATGCGAATGTCGCTAAGACCGGAAGTAAACATGCTCACTCTCGCATCACCGAAGCTCTCAGGTGCTATATGTGCCCCTAGCCCATTATTGCTTAAATGTATATCATGATAGTTAAGATGCTCTCATAATTAGTTCAAAATTATGCTTGATTCAATATAAATTTTGTTTTGCAGTATTTTATTTTGCGGATCGTTGGAATAATGCTGGTGTTCACCATTCCTCAGTTCATCATCTCCATCTGTATCTCAGCATTTGCCTGCAAAGCCACCTGCAACAGAGACACAGTGGTCAATGTTTTATTAGAGTAGGTAAATGAATTAGTGGTGGCTTTATCACAAGCAATAGTTATTCATGTTGAAGTCAATGTTTTTAGGGAATGATGCAAATCCACTAAACGAACCACAACAAAATGTGAAGTTAGTAGAATGAAAAGAAAATATAAAGTGACCAGGATGTTTCATGGTAAACTGCCTTTAACTTTAGTGCACGACATATATATAGGAACTATAAGTCAATCACAACTTTCACAAATTTGTCTTGCTCAAAAACAGTACTAAAAGTCTGTATGGTGTGTGGTTCTTGTTAGCAGAATTAAAACTGATAATTAGTCTATTGTGTACTAACATATTGTATCTGTTACTTTCCAGAGATACTGAATCACAGTGAGGAGGTCCTACCAGCCAAAGGTTGCGAGGAATTGATATATTGTTGCTCCTGATTTTTGTAGTGTTGCCGACAAGAATATTTATGCATATTTTGCTATACATTAGAAAATTGGCCTTATACGTTTGCATCAGGCAAGGCCCAAAGTTTTTCATGTCTTTTCATTTCATGTTTGATGTGGAGCAAAGATTGAATCCAAGTTTCTGAATTAGTATATTCTGGATGCTAATATGATGTTTAGTCTTTTGTCACACACACACACACACACACACACACACACACACACACACACACACACACACACACACACACACACACACACACACACACACACACACACACACACACACACACACACACACACACACACACACACACACACACACACACACACACACACACACACACACACACACACACACGACATTCCATTGATGTAATGGATTTTATACTGTACAAACTGTATATTCTATCTGCCCACTAAACCTACACCTAAATCTGCTATCACAGAGAACTTCCTGCATTTTTAATTTTTTAATAAAACATTGCTGTGTGTTTTTAAGCCATTTTAATTACAAGGGCTAAGGAAATGACCTCATAAACCACATTTACATTGTAATTGGAGCTACTTCAATGCATTCAAATGGACCAACCGTCACTGAAATGACTATCATTTGAAATCTTACACTCTCAAAAAAAAAAAAAAAAGTACAAAATTGTACCTTTTAGGGTACAAGTGGCCATCATTGGGGTGGTACCCTTAAGGGTACATTTTTGTACCTCTAAGTCAGGGGTAGGCAAGTTCAGTCTTAGAGAGCTGATGTCCTGCAGAGTTTAACTCCAACCTTACTAAGCTGCCACAGTATAAAACTCATGGCTCCCAGCGGCATTAAGTATGTCACCATTGTTGAGATGCATATGCTGATTCTTGATATCTGTGTGCTTCTAAACTTTTTCCCTTTAGAATGTATTTAACAAAAATCAGAATATAGAATGTCTGATCTGTGCCAAAAAAGTATTGTTGGTGAATATTAATTATTAATATTTTTAGTCAGTGATGAGTTTAATCACATTTTTGATTATGGCTTCTTTTGATTTGAACAGATTATGTGTTTTGTTAACACTGTAACAAAAACCACAGATTCACATAAAAAGCCAAGAGTCAAACTGCCCAACTAAATGAAACACTGGTATTTTAAGTATTTTCAATACAACATCAACATCTAAACCTCTGTTAATTCTCAATAAGAGCTTCTATAGATGTTTTTCAGGGTTGGAGCCAAACTCTGCAGGACAGAGGCTTTCTAGGACCGAACTTGCCTAATCCTTCTTTTAGTAGAGGAAAACAATGGTATAATTGTACCCTAAGGACCCATTGTGTACCTTTAAAGGTACAGTTATATGTTTTGTTCCCCAAGGAACAAAATTGTACCTCCACTGTACCTTTTTTCCTGAAAGTGTATAATGGAACTAAACCGACCATCATTGAGAACTTGTAACCGAACCGCCATTCAAATCTCATACTGTTATGAAACTGACCGTCATTAAAAACTTGTAAGCAAACAGAACTGTCCATCATTGAAATCTCATAACCAAATAAAACCCACCGTCACTGAAATTACCATCATTGACCGACCATCATTGAGATTTCATAACCAAATAAAACTGACTGTCATGGAAATCTTGCAACCAAACAAAACCGACTCACATTGAAATCGTCTCAGGTTACAAATGTAAACTTTGTTCCCTGAGAACAGGGAACGAGGCGATGCGTCAGCTTCGACGCTACGGGGAACACCTCCAGCGTGACCGGTGCCTGAAATCACAATCAAAAAACGTCAATCCTATTGACCGGCCACCGCCTATGATGTCATCAAGGTGCGACCAGGAAGTATATAAGGGCGCCTTGCCAACATCTAATCGTCTGAAGGGACTGTTTTCGGCAGGCAGGCAGGCCCTGCGGCATGGCAAAGCGACGCAGCGTCTCGTTCCCTGTTCTCAGGGAACAAAGGTTACATTTGTAACCTGAGACGTTACAAGCACTTACTTTAAAACGTGTTTAGGAGGCCAGAGGCCTTTCAGGCCGATCATACCAGGGAGGCCCCGCGGGGCCTACAACCAATGGATCAGCGCCAGGCGGCCGCAAGCTCATAACAGACCCTCGCTTTGAGAGGAGCTCATCAGCCTGCCCGGTAGGTAACCATGTCGTAGGCAGACTATGAAGGTCCCCTCCTGTGGGGACCACATAGCAGCAGCGACGTCTCGTCATGCTAGGGTAAGGACACCGCCTTCAGGTCTCGCGAATGGCCAGAGACCGGCGCCTGATAGCGGGTGACCACTAGCTGTCAGCGTAAAGCCAGTTGTGCGTTCCCGCCCAGGGAACTCGTTCCCCAGGGAGGCCGAGAGGGCCTCCACCTGAAAGCAGAACATGCCGCCCATAGCCAGAATGTGCTACTCATAGCACTTCATGGTCACCGCCTCAGCGGCTGCACTCAAGGAGGCCAGTTGAGGCCTACTACCTACTAGCACTCGTGCTAGCCATCCAGTGCCTACTAGCAGCTTGTACCAGCCGTCGAGGGACTTAATGCCAGTGGTGCCCCCTCGGGGGAGACCAGGCAGCGCCTGCTGACCACAGCAGGCTCTCAGGGAGACCAACCGGGCCTACCACCTGAGTGAAGGTAACCCAAACCGGGAGCCTACCCCTCAGGACGACCCTTAAGAAGGCTGGCTGCTGCGCCTGGGCTGACGGCAGCTGTCTGCTGCTGACGAAGCCTGGAAATCCAGTTCACACCTGGGAACTTATCCCCAAGGAGACTAGTTGACGAGGTTACTGCTGACGTCGACACCAGTGGAGAAGATCCTCCAAGGCCCACTCGTGGGCCATGGTGTCGAGACTTCCTTGCAAGGAGGCCGGTTGACGCCTACTACCTGTCCTGAAGTCCTGCTGCCCAGACCGCAGTCTCTCGGGCAGTGCCTACAGACATGAACCTAATCACATTGCCAACAGCAGTGTACTAAGCAGAAGTGCATAACGAAAACCCTCTAAAGCAAGGGGAGTACAACTTACGTCACCTGCCTCTGGGCGGCTGTCTTACTTTCCATGCAGCGGCCATCCGTAAGTGCGAGGGCGTCAGCCATTGGCAATGCTCGGGCCTCAGGGGAGCATCCGACCAGAACCGCAAACAGAGGTTTATCCGATGTTCAGCTCAACCCGAGCCCTAAAGGAGGTGGAGCAGAGACATAGAGCAAGGGTGAAACAATACCTTTTCTTAGAAAATATAGAACCCACCGGCTGAACCATCCTCCAGGAAGAGGCCGAGGGCCGCCAAAAGATGGCGGCCACCAAGCTCTGAAAGGTGGAAACGGCAGATAAAGTCTAATCGCAAACCGGCGAAAGACGCTTCATTCTGCCCCACGACCACTGGCAAAGTCGCTGTCTCCTGCAACACCTCGACTGCGTTACTCGTACCCCCAGAACGCAGAGAAGGGGGCGGGCCTTGGCCGGACAACTCTGTAACAAGAGGAGGTTAGGTCAAGGATGCATAACAAGCCCTGTTTATATACCAAAGACAGGCCAGGGGCGAACGACCTTCCTTAGAAGGGAACGCCCTCATCCTTGACGGAACCTAGGCCAAGTGGTGCGACGTAAGTCCGCACTAGATCCACTCAGGGCTCGGGAAAGAAATATTATCACCTCTAATATTACACAATGAGGCCCCGAAGGCCAAGGCCCTGCAGAGCTGGGCGCAGATCTCACTACAGCTCATGCATAAGTGCATACCCGGTCTTCAGCTACTTCACACTTTTACGCTAAGAAAAACACAGCTCGCCCCCGACACTACAAACCCTCGGGCAAGAGCGCAATTCAGTTACCCACATCAGTGGGGAAAACATAACACGGAGAGGCAGCAAAACTCTACTAGCAAAAGTGAGGCATTCACACACAACCACATAATGTTGCAAAGAAAATTGTTCTTAGCTTACTCACGGGGAGCTGCAGTGTGATGATGAACCTGGGAGGGGTTATCATCACAGGAACATCATTGCACAGTGTTGTATACAATGATTTATTGTTTAATGTGTTATGATTGTTTTCATATGGTTTATTTGATTGATGGTATCATTTGAATTGTTTTCTGTTTAAATGCATATGTAACAGCATAGACATTGAATGCATTTTGATTGTCATGGAAGTTTCCTGACCCCTACTGTTGGTATGGTCCGTTAGTGTTTGGCGGGAAGATTCCATGCACAAAGGGGAGAGGTTAGTTGAGCCTGGGGGAGAGATGGGCCAAGAGCCAAAGCTTGCAATGTCAAGCGCTGCAAGATGTGAGTCTTTACTGTGAGAGGCTTGTGCCTCAAGGCTAGATTTGATGCCATGTTTTGCTGCTTACAGCATGTTTTCTTTATGAGTTATATTGTTTAGTTTTGTATTTTTAATTATTTGTTTTGTTTATTTTGAACTTCCTTTGGAGAGCACGTGTGATGAGACGTCCTAATAAAACCACTTGGACGTTAATCTTTACCTACTGTGTACTCCACTCATTATCACTTTCCCAGGCCTCTCGGCAAACAATTTTGGGGCTGGTGGCTGTGGTCCTAACAGCTACCCGACATGCAGGCCCTGCGAAATCCCTCGATGATCCAGAATTTCCCCAAGCAGTTACAAAACGTTACAAAAGTCCTGAAAAACATAGTTTTGAAAATGTTTCGCCCTCATAGAGGGGGACTCACCAATCGCTCCTCGCCGTGCTTCAATCCAGCCATCGAGCTAGTATCCGCCCGCCATCCTGAGGGGGGCGCTTTTAACAAACAAACCAGGCGGGCCAGCAGAATCTTACATTTTCTGCTCATCATAGGCCCACCGGCCTAATGTAAAGCGCCCGGGGGAAAGCCAGAGGAAGGGAAAAAGGCAGCGTTCATCTCCGCGTCCTCGAGGGCGGAGTCCGCTGCCTGCGCTGGTTCCGGTTACCAGCCCCGGCTTCCTTCCTCTTCCTGTTGCGGGTGTCCCGCCTCCCCTGCGCCCCAGTCCTCCGCGGCGGGGGCGCTCGAGAGGCGACGCTGGCTTGCTGTTCCCGTCTCCAGCCCTCAGACTGGGACGGGCCGGGGACACCCGACTGCCTGGGCGCGGTCCCGGACCTCAGCGGGATGCATGTTCTAAATGCTGCCGAGCGCGCCTTCGCCTCTCCGAACTTTCCCACCACCGCCTCTACGGAGGTGCCGAAAAGTTCGGATTGCGAAATCGGGGCATCCAGGAGAAAGGACTTCTTTCTCCCAGATGTCCAAACGGTTTAACCACAGATGTCTCTCCGTGGCCACCGTCGCCGCTATCTGTACGGTGGCCCGGAGAGCGAAAACCGCGGTCCGGCGCGACTCGACTACCGCCTCAGGGGGTCCCTCCCCCTGATCGAGGTCCCTCAACAGGTCCGCCTGGTAAGCCTGCAACACAGCTGTGGTGTGCAAAGCCGCCGCAGCGTGACCCACTGACATGTACGCCCTGCCACTCAGCGTTAGACCGGCAGGGTGGGAGCCACAGTGTCGTCGGCCGCCCAGAGGCCCCGACACACACCCGGCCAGGCAGTCCCTCGACATCAGCGAAATTTAGCTCGCCGATGTCGACAGATGCGGGGCTGAGTATGGTTTCTTCCATCCCCTCGAGATCTGCTGATGGAGATCTGGAAGGAATGAAAGACTCCGAAGAGTTGGGAGGTCATGGGCGGAGAGAAACCGATCGTCCGAACTGTTTGGATGCTCAGCCTTTCTCCTCACGCGCCGCAAAGGCAGCTGCAGTCTACCCGCAGCGCGTTCCATGACTTCCAGCAACTCCCCATACATGGGACAGGATGGTTTGAAAAGCTTCAGCATCTTTAACTGACTCACCCATCCTCTGCTCGAGTGGATGAGCAGCAGATGAGGAGGAGGAACATAAATCCAGCTCCTCTTCCGAGGTCCGCCTCTCGCAATCTGGATTGTCCTCGAGAACCACATCTGTCTCCAAGCGACGAGCCAGATCCATCTGGGAACATGTTGTTTAGATGCCGCTTAGCCTCGCTCGAGCGGGGCCGTTCCCAGATGCTGAAACCTCTCCCCTCAAGAAGAGGTCCAGCCGAGAGCGGAGCGTTCCCAGAGGACAACGCTCACAAATACTTTCACAAGAGGTTCGCAAACCTCTCATGCATGCTCTTCTCCCAGACAGTAAATGCAAAGTGTGTGTGTATCCAAAGCGCAAGCTACCTGGTACACGTTCAAAACACACCTGCAGAAGTGGCGTTCTCAGCACACTTCATTGTTATCCTTCTTGTAGACGTTTCACGTGAAGACAGGCAAAACAGTCCCTGAAGACGAAAAGATACTGTTATGTTGGCAAGGCGCCCTTATATACTTCCTGGTCGCACCTTGATGACATCATAGGCTGTCGCCGGTCAATAGGATTGACGTTTTTTGATTGTGATTTCAGGCACCGGTCACGCTGGAGGCGTTCCCCGTAGCGTCGAAGCTGGCGCAGCACGAGTTCCCTTTCGAAAGGGAACTCGAAATTGAACAAAAGTGACTGATACTGACAAACCTACTGTCATTGAAATCTTATAACAGAACAAAACCAACCGTCACTAAAATCTCATAACGGAACAAAGATGACCGTTATTAAAATCTAAAATGAATCTGACCGTCATTGAAATCTCGTAACCAAACAAAATTGTCCATCATTGAAATTTCATAACTGAATAAAACCAACCGTCACTGAAATGATTATCATTAAAATCTTATTATGGACTTAACTTAAACTATAACTTTAAACTATAACTTAATGAAACTTTCTGTCATTAAAAACTTATAATGTAACCAAACAATAATGTCCATCATTGAAATCCCAAATGGGACAAAACACTAAAAGCTACACTTTATTTGCAACATATAGTTCTATAAATTTAAGTTGCTTATTTTCTCAGGTAAAATGTCTAAAAGATTAAACTAGATATGAGAGATTAAATACTTCAAATAATCAGGAAATATCCTAAGTGCAGCCATTTCTTCTCTTCTTTCCCCTTATTCTTGTTTATCTAAATCCATCCTAGCAGGTAGATAGAATGTGTACTGATGGTTTAGTGAGAGTATCTAGACTATAATATCCCTAGTGCAGAAGGGCCCACAATTGCATATAATTGCAATAGTGAGAGGCTCACATGAGCTGAAATATTGACTGGACTGAAGAGTCTCCCTCTCCTTCATGCATTTATCCATTATTATCATTCCCTCTGCTCACTTACTCTCTCAAGGAGGATGAAGTAAGGAGTAGCCTGCACCCCTTGTGTATCCTGTAGGAAAACGTTTCCCTTCTCTCTGCTGTAAGTGGAATGGGAAAGAGGGAGAGACCCTCAGCATATACAATAAGATACATTTTATTCTCAATTTTTTTCTTCTTCATTTCTTAGCAATTTCAGAACACAAAGAGCTTAAGATCATGTTTTTAAAGAGTAAACTGGTGGAAGCTGCCAGGATCCAAATACTTGATAAATCTTGCACTGCTCATACATTAGGCACTTGTCTAGTGGACCGGATTGATAGAGACGGTAAGAAAGAAAAAGCCCTTATGTCAAACATGAATGTGAGAACAGTTAATGTCCAGAACATCACATTGTTTAAAAAAAAGATGAATACTGATTATAGTACTGTCAGTTAGCCAACAATATAAATAAATGAAGATTTACATTTTAGCCCAAAAACAAAATTGCCAGTTTATTCAATCATCTCTTTTTCTGCCATAACAGCAATAACAATGTATTTCTTTGAACAATACATTTAAAACACCATTTATTTTCTCTTTTCCATCTCCTTTACTGACATCTTTTCCCTTTCTCTTCCCTTCCCCTCTCTTCTCGAGGTGTCATGCTAACCCATATCAGCAAAAAGCACCTGCACACCATTGCTTTCATAATGACATGAATCCCTCCTGTTCATCCTTCTGTCCAACCTTCCCATAATCTGCCACTTTTCATTATTATTCACCCTGATACATTAGTTTTGTGTGATCCACAAATCCACAGCTCTGTGTGTTCTTCTCATTCTTCTCTTTGTTTTTCATTAAGTGGCACACTTATTTCACAGTTTATGGTCATAGAAGTCTTGAGTGTTCCAGTCTGTTTAAAATAACCTGACAATGATCTGGATATCAATATTTACAGTACTTTTTCCTGTTTCTATTAGATGAGATACTGTTTCAATAATAAGAAAAAAGCATTCAGAGCTGAACTGACTCACACAAGTGGGAATGATCAGAAACACTTGCTTTACTAAGCCTCAGTTTTGTTTTTAAGTTCCTAAGCAGATGATCTGATGGTTGATTTGAAGAAGGGAAAGTAAGGAACACAGTATGACACTAGTTAATTGACAAAAGCAGTGAGATGTTTAGTGAGTACACATTCATATGATGTGAAAATTATTTAATCTTTTGCAAATGCAACACCTCTATTCCCTCCGTTTGCAGCCTTTCCACATGGAAAAAGTGATGATGATGATGGTCCCTCATTTTACCTTGATTTGTGAAGCCCTTCAAGATGTCTAGACATAATAATGTCCTTTTTGTGTCTGCAGCAATCTATCCACACAAGCTGTCTTCGTTATTTGTCCACACATCTTACAGCATGAAACAAAATGCACAATCTGTAAATTCCTGCAACAAAATACATTTTCCACTAGACTGGGTAAACCCAGCCTGATCTGCCGGCGATTTGATTTCGCCCTGCAACTCAGTCTGGAAACCTGTACATTAATTTCTACTGCTTCTGTTACACTTTTTGCGGAAACCAATCACAAGACTGGCTTATCCACCTGGCGCGCTATTGGCGGGTTTAACACGAAGACGGATAGAGAAGCGATGGGTTGTTGCCCGTTGATCACGCCTCTTGTGGTCTGATTGGTTGAAGGACTATCCATTTGGATACAGAGTCATTTGAATTACGCTCGTTTATCACGCCTCTTGTGCAGTAGAAAATACATAGCAGACTCCCCAGACCAATGTTCAATCTTAAATTGATAGCCAGACAAATTTTCCACCTAAATTTCTTCATATTTAAATGTCCCTTAACTATTTTAGCACACCAGCTAACATACTTTTGAGTTTCTTTGCTACATAACTGCTTTTAAACATCCAAACAATATATACATTTGCGCTAAAAAAAAAACATTGGATCTGAACTCATAATATAAAAACACACACACACATTGGCAGCAAAAACTGAAACAGTTCCTATTCATCCTATTCAGGGAGACAATGCACTTCATTCATTGCTTGTTTATAGGCTAAAAATAACTATTCATATTCACTGTAGATAAAGAAAGGTGTGATCAAGGATTTGTAAGGATGCAGTGTGAGAACAGTATGAGCTTGTGGCTCAGTTGACAAAAACAATCCTCCTTTCTTCATTCTGTTTTGTTCTGTGGAGTTTCTCAATACTGCAAAGTCATTATTATTGTGATTTCTCTCGGATTTCGTGTAGGACTCTAACTCCTGCATGGCGTGGTGACATTATAGGTTCCGTCCTCCAGAAACTCATCTTCGCTCAGACTTATATGAAGGCAGGTGTCATTCATAGGTGAAGAGAATGGGATGGTTTGCTCATAGCCCAGCGGTGTGGTAGAATGCGGTGGAGTCCCACCATCCACAGCTGGATGATCCTCAGGTAAGCTGCTGCAGGTACTGGATGTGGAGATGAACGCAGAGCTCTGGTCATCAGAGGGGTCGTCTCTGGATTGTGGGGATATAGGGGATTTGTCATTCGAGCGCACACCAGAGTCCTCGCTGGCTGAACATGACACGCTGTTGCCGTTGGTGTGAGAATAGAAATCCCCCGGAGAAACGGAACATAGTGTGATGTCAGGAAACGAGGAGCTACCGCTCACGTTTGTGAATACAGTCCCATTTATGGGTGTGGCTTCAGCTGAGGATCTTGACACCACCTCTACACCCGGAGAGAGAGTCCTGTTCGACCGCTTGCGGTTCAGGGGCTGAGGAGGTGGGTCCAGTTTAGGGATAGTTTGTTTATACCTGCGGACACAAAAAGGAAGCAAATTTTGTAGGTCAATCGGTTTCTTTTTTTTTTTTCTCTGTAATTTTTTGGGATAAAATAACTGACCCAGATTAACATAAAATAGTACATTTGTACTAACCAATCACAATGAAGGAGTCCGATTTGTCCACAAATATGTGCTTTTTAACAAATCTTTGTTTTCATTCAGTCTGCTATCTGATTGAACGTGTTGCTAGTTCATTTCGACGTGTTTCACAAGGAAAAAAGAAGCAGAAGAATCGAAGTTCCCTTTCAGTCGATCACGTTCGACGTACGTCGGAACTGACCGACGAATTGGGATCTGTTTTCAGAGACCAATCTACTTCAAGTGTATAGAAATGAGCCAATGAACATTGGCATGCGGGTCACGCATTCCACGCGCCGCCCCACGTTGCGGGTATAAATACGGCAGTGAGCATGGTCACGTCGGCGCGTTGTTCATCTCACCTTTCTCGTAAGGGCTTGAGCGTTCAGCGCGCCGTGTGCCGTCGGGCGCCGGCTGATAGCGGGGGTTGCCACGGCAACCCAGCGCATCACTCAGCACACTCTAGATGCGCGGTCCAGACTATGAAACCTCAAACGGGGTTGAGTCCCTTTGCTTATTCCCTGATCTAGTTTCTTTTCTGGTGCACCAGAAAAGGGCTACTTTGGCTAATAAGCCTTGGTGACCTGAGGATTACAGTGGGGCATCCCCGCCGGGTACATCTCTTCGGGCCCCCACTCCTCTATCGCATCATGAGCATGCTGAGACTTTGTTCGTGGGTGATTCATGCTCTCTCAGCGTGCCGTGTGCCGTCGAGTCTGGCGGCCATGCCCACTGTTTCTCATGCCTGCTGGTAGCCCAGATGGGATTGCTGGTCCTTTTTTGAAAAAAGGGTGGACCTAGCGTTTCATTTGTGGCTCTGGCAGAGCACAGATGTCAATTGCTGCATCAGAGAGAGGGCTGTTATGCGCTGGAGATGATGATGCTGAGTTTCCCATTATAATAGTATGTGCTTATGCTGAATCAGATTCAGAGTTGACAGCCATGCCTTCCTGGGTGGCTGCCCGGATGTGCATCGGAAAAATTTTGCAGTGTGGAACTATTTGGTGTCAAAATATGGAACACCAAAAGGGCCATAATCTGTATACATTTTTTTCCCCTCTCTCACTACCCTCTGTCCTGCATGCACAAGGGTAGTCCCGACTCAGGGGTTATGCGGGAACTGCGTGCAGTGATGGACCTCGCTCTCCGGGTGACGGAAGTCACTGCATGCTCCCTGGGTCAGGCGATGTCCACATTAGTGGTCCAGGAACCTGAGGCTAACTTGGCAGATATGCGTGACAAGTTTGGTTCCTCAATGCCCCTGTCTGTACGGCTGGCCTCTTCGGCGACGCCATTGAGAACTCGCCCAGCAGGATGGAGGTGGTTTAAAAAACAAAAACAAAGCAAAAAGCAAAAAAAAACATCCTGCCCTGACGACTAGCTGCTGCCTACACCCAGTCATCGGCTGCAGCGCCTCCGTCTGCTTGTCGCAGAGGGTGCCCCTCCTGCGTCCGCCTCTGCTAAGCCAAGCAGCAGCCTCCACCTGGGCAGCAGGTGGCCGGGCGCAGGGGATGTGCCCAACCTGTCCAGGGTCCCGCGAGTCCGCTAGCAAGCACAAGGGCAAGCGGCCCTGGAACGGGCAGCCCAGCGAGATGGCGAACTTCGGTTTCGGTCCTGCCGCTGGCTCTCCGGAGTCCAGCGGTACCCACATTCTCAGAGCAGTTTCCTCCCTCCCTGGGCCCTGAGAGGGTCAGGTTGGCAGTGTGCGACGCCCCCGGGCCTTGCCACTCCTTTCCTCCCCTCTCCCCCTTCACCTGGGGGCAGCAGTGTGGGCACCGAGGATGCCCCCGGGTCTTCTCACCCATACTCTGCCACACCTGGAGTACTCAGGCAACACTCTGGGCTGCCTCTGGGCCTCCCGAGTCGGGTCTGCGTACTCCACCTCGCTGCCCCACCCCGGGTACGTCTGTGGTGCCGTTGGTCCCGCTTGTTCGGTCCCTGGGGGCCTGGCTAGGTCTCCCCGAACCGTCTCGCTGGCTCATCCATACCATCAGACTCGGCTACGCGATTCAGTTCGCTCGCCGGCCTCCCAAGTACAGGGGCATCCTCTTCACCGCCATGTGGAGCAGCGATGCCCATGTCTTGCGGTCAGAGATCGATGTCCTGCTGGCGAAGGACGCGGTCGAGTCGGTTCCCCGACTCATATCCCCGATATGAAGTCAGGATTCTACAGGACCTACTTTATTGTACCCAAGAAAGGTGGTGGGTTAAGGCCAGCTTGGACCTGCACATTCTGAATCGGGCCCTGCACAAGCTCCCATTCAGAATGTTAACGCAGAAATGCATTCCCGAATGCATCCGTCCCCGAGATTGGTTGCAGCGATCGACCTGAAGCCCTTCAGGCTGTCCCTGTCACCTCACGGCTTCACAAAGTTGTGTGAACACAGGGACATGGTGCTCCGTCACCTCAGCCGGTTGAGCCTTCGGGTCAACCGAGAGAAGAGCAAACTCTGACCCGCGTAGAGGATCTCTTATCTCGGTATGGAGCTGGATTCGGTCAACCGGACTCCACGCCTCACACCAGAGTGAGTCCGGTCAGTGTTGAACTGCTTGAATACGTTCAAGGGCAGGACAGCGGTCCCACTGAAATTCTTTCAGAGGCTCCTGGGGCATATGGCATCTGCAGCCGCGGTAACGCCGCTCAGATTGCTTCATATGAGACCGCTTCAACGCTGGTTACACGACCGAGTCCAGAGATGGCCGTGGCAGAGTGGCAAGTACCGGGTCTCATTAACTCCTTACTGTCGCCAAACCTTCAACCCATGGGCGGACCCCTCGTTTCTCCGGGCCAGAGTGTCCTTAGAACAGGTGTCCAGGCATACTGTGGTCTCCATGGATGCCTCATACACGGGCTGGGGGGCCACGTACAACAGGCATGCAGTTTCAGGTCTGTGGACGGGGCCCCAACTGCGTTGGCATATCAATTGCCTAGAGTTCTGACGGTACGTCTTGCCCTGGCCCGGTTCAAGAAGCCGCTTTGGGGTAAACAAGTGCTGGTCCATTCGGACAGCACTGCGGCTGTTGCATACACCAACCAACAGGCTGGTCTATGCTTCCGTTGCATGCTCCGGCTCGCCCGCCATCTCCTCCTGTGGAGTCAGAAGTTTGTGAGGTCACTTTGTGCCATTCACATCCCAGGTGCGCTGAACCAGACAGCCAACGAGCTCTCTCGTCAGCTGACACCTCTGGGCGAATGGCGACTCCACCCCCGGAGCGTCCAGCTGGTATGGGACCACTTCGGAGCCACGCAGGTAGACCTGTTCGCCTCTCCGGAGTAGCACGACTTAATCGTCAGGTTCCTCAGAGGTGCGAGGAAACTTGAGTCCTCCTCGTTTAACCTCGTTACCCTCTTGGGACTTAGCCCTGGTGCTCAGAGCACTGCAGCGTCCTCCATTTGAGCCTTTGCAGTCTGTTGAGTTAAAACTGTACTCCTGACAGCATTGGCCTCAATCAAGAGGGTAGGGGAACTGCATGCACTTTCGGTCGTTGAATCGTGCCTAGAATTCGGGCCAGCCAACTCTCATGTTGTCATGAGACCCCGGCCCGGATATGTGCCCAAGGTTCCCACCACTCCCTTCTGGGACCAGGTGGCAAACCTGCAAGTGCTGCCTTCGGAGGAGGCAGACCCAGCCCTAGCTTTATGTCCCATCCGCGCTCTTCGCGCTTACGTTGACCGGACTAAAAGCTTCAGAACCTCTCAGCAGCTCTTCATCTGTTTTGGAGGCCAGCAGAAGGCTGTCTCCAAGCAGAGGTTAGCCCACTGGATAGTGGATGCTATCGTCTTGGCTTACCAGTCCCAAACCGTGCCTTGCCTGTTCGGGTTGTGAGCGCACTCCACAAGGAGTGTAGCTTCCTCCTGGGTGCTGGCTCGAGGCGCTTCACTGACAGATATATGTAGAGCTGCGGGCTGGGCGACACCTAACACGTTTGCTAGATTTTATAGCCTCTGTGTAGAGCCGGTATCTTCCCGCATCCTCGCCCCCAATGGCCAGTAGCGGCCTGGATACGTGCGTCTATTTGCTCTAGTTGAGTTTCC
Source organism: Romanogobio albipinnatus (assembly GCA_023566225.1). Taxonomy (NCBI): domain Eukaryota; kingdom Metazoa; phylum Chordata; class Actinopteri; order Cypriniformes; family Gobionidae; genus Romanogobio; species Romanogobio albipinnatus. Next base: position 30,887,692 of record CM042242.1, read on the forward strand.
CGGAAACGGCTAACCCTGTGAGTTCCTCCGCCACTCCTTCGGCATCAGACGTTGTGGCCGTCTGACGCCAGGCCTGCAGCCATATGCTTATGGAACGTGTGTGTAGGCTGGGTTCCATATGTAGCGGTCCCCTAACGGCTACCCCATATGTGTATTCTCCATGGTACCAGCTACCCTACTCGGCTAGCCCCGTGTCTTTCCCTGGACAGAGCTCTGTCGTCTCTGGGTGTGTTCTTCCCCCCCTGGGACCAGGTGGGGTCCACCCCAGAGACTTCCATATGTTGCACTGCCCTGATAGGTTAGTCCTTATGCGTATTTCCACCTCTCCTTCCATTGAAGGATGTGGCAACGTACCATCTCCCGAGACGGGCACGCTTTCCCAGTGTTATCCAATAGTCATGCTGAGTGGGTCTTGCAGGAACAGCAAGTGACTGTCCTTTCTTGCCGGGAGCCCTGACTCCCACTCCAACATAGGAGTGGTCCAGTGAGCTCAGGCAGGGCGCTGGAAGGGCCAGCATCCCTGGCGTGTTGGTAGGGATCCCAATTCGTCAGTCAGTTTCGACGTACGTCGAACGTGACCGACTGAAAGGGCCCGTCTCGGTTACGTATGTAACCCTCGTTCCCTGAAAGAGGGAACTGAGACATACGTCCCGTCGCCAGGTGCTGTGCTTCAGCTGAAGGCCCGAGCCACTTATCTCGGCTCCTTGGTTGAAAACGATATGCGGTACTTCCATTGCCGTATTTATACCTGCAACGCAGGGGGGCGTGTGGAATGCGTGAACCGCATGCCAATGTTCATTGGCTCGTTTCTATACACTCGAAGTAGATTGGTCTCTGAAAACAGATCCCAATTCGTCGGTCAGTTCGACGTACGTCTCCGTTCCCTCCTTCAGGGAACGAGTGTTACATACGTAACCGAGACGTTATTGCTAATTAAAATTAAAACTATTAAAAAATAGCTTTTGTTAATTACAATAGAGCTGAAATAAAAATGCTGCCTTGCCAACTAAATGACAAAATAAGTACTAAAATTACTAAAACTGAAATGATTATAAAGCAAAACAAAAAATTAAAAGCTATATGAAAACATTAATAAATACTAAAAGCAGCATCTAAGGATGTTATGAAAACTATAAATATATAATAATATTTTTAGGCTTTTGTTGTCTTTTTTCTATTGACAAATGTCATGACCAGAAGTTAGAGGACAATATAAAGTAAATATGACAGATATGCTTGTCATTTGTGGGTTAAACATTTATGATTCTTAAACACATGATACTTTCTCGAGTCAAATTTGAATAAATTATGATAACTCTGTGTTTTGAATCAGCTGAGTAAAAGTTTCAGTGACTTAACTAATGACTTTGCTGAACAAAAAATTTAACAAATCTTTTTAGCGAACCAATGCAAATAATTGTAATCACTGGGATGAATAAAAATCCCCATTGTTACTACTATGCGTTGTGACACACACACATCCAATAAAAAAAATATTGATTTTAATTGATCATTGATTTTTAAATGCACAGTTAGGGAAATCACAGCAGGGAGATGGGCTTGTGTAGTGCACAATGCTGAATCATCAAAAAGAGCTCATACACAATTCTTCAAGACAGTCTACATTCTGCATATATGTGTGTGTGCATGTGCACTTATCTCTGTCCCACAGTTCCCCTGCTGGGTGAATTAAGTAGAGAAAGAGAGGGGAGAGAGAAAATGGGAGACAGAGCTGCAGGTTCTTGTATTGATGGCTCTACTAAAAATAACTGCAATGCAGTCACTCAGCATGGGAAAGAGAAAGCACAATATAAGACTCTGTGTCTCACTCATACATATCAAACACATGCAAAAGAAACCCAAATCATATGATGAATCATAAGGCTACTTAAGTTGAATTGAAACCTTTTCTTAGTGGCACTTCCCTTGCAAAAAAGTCACCACAATGTTCGTGGGTGGTTGTCAGGGTTGTGCTATGCAGCTTGTAAGGTGTATGGAGTGTTTTTTGATGTGTTGCTATGCAGTTGCTAGGTGGCTGGTCAGTGATTGGTTATTGTTTCAAGTTTAAAGAGCCCACCCACAAGTCTCTATGATGTTCAGCTCCCTAGATACAACTTGGGAGCTGCCTTCAGTGTGTGTCTATGGGATTCTTTAAATCCGTTTTATCATAATTTTGAGTTTGATCTGTTAGATTAGATAATATACTTTCCCCCAATCAGCCACACAAGGTGATCAAATTTCGAATCCTACGTATAAACAATAGTACAATGATAGACTAATAAATACACATACAATCCAACATATCCAGTGTAACTTGACCAGTAACAGTGCCATTTGACCTTGGCTGCAAGTGGAAGAAGTTTCTTTTCCATTTTCTCTCCTTCACCTAATTAGCATACGATCACATCAGCAATCCTGTCTAGCCCCCGACCAACCGCTGTCACATCTCCTCCCCCACATCTTTCCAGACAGCACTCATCTCCTCATCTCAGGGTCCTCACATTGACTCATCTTCCTGTGGGTGTCCAAAGCATTTCGTTTTCAATATTTTTTTTTAATAATATATGCCTCTCCTGTCTACTATTCCAGTGAATTTCAATGTGCATGTACAGTACTGTTATATGTGTCTGTGTTTGTAAATGTAAAGAGCCCTGATAAATCTTGTGAATATTAGATCTTGAATAGCAGTGGCTCTTGTAGAATTGTGATGAAAAGCAGCACCAGCCATTTAATAAGCCTAATAATATAACCTTAAGTCATGTGTAAAATGCCATAGCATCAATAAAGAATGAGCTTCATTTACAAAATCTCATTATTCAATGTTGCACTTGTTAAGCCATCGCAGCACAGGAGATATTATGTTCATCAGATGAAATATTAAAAGCTCCCTGAGGGTGAACATTAGACTGCTCCTGATCATGGTAATGTGTGTGTATGTGTAGATAGATCCTATTTAATTCTTCAAGGGGAATTTAGTGTGTGTGAAGTCCACATATAAAGTAAAGTATGCATAGGAAAGTATTTTAATCCTGATTTATTCCCTTTAAAACCCTGTTGATATTTGACACCAAGATAAGCACAAACACAACAAACTTCAGTTGATGAATTAATTTTGATAATGAGAATGTATGCCAGTGTGGTGCATGATTCAAGCCATAACATGATATACTGCATGCTCACACATAGACCTATATTAGTGAGGTCTCATAAACGCAATGGTTTTCATACTAAGATAATGATATTGACTACACCCTACCCTTAAACCTAATGCCGGGTTCCTGCCTTTATGATGTTTCCTCAAATGACAACCACGAAAGAGCGGTCTAGGCATTAAGCTAAAACGCTGCTTCGATAGCCATTGTTTGTTTAAGCTCTTGTTTCCGGAAGTCAGTTGCTAGTTCTCCCAAAGACTTTATATAAAGAAAGGCGTTATTACTATATAATATAAACATGGATATTATAATATGGCAGAATAAGTCTCACTGTCTGCTGTCTGTTAGTCATCAAGTCACCTCAGCTTCAGCCACGTCCCGCCTCTTTGCCCATTTTCAGTTATCCGGGAGTGACGCGTGGTGACATGCTGCCAAGATGGCAACGGCCGACTTTGAGGCTTCAAAAACGGTCTTCAGAAACGTATGGGTGACGTCACGGACACTACGTCCATATTTTTTTTACAGTCTATGGGTACAGCCCTTTTATCAGGCGATATTAGACTTAAAAAAAAAAAAGTATTAATATCAAGTAATATTGGATGTTTAATTGTTCAAGCTCATTCCCATTTTTACATTTAGATCACCTTTGTCGTCTTAACACTCACTTACAGTTAATCTAACAAATGCAATAATACTGTTTAAGGTTTATTTATTAATTTAAATAGTATAGAATTGTATAGAAAAATAGTATATCATTATAATATCAGCCCTAAAATGAAATAAAATATAGGCGTAATGGTTTTTATACTAAGCTAAATCACATTTTCTAGCCCTTAACCCTTTAATCACAGAAAACTTTCTGAATTTTCACATTTTTGATAAAAATATATTTTTATGAATAATATTATTTAGCATGTTTATTTAGTTTGTAATTACAAGAACTTTGGGCCCACATAATGTAGGTCCAATCAGTACTGTTTTCCTTGTGGGCGTAATCTCTCTCACTCACACACACACACACACACACACACACACACACACACACACACACACACACACACACACACACACACACACACACACACACACACACACACACACACACACACACACACACACACACACACACACACACACACACACACACACACACACACAGAAACTCACTCACACACACACACACACACACACACACTATGTGTTCCTCAAGGGGACAAAATATAAAGTCCCCATATTGTTGAAAATTGTCTAGTATCACTATCTTGGTGGGAATATTTGGTCCTCACAACGTAAGGTGTACCAGGACAAACACACACAAAGTAAATCCATCATCATTCTGGACATCTAAGTACACGTGCACCCCTGTACTCATCATTCATCCTCCATTCAGCATGCCAATGTAATTAAAGAAAGTACAATTACAGTTATACTCACAGGAGGTTGGTAAAGTGGAGAAGAGAAGAGAGGAGTGGAAACAGAAATCAGCTATTTCAGACAAAGGAATAGAGGTCAGGTAAGGGTATGAGATGGATAGAGGGTATCAGAGAGAGTTAGAAGAAGATTAGAGAGAAGGAAGAAGGCTGTTACAGGAGGAAGTGGATAATCAGAAGGGGAGGCTCCTCACACGTGCACCTGAGCAGAGAAAAACAAAAATAAGTCTCTCTCCCTTTCACGCACACACAAACAAAACCTCTTCATCTAACACCTGAGAAAATAATCTAGAAAATCATCCGATCTGACTCCCACTGCAACATTGCAATTACTATCACTGTATAAGGCCCAATTCCATTACCATTAACGTCTACTGCTTTTATAATGAGCTAATGACTTAATCTATTCAGAAGCAAATTAATTGTCTTCTGTATCTTTCATGAAGACATTTAGTAGAGTTATTCTTGTTTTTCTTGAGGGGATGTTCCCCAATGTAGACACACACACACACACACACACACACACACACACACACACACACACACACACACACACACACACACACACACACACACACACACACACACACACACACACACACACACACACACACACACACACACACACACACACACACACAAGCGTGTGTTTATACTATACAGAACCCTAACAGAACCCTTGCATCAAATTCAAGACACTGGTACTCGCCTACAAAGCAACCACTGGCTCTGCACCAATATACCTAAACTCGCTTGTTCAGACTTACACACCCTCCAGGAGTTTACGTTCTGCCAGTGAACGACACCTTGTGGTGCCATACCAAAGAGGCATGAAATCAATCTCACGGACCTTTTCCTGGACTGCCCCCACCTGGTGGAATGACCTGCCTATCTCAATTCGAGCAGCCGAGTCTGTAGCCATTTTCAAAAAACAGCTAAAGACACGTCTTTTCCAGCAGCACCTGACCAATCTGTTTAATTTATTTATATATATATATATATATATATAAAAAAAAATTATATATATATATATATATATATATATATATATATATATATATATATATATATATATATATATATATATATATATATATATATATATATATATATTGTCCTGTGTGTTCTGTGTTAGATTAACTGAGCCTTATTTAGCTCAGACAATTTTTTCCTAAACTTTACCTAAAGGCTGGAATACAGTACATGACTTTTATCATCATAAACTAGCCAACTTTGTGAATGGTTACAGAGGAAAAAATGGGCATCATACAGCAAATGACTGAAGATCACACCAGACATTCAAGTTATTCCAAACACAACAAACTCCTACAGAAACATACACCTGATTGCTAGGAGATGCATGACAAAGGAAAACTATATGTACTCTAAAACTGGCCCCTCCTACTGAATGGAATCAAAGCCTGAAGCTAAAATATCAGTGTCTGTGCCCTTCATACATTATGGGATCTGTCAACTCTGAGTGCTGAAAATCTGCAGACTGGCTCTGACTTTCGCCAACTAACATTGACTTGTCCAGGCTGAAAATTGGGGCAAAAGTCATTTAGTGTATTCCAGCCTTGAGTATCCCCCACCCCCACCCACAACACACTTGTGAATAGTCTCAGTAGCAGTAACCAAGCAGCGAGTGGAGATTATAGAAGATCAATACAACAGCAGATAGGCTAATCCATGACATTAAATCCATCCATGCATTCATCCCTCCTCGCATTAACACAAACACACAAATAGACACACAAACAAGCTCAAGATCACAAGGCCATGAAAACTGACTTAGTGTGCACTGCAGTGACCCACAGCGCTGAATTCATCCAAAAAATCAGCAGAGACTGTTTTTGGATGGGCAGATAATAAATAAGCAACAGCACATGTAGAGAGGGATGAAAGAACAGCACAGACATGAACAGAGGGGAGCAAGACGAAAGGGGTTTCAAAGCAATAAAGAAATAAAAGACATGGCACTTATGACTGGCACTGGAGGGATGGACAGATTCTAACTCCAGCAGAGGAGTTCACACGGACATTAACACCAGGATTGACAGATAAATGAACAAATGATGGGCAGGTGCATAAAACCACAGTCATAGTGAGGAGTCACTGCTGGACACACACTGAGCTCCAGCAGATGCACACATGACATGACACACTGAAGTCCTGTCTGACAGATTCTATAGTGTGGCTCTAGTTCCTCATTATTTGTGACTTTGACGCAGCAGAGTTTTAGAGTATACTCTAAATAAAACTCAAAGACTGCACACTGTCCAGCAAATTAAATGAACTGAATACTCTGCTCTCATATTTAAGTCATTCATTCATCTCTCTGTCCATATATAATATAGTTTAACTCAAACGTTTTTAATGTTTTGATGTTAATGGTGACATAATATTGCAATTAAAAAATAAGTGTTTAAAATGTAATTTATTCCTATGATGGTAAAGCTGAATTTTCAGCAGCCATTACTTCAGTGTAACAAATCAATGCAATATGCTGATTTTTGTTTTGGGAAACCACAATACATTTTTTTCAGGATTTCATGATGAACCGAAAGAGAAAAGACCAGCATTTATTCATTATAAATGTCTCTACTGTCACTTTTGATCAATTTAAATGTCATTGCTGAATAAACGTAAAAAATCGCAAACTTATTAACCCCAAAAACTGGACAGCATTCATTTATTTACTGTATATCTGCAAAAAAAAAAGTAATTCTGGGAGATATTAGAAAGAGACCATAGTAAATACACTCTAAAAAAAAGGTTCTATATGGCACCAAAAATGGTTCTTGGCTCGTAATCATAGGGGAACCTTTTTTAGTGCTATATAGCACCAATTTTGGTGCTTCAGTGGTTCTTCAGCGGTTCTTCACCGGTTCTTTGACTAAGGTGCTATATAGCACCGCTAACTATGGTGCTATATAGCACCGCTACCATATACAGAACATGCTAAGATATGGTGCTATATAGCACCAAAAATGGTTCCCCTATGATTACGACGAAGAACCATTTTTGGTGCCATATAGAACCTTTTTTTTTTAGAGTGATACATTTTTCAAAGTAAAGGATTAACCAGTAAAGAGAATTATTTTTTTTGTTTGACAATGATGTAGCGTTTTACATTGAAAGGTTTATGGTAGGTTCATATACTGCACACACAGTATATATAAGCAGAACATTAGCATTCCATTCTGAACACAGCCACAAGTATTTCCTGCATATGCCCTGATTAAATCCACCTGTGTCTTGCTAGTTCATTTGTGAATATAAGGTACAGCCCATGTCTAGTGTTGCCTGTCTGTATCCAAGCTTATTTTGGTAAATGCTATGAGTATTGTCTTTCAAAACAAGTTTAGCCAGAGGCCATTATTCTTTGCTTTAATAAAATGCAGTTGGATTCAGTGCTTGGCAGGCTAAACAAGAAAACAGAACTCACCCAGAACTTTCCTTCTGACCACAATATGCATAGTGCATAATTAAAACAATATATGCTATGCTAATTTATGTATTTTCACATCAAATCGTTCACGATGTGAGTGTGTGTCAGAGTGACTGTGTGCATCATTTCGAGTCTTTCCCTGGAACTGCGAGTGTGTTGTCAGTGAGTGTATATAAACAAATCAGTAGGTGTGTGTATTGTGTGTGTGGTGTTCTGCAAGCTCTAAATTGCTCTAATAAAGTGTGAAAATTAATGTTTTATGTGTGAGAGAGACTGTAGCTATCCACAGGGACACTGATAATTGTGAAATAAATCACTCTCCCAGACAGACGCACACATACTCTTGAATAAATTTATAGACACACACACACACAAATTGACAAGCAAGCGTATACGAGCACAAAAAGACAAATTCACACTCTTTCACTCATTTTGCTACAGAAAATAGAGCCATCTAAGACAAACAACTAACCAAGACAGCTAATCAAATCAGCAAAACATCCCTAAGAAGCGAAAGAGATGAAATGTGTTTGAGTGTAAGTGTGTGCTGCAGAACTCAACAACTGTTTACAGTAGGTGCTAACCAGGCACAGAGAGCAATGAATGTGCAGTACCCAAACAAAGGTCAGAAATTTTCCATTACTGTTCAAGGAAACCTGTCTGCTAGAAGTCAGAGTGGAAAGATTGCTAATGCACTTTCATTAGATTTGTTTACATTGCTCACAACCAATATCCATTCCAACAGGTCTGCTGTCTGTGTATGGAGTGAGTAGAGGGAGGAGATAGGAAAGGAGGAGGTCAGAGAGGAGGTGGGATTATGTGAACTAGTTTTAGAAAACCCAAACACCAGCCAAATGTGGTAAAAAGTAAAATCTTCACAAACATAAACATCTGCTCAATCGTTTTCAACATTTTGGAGAGTCTGAGACCCATAATGCCTGAACCGCACTAACTTTTTCTGTTGTATTTCTGGGTTTGTTTTGGTGCTGCTCTACTCTGTTCCACAAACTGACACACTGTCTGATTATTTTGTCCAGATGTTGCAGCTCAAATTTCAGATCTAACGAACAGCATGTTTAAATTACAGATCGGAAAGGAGCAAATGGACTGGCTAAGAAAAAGGAAACTTTCAACACAATCAAAAGTGCTCTAACATTGCCTTTCTGGTTATGCTTTTGAAAGAAATCTCCTATTCTCACCATATATATATATATATATATATATATATATATATATATATATATATATATATATATATATATATATATATATATATATATATATATATATATATATATATATATGCCAGACTAAAACTAATTAATCCACATGTGTGTGTCCATTTATGCTTATTCTCACCATTTGATCAAAATACAGTAAAAACTGTAATATTGTGAAATATAATTTATTCCTGTGATGTCAAAGCTAAATTAAAAATAAATAAATAAATAAATATTTCAAAAACTTTAAACTTTTGAACTGAATATGTGTGTGTTTTTGCAATTGTTTTGTATGCCAGACTAAAAGTAATTATTCCATATGTGTGTGTCCATTGAAATGCTACAGTCTTGTGTCTTTACCTCTCATCAAGTGCCGTTGAATTCCGAGTTTCTAGCTTAGCAACGTCCTTTTTCGCTGCATCCACTCCAGCGTCACTTCTTGTACTTTCGGGATTCGTATTGGTTGTAATGGTGGGAGCACCATGCAGGTTGAATAGATTGAGGTAGGACTCAGCATGGGAGGAGACGGGAAGGTTTTCTGGCTGTCCTGCTGGAGTGGAGGTGACGGGCTGGTCTGAGCAAGGAGTGTAGAGGTTCTTTAGGTTGAGAGAGAGAGAACGAGTGGCGACACTACTCCATGTTGACTCTTCTTCTTCTAGAAGGGAGAAATTCAAATTTGAGGCAAAAAGAAAACGTCTAAATAGCCAACCTGAAATAGTCAAAAATAATAGGGGATGTCATACTGAATGTTTTGAACCGTTAAATTAAGCTTATTACTGGAAAATCTGCTTTTGGGAGACTGGCTGTACAGCAGCCCTTTAATGGCAGACACTAGCCAGTACACCACCACCACTGCACTAAGTATGAGCTTATGCATAGTTGCATACACACACTCTCTTTCTCTCTCTCAAAGTGAAAGTCGGCAAGGAGCCCAGTGCTGAAGAATCAAACCAAAAAAACTCCTGCACTAAACTCTGAAATAGTTTAGTGCAGTGGTTCTCAAAGTGTGGTACTCAGGCTGCCTCTAGTGGTACGCAGAGGACTTACTAAATACATTTAATTAATCTTTATTTAATTATTTTATTTACCTGTATGTAAGCACAGTGCAGTGTTAATGTAAAAACTGTGTATTTACAATGTTAAAGTGTCTGACAACAATACAGATTCTTTAGGAATTAGGAATAAACTGCCTAGTTTTTTAACTGTGCAGAGCTGTAGCTGAATAATTAGGCCTACTACGCCACTGTATTTTAATATTGGTCATTATGGTGGTACTTGGAGAGCCAAATATTTTCTGAGGTGGTACTTGGTATAAAAAGTTTGTACACCAACCAACTCAATAACATTCCAGCCTGCCAAAAACATAAACAAAACATGTATTTAAATTCTCATTAATATACACTTCCCTTCAAATATATGGGGTAGATAAGCTAGTAACACGTTATTTTACAGTGTCCATGTTACATATCATGTTACATGTACTTGCCATAGTAATAAAAGTAAATGATGCATAATTACATGCAACTAACCCTCAACCAAACCCTATTCCTACCCTAACCTTATAGTAAGTACATGTTGTTAATACTCAATACTTAAATATATAATTACACTGTAAAAATGACACCTTAAAATAAAGTGTAACCGATAAGCTTTATTCATGTTTTTAAGAGAAGTCTCAAAAATACAGTAATAATATGAAATAATAATTTTCTCTTTGAATGTATTTTAAAGTGTTTTTTTTTTCCTAGGATGGCAAAGCTAATATTTCAGCAGCAATAAATAAATTATAAATGTCTTTACTGTCACTTTCCTTGCTGAATAATATATATTATATTGTGTTGGTCCCCCTTTTGCTGTCAAAAGAGCCCTGACCAGTCGAAGCATGGACTCCACTAGAGCACTACTTTGCGCTCCTCAAACCATTCCTGATCCATTTTTGCTTTGTGGCAGGGCGCATTATCCCGCTGAAAGAGGCCACAGCCACCAGGGAATACAGTTTCCATGAAAGGGTGAACATGGTCTGCAACAATGTTTAGGTAGGTGGTACATCATGTCAAAGTAACATCCACGTGGATTGCAGGACCCAATGTTTCCCAGCAGAACATTGCCCAAAGCATCACACTTGCCTTCTTCCCATAGTGCATCCTGGTGCCATGTATTCCCCAGGTAAGCAACGCACATGCACCAGCTAACCACATGGAAAAAATGATTCATCAGACCAGGCCACCTTCTTCCATGGTCCAGTTCTGATGATCACTTGCCCACTGTTGGTACTTTCGGCAATGGACAGGGGTCAGCATAAAGGCACCCTGACTGGTCTGCGGCTATGCAGCCCCATACGCAACAAAATGCGATGCACTGTGTATTCTGTCACCTTTCTATCAGAACCAGCATTAATTTCTTGAGCAATTTGAGCTACAGCAGCACGTCTGTTTGATCGGACCACACGGGCCAGCCTTCACTCCCCATGTGCATTAATGAGCCTTGGCCGTTGATAAAATTAACAATTTAAAACACAATATATTTTTTGTTTATTGCAAAATATTCAAAAATGTAATTTGATTTAGAGTGTAGCAAGACTTTATTAGATTAAAGATTTTATTAGATCATTTGCAGGGCTTTATGGGAGTGACTCCTTTCAGGGTTATGAGAAGTGTTGTGTTTGCACATGTGTGTCTTACTCTGTGTGGCTTCACTGACTCTGATCTCCAGTTGGCTGAGGTGTTTCACCAGTAGGGCTGTATGTTGCAGTAGGTCTCGGTTCTGCAGTAGCAGCTGGTGAGTTCTGGCCTGTGCCTCCATGCGGGCAGCCGTCTCCGCAGCCAGCTGATCCTTTAGGAGCTGCACCTAGAGCAGGGACACACTCAGTCAAGGCTATAGGAAATTATGCCAGTCTTACTGAAAGATATGATGACTTACAAGTAGGATATGATCAGAGGATTATGGTGAGTGAAACAAATCTTAAATCAGGTAATCCCACACTCTAAAAAAAAAAGGTTCTATATGGCACCAAAAATGGTTCTTGGCTCGTAATCATAGGGGAACCTTTTTTAGTGCTATATAGCACCAATTTTGGTTCTTCAGCGGTTCTTCAAAGGTGCTATATAGTACCTTAGTCAAAGAACCGGTGAAGAACCTCTGAAGAACCGCTGAAGTTAAGACATTTTCTAAGGAATTTTAGGAGAAACATTTGAGACAAGGCTGATACCTATAAAAGAGGAACCTCTGAGCAATTTAATTTTTCTCTGGGTGGGTGGTGAATGCATATCAATCTCCTTTTCCAAGCTATTGCTATGCAGTAGCATGACTGTGCTAAATCAGAGCTGAGAGCACATCAGCTTCCTCTCTCTCTCTCACAGTACATTATGACTATAACATCATCTGAACCTTATACAGTATCCCAAATGAGAACAAATATCATTAGTCGGGGACAGAATGACAAAAAGTACTCAATAAATGAACATGTGAAAGCATAAAGACGGTGATTGCCTCTATCAGCTTTGTGTTCTGTCTCCTTCTCTATATTTATCTTTGCTTCCTCTGGTTATGGTGAATGATTTGGGCTTATAGGGTATGTAAGAGCTTTTTAACAAAGGCTATCAGAAATAATTTCAACAGAGAGAAATGAATAGGGTTGTGGAGAAAATCGGTTCTCAGGGTGGAGAGCAAATGATTGCGAAACTACCTGAAAATATGAAATCAACTTCTGCATTTTCTATGGTGTTGTAGCGCCTTCTAGTGTAAAAGGGTAGAATCGACATCTTACCTGTGCTACAGCGATCTGTGTTTGTTGTTGCTGCTGTAGCAGCTGTTGTTGAAGTAACTGCAGGTGGTGTTGGGTGGCCAAAGATGTGAGAGTAGGAGAGCAAGGGCTGCTGGGGGATAGCTTGTATAGAGATACACCCTCCAGGTCTTGTAAAGACTGAGAGATGGAAAATAAGAATAAGACACATTATTTGCTTCCTGAATCATTTTTTCCCTATGAAACATCAACTTTTGCCTTTTGCATAAGTGTTAATTATGTCAGCTATTTTTAAACTTTGTCTAAGTCATCTGTATATATATAAATTGTATATATATATATATATATATATATATATATATATATATATATATATATATATATATATATATATATATAAAAAATGTATTTATTTTTTTTTTTGTACTTTTTTTTTTTGTCAACCTATCCTGTTTTTGTTTAGTCAAGTTTTAGGTGACTAAAATATCTGGGATTTTAGTCTAGTTTTAGGGAAAAACTAAACACTAACCCTAAAGGCCCATTCACACCAAGAATGATAACTATAAAGATTTTTACTGTTTATTCTAAGTGCTTTCTGCTGTTTTGTCATCTGTCGCTTAAAATGCGCAAGCTCTTTAAAGCAGGATGGATTCTGATTGGCTGTCAATGTTTTTATCGCTCATCAGCTTTCTGCACTTTTACGCTCTCAAAAAGCTGTATGATTTATACGCTGTTCCCTTTCGTTCAGTCACTACGACGTAAGGTTAGTGACTAACGAATGGGGGTTTCGCTTAGAAGCCAATTACCTTCGAGAATTTAACAGCGCCCAATGGCAGTGCCAATGCCATGGGCATGCGGAATTTGTATGCGTAACCCAGCCCCACCTCGTGGGTATATAAGGAAGTACGCTGGCAACATCGCATTATGTTTCTGCTTTGGAGCCAAGAGTATCTCTTCACTCCTTCAAGCCTGCTAATTGAGTCTTTGTCAGCCTTTGAGACGAGAAGCTTTCCAGAGGCGTTGGTGTCTACGGCGCGTTCCAGAGATCGCATACTGCCTGCCTGCTGATCTGCGCAGTGGTCTGCTAGACAGCTGGTGTGTGGTCCCTGGGCGCTTCGGCGTTCTCTGCGAAGCTTCCTCTCACAAAAGAGCTTGCACGTGGCACGTCCTTTTCAGGATGTCTTGCCCGTGTACTTCTGGGTGTGGCTGGTTGTTTTCATCTTCCCATGGGCACAATCACTGCTTGGTATGCTTGAGCGTTCAGCATGCTCAAGCAGCGTTTGTGGATGCGTCATGTTCCCACTGCGGGAACATGACCATCACGGTGCTGCGGTCAAGATTCGAGGATCTTCGTAAGGAAGTGAGAGTCCCCTCTACCACACTCCAATCTACCGTCTCCACGAGAGGCGGTACTTTGGCTGGTGGTCAGGGTGACCTGAGGGTGACAGTGTGGAACAAAGCCCCGACACTCATGCCTCGGGCCACACCCACCTCTAGCGCTCTGCAACCCGTGAGTGTCCAGACGGAGATCACGGGGCCTGCTCCGGCCCCCCCGCGTATCTCGTTTGGCGCTCCGGAGGATGATGCAATGTCGGTCACCGCATCACAAGGTGGGCTCGAGTCCTCTGAGGATGATAATTCGGCTGTGCTGCCGCCTTCGGGCGCGCCAGCATTGCCCAAGTCGGACCCAGAGCTGACAGCCATGCTGTCTCGGGCAGCTGCGAGTCTTGGGATAGAGTGGAACCTCCGCCCTGTTTGGGGGCGCACGCTGACACCCGTCAGTCCCCGCCCCCAATACCTTTCTTTCCCAAGCTGCATGAGGAAGTTGCGGTATGAGGAAGTCCCCGTTGTCTTCCCGCGACCGTTTGGCGACTTCCTCCGCCTTCTCCACTCTCGATGGGGCCGCGGCCAATGGGTGCACTGGGGTCCCCCCAGTTGAACGTTCTGTTGCGATGCAACTGTGTCCTCAGAGCGCTTCAACTTGGCGTGGTGATCCTAAGCACCCCTCCAAAGCCTGTCGATTCACATCAACCTTGGTGGCGAAATCGTACAGAGCAGGCACAGTCGCCTCAGCCTGCTTCCCTGCCGAGGACACCCTCCTAAGGCTCCCGCCCCTCCCGTCCGGCCCCAGCAGCAGCCTTCACCCGGGCCTGGTCGTGGAGGTCGCCGTAGGAAGGCGTCCCTGTCCGCTCAGCCCGCCCCGATCTCTTTTCTCGGTATGGATATCGACTCGGCCGCCATGTGCGCGCAGCTTATGAGCGAGCACGCGCAGTCTCTGCTGACTTGCTCCGTCAAATCGAGAGCGAGAGTGCGGTTCCACTGAAACTATTTCAGAGGCTCCTGGGGCATACGGCATCTGCAGCCGCGGTGACGCCGCTCGGATTGCTACATATGAGACCGCTTCAGCATTGGCTACACGATCGAGTCCCGAGATGGGCATGTAGATGGTCCGGGTACAAGTGACTTGGGCCTGCTAACAGATGCTCACCCCGTGGTCGAACCTCAGGACCTGGACAGGACCCCAGCGCCTTCTGCATGTCAATTGCCTCGAGTTGATGGCAGTACGGTTCACCACGGTGATTCACGGTGCTTCTTAGCATTGCTAAAGGGTCAACATGTACTAGTCCGGACAGACAACACGCCACAGTAGCGTACATCAACCACCAGGGCGGTCAACACTCCTGCCGTATGTCTCAACTCGCCCGCCATCTCGTCTTATGGAGTCAGAAGCACCTGAGGTCCCTTCGTGCTGTCCACATCCCGGGAGAACTGAACCGTGCAGCCGACAAGCTCTCACGGTTTCAGCCACTTCCTGGAGAATGGAGACTCCATCCCCAGACGGTCCAGCTGATATGGGAACGGTTCGGCGACGCACAGGTAGATCTGTTTGCCTCCCACAACTCTTCCCATTGCACCCTGTATTATTCCCTGACCCGAGGGCACGCTCGGCACGGATGCACTGGCGCACAGCTGGCCTCGGGGCCTACGCAAGTATGCGTTCCCCCCAGTGAGACTTCTCGCACGGGTTCTGTGCAAGATCAGGAGGACAAGGAGCAGGTCATGTTGGTCGCCCCGTATTGGCACGGCCAGACCTGGTTCTCAGAACTGCTACTCCTTGCGACAGCCCCTCCCTGGCCTATTCCTCTGAGACCGGACCTCCTCACTCAGAGACGGGGCACCCTTTGGCACCCGCGTCCCGCATTCTGGAAGCTCCACATGTGGCATCTGGACTGGATGCGAAGGGTTTGAGTAGTCTACCACCTGAGTAGTGGTCGCTACTATCACTTTCGCTAGGGCAGAGTCCACTCGGCATGCCTATGCATTGAAGTGGAACCTCTTCGTCACCTGGTGTTCTTCCCGCCAAGAAGACCCCTGGAAATGCCCGATCGGGTCCGTGCTCTCGTTCCTCCAAGAGGGGTTGGAGCGAAGGCTGTCTCCGTTCACCCTCAAAGTGTATGTGGACACCACGATCTCTTGGGGGACAAAAATGTAAGTTAGCACGACCTGATCATCAGGTTCCTGAGGGGAGCGAGGAGACTGAATCCTCCTCGCTCTCCTCTCGTTCCCTCTTGGGACCTCTCAGTAGTTCTAAGTGCTCTGCAGAGGCCTCCCTTTGAGCCTTTGCGGTCGGTTGATATTAAGTTTCTGTCGATGAAGACGGCTCTGCTGACCACATTGGCCTCAGTTAAGAGGGTAGGGGACCTGCAGGCATTTTTGGCTGACGAAGCGTGCCTGGAATTCGGACCGGCTAACTCTCACGTGATCCGGAGACCCCGCCCGGATATGTGCCCAAGGTTCCCACCACTCCATTCCGAGACCAGGTGGTGAACCTGCAAGTGCTGCCTTTGGAGGAGGCAGACCCAGCCTTGACATTGCTCTGTCCAGTACGCGCTCTCCGCGCTTACGTAGACAGGACGCAGTGTTTCAGGACCTCAGATCAGCTCTTTGTCTGTTATGATGGAGAGCGGAAGGGAAGAGCTCTCTCAAAGCAGAGGTTGTCTCACTGGATAGTGGACACCATTGTGTTGGCTTACCAGCAGCAAGGTCGACCATGTCCCCTTGGGGTTAGGGCCCACTCCACCCGGAGTGTGGCCTCCTCTTGGGCTTTAGCGCATGGCGCCTCGCTAACAGACATCTGCAGAGCTGCAGGCTGGGCGACACCGAACACATTCGCCAGATTCTACAATCTCCGAGTGGAGCCAGTGTCCGACTATGTACTCGCCTCTACTAGTGGCCGGTAATGGACCAGGCTCAGGTGTCTTCGCTTGCTCGCCATTCCACTCCACGGACTGTATACGTGCGATATTCTCCTCAGGTGAGCTTCCCCGAGAGCCCTGAGTTCCTCCAGCACTGTTGACGCCGACATCAGTTCAGTCTGCCCTTTCGAGCCCAGACCCTCATGTCCGGCCAGGTGCCCCGTGTGCATGGTTCCCCTCCGGCGACCCCCACACGAGTATTTCCACCGTAAGCCTCCTCAGTGAGCAGGTGTCTTTCCCTTGGCAAGTCCCTGCCACCCCTAGGGTTAAAAGTCCACCCTCTGGCTGGTACCCTAGAGTTCTTCCATATGCAACCCTTAGCGGGTCATATGTGTATTCTCTAAGTCCTCCCCACGGGTAGACATTTTGGCATATCTCCACTGGAATATGCTTCCCAGTGTAACTTGGTAATCCTGTGATAAGTGGGAGTCCTTCGTCCGTACTAGTCTTACGACAGGGTACTCACACTTAAGCAGGGCACTGGAAGACAGCCGAGTGGCATTGTTATATTGGGACCCCCATTCGTTTGTCACTAACGTTACGTCATAGTGACTGAATGAAAGGGAACGTCTCGGTTACATATGTAACCCTCGTTCCCTGAGGAGGGAACAGAGACGTAACGTCCCTTTGCCACCTCCGCTGTGCTGCTGGAACACGGAGTTCAGTCTTGGCTCCGCAGCAGTAACATAATGCGATGTTGCCAGCGTACTTCCTTATATACCCACGAGGTGGGGCGGAGTTACGCATGCAAATTCCGCATGCCCATGGCATTGGCACTGCCATTGGGCGCTGTTAAATTCTCAAAGGTAATTGGCTTCTAAGCGAAACCCCCATTCGTTAGTCACTAACGTAACGTCTCCGTTCCCTCCTCAGGGAACGAGGGTTACATACGTAACCGATACGTTTTCATCATGTGGACCCAAAAATTACCCCACAAGATCAAAAATTACTATTACTATCCTTGAAAAAACTCATTCTGTATGATTCATAAGCTTGTTTCCTCATGGGGACCTCAATTTAGGTCCCCAC
The DNA here is from genome assembly GCA_023566225.1 of Romanogobio albipinnatus. Lineage (NCBI taxonomy): Eukaryota > Metazoa > Chordata > Actinopteri > Cypriniformes > Gobionidae > Romanogobio > Romanogobio albipinnatus. The sequence goes on from CM042242.1 coordinate 30,905,972, forward strand.
AGTGACACGAGCCCCCAGGAGTCTGTGTGCATTCAGGTTGAAGTCCCCACTGGGATAGAAACACACACACACACACACACACACACACACACACACACACACACACACACACACACAAACAGTAAGTGTGTGAAAATTTTCTCAAAGTAGCTTTTACCCTGTCTGTCATAAAAGGGACTAAGGAAAAGACATGGCTCTAGGGATTTGAACATAAAAAGTTTCTCAACTAATGATGTCTGTCCCCGCCCCTGATCCTTACCCTCACATAAACCTTTATATATTATATAACAAACATGATACATCTTAACTCAATTTGAAAGCAGCAAAGAAAACAACACAATTACTCTTTCTGTGCAACATCTAATGTTAACCACTAGAAGGAGCTGGAGGTTTAATTTCAGGGGTAAATCAGTGGGATGAGAAACAGAGGATGGAGGTAGCAGCACATGTGCAAAAGTAAGAAAGACCGCCAATATGAATAAGCAGGATGGCAAAGTGGTAACAGTTAGCTACTACATTAAAAATAAAGAAAGAAAGAAAGAAAGAAAGAAAGAAAGAAAGAAAGAAAGAAAGAAAGAAAGAAAGAAAGAAAGAAAGAAAGAAAGAAAGAAAGAAAGAAAGAAAGAAAGAAAGAAAGAAAGAAAGAAAGAAAGAAAGAAAGAAAGAAAGAAAGAAAGAAAGAAGCTGCAACAATGAATGTTCCCATTCTGTCTTCATTCATCCTCCATTAGATGAATTTGTCATGAACGTCAGCTACAAAGCTAATGGAACACCACTGGATCTTTGATGTTTGGTAGACAAGGAACATATGAATGCATTATGAATGGACTGCTGCTAAATTAATACATGTAAAATGAATGAATGCATTATCTGCTTTCAGGCTATCTGCACTGGGATTAGCAGAGAGTTATCAAACATCAAATCATTTTTAGTTTGACCTTATTTAATATATGACAAAATAACTATGATATAGTTATTTTTTCTTTAAATAAGGATTTTATCATATCAACATTTTTGATACCATATACATTTCAAAAATGTTGTCACCATGTCAATATCACAAAAAACTACTAGCCTAAATAAATACAACTCAAGCTCACTGAAGACAAGTAAACAGTTAGTGATGAAATGAGAATAAGAAAGTAATTACAAGCAATAGGACAAAAAAAGAGTTGTGTTTCACTGCTGACTGCGATTCAAAGGCTTAAAATCACTTGTTTTTACACCGCAATGCTTACAAACGCATGCAAATGAAAAGTTTTTGTGAATGAGTAGTCTGTTGATGTCATTCACCATGACTCTGCCCCCCCCCCCCTCCATTTTTAAAACCTCAATGGATCTCGCAAATCACAATAATTACCTATTTTTGATCGAAAACGGCACATTTCGCCGAAAGGTGACAAGTTGGCACCCCTGATTTTTAATTAAAAAAGTATTTATATATCATGGTAATCTGTTGTAATAATTTGTTTAAATGCCTTTAATTAATGTTAGTTTTGCTTTCATTTACTTTAAAAATACACAGAATACAGTTCAAAACTGTGGGGTCAGTCAGATATTGTTTTTAAAGAAATGAATACTTAAGAATTTAAAAAAAAAAAATTATTGTAGTTTACACAAAAATATTAAGCAGCACACCTGTTTTCAGCATTAATAATAAAAATAAATGTTTCTTGAGCACCAAATCAGCATATTGATTTCTGAAGAATCATGTTACACTGAAGACTGGAGTAATGATGACTGATTCATCACATGAATTAATAAGAATAAAATAAAATAAACAGAAAACTGCTCAATCAGCTGAGATTTTCTGAATGAGTGGGGTTTAAACCTAAATAATAGAGGATATTTGTGCATTACTAGCTAATTTCACTCCAGCACACAAAGCCCTTGTCTCACTAAGGCTGTATGATATTATTTCCACTTCAAACAGTGATAAGTGGTTAGTATGCAGGCCTGGGGCACCATAACAGTATAACTCAATACCCCAAAGGAGGAGCAAGGTTTAGATAAAGAGCTAAAACAGAAGAGAGAGGAGGGGAAAGGGGTTTCTTCTTTATTTATAAACAGCTGACGAGCGATACTCGACAGACGTCTGCGGGTAGAAATGATGCAAGATCTTCTCTTCTGCTAAAAATACTCACACTCCAGATCGATCTCACCTGATGGGTTTGTCCAGGTTTCACCATGCTGAGCTCTGACAGGTTCTGAAGAATGTCATCCATAGCCTCCTCAATGAGCTTTGTGGAATGAGACTCCATTTCAGTGACTTCATCCCTTCCCTGCTCCATCCCTGTCAGCTGACGACCTGTAAACAACAGCAGCATTTTAAGAATATGATGAAACTAGTTATACAACAACGATCAATGTTTACACATCACATAAAATATATCACAGAGATGCTGTACTCGTAGCTCCACAGATTTGATTTATTCTATGATGACGTGTTTAAAAGCACTAACGCTCTGATGCCATTGCATGGTCTCACCTTCAGGGCTGGTCTCTTCTCCAGACTGATCGCTTTGGCCGTCTGCAGGGCCGTCTGGCTGCTCATCTGCATTCTGCTCAGCATGCTGCAGACTCAGCTTATGGCAAACCTCAAACGCCTGACCGATCGTCCGCACTATCCGCATGGCCTGACTCTGAGAGGGGAGAGAGGTGAAAAAATTTCTAAAGATTTTCTAGAGAATCTTATATGTACAAGATATACAGGATATATATATATATATATATATATATATATATATATATATATATATATATATATATATATACAATAACTGAAAATATTTATAAATAATATATTTTTATATAGTTTTTTCCATTAATATTTTGGTGTCTGGATTGCAGGATAGCTTTTTTTGACATGTTGTTCTTGATTTTATCATATAAAATCCTTTTTATGTGCTTTGTATCATTGTTCATATTGTCATTCTAGGGTCTGTGTTACAACAGTTCTATTAAACAAGCAAATGGCAACACATGAGAGGAAGGCAGAAACAACAGAGACAAACAGGTGAAGAATATCATGTTTAAGACCCTCGTTCAAGGACAAGATGTACTGAAAAAAATGGCATGCATGATATTAATCCTTGGCCTGGGCAGAGAAAAAGAGACAGAGAAAGAGAGTAACAGAAGACCATTTATTTTCCTTCTAGGTGAAAGGAGACTGCTCTACCTTCTTTTTGGACTTGAACACATTGCATCTAAACGAGTTGCTGGATCCATCACGAGCAATGTAGCTGAAAATCTTCAGATCCTGAGAATCATGGGATACATAGAAGATCCTTAGAGGAAAAAGAGGAGAAAAAGAATAAAACATAGGCTAAACATTGAAGGAACACGCCAACCTTTTTGGGACTTTATCTTATTTCTCAAATCCCCAGAGTTAGATAAGTCCATACATACCATTCTCATCTCCATGCGTGCCATAACTCTGTCTGACGCACCCACCACTATCCTAGCTTAGCACAAAGATTGGAGATAAATGGCTCCAGCTAGCCTACTGCTCAATAATTGTCAAAATAACGCCAACATTTTCCTATTTACATGTTGTGATGTGTATAGTTACATTGTGTACTAAGACCAACGGAAAATTAAAAGTTGTGATTTTCTAGACCGATATGACTAGGAACTATACTATCATTCCTGCATAATGATCAAGGAATTTTACTGCCGTACCATGAATGATATTACACAGCACCTGAAAATAGGCTAACTTCCATCAACATAACCAACGTGTAACAGACTTCATTGTGATTTATCTTATAATTCATTTTTTGTGTACATTTTTGACATTTCTGTGTTTAAATAGGTTTAAGGTCTACATTATCTGTCTTAATAAGTAGGGACTTTTATTTTGACAGATGTTGTAGTCTACGGAAAGATAGTGAGAGCTCGCGTTCATCGGAATGGTTAGGCAGATTTAAAGTTTGCAGTTTGTTAAGCACCCCGAAAAGGCATAAGGTGTTTATGTTCTTGTTTACTGTCATCTGTAATGAGTATTTTTGTGTATTTCGCTGTATGTTAATGATAATGCTATGAAGAGAGAGAGTTTGTGTACGAGGTGTTAATGAGCACTTCTTTGCTTTATTTGTTCAGCTCTTACAGTGATTTTTTGGAGATCAAACGGTTTCAATATACTCCATGAAACATCAGTAAAGTCTGGCCATCATTCTGACAGGGTCCGCTACACAACGTGACAATCTGCTTGCACAGAGAGCGCTGGGGACTATTTTCAGGTGCTGCATAATATCATTGCGCCGCTGCACTCATGGTACGGTTCAAAGTTCCTTGATCATTATGCAGGAATGATAGTATAGTTCCTAGCCATATCAGTCTAGAAAATCGCAACTTTTCATTTTCTGTTGGTCTTAGTACACGATGTAACTATACACATCACAACATGTAAATAGGAAAATGTTGGCGTTTTGTCACTTATTGAGCAGTAGGCTAGCTGGAGCCATTTACCTCCAGTCTTTGTGCTAAGCTAGGCTAGCGGTGTGTGCGTCAGACAGAGTTATGGCACGCACGGAGATGAGAATGGTATGTATGGATGGACTTATCTAACTCTGGGGGATACGGTGAATAAGCTAAAGTCCTAAAAAGTCGGCGTGTTCCTTTAATACATAAAGTCGAAATACAATTTATCCTGTTACATTTTCTGTCTCACCTGTATATGGGGTCGTGCATAACCAGCATCTTGCTCTCATCCCATGTCCACTCTTTCCTCTATAGGTTAAAACAAGACAAATATCAGGAACTTTTGCTTTTCCAGATGTTCATTGTGCATGTGGACAAACATATAAGCTCCTAATTTCTAGGACTGTAATTCTGATACAGAATAATGATATTCACATAAGGTCAATGTGTGATGTCAGAGGTGTAAGTCTGGTGACACATGCCTTGGGTTTCTTGCGCAGCACCACTTTGACCCCGTCTACAGAGACCCCAATGCTCACTTTCTTCTTCTTCACGCTCTTTGCCTTGAACTCGTACTGCAAGGGGGGGAAAAAAAGTAATTTACATGCATAGAGAGACTTTTTCAAAGATCAATCACAGGACCATAACACCTTTTCTAATGTTTTCCATCTAAAAATCAAAATTCCCCATTTTTCTGAAGAACTGGGACCGATTTTAAATCAGTTATTTCTCATTAGCACATAAACTGATTAAATTATGAACATAGAGGAATTAACAATCAGTCCTGCCATGAGAGCCTAATTAAAAGTATTTATCATAAACAACTTTTTAGAGCAGAAATTGATGTAGGTAAATGGATTCATTTGGAGTCCTTAGTGAATAACAGTTAAAAGTGAATAAAATGTCTTTAAAATAAATAGACAAATAAATAAATTGACCCAAACTTTTAAACAGTAGTGCATGTCAAGTTTCCTACCTTGACCTGTACTAGTATGTGACTCACTCTTTGTTACTAACTCATACATTTTATAATACCCTTCATAATTTATATTTACATTTTGCTTTGTATGTACTGCATGTTTCCAGAAAGCACTGCAATGGGCTTTATGAAAAAATACATACAAGATAACAGAAAATTTTAAGAAATGCATATATTTGTGTGTGCTTTGTATGTTTTGTTTATTAGAGCATTGAGCTGATGTGTCAACACCAAACTACTCAAATCAATCAATTAAGAGTGTTGCTGCCTATTCGTTGCTGTGTTTCAAATTAGTCTAAATATATGAGGTTACATAGATCATATGTAGACTAGAGTTTGGAACAAAGCTCAAACCCTTTCGAAATCATTACTGTCATCATCCAGTCCTACAGGGTTTTAAAAAGGAAATAAAACCCTTTGTTCCCTATCTGTCAGTCATGTTTGACGTTATGTCGAAGCGCATTCAGCAGTGTTTCTCCTTCAAGTTCAGTGCAGAGTTAAGTGCAGTGATTCTCCCCTGGGCACTTTGGCGCAAAATTACAGATTTCCCTAAAAGAGCAAGCACGGGCGACAAGCATCTTTTTTAAGATGTCTTTCCGTCTGTGTGTTCCTGGACGCGGTCATTTCCTCTCCTGAGGGTTACATCATTAACCAAGACGTTCTTCTGAAAGGTTGGGATGAAGACTTAGTGATTACTTTTTCAAAAACGAATTCTTGCAACTTGGCATGAAATGATTCCTAGAATTATGTCTAAATTATTAATTATATCACTGGCACATTTTAGTCTTTGGGTTCTTTAAAACTTGTTGAGGTGGAGATGAATCATTACTGCTGAAAGACATAATGTATTTATTATTGAAGTCTAGTCCTGGACTGAACCGAGAGAGCTACACTCATTTGCAGAAACATTACGATGATCTGTCCATCTCTTGTAGGCTAGAGGAAAACAACGGTGGAAGCAAAAAGACTGTATGAGATGTACTACAGAAAAAGGACATGACAGGTCTGTCCACGTGTGCAGATTACAAACCTTTAGTCTTGCTGAAGAGCTTGAGTGTGTTGAAGTAGTTAAAACTTTAAACTACTTGTCAGGGTTAATCAGCATCATGGCTCTATATTAGAACCAGAAGAGATGTTTATTTTCACTTAGGCCACTCGCGTTAAATGACTCATCTATTTGTAAGTCACTTTGGACTATAGCATCTGTTCAATGAGGAAATAGATATTATTACAGCAATACATTTAGCCCCAAATCCATTCAAACATATATATAGTAGTAGATAATTTCCGCCTTTTGTTTTTGTACTTTAAAAATGTTATTCAGATGGTACTCAACTAGAATACATTGTTTTGGCGCAGTGGTTGCTGCTGCCTTTTCTGCGCCAACATGCATTTGTGGCTTTGTACTTTTAAGTGGCACTATAACCATAGACTTCTACAAGTTAGGAGAAAAAAATTCAAGAAAAAAAAAAAAATTATAGTTAACCCTCTGGAGTCTGAGGTGTTTTTAGGCCTTGGGGATGTTTTGACATGGCCTGACATTTGTGCTACTTATGAAAGTTTAATGGCTAAAGTCTGAATACATTTTGATGTATTTTATGAATGACTAGTTTATGCATGGTTAGTCAAAATAAAATATGAATTCAAAGGATAATTTATTACATTCAAATTATACATAGACATTTTTTATTTAGAATTAATTCAAGGAGCACAGTAAATGTGAATGTACCTTCAGAAATTGCATTCAAATTTGTAAATCTCCCATTGACTAACATTGACTTAACATGTGCACCGATAATGTGATCATTTTCAATAATCAGAGTAAGGACTTAAAGGCACAATATGTAAGATTTTAGGATTAAAATATCCAAAAACCACTAGACCGATGTTATATATTTTGTTGACTTGTGTACTAACATGATCCTAAATGTTTCCAAGAATGTTTAAATCCAGAGAAATAAGCAATTTTAATCAGGACATGGACCTTTTCCATGCGTTGCCTATCAATGACATCATACCCACATTACCGTTAATTAAAAAAAAAAAAAGTTATTTTGTAGAAACCATGGAAACACCAAATACGCTTTAATATATTATGTGTTTAAAGTAAGCAACTGTTTGGATACATTCATTGACAGAAAACGTCTCAGTTACGTATGTAACCCTTGTTCCCTGAAGGAGGGAACGGAGACGTACGTCGGAACTGACCGACGAATTGGGATCTATTTTCAGAGACCAATCTACTTCGAGTGTATAGAAACGAGCCAATGAACATTGGCATTCAGTTCACGCACCGCCCCGCAGCGCGGGTATAAAACACGGACGTGAACAACGCATACCGCTTTTACAACTGAGGAGCCGAGATGTGACTCGGGCCTGCAGCTGAAGCACAGCACCTGGCGATGGGACGTACGTCTCCGTTCCCTCCTTCAGGGAATGAGGGTTACATACGTAACTGAGACGTTCCCTTTCAGTCGGTCACGTTCGACGTACGTCGGAACTGACCGACGAATTGGGATCCCTAGAAAAACGCCATGGTGCTGGCCCTTCCAGCGCCCTGCTTAAGCACACTGGGTGCTCCCAGTTGGAGCAGCAGGCAGGGCTTAAGGTAGGGAGGTCCGACACTGCTGTTTCTGCAAGACCCACTCAGCGTGACTATTGGATAACGCTGGGAAAGCGTGCCCGTCTTGGGAGATGGTACGCTGCGGAGCCATGTCCTCCTCCGGAGGAGAGGTGGAGAATACTCATACGGACTAACCTATCTGGGTAGTAACTACATATGGCAGTCTCTGGGGTGGATCCAACCTGGTCCCAGGGGGGAAAGAACACACCCAGAGACGACAGAGCGGGCTCTGTCAAGGGAAAGACACAGGGCTAGCCGAATAGGGTAGCTGGTACCGTGGAGAATACACATATGGGGTCGCTGTGAGGGAACCGCTACATATGGACCCAGCCTAACACACACGTTCCACAAGCATACGGGTGCAGGCCTGGTGTCAGATGGCCGCAACGTCTGACACCGCAGGGGTGACGGAGGAGCTCGACAGGGTTCACCATTTCTGGGAAACACAACTGGAGAAGATAAACGCACGTATCCGGCCATAGGCGGGAGTGGCATAGCAAGCCGACACAGGAACGGGTACTTCACGTCTACCGGCCGTTCGAGGCGAGTACACGGGAAGAAACCGGTTCCACACGGAGGCTATAAAATCTAGCGAACGTGTTAGGTGTCGCTCAGCCCGCAGCTCTACAGATGTCTGTCAGCGAGGCGCCTTGAGCCAGCGCCCAGGAGGAAGCAACACTTCTTGTGGAGTGTGCTTGCAACCCGAACGGGCAAGGCACGTCTTGCGATTGGTACGCTAAGACGATAGCATCCACTATCCAGTGGGCTAACCTCTGCTTGGAGACAGCCTTTCCCTTCTGCTGGCCTCTGTAACAGACGAAGAGCTGCTCTGAGGTCCTAAAGCTTTGTGTCTGGTCAACGTAAGTGCGAAGAGCACGGACGGGACATAAAGCCAGGGCTGGGTCTGCCTCCTCCGGGGGCAGCGCTTGCAGGTTCACCACCTGGTCCCGAAAGGGAGTGGTAGGAACCTTGGGCACGTATCCGGGCCGGGGTCTCAGGATGACGTGAGAGTTACCGGGCCCGAATTCTAGGCACGATTCGTTGACCGAAAATGCATGCAGGTCCCCCACCCTCTTGATTGATGCTAATGCAGTCAGGAGAACCGTCTTCATAGAAAGGATTTTTAACTCAACGGACTGCAAAGGCTCAAAAGGAGGCCCCTGAAGTGCTCTGAGCACCAGGGCTAAGTCCCAAGAGGGTAACGAGATAGAACGAGGAGGATTTAGTCTCCTCGCACCTCTGAGGAACCTGACGATTAAGTCGTGCTTCCCTAAGGACTACCTTCAACTACATCGTGATACGCCGCTATTGCTGCGACGTACACCTTCAGGGTGGAGGGAGACAGCCTTCGCTCCAACCCATCTTATAGGAAAGAAAGCACAACATTAATCGAACACTTTCGGGGGTCTTCTCGGCGAGAAGAACACCATTCAACGAACAGGTTCCACTTCAAAGCATAGAGGCGCCTCGTAGAGGGGGCTCTAGCTGAAGCGATGGTGTCTACCACAGCTTGTGGCAGGCCACCTAGAACCTCCACGTCCCGTCCTCCATGGGACCAGACATGGAGTTTCCAGAGGTCTGGACGCGGGTGCCATAGAGTGCCCCCTCCCTGAGAAAGAAGGTCCTTCCTCAGGGGAATCGGCCAGGGTGGGGCTGTCGCGAGGAGTGTGAGTTCGACGAACCAGGTCCGGTTGGGCCAGTAGGGCGCAACTAGCAAGAACTGCTCCTCGTCCTCCCTGACCTTGCACAGAGTCTGTGCTAGAAGGCTCACTGGGGGAAACGCATATTTGCGTAGGTCCCAGGGCCAGCTGTGCGCCAGTGCATCCCGAGGGTACCCCCGTTCAGGGAATAGTACCACTGGCAATGGGACGAGTCCGGAGTGGCAAACAGGTCGACCTGCGCGGCTCCGAAGAGGTCCCATATCAACTGGACAGACCGGGGGTGGAGTCGCCATTCTCCCGGAAGTGGACACTGACGAGAGAGCTTGTCTGCTGTCTGGTTCAGCGCACCAGGGATATGAATGGCACGAGGCGACCTCAGATGCTTCTGACTCCACAGGAGGAGGTTGCGGGCGAGTTGGAGCATGCGACGGGAGTGTAGACCAACCTGATGGTTGATGTACGCAACGGCCGCAGTGCTGTCCGTGCGGACCAATACGTGCTTGTGCTGAAGCAGCTTCTTGAAGCGACTTAGCGCAAGACGTACTGCCATTAACTCCAGGCAATTGATATGCCAATGCAGCTGGGGCCCCGTCCACAGACCCGAGACTGCATGCCCGTTGTACGTGGCCCCCCAACCCGTGGCTGAGGCATCCGTGAATACCACAACATGCCTGGACACCTGTCTTAAGGGCACTCCGGCCCGTAAGAACGAGGGGTCGGACCAAGGGTTGAAGGTTTGGCGACAGTACGGAGTAACTGAGACTCGATACTGGCCGCTCTGCCACGCCCACCTCGGGACTCGGTCGTGTTCGCACAACTGCTCCCGAGACTGGGCGAGAATAAGCCAGTCGTCGAGATAGTTGAGGATGCGAACGCCACGTTCTCTGAGCGGAACAATGGCTGCCTCTACGACTTTCGTGAAGACGTGAGGCGACAGGGACAGCCCGAAGGGCAAGACTTTGTACTGATATGCCTTCCCCTCGAACGCAAAGCATAGGAACGGTCTGTGTCGAGGAAGGATAGAGACATGAAAGTACGCGTCCTTCAGGTCGATCGCCACGAACCAATCTTGGGGACGGATGCATTCGGAGATGCGTTTCTGCGTTAACATCCGGAACGGGAGCATGTGCAGGGCCCGATTCAGGATACGCAGGTCCAAGATTGGCCGTAACCCACCCCCTTTCTTGGGTACAATGAAGTAGGGGTTGTAGAACCCCGCCTTCATATCGGCTGGAGGAACCGGCTCGATCGCGTCCTTCGCCAGCAGGACATCGATCTCTGACCGCAAGACCTGAGCATTGCTGCTTCGCACGGAGGTGAAGATGATGCCCCTGTACTTGGGAGGCCGGCGAGCGAACTGAATCGAATAGCCGAGTCTGACGGTACGGATGAGGCAGCTGAAGCCAAGCCCCCAAAGACCGTACAAGCGGGATCAACGGCACCACAGACGTACCCGGGGTGGGGTGGCGAGGTGGAATAGACAGACCCGAATCGGGAGGCCCGGAGGCGGCCCGGAGTGTTGTCTGAGAATTCCAGGGTGGGACAGAGTATGGGTGAGAAAGCCCGGGGGCGTTCTCGGTGCCCACACTGCTGTCCCGTGGCGGGGGGAGGGGAGGAAAGGAGTGAGGAGGCCCGGAGGCGTCACACTGCCAACCTGGTCCTCTTGGGGCCCAGAGAGGGTAGAAACTACTCTTTTATTGAGAAGGTGGGTACCGCTGGACTCCGGAGAGCCAGCGGCAGAGATGTTAAACCAGTTGAAGCCCCCCGGTCGTCCTCCGGGGGGTGGGGAAGGGATGCGGACATCATCTCCCCGAGAGCAGTTCCTGTCCTCCTGGGCTGCCCGTCTCAGGGCCACTTACCCTTGCGCTTGCCACCAGGTTTAGCGGCTCCCTGAGCGGGTTGGGCGCCACCCATACGTCCGGCACCCTGCTTCCCCGATGAAGGCTGCTGCTTGGGTTTCGCAGGGGCGGAGGCGGACGCAGGGGGGCGCCCTCGGCGACGAGCAGGCGGAGGTGCTACCTGCGACGACTGGGTGGAGGCAGCAGCGGGTCGTCGAGGTAGGATGTTCCTTATGGCCTCCGTCTGCTTCTGGGCCACCGAGAACTGCTGGGCGAAGCTCTCGATGGCGTAGCCGAAGAGGCCGGCCTGACAGACAGGGGCATTGAGAAACCGGACCTTGTCGGAATCACGCATGTCTTCCAGGTTCAGCCACAGGTGGCGTTCCTGGACCACTAAGGTGGACATCGCCCGACCCAGGGAGCGTGCAGTGACTTTCGTCGCCCGGAGAGCGAGGTCCGTCGCCGCACGCAGTTCCTGCATAACACCCTGGTCGGAACTACCCTCATGCAATTCCTTGAGCGCTTTGGCCTGGTGGACCTGCAGGAGCGCCATGGCATGCAGAGATGATGCGGCTTCCCCGCAGGCAGTGTAAGCCTTGCCTGTTAGACCGGACGAGAACTTACATGCCCGGGAGGGGAAACGTGGAGCACCCCGCCAGTCTGCAGCGGTCTGGGGACACAGTTGCATCGCCACAGATCTCACGCCACAGATCTCCCGGAGTGTTGTCTGAGAATTCCAGGGTGGGACAGAGTATGGGTGGGACAGAGTATGGGTCACTCCGGTTGCATCGCCTCCCACTTTGCAGCAGGAGGGCCGCTAGATCGGGGGATGCGTAATGGCGCCCCACCTCTTTCGAGGTATTGGAGCCTGGATCGTAACACTGCGATGGTCATGATCCCGCAGTGGGAACATGAGTCATTCACGAACGCTGCCTCAGCGTGCTGAACGCCCAAACATGTGAGACAACGAACGTGACCATCAACTGGAGACAGAAATCGCCCGCATCCAGAAACACACGATTTGAATGACATCTTGAAAAAGACGCAGGGTCAAACCGTGTTGCTCTTTTAGAAGGAAAACTGCTCTTTTATGTGCTGAAGCACTCAGGGAGATGACCGCGGCACCACACAGTACAATAGTGCAAGCCCGTGTGTGCACTCAAAAACGGAAACGCCCAGCGAACCAACTCTTTGATCTCCGTCTGAAGCGGCCACTCGCTGAAAGCGCCGTCACACCCGCACTGGTAGAAGCAGTCCTCTCAAGACACAAACAGGAAGCAATAGACATTCGCTGTTCGGCTCCGAAGTAGAAAGCAATGATCATGCATTCCACTTCCTTATTTATACCCGCGCTGCAGGGCGGAGCGTGGAATGCGTGAATCGCATGCCAATCTTCATTGGCCCGTTTCTAAACACTCGAGGTAGATTGGTCTCTGAAATCAGATCCCAATTCGTCGGTCAGTTCCGACGTACGTCGAACGTGACCGACTGAAAGGGAACTACAAGTAAATGATTTCATAATGCTTTGTGTGTAAATGACGGTTTTATATGGATAATGTTTTCAAAACACTTACTGTAATATCATACTTAATAATGAGTATGCGTTGATACTGTTTCCTATGCAATGAAGTTAGCCAATCCTAACAGTGTCCGTTTACTGACCATCCTTAAAGGAGCCGCCCCTCAAAAACAGATAATTTCAGACAGAGGGTCAGAAATGGTTTACAATTCTGCCCATCTGTGTATGTCACATGCACACTTTGGTCAGAGTGGAATAGATGTGATTAAAGTATTTACATGCCTGTTTACTGCAATTAAAATTGCCATACAACATTTGTTACTACGATTATGAATTAATCACATCAATTTGATCAAAGTATTGGGTAAAGATTAATTGCTGTATTGCCTAGGGTGGATGTAAACAGAGTCAGTGTTAAAACCACTTATGATTGGCCTTACATTTGCATACTAAATTGTGATTACTCTTGTCTTTATTTATTCATATTTAATGTGGCATAACTAGACAAAGTTTCAAATATGAGCTTATCTAGGCTAAACACTATTCTTTTGCAGCCTTGCAGTTGATATTTCTGCACATAAACTGAAGTCACAACATAATGTCCCAAAGATAATGGTGACATTTCTTATAAGCTTAACCAGTCAATAACATGTGGCAATTTAAGATATTTATTTTTGATTTTATATCAATAATTGAACAGGAAAACATAAGGTACAGTATAAGACTACACTACAGCTTTCTAAAGATTCAATACTGCGGCCAGAATTTCAAGAGCATTGAAATGAATGCCCTCTGACCAGAGATGCACACTGCTTGGTATGCATGCAGCCATTTAGGACCAAGGACAGCTCAAGACCAAACAAAATAAAAGCAAAAGGAAAAAAGGTGGGAGTCAAGAGACAAGACATGGCCAGGAGTAAATACAGAATAAGGATACTTGTCAAATGCTCCACACCAATTGACCATTCAGCCTTCAGGGTTTCACTCATCACTCATCACATAACACATTACCAGAGTCAAAAAGAACAAATCAATACATAAAAAATAGAATAAATGTAACATTAACACCATATGTCACAGGGTGTTTTGGTGTTGGTTCATGTTCATTGTTCTTGGTTCTGTTTTCAGTTTATCATGTTCATGGTTATGTTTGAGTTTGTCATGTTCACAGTCTTGTCATGCACTTCCTGGTCTTGTCATGTGATTCCCATGCCCTCATGTGTTGTCATGTCATTGGTTCATTGTCTCATCACTGTTCACAGGTGTCACTTGTCTTGTCATTAGTCTGTGTGTATTTAAAGGGTTAGTTCACCCAAAATTGAAAATAAAGTCAGTAATTACTCACCCTCATGTTGTTCCAAGCATGTAAGACCTTTGTTCATCTTCGGAACATAATTTAGTATATTTTTGATGAAATCTGAGAGCTGTCTCACTCCTCCATAGGCTTTCAGAGGGACTGAAACTTGATGGCCCAGAATAGTAAGTAAAAACGTCATTTAAGGAGTCCAAATGACTACAGTGGCTCTGTATTAAGTCTATCATGCGACGAAAATACTTTTTGAGCGGAAAAACAACAAAAATAACGACTTTATCCCACTATTTATCCCACTATATACTCTCTGACGAGAGTTCGCGGGAGTGCCACGACGCATGCGCGAGTTCGCGGGAGTGCCACGACGCATGCGCGAGAACTCGCGCATGCGTCGTGGCACTCCCGCGAACTCTCGTCAGAGGCTCAAATTGAACAATAATAGTGGGATAAAGTCGTTATTTTTGTTGTTTTTCCGCTCAAAAAGTATTTTCGTCGCATGATAGACTTAATACAGAGCCACTGTAGTCATTTGGACTCCTTAAATGATGTTTTTACTTACTATTCTGGGCCATCAAGTTCCAGTCCCTCTGAAAGCCTATGGAGGAGTGAGACAGCTCTCAGATTTCATCAAAAATATACTAAATTATGTTCCGAAGATGAACGAAGGTCTTACATGGTTGGAACAACATGAGGGTGAGTAATTACTGACAGAATTTTCAATTTTGGGTGAACTAACCCTTTAAGCCCTCATGTTTGCCATGTGTCTTTGTCTGTTATTAACGTTGTAACCCGTTGGTGGTGAGGTTTCTTGTCAAGTCTGTTTTGTTTAGTCTAGTTTGTCACAGCCAAGTTTTGTTTGTTGTTTTGATTTATGTTAAGATTTATGTTTGGATAAATAAAGAACTGCACATGGGTTCAGCAACTTGCCTCCAGTGGATACCGTGTTACACCATAACACTATAACTTTTCTCTTTCTTTAGTCCTTTGATTCCACTTTAACCTTTCAGGTATTGAAACAGCTCCTGACTTTGTGAATAAATGTCTATTATTGTGACATTTGGTGAATGAAATGCTACAGTGGCAATGCTGATTATCACATAGAGTGTATACTTGATACTGAACATTATTTATGTGAAGTATGCGATATACATACAATTATTTGAATACATTATATAGCTTTTTTAATCCAATAAATACAATTATTTAGCATTTTATCCAGTTTTGTAAAACATTAAAGGTAGACTGTGTAAATTTTAGCAGCATCTAGCGGTAAGGTTTGCGAATTGCAAACACCCACACCCACCGTTTGGAAGCACACAGAGAAGCTACGGTGGCCGACACAGGACAAAGATGTCATCTGAGACAGCAGAGAGTAGCTAGCGCTCTGTAGAGCAGTTTGTCTGTTTAGTGCTACTGTAGAAACATGACAGCACAAAATGGTGACTTCACCGTAAGGGGACCCGCTGTGTATGTCGAGAAGAAATGGCTCATTCTACGGTATAAAACACAACGGTTTATTATGTAAGGTCTTTATACACCACTGAAAACATGGTAATGTATATTATATTGCAATGATGTTAATAGATCCTCATAAATATTTCATACTGCACCTTTAACAATCCAATTAATGAGCAAAGAAGATTAAAGAAGATGAAAAATATTGGTTGATATGTTATCATGTTCATTTGTTACTTAAAAAGAATCAAATGTCAAATCTGTCTGTTGTCCTGAAGAGTTGGATTGTGAGAAATTATTTGAATTATGGGCAATCATTTAGCACATTAAAATACAAGCCTATATAACACCCACTTAGATACATCTCTACTAATAGCCTAACACCTATGAGGAAATGGCAATTCTGCCAGAAATTGGGCAAAAAGTCAAGATGTCAAAATCGAACTAAAATGACTACTCGTTTTGTGTCAGCATTCCTGACAGGACAAAAGGAGTCTGCAAGAATGAAATTTTAATCTTTCTTTTTGCTTAAGTGCAAAGTGCATTGAAATATTTAAGATATACTGCATAGCCGTTGTTCTCTGTGCATAAACATTTTAGTGAAAAGTTTAAAAGCTGCAGCTGAATTCAGCAGAAAAAAATATTAAAATAAAACAAAATAAATCCCCCCCAAACCCCCAAAACAAGGGGGTCAGACTTCAAATTCAGGATTAACAGCCAAATCCAGACATCTGCTATAATCCTGTCTTGTGTCTATGTCTAATTTACATTTTATTAAGAAGCATCTGCATAGTGCCCATAGTACTGGGCTTAAAGTTGACAAAGCTGCCATACTCAGCACTTAATGACATTCCTTACTGATCTCTCTCTCTCTCTCTCTCTCTCTCTCTCTCTCTCTCTCTCTCTCTCTCTCTCTCTCTCTCTCTCTCTCTCTCTCTCTCTCAGCTTGCAAGAGTACGGCAGATGATCTCGGAAAGTGAGATCATTATGGAGTGAAAACAGTCTCAAAACCTTCCACAAATGCACGCGAGAGATCCACATGCACGCTCAACAATCCACAAATGCACGCGAGAGATCCACATGCACGCTCAACAATCCACAAATGCACGCGAGAGATCCACATGCACGCACCAATCCACAAATGCACGCGAGAGATCCACATGCACGCACCAATCCACAAATGCACGCGAGAGATCCACATGCACGAACCAATCCACAAACGCACGCGAGAGATCCACATGCACGCACCAATCCACAAATGCACGCGAGAGATCCACATGCACGAACCAATCCACAAACGCACGCGAGAGATCCACACACACACAAAGCAATCCACAAATGCACGCGAGAGATCCACACACACAAAGCAATTTACAAATGCACGCGAGAGATCCACACATACAAAGCAATTTACAAATGCACGCGAGATCCCACACACACACACACACACACACACACACACACACACACACACACACAGAGAGCAATCATGCATTATTCCTTTTGCTCACAATCCACAAATGCTTTATCTGTATTCTGTACCTGTAGTTTAATGCACAGTAAATCACGAGTCTTTTGCATTGTTGTTCTGCCTTAGAATATGCGCTTTTGTACCTGTGGAATCTTTTGAGACTGTCGTTCCGTGGCCTTGATTCACAAATGCACAGAAGCCTATCTGTAGCTGTCCAGCAAAGATGCGATACGGTGTCCTTCCTCCAGAGGGCGCTTACCGGCCTTCGCGCTGAATCTTCCAAAGGGCTAGATTCATTTCGTTTTCTGACTTGGCGAGACAACTGAAGTCTAAACATTTTTCACTAAATATCATATTCATAAATGCAAATACAGAGTAAAAACAAACCCTTTTTTTATTCTTCAACGTGAAATCTGAAAATATATAGCCATTCTGATAACAGGAAAGCATTAAAGTCTTTAACATTATTTCTGTAAAGAGTTTTTTTAAAAGGATGAATGCTTCTCATAATTTAACCAACAAAGTAAAATGAGTTTCTTTCTTCTGCTGAACACAAAGTAAGACGTTTTGAAGTGTCAGAAACCAAACGGTTAACAGAACCCATTGAATTCCATAGTAGAAAAAAATAAGTCAATGGCTACTGGCAACTGTCTGGTTTCCGACATTCTTCAAAATATGTTCATTTGTGTTCAGCAGAAGAAAGAAACTCATACAGGTTTAGAACATCTTGAGGGTGAGTAAATTATGTCAGAATTTCCATTTTTGGGTGAACTATGCCTTTTTCACCCAAATCTGTTTACCAACCTGTTTACACAGATGAAAAAAACATGTTTGACAATTGAACCATTAAATTTAAAGTGGTTTTCATGTTGTTTCTAATAAATTTTGCCTTGAATTGAACATATCATTCAGTCTCATTTTTTAGTTGTTTTAAATAATATACCCTTTTTCCACTTTTACAATTTAACTCTTAATAAAGCTTTTTAGTAAATGGACAGATCAAAAAAAAGATGAACAACAACCGGTTCATCTGATTCACCACAAAAGGAGCGACTGAGGCAAATCACACGTTTAAACTTTTGCATGTAAGGGTTTGCTTGATAATTGTTTACTTTAGGGTAATACTTGTGGATTCTTTTAAAAGAAATCTTTTACTTTGTTGGTTAAATTATGAGAAAGCATTCATCCTTTTAAAAAAACTCTTTACAGAAATAATGTTAAAGACTTTAATGCTTTCCTGTTATCAGAATGGCTATATATTTTCAGATTTCACGTTGAAGAATAAAAAAAGGGTTTGTTTTTACTCTGTATTTGCATTTATGAATATGATATTTAGTGAAAAATGTTTAGACTTCAGTTGTCTCGCCAAGTCAGAAAACGAAATGAATCTAGCCCTTTGGAAGATTCAGCGCGAAGGCCGGTAAGCGCCCTCTGGAGGAAGGACACCGTATCGCATCTTTGCTGGACAGCTACAGATAGGCTTCTGTGCATTTGTGAATCAAGGCCACGGAACGACAGTCTCAAAAGATTCCACAGGTACAAAAGCGCATATTCTAAGGCAGAACAACAATGCAAAAGACTCGTGATTTACTGTGCATTAAACTACAGGTACAGAATACAGATAAAGCATTTGTGGATTGTGAGCAAAAGGAATAATGCATGATTGCTCTCTGTGTGTGTGTGTGTGTGTGTGTGTGTGTGTGTGTGTGTGTGTGTGTGTGTGTGTGTGTGTGTGTGTGTGTGTGTGTGTGTGTGTGTGTGTGGATCTCTCGCGTGCATTTGTAAATTGCTTTGTGTGTGTGGATCTCTCGCGTGCATTTGTGGATTGCTTTGTGTGTGTGTGGATCTCTCGCGTGCGTTTGTGGATTGGTTCGTGCATGTGGATCTCTCGCGTGCATTTGTGGATTGGTGCGTGCATGTGGATCTCTCGCGTGCATTTGTGGATTGGTGCGTGCATGTGGATCTCTCGCGTGCATTTGTGGATTGGTGCGTGCATGTGGATCTCTCGCGTGCATTTGTGGATTGGTGCGTGCATGTGGATCTCTCGCGTGCATTTGTGGATTGTTGAGCGTGCATGTGGATCTCTCGCGTGCATTTGTGGATTGGTGCGTGCATGTGGATCTCTCGCGTGCATTTGTGGATTGTTGAGCGTGCATGTGGATCTCTCGCGTGCATTTGTGGAAGGTTTTGAGACTGTTTTCACTCCATAGATCATCATTTATTTTTTATGACAGTCATCAAAAGCATTTGTTCAGCAACTCAATACTCGAGAATTCAGTGCACATGTATTACTAAAACTATGCAATTTCCACAAATTGAGTACAAATGGGCTCTGAAAATAAAAATGAAGAAAACTTTTTCTTTAATGCACGACAGACAAATATTTGAAATATTTTTTTTTAATGCAAAGTGCACAGATTTAATGGTTTTATGCCATTACCCAACATTAGAGAAACTCTCAAATGCAGAATGATCATGTACCACAAAACTCTTTTCAAGAAGGTCTTTGGAAAGTCTGAATGCAATCTGGGTCACAATTCATACAATCACAATCAATTAAAGGTTGTATCCTAGCAACACTCAATTAAATGTGAGATTTTGGGGGTAGATTCTTTTCACCAGTTCTTCCCAAGTCCTTACAAAACCCTTAGTGTTACTAAATGAAACAAGCTAAAAACTAAGACAGCAGGAGCAAAACAGGAAGAAAAGCTTAAGCCTGTAAGGTTGCCTGTCAAAGTTTGCTTAAAACCCTAAAAAAAGATAAAGGGCATCTAAGTAATGTCAAACAATTATACAAATTATACAAATAAACAGTGTTTTAGGTTTATCAGGTCAAGTCTAACAGTATTCAGGTACAGAAATGAAATAATCAAATGTAAAATACCACTGCATAGTCTTCACTGCATAAATTCAAAATAAATTAATCCTTGTTAAGGCTACAAAAGTTGTTCAGTCAAGATCAGTGAGTTTCTCTGTCTTTTGTTGTTTGATTGACACTAAATGACACAGACGGCAGCAGGAATGTTAGGCTGCTGTCACTTTAAGACTGAATGCACGGATCCAATATACTGTTACACATGCATTTTCCTTCTCATCTGTTTACATTTAGTTAAGACATAACTGACAGTGTTTATGTGAATACTCTGCAAGACGGACATTTTGACATGCTTTGTTGTGTGTATTTTACTGTTCAAGCGCAAGAAGACGTGAAAGAATTTAGCAGCCTTCTCGCGAGCTGTTTTCTGCACACGCACACAGAGATCTGTCTCTCAGACTCTGCTCTCTGTGTGTGTGCGCACAGAAAACAGCGCGCGAGTACTGAGATTAGTTCTCTTTCGCATACTTTTGCGCTTGAATATGAATGGCTAAATAATCACTAGAATGCTTAAATTGACCAGACTTAAAAACACACACAAAATGATAAACTTTCATGATGCATCACCAGCTCGATCGGGTAAGTGAAAATTGCATCTGTCACGAACACTGCCTAATACATTATTATTTTGTGGTTGTGTATTTTATTCATATTCATTTATAATTATTGTATTCTAGTTGCCAGGTGTTTTGTATCTTTAGAATCCATTTTTACTTTTAAAGAGTAATAATAAAGTTTTACTTTTAAACCCGAACTGAAGACTTTTCTATTCAGAACTCTTTTTTGAGTTTTTATTATTCTGTAGTTTACTTGTTTTTAGTCATTTTCCCGTGTAGTACTTTGAGATTCTTCGGAATGAAAAGTGCGTTATAAATAAAATGTATTATTATTATTATAGTTATAAATAAATAATAATAATAAAAAATGTATTATTATTATTATTACTACACTGCGGTACTGGAAATGGTATATTGATATTTAAGGTATTGTATCGAAGAGGTATTGTATGAAATTCCAGTATCGTAACAACATTACTTGGGATAAATGAAAATGTAAGCTGAATATAGTAAACAAATAAACTATCATATAACTGTTATCTGAAAATAGTAGCTGTTTATTGACAACATTGCTTGTTGGTAAAGGGAGAAAGACAATTGAATGAAAAGCAGAAGAAGCCACGATCGAGATCAGCTATCAAATAAACGCAGTGAGTGTAAAATTTCTGCAGTTATGCAACTGCTCACTTCACACACAATAAAAAAAGATGCATTTGTAATGTTGTCTGTTCTTTCTCTTAGGAATTTCACCTTTGGCACTAGGGATGCAAAAACTACTTCCATTTGACGCTGCCATTGGACACGACCTTGACCTGCATGGGATGCTGAGAGCGAGTTAGTTTCTCTGCTTGATTGGGATTTCCGCTTGACTTCAGACCAATGGGGAGTGTGTGTCATTCTGACAGTGTGTGCACTTGAGGAAATGAGCGAGAGAGAGAGAGAGAGAGAGAGAGAGAAGAGAGAGAGAGAGAGAGAGAGAGAGAGAGAGAGAGAGAGAGAGAGAGAGAGAGAGAGAGAGAGAGAGAGAGAGAGACAGGGAGAGAGGAAACAGTGAAAAGACTTCCAACTCATTTCTTATAAGCTGAGGCGACAGAGCTACCTGCTGGGAGTGGGACGAGGGCCAATCAGTTGATGTCACACACCCCATGGGCGGTATTTAATAACCTTTACTGCGCTGGTGCACCAGAATGTCTTGAAATGTGAGAAACAGAGAGAGAGAGAGAGAGAGAGAGAGAGAGAGAGAGAGAGAGAGAGAGAGAGAGAGAGAGAGAGAGAAAGAGAGAGAGAGAGAGAGAGAGAGAGAGAGAGAGAGAGAGAGAGAGAGAGAGAGAGAGAGAGAGAGAGAGAGAGAGAGAGATAGAGAGAGACAGAAACAGACAGAAATGGGTTTTCTCTGACAAGCTATTGTAAACAAGTCAACTTTTTTAGATGTGTTACATGCATACTCGTTTATGTAAACACTCACACATCTGTCATACTGTGTGAAAAATTCAATTGGCCAAAAATCATGCAGGGAAAACATCACTCGGGTTTCAAGTTTGCGGAAACATGTGGAAATATTTATAGATAGAGATCTGATATTTTTCAGATGATATTCATAAGATAAGACTTCCTTTCAGAGAATATTGTTTCTTGAGATTAAAGTTTATTTTTCTTACCGAATTGGTAGACTAAATCTTTAGGTTTTTAATTAAAAATGTACCAGTTTTCCATATAGATAAATTTACTGGAAAACAGCAGACTTTTTTTTTACTCACCAATGTAAGTTGCTTTGATGTTGAGGTTCATATATGGGCATGTGCTTGACTGAGTAGATGAGAAGACATGTGTACTGACAGGAACTCCCTGTGGTACCATGTCACTAAGAACAACCTCAGCCATTAGACCCAGCCCACAAAAAAAGTGTTCTAAAAACGTTTTGCCAACGTTTCCATTAGGTTAAGAGAAAGTTACTTCTGAATGTTCTCAGAATGTTAAAACCTCCAGTAAAAAAAAAAAAAAAGTTACAACTTTTTAATTTGGTTATGTTAACGTTAAGGGAACATTTCATCACTATGCAAACATTATGGGAACGCTACATTTAAATGTTCTCTGAATCATCTGAAACAAGTCATTTGTAATGTTTTATTTGTTAAAAAAAAATAGACCAACTAAAATGGTTTAAGTAGAAGAGAATGTTCCCTGTTAGCTCGTGAGGTGAGTTCATGAGTGCAAGTGTGTGTGTGTGTATGTGTGACAGAAATGAAGAGAAAGAGATTGTTGACTTTTTTGATTGGGTCTATAGAGTATATTGTGTAGATATCCGAATTGGGCTTTGAAAAATCCATAGTCAACAACTAGTTTCTTGTCAGCATTTCCGACCCATTAGTGAATGACCTGGACTGCATGTGTATAAACAGCACAGAAACAGGTTTTGTTACGAAGGTGGCTCCCGTACCGCCTCCTTCTCGCCATCGGAGGGACCCTTCTCCCGAGTACTAACTGGTTTCGAACTCCAGTTCCCATCATGCCTCACACCTGGGACTGATTGCGCAACACCACTGATTACACACACACCTGCACCTCATTTACACACACATAAAAGCCACTGTCACACACACACTCACTGCGAAGTCTTGATTCTGCCTCGACTGTCATTTCTGAGCGTTTTTCCCTTGTATTGATCCCTGTTTATTGACCCTGGACTGTACCTCTCTTCTGATTGTTCGCTGCCTACCACCACTCGGATTGTTTATTGGACTGTGATTCTCTCTGCCTGCCCCGACCCTTGCCTGTTCTCTGACCACGATTTTGCCTGATCTACATTGCCCTGTCTGCTGTCATTGACCCTGCCTGTCTGTTACTCTAATAAAAGAAACTGCAAATGGATCTCTCCGAGTCTGGCACCTCCTTACAGAAGACTTCGCCAAACACAGATCCAGCAGCCCTCGTACACCTGTCTTCTGAGCTCTCCGCTCAGGCCACCCAGCTGGCTCAACACCAACATCAGCTGCAGCGTCTGACCTCCCTCACCGAGGAACTAGTGCATGCACTACAAGGGCTACAGGTATCAGCAGCCGCCGCTCCACCGAATCCTCTCCCTAATGCCTCCCCAGTGACCGTAAGTCATTCTATTAATCCGCGTCTGGCTCTCCCTGAAAAGTTTGATGGCACCGCTGTAAAATGTAAAGGCTTCCTTCACCAATGCACACTCTTCGTCGACCAACAACCCTCAATGTATCCAACGGATTCCAGTCGGATTTCGTCAGTTCGCTACTCACCGGGAGGGCATTGGAGTGGGCGACCGCCGTCTGGAGACCAGACGGATCCACATTTCCCACTTTCACCGATTTCCTGCAACAATTCCGTAACATGTTCGAACACCCCACTGAACACGGGAATGCCGGGGAGCGGCTGCTCGAACTAACTCAGGGGAGGAGAACCGCAGCTGAGTATACTCTATCTTTCCGCTCGCTGCACAAACTAACTGGGTTGAGGACACACTGAAAACCCTGTTTCGCAAGGGATTATCTGCCGAACTACAATCAGAACTAGCCTGTCGGGACGAGGGAAGAGGTTTGGACGAATACATCAATCTGGCCATTCAAATCGATAACCTGATTCGTTCTCGGCGTCCTAACCGGAATCCACCCCGGTTCACACAGGAAACCACCACCACATCTGAACCCATGCAACTAGGTTTTACTCACCTCACTCAGGAGGAACGTGAGCGCCGCTTGCAGAATCACCTGTGTCTCTACTGCGGACAGACAGGACACCTGAGGGCCTCCTGCCCAGTGCGTCCTCCTAACAATCCCCAATCGGTGAGTGTGATTACCAAATCTAGCACACAAACTTCCTGCTTCACTCTACCCATTCGTTTGCTGGTTCGGGGCAAAGTAATCTCAACCACAGCGCTATTGGACTCTGGGGCCGCGGGGAATTTTATGTCACATGAGTTTGCCACGAAACACCAGTTGAGATCTAACCCTTGTTATTCAACCTTCACAGTGGAGGCGTTAGATAGACGACCACTAGGGGAGGGAAAAATACAACACCTCACCGAAGAGATCAACATGCACGTCGGTGCATTACATTCGGAGAGGATCAAATTCTACTGTATCCAGGCTCGTAACCACTCTGTGATTTTGGGTCTGCCCTGGCTACGCACCCATAACCCACACATCTCTTGGAGAGAGAATCAGATCACACAATGTGACACTTCATGTCACAACCACTGCTTAACCAAAGTACCCCGTGCACCTCATCATCCTCCACAATCCGTCAACCCCGAGTCAACAGAACAGAATCTGCCACCTGAATACGCTGACCTCGCTGAGGCCTTTTGCAAAAAGAAGGCTGCTCAACTCCCCGAACATCGTTCAATCGACTGTGCCATAGACCTACTGCCAGGCACCTCTCCCCCCAAGGGGAGAATATTTCCTCTGTCACAACCCGAATCTCAAGCCATGAGAAACTACATCGAGGAGAAATTAGCTAAGGGGTTTATTCGACCATCAACGTCACCAGCAACGGCCGGTTTTTTCTTCGTTAAGAAGAAGGATGGATCTCTTCATCCCTGCATCGATTATCGTGGACTTAATGACATCACCGTCAAGTATAGATACCCTCTGCCTCTTGTCCCAGCCGCCCTAGAACAACTCCGCCAAGCCCGATACTACACCAAATTAGACCTACGCAACGCATACAATCTGATTTGCATCCGTGAGGGTGACGAGTGGAAGACGGCATTTTCCACCACTAGCGGGCACTACGAATACTTGGTCATGCCGTTCGGCCTAGCGAACAGTCCATCCGTGTTCCAGTCCTTCATGAATGACATCTTCTGAGACATGCTGGAAAAATGGGTCATCGTCTACATCGACGACATACTGGTCTACTCCACCTCCATGGAAGAACACATCCAACATGTCCGACTTGTCCTGGAAAGGCTCATACTACATCAGCTATATGCCAAAGTAGAGAAATGTGAGTTTCACCAAACCAGAACTGCATTTTTGGGGTATATAATCAGTCAGGAGGGGGTAGCCATGGACGAGAAGAAGGTTACGGCAGTTGCGAACTGGCCAGTACCTCACACGGTGAAGGAACTGCAACGATTCCTGGGGTTCGCTAATTTCTATCGAAGATTCATCCGAAACTTCAGCACAGTGGCCGCCCCTCTGACCGCCATGACCAAACGCCACACACACCGCATAAACTGGTCCAGGGAGGCACAACACGCCTTCAACGAACTCCGGTCACGGTTCACCTCAGCACCCATCCTGCGACACCCCAACCCAGAGCTCCAATTCATAGTGGAGGTCGACGCTTCCAACACCGGAGTAGGGGCCATTATCTCTCAGCGTCAAGGTACGCCCGCCAAGATGTTCCCATGCGCCTACTTCTCTCGCAAGCTAACCCCAGCCGAACGTAACTACGATGTGGGCAATCGTGAGTTACTGGCCATGAAACTGCCACTCGAGGAGTGGCGGCACTGGTTAGAGGGGGCGAACCAACCATTCATCATTCTAACCGATCACAAGAATCTCGAATGCCTTCGCTCCACCAAACGTTTAGAACCCCGGCAAGCCAGATGGGCTCTCTTCTTCACGAGATTCCAGTTCACGGTAACCTATCGGCCAGGCTCCAAGAATACGAAGGCCGACGCTCTCTCTCGTCAGACCGAGGGGGTCCCATCCACTACAAGGGACAACATCATCCCAGAAAACTAGCTCGTTGCGCCGGTTCAATGGGACATCATCACGGAGATCGAACAGATTAACCTTCTTCAAGCACCTCCCTCCGAATGTCCCGTAAATCTCCTATATGTTCCAGAGATGTTACGTTCACGACTCCTGGATCAGGTCCACTCGACACCAAGCTCCGGACACCCTGGTATCACAGCCACGATTCAACTACTCAAGAACCGCTTCTGGTGGCCCACTCTAATTCCAGATACCACCCGACACGTGCAGAACTGCGCAAACTGCGCCACCTCCAAAACTCCCAGACAATTACCAGCCGGCCTACTAACACCACTACCCATACCTCAACGACCATGGTCCCACATTGCCATAGACTTTATCACCGATCTACCCGAATCACAAGGACATACCACCATCCTCACCATCGTGGATCGATTCTCCAAAGCCTGCCGACTCATCCCGCTACCCAAACTCCCCACAGCACTCATCACTGCAGAACTGCTATGCAATCAGGTCTTCCGTTTCTATGGACTACCAGAGGACATAGTGTCAGACCGAGGACCCCAATTCACCTCCAAGGTATGGTCCGCCTTCTTCCAACACCTCAATATTAACGTCAGTCTCACCTCCAGTTACCACCCACAATCCAATGGGCAGATGGAGCATCTAAACCAGGACGTTATCCGTTTCCTCCACTCATACTGCCAGCAACAACAGACGGAGTGGAGCAGATATCTGTTCTGGGCCGAATATGCCCAGAATTCGCTGGTCAAACCCGCCACTGGCCTCACTCCTTTCAAATGCATCTTGGGCTTTCAACCCCCGCTATACCCTTGGTCAGGTGAACCCACTGACCTACCATCCGTCACAGAGTGGTTGCAGAAGAGCGAGGAGACTTGGAACCAGGCCCATACTCACCTTCTCCACGCGGTTCGACTCCAGGTAGGTCAAGCCAACCGCCACCGTCGCCCTGGTCCCCAGTACAGTCCCGGACAGTGGGTCTGGCTCTCTACCAAAGACCTCCGACTTTGACTTCCATGTCGCAAACTCAGTCCCAGGTATGTTGGCCCATTCCAAATTAATAAGCAAATTACTCCTGTATCTTTTCGATTAGACCTACCCACTAACTATCGTATTTCTCCCACATTCCATGTTTCCCTGCTAAAACCTGCCGATGGCCCGAGGAGAGTGCCGGAGGAGGGAGCCACGTCACAACCTCCCCCAGCCATCCTGGTCGATGGCGAGGAGGCTTACCGTGTGCATGAGTTGCTCAACTCCAGACACCGGGGCAATACCCTCCAATATCTGGTGGACTGGGAGGGGTTCGGTCTGGAGGAGCGATCCTGGATCGATGCTAAGGACATCCTTGATCCCACACTCACAGAGGAGTTTCATCGCACGTACCCGGAAAAACCGGCCCCTCGTCCCCGTGGAAGACCCAGGCGCCGCGTACCTCCTCGCGTCAGGAGCCGCTCACAGGGGGGGGGCTCTGTTATGAAGGTGGCTCCCGTACCCTTCTCCCGAGTACTAACTGGTTTCGAACTCCAGTTCCCATCATGCCTCACACCTGGGACTGATTGCGCAACACCACTGATTACACACACACCTGCACCTCATTTACACACACATAAAAGCCACTGTCACACACACACTCACTGCGAAGTCTTGATTCTGCCTCGGCTGTCATTTCTGAGCGTTTTTCCCTTGTATTGATCCCTGTTTATTGACCCTGGACTGTACCTCTCTTCTGATTGTTCGCTGCCTACCACCACTCGGATTGTTTATTGGACTGTGATTCTCTCTGCCTGCCCCGACCCTTGCCTGTTCTCTGACCACGATTTTGCCTGATCTACATTGCCCTGTCTGCTGTCATTGACCCTGCCTGTCTGTTACTCTAATAAAAGAAACTTCAAATGGATCTCTCCGAGTCCGGCAACTCCTTACCGGTTTGCACAGTTAAAAATGACTTGCTTCACTCTGTTAAATGTAGTGTGGTGTTTGGACATGTGTCCACACAGAAGGACAACTAAAAAAAAAAACAGGGTCAAAGTATGAGGGCACCATCTGTCTGCATTTGTATTTGAATAACAATGTCATCGCTCAAGTGTTTATGTCATATGTCCATTGTGCAAAGATTAAACATAAAAGATTATGATTTTTTATGATTAAAAGCAAATCTTTGTTAAATAACAAAGTCAAACACATGTTATATACACTACTGTTCAAAAGTTTGCCATCAGCAAGAGATTTTTTGGAAAGAAATTAATACTTTTATTCAGCAAGGCTGCATTAAATAAATCAAAAGTGACAGGAAAGACATTAACAATGTAATATAAAATGTATATTTTTAAATTAAAGCCAGAGATTAAAGCTAGAGTGTACAGCTTCGTAGAGGCAAGCAATAGCAAGTTATCTCTAAAGAAATACAAAAATAAAAAAGATCCCATCCTCCTAGAGCGCTCTCCAAAGCCACGCCTCCTTTAAAAACATGAAAGCGCCAAACCAGAGCAGACTCTGCAAAGCGCCACAAGGAACGCCAC
Source organism: Romanogobio albipinnatus (assembly GCA_023566225.1). Lineage (NCBI taxonomy): Eukaryota > Metazoa > Chordata > Actinopteri > Cypriniformes > Gobionidae > Romanogobio > Romanogobio albipinnatus. The sequence goes on from CM042242.1 coordinate 30,934,911, forward strand.
GCTTTCAAATTACCGGTGAGACAACGTTACAGTACAAAAACATAACATTACTAATATAAAAAAAACGTAAAACAACTTATTTACAGATATTGTTCCTCCCTGAGCCAAACTTAACATACAAATCACCTGAATAAGTGAGTGATGTACAATGCAGTCTACTGTTGCTTGATATTAAGCAGTGTTATTAAAAGCGCATTAAACCTCGAAAACCTCGTTCCCTAAGCGACCTTTTGTGCGCCCGCTCCGAGACGGAGCAGAACGCGCATAAGCGAAGTATAATGTGGGCTTCAGTATTCGTTTTTGCTGAAATATCGATAATTATATCCTGTATATAATATAATATCCTGCTTATATCATTGTCATTTGCCAGCATTGACAACTTTAAATCTGTTATTAATGTTTGCAGCTCAATATTTGACTGGAAGATTTTTTTTTTAATCAGTTATGGCTCGTTAGATCTAGTATTCTGCCCGCTTTGAATCAGACACAGAGATAAAGTAGTGCATAAGATTACATTTATTTGAATAAATTAATTATAGCATTTATTTGAATTAATTATTGAAGAGAGCGAGAGAGATGAAAGATATGTGTGCAAATTATCTGCGTCTGTTCAGCATCTTATTAAAATATAACATCTAACAGAAATTTGTTTTAAAAATCACCTTTCCGAAATGAACAAGTCACCCATTTCATTAAATGACTCAAACACTTATGATGCCATTTTCAATTTACTCAGCAACGACATCTTAATAGACCATTACAGGCTCACGCACTTTCCCCCTGTCTCTCACTTATACACATACAAACACACACACACACACACACACACACACACACACACACACACACACACACACACACACACACACACACACACACACACACACACACAAACAAAGGTCTCAGTTGGGCCATATGGCTTTCCGTGACTAAGTAGAAATGAAAGAAAGAAGCAAAGATAGCATAGATCAGGGAACAGAGGAGGAATGGAAGGAAACACAAGAAGAGGAGAAATAACAGGAGCAGAAACAGGGAATGTGAGAGAGAGAGGGAACAAGAGAGAGAGAAACAATCTCCCTTAAGTAGAGCAACCATCTTACTCTTTTTTTTATTTTTCTCAAGCCCTGAGGCAGTTTTCCCAATTACAAAACAAACTAAAACCCAACAGACAGTTGGAAGTTCACATCGGGTGTGTTTGTTTCAGCATGCCAGTGAATGCAGGTGAACGTCAAAAGTGAGGCATGTGTTGGTGGAGTTTGGCCAAATGTGTTTACCACTCAAACACCCTTAAAGTTTCAGGACTCAGGACATGTTTCAGCAGAGTTGGGGGGTTGCAATGGTGATATAGGGGTACTGGTCTTGCGTAACTGGTTAACACTGACAGAAATAGTCAGAAGTGAAAGAGTGTATGAGAGAGAAGACAGTGAATGAGAGTAGAAGAAAAGCTGCAAAAGAGGGAGGAACCCTGCTGAGCACACCGACTGAGAGAAGTGGGATGGAGGATTTACTCAGGGCTTCATTCCTTTCATTAGACTTACAAAAATGACAACACAAACATTTTGAGACTGTTTATGTGTATTTATTAAGATGAAGAATTCAAATGCAGTGGAAAGCCTGCGTCTCAGAATATATTAATATATAATAACATTAAAAAGAATGTGAATGTCCTGACGATTACTCAATCATTTAGCTATATCACATCTAATGTAATTTAAATGTGAATCATGACAGCTTGTAGTTTGGTTTGTAGGAAGAGATGTTGAGCTCATGGATGCTAGTGCATGTAGGCCATTACACTGCATCTGTCCCTCGGCTACAGCACAACAATGAAGCCTTTCATTCTCTCTGTAGCCCCATATCAACCCCCTCCCCATTAGAATCTCTCTCTCACACACACACACACACCATCTACTCCCTAACCGCTACCACCTCCTCTCCCTGTCCTCTCCTCTTGACCTCTTTATCACATTCTCTCACTGGTTTTGTAAGACGCTTCACATTCGAACACAAACACAGGAAGATTTGAGATACATACAATATCAAGGTATGGATAAATGCTACAACATAAATCATTTTACATAAACTTTGTTTGAAGTCCAGATGGTATTTTTCATTAAGTAATGAGTCGTTTTGTAAGGTGGAAATGTGTAAAACACCATCATTCACTTTTAAATCCAAAGTATACTTCGGCTGTCCGCATTCCGCGATGGTCTGCGCACCATCCGTGTAATGTAATTTTCATCATAAGGAGGATCTGCGTATGTCCGCCCTTATCTGGTAATCTGGTAACTGTCTTGCAGAGACATATACTTGGACTTGAGCACTTGAAAACAAAGTAAACTATGGGCCGAACGTGTTTTTCCGCACTCATGGCTAAAGGAGTATACTTTGAAAGGCGTAGAACACGGAATAAGATATGAACGTATACCTGGGCCTTTAAAAACAAAGATTTATTTATTGGCATTGATGGTACCATGAAGAACCTTTAACATCGAAGGAAGAACCTTTAATCTCACTGAAACCTCTCGATTCCACAAAAGATTCTTTATATTGGAAAAAGTTTTGCTAGAATATTAAAATGTTCTTTACACTAAGAAAGCATAGTTCTTATAAGAACAGTTCACTGAAAGATTCTTTGGGGAACCAAACATTTTTATTTTATGGCATAACTGCAAACCCCCCAACCAACCCAAAAAATAACCATTTATTTTTAAGTGTTAATATTAAATTAAGAAGTTATATTAGGGCGGATCACAACCTGGAACATTTCCATTTAACCAATGATAATATGAATAACTTATATTTGCTTATCCATGCATTCATTCACTGACCTATAAAATCACGTGACTGACAGTGGCAGATGTACGAATTAAGTTCATTTGAGCACTTAAATTAAACAACATAACTCAATGTGCTATTGAAATTATTGTTAAAATGATTTTTAGTTTAAATGACATTTTAGTTTTGATATGGAAATAGTTAATTACTACAGACCTGATTTCTGGATCAGTATATCACACTATTCATTTAAATCAAGATCACTGTTGATATTGTATCAGTTTCTACACAAATGTCAATTGCTGCATAAACATGCACTGTAGAAATTGGTAACCTGCCCATATAACATTAAAGAGCTGTTTTTTTATACTTAATTTTGTTGATATAAAGTAATGTATTTTAGGTTCATTCAGCAATATTAAATAATATATATGTATACTTGATCAGTTCATTTAATGTTATAATGTTTCGTTCCCATGATTTACTAATACGTCAGTGCGTTTTACTAATACATTCCCTTGTTTTAAGTAAATTGTGCACACAATATAATAATTTGTTACCTCATTTTACGAAACCATGGCCACGTTATAATCATTTGTTTTGTCTTTGTTAACTCAAAATGAGGGAACGAAATAGCACAACGTGGCCATGATTTACTCAATCGAGGGAGCAAATTATTATATTGTGTGCACGATTTAGTAAAACGAGGGAACAAATTATAATATTATACAAAACTGTCCACATAAGTTAGCTAAACCTAACAAAATTTCACCGTGGTTAGTAGGGCTGCACAATATATCGAAATTATCGAAATATCGCCAATGTACATATCGCAATATGCATATCACAAGGGTACGCATATCTGAATGATTTTAATAGGCTACTTTAACATTGTGAGAAGTGTACGTTTTAGGTTGGCGCATATAGCAGAGAATAGACTGGGTACACGACTGTTACTTATGTGACTTGCTTGATGTTAAAAAGAGTTATTAAACGCAATAACTTGTGAAAAACAACTCCTTGCAGTCTTGCGCTGTCTGACACACACCGAAACGTGCGCACAAGCCGTTCTTTTTTTTCGTGTCTTGTTACACACTCAAAGTGTCAAATACACACACAGTTATGTCAAAATGGCTGTCTTGATGAGTATTCATGTAAACACAGTCGGCTTTAAGTGAACAATATCAGTTGGGGAAAGAAATAGATTTTACACACTTAAAGAAATATCGTATCGAATATCGCATTATTTATCACATTTTTCTTCAATATCGCACAGCCCTAGTGGTTAGCCACATCCAGCTGACATCCTCAATTAGAAAAATTATTCATAAATTGATTTATTCCATAAATCTTCATTACAAATATGAAAAAAGTTGACTTTGAGGATCAGGAAATCGGGTTTGTTTGTAGTCATTATAATTAATTTAATGCCAATATACACTCACCTAAAGGATTATTAGGAACACCTGTTCAATTTCTCATTAATGCAATTATCTAATCAACCAATCACATGGCAGTTGCTTCAATGCATTTAGGGGTGTGGTCCTGGTCAAGACAATCTCCTGAACTCCAAACTGCATGTCGGAATGGGAAAGAAAGGTGATTTAAGCAATTTTGAGCGTGGCATGGTTGTTGGTGCCAGACGGGCCGGTCTGAGTATTTCACAATCTGCTCAGTTACTGGGATTTTCACGCACAACCATTTCTAGGGTTTACAAAGAATGGTGTGAAAAGGGAAAAACATCCAGTATGCGGCAGTCCTGTGGGCGAAAATGCCTTGTTGATGCTAGAGGTCAGAGGAGAATGGGCCGACAAGCTGATAGAAGAGCAACTTTAACTGAAATAACCACTCGTTACAACCGAGGTATGCAGCAAAGCATTTGTGAAGCCACAACACTCACAACCTTGAGGCGGATGGGCTACAACAGCAGAAGACCTCACCGGGTACCACTCATCTCCACTAGAAATAGGAAAAAGAGGCTACCATTTGCACGAGCTCACCAAAATTGGACAGTTGAAGACTGGAAAAATGTTGCCTGGTCTGATGAGTCTCAATTTCTGTTGAGACATTCAGATGGTAGAGTCAGAATTTGGCGTAAACAGAATGAGAACATGGATCCATCATGCCTTGTTACCACTGTGCAGGCTGGTGGTGGTGGTGTAATGGTGTGGGGGATGTTTTCTTGACACACTTTAAGCCCCTTAGTGCCAATTGGGCATCGTTTAAATGACACGGCCAACCTGAACATTGTTTCTGACCATGGCCATCCCTTTATGACCCTCATGTACCCATCAATAAGTACAAATATACCACTTTGCTTGCTAAGCGAATAGTTCTGAAAGTCAAAATTACAGGAAACACTGTGTCATTGAGAGCCTCAGTAGTGTAGGGGTAAGACGTATGGCATCTAGTTTTGACACAAGTCGACCCGCGGTTCGAATCCGCCTTTCGCCACGTTCAATCTTCTCCCTTTTCCCATCACATATCAGATCGTAAAGGCATTTATTTTCAATAAAAATTACGAAAATATTAGAAAAGTGGAAATAAAGCGTCTAACGTGTTTAATAATAAATGTTTATCAATTAGTGGTAGGTAAACAGACGTGCTGAATGTTAGAGACGATAAAAGTGAGGGGGTCCAATATCATTGATCGTAAAAAGTGGGTGGGTCTTGTCCCACCCACATACAATGGTTCCGACGCCCATGACTTGCAATAGTCAGTAACATGGTTATGTGTTGTATCCTTCATTGGAAACGAACCACTTACCAGTTATTTTTAGTTCTGATAACTTAAGACCTAAGGAGCTGTCAATCACATACTGCTATTCCTAAGAGACATTCTGCAAGCTGGCCTTTCACCCAATCATCACAGAGGGACAGACAGAAAAAGAATGCTGTCAAGTTATGTTTCTGCTGAATGATCTTCGAGAGGGTCACGGAGGATCCACACAATCTTCAACGTCAGCATTATAATCACACACACATACAGAAGATTTGGATGTTATGACTCTTTTTACAGTTCAACAATAGAAAAATGTGAATATGGTCCATGTGAATATATTGTATATCCACATGTCTATGAGTGGGCAGGACTGCTTTTTTTTAATAAGTGAAACTAATATAGCAGAATGAGTCCCAAACAAGTCAAGCATATTAGAATGAAATCAGCATATTAGAATGATTTCTAAAGGATTGTACAAGCCAACAGAAGGTCTTCTGTGGCACAAGTCACACAACATTTTAATGATGTTATGGGAGGAATGTGTCACACAACACATTGCTGTGTATGGGGCTGTGTAGCTGCAGACCAGAGTGCCTATTATGACCCCTGTCATGCGCCGAAAGCGCATACAATGGGCACGCGAGATTCGGAACTGGACCTTGGAGCAGTGGAAGAAGGTTGCCTGGTCCGATAAGTCCCGTTTTCTTTTACATCCAGGGTTTTTCCTGGGTCAAAATTGGTCTTCAGTGGTGACTGACAAACACAGCCCTCCACACACAAAGTATAAAGTACTCTTCCCATGTAGAAAGTGGGAAGTCCAGATTTCCCTATTGAAAATAAATACAAAATAAATACAAAGAAACAGTTTGTAATATTAATGTATTCTATTTTTTATTAAATAAAAATAATCACTGTCAGGATAGATCATAAAACAAAATGCTTAGAACTATTTATTTTTTTAACTGTAAATTTATATGTCAAAATCACTGATTTGAAAAGTTAGTAACAAAATTAACAACAAAGTAACACATTACACAGAAAAAGTGGCAGGTCTATAATTTTGTATTTACACTCCAAGACTTAACTCTTTCCCTGCCAGTGTTTTTTTTTTTTTTTAATTGCCAGCCAGGGTTTTTGATCATTTTCACAAAAATGTTATGGCCCTATTTTGTTGGATGAAAATCTGCGCATGCAATATATCAAAAGAAAGAGTAGACCCTCTGCTTTAAAAAAAAAAAAAAAAAAAAAAATACATTTTATTCTAGCTTCATGCATTCCTTTTTTTATCAACACTTAAATATGGGTAAGTTTAATAAAAAAAGCAACATTTTGAACAAAAAGCTGAGAAAATGTTTTCATCAAAGACTACATGCAGATCAGATTCAGAGCGATGATCAAACACAGATGGAGTAGATTGAGTCCATCAACACCCCTAATGCTTGCACAGTCCTAGAGCTTATCCTGGGTCGACATTTCATTCAGTAACATTAGGCAGTTTTGATTTATATGATGTTTAATGTTGATAATCACGTCATTTTACATATGCATCTGCTTACACGATCGCTTGTTTTTTGTGACTTCTTCGCCTGTGTTTTGATCAGGAGATTCTGTACTCATTCAGAAGATGCGTAATAGCGCCCCCTAGCGTCTAACAGTGAAAACACGGAAACACAGAAAATTCTGTTTGGCAGGGAAGCGTTTTCTCACAAATAACGGAAAGAGTTAATGCACAGATCATTTAACATACAGTATCAGATTGTGTTTTTTTTGTGTCTATTGCTATGATTACCACATTTAAATAGAGTAGTCAATCCAGAAACTTTGCAATGTGTAGTTAGCAGCATGAAACATGTATATTATATGCTGAAAGGGAGCAAAGATCACTGCCATTATAATCACTGAAGCTGCACTCTTGTGAAAACATCTGTTATAACCAAGCGGCAACCTCCCGCAGTTTCTCTTGAAGCCAATACGGAAGTGACATATACTGCAATTCATCGACTGGGCGCTAGGGACAGGCTCCAGAAGGGAGCAGAATCTCATTGAGCCCCATGTTAAAATGCCCAACTTTGCAGCAGATTAAAACATGTTTACAGCCTGGTACAAATTGTGGTTTTGGTCTATACGGCAAATTTTGCCCTTCATGACAACTGTGAGGGGGGTGAATTTTTTTATAACTCATTCGTTTACATTATATAAAGCATTCAAATTCTGCATAATTAAGGGCGTGGCCACTTCGAGTGACCTGATCTTCGAGGTAGATAGCCATTTATCTGCTGTCTGTTAGTCATCGTGTCACTTCAGCTCCGCCCACGTCCCGCCTCTTTGCCCATTTTCTGTTATCCAGGAGTGACACGCGATGACGCGCTGCCAAGATGGCAACGACCATCTCGTCCATACTTTGCGCTTCAAAACTGCTCATCAGAATCCTATGGGTGACGCCACGGACACTACGTCCATATTTTTTTACAGTCTATGGTATAACCAATGAAAATGTTTACGCTTTGCAACAAATCTCTCTTGACAATGTGTTTATGCTTTGTTGGTTAGAATGAAAAGATTTGCTAGTGTGCAGAACACCCGAACAAAAACTCTGCCGTTTTGAGCAGTGTTGAGCAGATTCTGAATTAAACACATAACTTAAACACCTCTGATTGGCCATTGCGTTCAGATATGTCTGTGATTGGCTACAAAGCTTAATGCTGCAAAAACATGTTGTAAATAGAAACCTTTTATGCTTATCACAGAGCGCAAACACTCACAGGAGCATTTTGAAGCAGCTGTCTATCAGCAGGTACCGTCACATTAAATAAACAAACAAAAACTCAAATCAACCTTGAGCTGTAACAACTGTTCATTCAGACATGCTTATTTGAAGCCCCATCATGGAAAACTCAATTGCATGAACTAAGCTATTTTTAAATATTGCTTTGTGGTTTCATGCACACATACTCACACACATTTACAGCAGGTGCGCAAGGAAAGCTGCTAATCAGGGCTTGATTTAAAGGGCTTGATTTGTCGCTCAAAACCTCATCCAACGATATTTATGAAAGCTCATTTACTCGCTAATAAGGGGGAAAATGTTATAGAGAGAAAAGAGAAAGAAATAGGCTGTATAAGAAGGTCAGAACAAATTATTTACTGTTGTTTTCAGAATTTAACACAACAAAGGCATGAATTCTAGACTCCTCTCTGAGGTAACCCACTAACCTAGAAATTGTCAGCAGTGAAACACATTAAACAAACTGACACTGACATTCCTAAAAAGTCCAACTCTATCACTGGGTCCTGTCTATAGAAGTATAATCCATGAAGCCTGATGCATGAAGCTAGAAGCATGAGTTTCAGAGAGGTTTAGTGTTGATAAAACCATACAAATCCAACCTGGTTATGATCAGGTTCAGCGGGCTCACAACGCTCAGTATAAACATTCTCTGAGTTCAGTCCAGTGTTTGTGATTAACTCTAACCATAATCAATATATAGAGAAGAGAAGAGAAGAGAAGAGAAGAGAAGAGAAGAGAAGAGAAGAGAAGAGAAGAGAAGAGAAGAGAAGAGAAGAGAAGAGAAGAGAAGAGAAGAGAAGAGAAGAGAAGAGAAGAGAAGAGACTAATACAGATAGCAAGGTTTATGAAAATCCTGGAGCTGAAGCACTTTGATCTCCTGGCAGGCCTGTCACAAACTCTAAACGTAAAAAGTCATGCACACACACAAATTCCTGCTCCATGTGATCAAGCAACAAATCCAACTTAATTTGTCTTTGAAATGGCCTTCTGTCTGGACTACCAAGGTTCTGTGTGAGTACAAGGCAAGTACATATAGAAAAACTGACCAATCAACCAAAATAAAGGCAGTCATCTCCAATTTCCATTAGCTGTAGACCCCGCAGAGATCACTCATGGGAAATAACAAGGCTTTCTGTGCCCCAGTCTCTCTGAGTCTGTGTGTGTGATCTCTCTTTTATCAATGTGCAGGGAATGAAATATGAAACCTCAGGTGCAAAAATATTATCAAGATACACCCTACACTAAGCACAGCATGCAAAGTCTGTGATAAATATAGAGGAACATGTTTTTTTTCCCTTAGCTAATGAGTCTTACACTGCAAAAGACGTGTCTGAGAAAACAGCTGCTGTGGGCCAATCAGCAGTGATTACTCAGCACTAAGAGTCTATGTCTGTGAAGTGTCTACAAGACTTACCCTGATTCGTCTCATAGCAGCGACAATCTCCATGCGACTGTTGGGTCTTGGGACATCCAGGCTGCCAACATACTGAAAAAAAACCATGCTTGAATGTTAGATGAAGAGTGTTGTGTTTAAACTCTGGTATCAAATGCAACAGAGGAATCACCTGGTCTAAACTTAGTGAGGCAGCTTCATTTGCACAAACACATATAAACACACTTTCTAGGTTAATGAGTGCCAAGTTACTTTTGCATCGGGTCTCATATCTCAAACTCTATTTATGCTTAAATGCATCTTGGTTCTTGGTTCAAGACAAACTCAAAATATGCCTGTGCAAATTTATATTGCCTCAAGTTTGATTTGCATATGCAATATTATATTTTAAAAAAAAGGGACTCAGGGTCAGAAACGAATGAGGACAAGGGCAAAAATGCCACCAAAAGTGACAAAAGTTATATTGAAACTCTAAATATTGGGGCAATAAAAAATATTTGAAATTAATTCCTCTACTTTTATTTGTAAATCATCTGTTTTATTCTCCTTACACTCCACTTCTTCAACCAAAAACTTACAAAGACCATTACGGCAACCACCCAAGAAATCCCCCCAAAACAAAATTTTGCACAAGTACCACTTGTAATTTATACGTAAAATGTAGTTATACATATAATTTACTGACTAAATTAAGTATTCAAAAGGATGAAGCACCAACTATTTTGTATGTTTAGAAGGAAACATGTTAGAAGGTTAGAAGACATGTCCTGGAAAGCTTCAAAAAAAGGTACTTCAGGGTACAAAAAATGGATTATCCTGTATCTATAGCAACCACTGACCCAACATTATATATTTCTAAATGTGAAGTGCAGATCAGTGCCAGCCGCATATATCACGCTTAACCAAGTATAGGCACAGTGTTTACAAACAACATCGTGTTCATTCATGGCTGTAATGTATGGTGGCCGAGAGAGCTCAACGTGCTGCAACTGAAGAAAACACATGCAAATAACCGACACGATTAGCTAACTCCTCGTTTAAAAAAAACAACCTAACACGAAATAGCCTACATCTCTTCTATTTTTTCTCTCTTACTAGCTTAGTATGGGCCACAAGAGAAATATTAAGAAAATAAATTAAAGCTGTATACCGTTATCAGAGTTTTTAGTTTCACTAACTGCAGTGAATAATTGGGCTGGGATTTCAGTTCTTCACCAGCATAACTAGCGCAAAGTTACACATTGCTTGTGTGATATCCATTGACTTGCCTTCATGGTTTAAAACGCAAACATTTCCTATTGTGACGTTACATTTGTCTTTATCAACAATTGCTCGCAAAATGATGAACAACAATTCACAGCGCACGTCATATCCCGACGTGCAAATCGTTAATTATTAAATAAATTATTATTTATTAATAATATAATACATTTTCATGTAAGCCATTGTTAATAAAATGGCCGGGACCGCTTATTGTTCAGTGTTTACTCTTCAGTGGTGTGGTCGATAACCTGAAAGGTGCGTTTTTCCGTTTATTTTAACATCCTGATCTTATGTGTACTGTTGTGTTGTGAGCACTTGCAGTGTGTTTCTGTAATTGGTTGGGTTGTGAACTTTTGCACCACGTTTCTGTATTTGGGTGCATTGTGAATGTTTGCAGGGTGTTTCTGTATTTGGTTGTGTAGTGAACTTTTGCAGCACGTGTTGTCAAACTAATGAAGATGTTTTCTTTATTTGCTGGTGTTTCTTCTATTTGCATGTGCTTTCTTCAGTTGCAGCATGTTGAGCTCTCTCAGCCACCGTAGTAATGACCTGTTCTTATCCAGGTAACCCGCAACCGTGTTTTTCCAACATTATACACATGAAAGTGCACCGGAACGGCAGTCAAACTCGTAACTTCCCACCCGTGAACTTGTACTAGCTCGATGTACTTCCAGTTACGAGCTCTGACGTCACATAGCCCGAGTAACAACAATGGCAGCCCCTACAGGTGTGGTGTTATAGTTACATACAAATAACGAAAAAGGTTAAAGGTATAACAGCTTCTTTTGCCTTATGCGTGTTTTTTCTCCTCCGTTTCCCTCAAATAAGCAAGGAGTAAGCACTTTTGGTTATAGAAATGATTGTAAATGAGCATAAGCCTCATACGCCATGCTTTGTTTACATCTAGCTACCGCAATTTCTTGTGCTCTGGCAGTTTGGCGTGGAACACTACAAAGTCGTGGTTTGAAGTCGTAACTTACGTGCTCAAAAACCTGCCAGGAACATAGCATTAAGCTCTATGAAGATGTTGACCTTAAATACTTATCTCCAGCTTGCTTCCAAAGTCTAAATCCAGCTGAGAGGGACAACAATACTGACAACAGTTTTGGCAAAAATAGCAACTTATACAGCTGATTTAAGCTCTGAAAGACAAGACCGCAAGACTGCAGTCAGAATGTGTGATTGCAAATGTGAGTGGTTCTAGGTCTTGGCTTTCCATCCAATAAAATTCCTGGAAGATTATTCTGCATGACAAATTGGAGCTAAAATTACTCAGCAATAGGCTTCTGAGTAGCTCAGTATACAAAGGCTTTAGGTTTCCTGGGACATTTAGATTTCATGCATTTAATGAATTACAGCATAGGATTCAAAAATCTAGCAGATGTTTGTTGCTTTTAGTGGTGGACAAAAAGCACTTTCCTAAAACCTCAGCCATTGATTGGAAATATATGTTCAATGTCTCACTATAGGCAGCTCAATGTGTTTTGAGACACAGCCAAGAAGGGGTTTGTTAAATGAAATGTTAATTATCCAATGTCAAAGTCAAATCTAACCACAGCTTCTGAAGAAACCAAATACCCTCCAGAGTTTTAAAGACATCTCGGCTCAGTTAAAGTACCAGTGTAACCAGCCATGCAGCCATTAATGGGAAAGTTGAGCCAGACACCAAAAATAGTGTCTGTGAAAAAACTAGTCAGTGTAAAATAAAAAAATAAAAAAATACATAAAAAGGCACATAAGTAAGTTCAGCATGGCACAACCAACATGCAGAGAGCATTTGTTGTCATAACAAGAAAACCATTAAATAGTGTGATTTTGTTTTTTAAATCACAGACAAGGTTTAAGTTATAGTCTTAGACTAAAATGCATGTTTGGGCTGTTTTAACTTAAAGCAACTTGTACTGACATTATTAAAATATGTCAGTGCCATTGTTTTGTCTCAAGATTTTTCTAAGGCACATTTATAAAAGCTACTTAAATGCCCCGATTGAACTAAAGTCTAATCCTGGCTTAATCTAAGCCCTGTCTGTGAAACCAGGTCTATTTTAAATAGGCTATTTTACCTTTTTTATAAAAAATGCTTGTAAATGGGTAAAAGCGTTAAAAAAAACTTTCTTGATATCCATGACTTCATTAAAAAATATTTGTAATACAAATATTATAACCGTATTAGGCTATAATCTTAGGTTACATTTATATATATATATATATATATATATATATATATATATATATATATATATATATATATATATATATATATATATATATATATATATAACGGTGAATATAAAAATGATTAAAAAAAATTATGAACTTCAATTTGGCACGTGTGTTTTAAACTCGATTTATAAAATATTTCTCCTTTATTTCTCTCGGGCATACTTATTTATTCCAAACGTTTGTTCAGTGGTATTTTGATGTGTTTTCGTGCAGACTATGTGGTGTCATCGATGCAACCAAAACCATGATTCTGACTGACTGATGTGTAAATTACCCCTGCTACAGCCAGTATCCCATTTGACGTAGATACTCCAAATGAAAAAGTATCGGTAAATAGTATAACTAGCAATAATGACAATAGCCGCGTTGCAGTAGAGATAGTCTGGTTCACCTTGGCTTGAAAGTGTATTCCATGTTGATACGCTTCCTCGTTGTGAAGCTGGACTCGCGAATCCGCCACATCGTCCACCAGGTTGTACCTGTTTCTCCCGTGCATATTTTCATTTGGACCCGTCCGGATGCTCGGAGAGAAATTTCTTCTGCCAGTCCCCAAGCTTCAAAACTACAGCCAACTAAAAGAAGATAACTCTAGTTTAACCAGTAAAAACAAGTCGCGGATACAAGAGCGATTCAACTCGAGGGAGCCCATTATAGTAGCAGCCCGGGAAAAGCTCAATGAAATCGCAAGCTCTTCAGCACAAAAGAAATGGGTTGGGCGCCTCTTTCCCCCTCTCAGCTCTCTGACATCAGCTGTGTTTATACAAGTCTGGCTTCGGCTCAAGTTGTTGAAGTGCCTCAGCGAGGTGAAGTTTATTAAAAGATGTGCTATGGGTGAATTCTGCACGCCTCGTGTCCTAATGGCATGCTTTATTTGCGTTGTTCTCTTCTACCTCTGATGCAATCCTCATGGAGCAAAGTTCCGTCTGCTGAATAACATTAAAGTCTTTCAAACAAACACCACATTTAGCATAATAAAAGCAGTAGGCCTACTTCCTTATAGTTCATCATATATTAATTTGAACAGAACACAACCAGTTCTCATATTTAAAATATCACAGGTTAAAAGGAAGAAGAAGAAAAAGATTAGTCCTAGAGGTGCACTGCCTAGCTAGAATTTGTTAATATAGCTTTTAATATGCAAGTAGATTCTGCAGCTTTGAAAATAGAAAATGGTTTGCATTTAAAGAAAATCCAACTGGTCAGAATGGTTTGCATTTGCAAATCGGTGCTATTTAGCTGGCCTTATTGCTCCACTGAGAAGAAAACTGAATTTACAGAGATGTAAAGAGGCAATGTGGACTAAATATTATTTTAAAAATACAAAGATAGGCCTACATACTGTATCTTCACAAATCATCAGCGCGTTCCGTAAGGCTATGAAGAGTTGTAGACAGACAGTCACAGAGCGCTGCAAACAAACAGCAGCAACTTTTTACAGTTTTTCCTGAACCAAAACAGCTAGCTTATGCTGCTTCAGCAAATATGCCGTAATTACCATAATTATGAAATGGCAACAGATGATGTTCGTACTTGGAGCTCGGAATTAAACATTTCTATGGAAGGATATCGCGGACAATTTTCAAAAGGAATTGCAAATTGTATTTGCAATTGAGTTTTCAATTTGTGGACGCATAAAATGTGACATAATCCAAACGCAATTGCAAATCACACATTGCCATTTGCATTTTCGTTTACGTGAACGCACAACGTCTGCCAAATTTCAAATGGAAAAGCAAAGTATGTTTGCAATTGCATTTCCAATGTCTTACAAGTTATGACCCTGCCATTTTAGAATAGCAATAGAAAATCACCTATTTGCCATTTCATTTCCTCCGTGTCCTGCCACAACCTGCACAAAATTCAAATAGAATCGCAATCCCCTTTGCACTTGCATTTCCGATGTCTATCACAGTCAACTGTCAATCAGGCTTGAGGGCGGGGTTTATTGGTGTGGTCTGAAAATAGGCCACGCCCTCAAGTGGTGGAAAACAAAGCATTTTTTCATCATTATTCATTCCTATGAAGAAAACAGGGAGAAATATCCAATAAATGTGTGTATTTTGCAACAACAACAAAAAAGTCATACTGTGTAGTTTGTCCTGGAACTAAATATATTTTAGTTATATAAAATATAACTATTTATCACCTGCTAACCAAACAAAAAGAAGCCAAAAAAGATCTGGTTGCAAGATTAGGGATGCTTATATTGACCGTTTAACCGTTTACCAAAAGTAATTTTGACAGGTTAATATACAGTTAAACGGTTTAAAATGTATTTTATTATTATTATTATTATTATTATTATTATTATTATTATTATTATTATTTATTTTTTAGTTTGCTGCATGATAAAAGCTAAATTTGCTAAAGTTCAGATCAATATATAATATATAGGCCTAATCTTTAAAATAGGCCTATCCTTTTATTGAAACTGGTGCAAAGAGACATTTCACCCGCTGGCACTTTCCCTTTTGCCGCAGAGACCCTTGTGATAAATAAATGTGTTGTATTTATGGTAATCCGCGCAGATTTGATAAAAATAAATAATAAAAGAGCGATAAGTCGCGAAAGACAACTGAATTACTGACAGTTACTCCGAGCGCAATGCGGAACGCGCTAAACGGCCAAATAAACACAGAAATATATCAAAATGCCAAGTCCAGTATTCACACAGTAGATGTAAGAACTGTGTGCGTTCACACACACAAATTTATAACTCGACCTCACAGTGAAAGCCATGCACAATTAATTCCATATTGCATATTCCACATTTATTGTTTGCTGCTTATGTGCTGGTTTTTAGTCATACTATACTGTTGAAATTTTATTGAAAAAAAAAAAAAAAAATTTTTATATATATATATATATATATATATATATATATATATATATATATATATATATATATATATATATATATATATATATATATATTTTTATAATAATTTTATATATATATTATATATATTTTTTTTACTGTGGCTCTTTTGGAAAAATGCTTTAACCAAAAATGAAAAATGGCTCTTTGGTCCAAAAAGGTTCCCGACCCCTGGCTTAAATGAACAACTAGTTAAGTAGAAAAAAACTTTATTCGGGGACAGCCTTTGCCTATGTCTCATATCACTTCACATATTTTCGAGCCAGCATGCACAAAGGGCATTCTGGGTTGAGCGAGCGGCGCTGAGCGGAATGAGCGAGCAAATAGACTGCTATTTTTTTTGACGAAAAAAATTAGTCTGACGCCGGAGATTAAGATTAAAACGGATTCAGTATGTTTTCGTTTTGTCATCTTAATGTATTAATTATTTAGGCTAAGGGAGAAATATTTAGTGTTTATTTATTTTATGCTTTTTATATAGGCTATATTATATAAAATAAAAATATAGGCTACAGAATATACAGAAAATCAGATCATCCTCCTACGAATCGAACATGATCTGCGATTGAATGTCACTAATGTCATTTTATTTTATTTTTTGATCGCTTGGATCTTGAGCACAGAATCATATGGACAACACACCACTCATATGTCAAGTTTCTATAGATTCTCTGATTTTAACTCATGATCATTTTATTTATTTATAATTTTAATTACTGTGTCCGGGACCGCTGGAATATGATGATATCTGTCTGATAGATAGCCTACCTAGTGCAGTCATGTCAGTTTTCTTATTTGCTGTTTTTTCTGGTTGCCAGGTGAACATACTATCAGTTCTGCATTTTGACTTTGTTTGAACTAAAGAGTTTGAACTTTGATTTTTATTACAAAAATATCCAAATTCCCCGTTTTCCACCACTTGAGGGCGTGGTCTATTTTCAGACCACACCAATAAACCCCGCCCTCAAGCCTGATTGACAGTTGACTGTGATAGACATCGGAAATGCAAGTGCAAAGGGGATTGCGATTCTATTTGAATTTTGTGCAGGTTGTGGCAGGACACTGAGGAAATGAAATAGCAAATAGGTGATTTTCTATTGCTATTCCAAAATGGCAGGGTCATAACTTGTAAGACATTGGAAATGCAATTGCAAACAGACTTTGCTTTTCCATTTGAAATTTGGCAGACGTTGTGCGTTCGCGTAAACGGAAATGCAAACGGTAATGCGCGATTTGCAATTGCGTTTGGATTATGTCACATTTTATGCGTCCACAAATTGAAAACGCAATTGCAAATACAATTTGCAATTCCTTTTGAAAATTGTCCGCGATATCCTTCCATAGATTTCTATGTCAAAACTATAAATGGCAAAATTCACCAGCAGCAGTCAGGTGGTTCAAGTCAGAGCTCTTGCCAACCCTAAAGAGCTAGTGAGAGTTTTACTGGAGAGGTTATACACAGGGTGTGAATTGGGGGTAGGGGAGGGGGGTTGGGGTGTTCTGACGCCCCTAAAGAACAACCATGGGGGGGGGGGGTGGGGGGGTGGGGGGGGGGGGGGTTGGGCTGGTAGCTGAATATATGAAACAAACTGTTAGCTAAAATAACCATGGTATCATGCACACCATGGTATGTGATAAAATGTCCGGTAGGCCTATAAATAAATATATGTGACCTGTGCTGGCAAAATGAGTTTATTATTAAAAAAAAACCTTAAAAATGATGATTTGTCTGAATCGGATGAAAAATTACTCAGCTATACCGGTTTGAAGTCGATAGAGTCAGCAAAGTCAGTTTTCAGAAAAATCGAGTTAAAGTTTTCTAAAGGTTCTAAAACAAAATCAAGTCAAAACAAAATATCTATAGAAAAATATATATATTCAACTTTTTCTTCACGATACCACAATTGTTTGATTAACAGTCTATATATTAAGACCTACTGTACCGCACAGATCTAATGTAATGTCACACATCAGATGTTTTTGACCAAGCGTTCATTTAAGACATAACAGATAATGTTTGCGTGAACAGTCACAGATGTTTTGAAATACTGTAATTCTGTGTATATTGGGATCTCACGCTGTCTGTGAGTAAGATCGTTTTTCATGGAAAACACACAAATAAAGACACTTTTAGATGTTTAATCTAATCAAATTTTTGTGAATACCTCAATATCGACCAAAATTTTGTCACTTGTTTTGCCTGTACCTCGAAATTATTCTGTGCGCATTCCGACTCCTTTTGCCAGCACGGGTCACATATTATGAATAATGCAATGAAATTTCAATCACCAGTGAACAGGCCAGAGAAAGAGAACACACAGGGCAGTTTTGTCACGATTCACTATCTCGCTCTCGTACGTTTTACGTGTGTGCGTGTTTGTGTGAGTGTGTGATTGGGTGTGCTGACGGGTTTCACCTGCAGCTGTAATCAGCGCTCCAGCTGCAACTGATCAGCACACCTTATTTATTGTCTCTCTGTTTGTCATGTCATTTGTCAGAGCGTTGTTGGATGTATCCCGTCGTGTTCCTGCCTGCCCTCCTGTTCGTTTCCCCGCTGTTCTCTGTGCTCCATGGTCTTCGTGTTTCACCAGTTCCTGTCACCGCTCACCACCATCATCACCACCCGTCACGGAAGGTCTGGGCTGTCCTCAGAGTCCCTGTGCTGCCAAGCGTCGGATCCCTGGACGATCATCGCTGTGTCAAAACTTTCCTTGAGTGATCCTAATAAATACTTTTACTTGCAATTGAATCCGACTCTGTCCTACGTATCCTTACGTCACAGAACGCTCTGACCAACGATGGATTCAGCAAGTTCGTCAGACCTGAATGAGTTTTTGACACACTCCAGGATGGATCAGCAGGAAGAAAATCTGGCCGTCACGGGACGTGCGGTTCAGACCTTGGTGGCACAGGTGTCCGAGCTGACCCAAAGGATTCAACAACTCGTCAGTCCTGCTGTGCCCAGCCCACCGCCGCTTCCTCCCACACCAGCAGCGCCGACCCATCATCCTGAGCCACGCCTACCCAGTCCAGAGTTGTACACTGGTGAGCCAAATTACTGTAGACCTTTTTTGACTAAATGTTCTATGTTTTTTGCGCTCCAACCACAGACTTTCCGCACTGAGGAAGCGAAGGTGGCGTTTGTTCTGACTCTGCTTTCTGGACGGGCGGCGTTATGGGGAATGGCGGTGTGGGAGAATCACCAGCCCTGCTGTTCCTCGTTCTAGGCACTCTCAGAAGAGATGAGGCGGGTGTTTGACCGAGCGGTAGCGGGAAGAGGCGGTGCGTCAACTGGCCGACCTTCGTCAAGACGACCGCTCGGTTTCCGATTATTCCATCGAGTTCCGCACCCTCGCCGCTGAGTGCCACTGGAACGAGGAGGCACAGCGGGACATGTTCCAGCATGGGCTGGCTGACCGCATCCAAAGAGAAATCTACACACTGGACCTTCCAGAGAGACTCGATGGACTTATCGAGCTGGCCTTGAGGGTGGACAGTCGCCTCAGTCGACTGGAGCAATCGTCCAGGAGAATGTTTCAGCCCGCGAATGTCGAATGCCCTCAGGCCACCAGATGGGGTGCGGTCAGCCCCATTTCCGATCCGGAGCCCATGCAGGTGGGTCGTGCTCGGCTTTCCCGGGAGGAGAGAGAGAGACGGAGATCCCGTGGTCTTTGCCTCTACTGCGGCGGAGCGGGCCATTACCTGGACAGATGCCCGGTAAAAGACCAAGCCCGGCGGTAAACCAGAGGCTACTGTCGGACGGGATCTCCGTGGAGAAGACCTCATCCTCTACTCTCCTTCCGGTAAGACTGCTGTGGGCAGCTCAGTTACACGTCTGCCAGGCACTATTGGATTCAGGGGCGGAAGGTAATTTCATGGACTTTTCATTGGCACGCACTCTGGGTATACCCATCACTGCACTACAGGACACTATCAAGGTCAGCGCACTCAATGGACAAGAACTTCCCGATATCACATTCACCACTGAACCGTTGACACTCATCACATCGGGCAACCACAAGGAACTTATCTTTTTTTTGCTCTTGGACTCACCCCTGGCCCCCGTTGTCCTCGGTCATCCTTGGCTGGTCCAGCACAGTCCTAGGATTGACTGGGGACAAAATTCTGTTTCAGCCTGGAGCAATAAGTGTTATGAGTCTTGTCTTGTGTCTGCCTGTTCGTCTGTGTCTCGTCCTGTTTTTCAGAGTGAGGTGGTGAATTTGTCTAACGTGCCCCCCGAGTACCGGGACCTGAAGGAGGTGTTCAGTAAGTCCCGCGCTGCTTCTCTTCCTCCGCATCGTCCCTATGACTGTGCTATAGATTTACTCCCAGGTAAGTCTCCGCCTAAGGGCAAGCTTTACTCTCTTTCTGTTCTGGAGAGGGAGGCCATGGAGAAATATATTTCTGATTCTCTAGCCTCCGGATTCATCCGTCCTTCCTCTTCTCCAGTGGGGGCGGGGTTCTTTTTTGTGGGAAAGAAGGATGGTTCTCTGCGACCTTGCATTGATTACAGAGGGCTGAATAACATCACGGTAAAGAATACTTATCCTTTGCCGCTGATGTCTTCAGCTTTTGAGAGGTTGCAGGGAGCATCTGTTTTCACAAAACTGGATTTATGTAACGCTTATCATTTGGTTCGCAAGGAAGGGAAGGGGGATGAATGGAAAACCACTTTTAACACCCCCAGGGGGCACTTTGAATACTTGGTGATGCCGTTCGGGCTATCCAACTCCCCAGCAGTTTTTCAAGCACTCATCAATGATGTGTTGAGAGACATGGTCGATCAATTCATATATGTTTACCTGGATGACATATTGATTTTTTCTTCATCTCTCCAGGAACACGTTCAACACGTCAGACGAGTGCTTCAGAGGTTGCTAGAGAATGGGCTTTTTGTCAAGGCGGAGAAATGCGCTTTTCATGCACAGTCTGTTCCTTTCCTAGGGTACATCGTCTCGTCTGAGGGAATGCGTATGGACCCTGACAAGGTTAAGGCTGTGGTAGAGTGGCCAAGTCCAGATTCCCGTAAGGCCCTGCTGAGGTTTCTGGGGTTTGCCGATTTATATCGGCATTTCATTCGCAACTCCAGCCAACTAGCCGCACCTCTGACTGCCTTGGCCTCCCCAAGAACTACGTTCAGGTGGTCCGATACAGCGGAGGCTGTATTCGCCAAACTGAAAAGCCGCTTTGTTTCGGCTCCTATTCTTGTCACCCCTGATCCCTCACGTCAATTCGTGGTGGAGGTCCATGCATCAGAGGTGGGGGTAGGTGCAGTTCTATCTCAACGCTCTCTCTCAGACGACAAGATGCACCCTTGCGCGTTTTTGTCCCACCGTTTATCTCCTGCTGAATGTAATTATGACATTGGTAATAGGGAGTTGCTGGCCGTTAAGTTAGCATTGGAGGAGTGGCGTCATTGGTTAGAAGGGTCAGGGGTACCTTTTATCGTTTGGACCGATCATAAGAACTTGGAGTATATTAGAACTGCTAAAAGACTCAATTCCAGGCAGGCTCGGTGGGCACTTTTTTTCGGACGTTTTGACTTTTTACTCTTGTACCGCCCCAGGTCTAAGAACATCAAACCCGATTCTTTATCTCGCATTTTTGATCCATCCGAACGCCCGATTACTCCCGAGTGTATTTTGCCTGAGAGACTAGTGGTCTCCACACTCAGATGGGAGGTCGAATCGAAGGTCAGATCGGCCTTAGAAGGGGTAATGCCTCCGCCCGGTGGCCCACCGAGTCGATTATTTGTGCCGGAGGAGTTACGGTCCGAAGTTATTTGGTGGGGTCACTGCTCCAACATTGCTTGTCATCCAGAAGTAAACCGGACTAGCGGTTTAATAAAGCAACGATTCTGGTGGCCATTAATGGCTCGTGACATCCGCAGTTTTGTCTTGGCATGTTCGGTTTGTGCGATTGGTAAGACGTCTAACCGATCTCCTGATGGGTTACTCCATCCGCTGCCGGTGCCTTCGAGACCCTGGTCCCACATCGCGCTCGATTTTGTCACCGCCCTCCTGCCCTCTAATGGCATGACGGTTGTTTTAACCGTGGTGGACCGGTTCTCGAAAGCAGCACACTTTATTCCCTTGCCCAAATTGCCCTCAGCCAAGGAGACAGCGGTGTCTGTCGTTTACCACGTCTTTCGGTTACATGGCTTCCCGATGGACGTGGTCTCGGACAGGGGTTCCCAGTTTGTGTCCAAATTTTGGCGAGAATTCTGTAAATTACTAGGGGCAACAGTTAGTTTGTCTTCGGGCTATCATCCCCAGAGCAATGGTCAGACCGAACGTGCCAACCAGGATTTGGAGAGAGTGTTACAATGTATGGTATCCAAGAATCCTTCTTCCTGGAGCCAACAGCTTTCTATGGTTGAGTACGCTCATAATTCTCTACCAGTGTCATCTACAGGCCTCTCTCCGTTCCAGTGTAGTATAGGGTACCAGCCACCTATTTTTTCGAGTCTGGATTCTGAAGTCGCGGTCCCCTCCCCACGCCTTCGTCCAGAGGTGAGACTCTGCTCCAGGTGGGGGCGCGCACCAAGGCTAAAGCCGATCGCCACCGGTCTAAGCCTCCCGTATATGTCGTGGGTCAAAAAGTGTGGCTTTCTACCAAGAATATTCCACTCCGTTCCGTATCTAATAAGCTTGCTCCCAAATTTATTGGCCTATTTACTGTCACCAAGACCATTAGTCCGGTGACAGTCCGCCTCAAACTTCCTCCGGCGTACAGGAGAATTCACCCTGCCTTTCACGTATCCAAATTAAAGCCTGTTTTTCATTCTCACCTTAATCTCCACTATCTTGCTCTCGTACGTTTTACGCGTGTGCATGTTTGTGTGAGTGTGTGATTGGGTGTGCTGACCGCTCACCACCATCATCACCTTCACCCGTCACGGAAGGTCTGGGCTGTCCTCAGAGTCCCTGTGCTGCCAAGCGTCGGATCCCTGGACGATCATCGCTGTGTCAAAACTTTCCTTGAGTGATCCTAATAAATACTTTTACTTGCAATTGAATCTGACTCTGTCCTACGTATCCTTACGTCACAAGTTTTTTCTCTATAATGTATACAGTGAGGAAAATAAGTATTTGAACACCATGCTATTTTGCAAGTTCTCCCACTTGGAAATCATAGAGGGGTCTGAAATTGTCATCGTAGGTGCATGTCCACTGTGAGAGACATAATCTAAAAAAGAAAATCCAGAAATCACAATATATGATTTTTTAACTATTTATTTGTATGATACAGCTGCAAATAAGTATTTGAAAACCTGTCTATCAGCTAGAATTCTGACCCTCAAAGACCTGTTAGTCTGCCTTTAAAATGTCCACCTCCACTCCATTTATTATCCTAAATTAGATGCACCTGTTTGAGGTCATTAGCTGCATAAAGACACCTGTCCACCCCATACAATCAGTAAGAATCCAACTACTAACATGGCCAAGACCAAAGAGCTGTCCAAAGACATTAGAGACAAAACTGTACACATCCACAAGGCTGGAAAGGGCTACAGGGAAATTGGCAAGCAGCTTGGTGAAAAAAGGTCCACTGTTGGAGCAATCATTAGAAAATGGAAGAAGCTAAACATGACTGTCAATCTCCCTTGGACTGGGGCTCCATGCAAGATCTCACCTCGTGGGGTCTCAATGATCCTAAGAAAGGTGAGAAATCAGCCCAGAACTACACGGGAGGAGCTGGTCAATGACCTGAAAAGAGCTGGGACCACCGTTTCCAAGGTTACTGTTGGTAATACACTAAGACATCATGGTTTGAAATCATGCATGGCACGGAAGGTTCCCCTGCTTAAACCAGCACATGTCAAGGCCCGTCTTAAGTTTGCCAATGACCATTTGGATGATCCAGAAGAGTCATGGGATAAAGTAATGTGGTCAGATAAGACCAAAATAGAACTTTTTGGTCATAATTCCACTAAACGTGTTTGGAGGAAGAAGAATGATGAGTACTATCCCATGAACACCATCCCTACTGTGAAGCATGGGGGTGGTAGCATCATGCTTTGGGGGTGTTTTTCTGCACATGGGACAGGGCGACTGCACTGTATTAAGGAGAGGATGACCGGGGCCATGTATTGCGAGATTTTGGGGAACAACCTCCTTCCTGGGTCTTCCAACATGACAATGACCCCAAGCACACAGCCAGGATAACCAAGGAGTGGCTCTGTAAGAAGCATATCAAGGTTCTGGCGTGGCGTAGCCAGTCTCCAGACCTAAACCCAATAGAGAATCTTTGGAGGGAGCTCAAACTCCGTGTTTCTCAGCGACAGGCCAGAAACCTGACTGATCTAGAGAAGATCTGTGTGGAGGAGTGGGCCAAAATCCCTCCTGCAGTGTGTGCAAACCTGGTGAAAAACTACAGGAAATGTTTGACCTCTGTAATTGCAAACAAAGGCTACTGTACCAAATATTAACATTGATTTTCTCAGGTGTTCAAATACTTATTTGCAGCTGTATCATACACATAAATAGTTAAAAAATCATACATTGTGATTTCTGGATTATTTTTTTTTAGATTATGTCTCTCACAGTGGATATGCACCTACGATGACAATTTCAGACCCCTCCATGATTTCTAAGTGGGAGAACTTGCAAAATAGCAGGGTGTTCAAATACTTATTTTCCTCACTGTATATTATTTTCCCCTAACCCTAAACCTACCCAGTGTCACAGACACGTCAGGTTCCACCCTCCACCAATCACAGCGCACTCCTTCCCCAGAGTACTGATCACCATCACCTGCACCTCATCACCACACTCATCACCAGCACTACAAGACTCACAACCACACAGCACTCCACGTCCGGTCTCGTTCGCATATACTTCAGGCTATGCTTACCTCAAGGACTCTACTACTGATACTTACCTGTCTCCAACGTGTCTCCTTCCTTCCGTGTTCCTTGTCTGCTGTGTGGGTGTGTTCCTGTCCGTCCCTCAGTACTCCAGCGATCTACAGTCTCCAACGATCTCCAGTCTCCAGCGACCTCCAGGCTCCAGCGTCCTTCCATCTACAAAACAAAAGACAGTAACTCTCTCTCTCTCGTATCACCTTCTAATCTACCAACAACCGGTTTACTCACCTGCTCCACAACACCTGCTCTACTGTGGTCTAATAAACTACCCTTACCTGTTAACATCTGTGTCTGCCTCCTGTGTACTTGTAACACCCAGCCTTTCTGCATTTTTACATTTTCAAAAAAGATCACTTATTATGATTTATAAGCTGTTTATAAGCTATAAGCTGGACCAAAAATATCCTCACAAGGACAAGGATATTTCCATCTTGGTGGAGACATTTTGTGGACACACACACACACACACACACACACTACAACTTATATTTACTGTTATTATTTTGAGAGCTGCTGAGAGCCCTTGTGACAACCTCCTGTAAGACAAATAACACAACTATAGCCCTATCTTCGCAATATACAAACTGTTCTTTTGTTTGTTTTTTGCTCTTTTATTGAAAGGCGTTTAAAGTCCTTGACAGTATGTTTGCTGGTCTGCAGATATGGATTACCCTGCCTTGCTAGAGTGATTTCATTGTCCTATCTCTCGTCATGCATCTGTGGCGAAGAGTCTATAGCCTATTCTTTTTCTTATTTATATTGCTTAAACAACAGTTACAGAACAGGAACAAATAAAACAAAACAAACAAGAACAAATAAAACAAACAAGAACAAATAAAACAAAACAAACAAGAACAACTAAAACAAAAACAAACAAGAACAAGAACAAGAACAAAATGCCAGGTTTAAGGATACAAAAATATAAAATACAAGAAAGCGAATAAACCAAAATAAACAAAAAACAAAACAATAAAAGGCTTTGATATTTCACAAAATCTTAAATGTATTCAATAAATTAATGCTCAATAAAAGAGGTTTCTGATTACCAAATTTACACCGATGAATGTGAAACTTATTAACACATATAATCACAAGATATAATATAAGATAATAATATAAGTTTAATTTTTAAGACTCTTTTCATATTTGAAAAAACAAATATTACATGTTCATATAACAAAAGAAAATTGCATTCCAATTAGTCATTAATACATTTAGAAACTTCCCACCGTAACCTCTTTGTATATTGACAGTGCCAAAAAAATATCAGGTACAGTTTCTGGTTGCAAAGAACAAAATTAACAATTTACATCTGTCTTTGTTAAACTTGGACAGAAAATGTTTAGCGGGATAAAATTTGTGCAATATATTAAATTAAATTTCCTTGACCTTATTTGTAATAATACATTTATTAGGTAACAGCCAGACCTTACTCCAATTAATAGTTCCAATAAACCTTGACCAATAGGAAATTACATGTGGTCACTACTTCTTTTTAAAAAAGTGAACGTATAGCCTTATTATTATTTTTTCTTGCTGAAAAACAAACTTTACCACAGATCAGCTAGATGCAATAAAGATGCACGTTCAGAGTATGACATACCTCTACATAAAGAAACAACACTCGAAGAAATAGCACCAATTACAGAGGCAAATGTCAGTAGCCTATTCAAGTCAATGGGCACTGCACAACATTACGAGGGTGTTAGTGAGAGAAAGTGTGACAGCATACACAAGCGCTCCCTCTGCTGCATTACAGAGGCATAGGCTAATGTGACCACTATGAGAAGACTAGTACAGAAGATATAGGGTTTCTCATAAAATATATTTTTCAGTCCTCAAATGGTCACAAAATATAAAATACTGAGATTTTACTGAGTTTTTTTCTGTTTCCCATGCATTGCAACATAGGCCTACATGACTGATAATCATAAAGATGAAAAATACATTTTACAGCTCAAGTACATTATAACAAGGGGATATAAACACAAAGAAATTCTGGAAATCATGTAAAAAAAATGTTTTCATTTTCGTTAGGTTGTGGCTAGAATGATCACTGATTTTTCGCTTCGCGAATAGCGCGAGTCCATCGCAATATGTTGCTGCCATGTGCCTCGACGGCTTCCGTCAGTTGAGTAGCGTTGTCAACAGGACCAAAACACCAGCAGCGACAGCACACGGGAGCTTTACTTTTGGTCAGTCCATTGGCCATCAGCTGACACCTAACCTGTCCGGCTGCATTAACTTAACCACGTCTTTGCAAACAGCAGGTAAACGGAATGCACGCGATGTTTTTATTTGGAGATACGGCGTCTGTTTAAACGCGCGAGAGCAGTCGGTGCCCCACACCGGCACTTTAAAACTGAGCGAAACTGACAGCGGGAATGCGGTGATGCGCCTAGCCATGCCCCGCGCTCGTCTTTCCCATTTACACCCCCCGATATGTGCAGTTAGTTGAGTGTTTCATATAGAATGGGATGAAGCACAATTCCGTATATATGCAGCTTTTAGTGTTATTACAGGCGGTCAAGAGCATATTTTTCTCAGCAAAAGGAAACTGGACAGCTCTTGTGCCTGGAGCCACTCCTGTCCCGTTAGATCACCATCAGAAACATTCAGCACACTGTAGTGATGTGCTATCTGTCAGTGCTAATAAGGTCTTTATAATGTTCAGACAGGAATAATGGAGCCCGTGTGTATTTACGCTAGTTTTGGCTGTTTTATAGACTGGTTTTCTGTTTTGTGCTTTAGTTTAGTCCATGTTAGCAGCTTATGCTAGTAGATTATCCTGACATATTCACCAATCTAAATGAGATCCAAACCGTCCGAGCATTAATTAACTATGAGCGATCACTATGAAAGAGTGAAGATCGAGCTTCAGCAGATGAAGGCGGTGGAGAGCGAGGCCGCGGCCGACGAGCAGCAGCTGTCCCCGGCCTCAGTGTCTTCAGTCCCCGCTGACGTCTCCTTCGCGGCTCGGAGAGACCTCACCAGAAGTAGCATCAATGGGAGAAGTCGGAGTAAAAGTAGGAGCAAAGCTGACGGCCATGAGAGACAGGTGAACGGCAAACAATTGTCAGATCTGACGCCGCAGAAGTTAGACTATTCACAGGAGAAAGGACAGAGTCGCGTGAGCAACGAGCAAAACATTAAAGGTACTTTGAGGCTTTTAAAGGGTAAAACTGCGGCAAATGGTCACGTTGAGTCATGCCACAGACAGACGGATGGGAAATGTGGGCACCATGGCAAAGAAGACGGGAGCAAAGTGGCCAAAAAGAAGAGATCTGTGACAGTGGACACCTCCAAAGCGAAGACGTCGCTCGAAGCGCTGAAAACGAGCATCAGGCAACTAAAGTGGAAAGAGGTGAGAGCACCCCTATGTTCTGGCACCTGACACCTCTGCCTTTATTTACTTTTCATTCCGATTTGATAGGATTGTATAGCATTCTATCCGTTGTTAGGGAATTCTTGGATTTGCCAGTCTTAGAGAATTTTAAACTATCAATCAATATAAAGCTGTTCACTTTGTAGTCCTAAAACCCAGAAACAATTTATTGGCACTTTTGAACCAGTGGTTGGTTCTTTCAGGAATTTCCTTCCTATGGTTTTAATGCTATCTAATGCTATTTCATGCATTCTGATGAATTTACACTGTCAAAAAGTTGGATTGTCATGCTAAACATGGCCAAAAAAAAAAAAAGTTGGAGTTGGACGCATTACGGAGTATTTCTGTGCTAAATACACTCCTTCAGGATTCGAACAAGTTTCAGAAAGTTTTGTTCGAGTACGGCCCTGTATGACGTCATAAAGTGCAAGTGTATAGTGTACTCCTGGATGAGTGCGTGCGCACGTCAGCCAGAGCGAGAGCAAGAACGCGCCCATTAACTAGGGTTGGGTACTGGTATGTACCATTTTAGTATCATTTTGGTGCCACTTAAATTCAAACATGCATTCGTGCTTTGACTGGCGCCAAGCCAGAGACAGACACACTCAGCGCTTGTCACATACCACAAATATTCAGTTTTTTCAACCACATCATGTTTATTTTAGGTTCCAGACATTTAAATGCACATATAAGTACTATCAAAAAATACACACTGATGTCTATGGAAGCGGCAATAACAATCCTTTATAATTCGTTTAATTTGACTATGGGTTTTATTCATATCAGATATACCTTATATAGTTAACTATATAGTTTACTCTATTCTTTTCCCAGTTCACCGGTCATTTACTTTCATGTATTTTGTGAGACGTTGATGAAATTATGTAATGCAAATCTGATTCTCTGAATTGTGGCGCAAACTACATGGCGGCGGCGCCCATCGCGCATTAGGCTATAGATCAACTAACATGATCATTATAAAGAATTTTATATGACAAAACACATTCACTTACACATATTTGAAAATCAGAATATCAGATAGTTGATGACAGTTAACAAATAAGAATATTTTGAATAAAAAAGAAAAAACGAAATAAAACCAATCTGTCATACAGCACTATTGTGGCTGCTGTGTGTCACGTGAGAAGCATGTCACGTCGCCATGGAAATAATAAGGCGTATGGTCAAGGAATATGGTCATATTTCAGCAAAATTCAGCATTGCTGAAACTTGAAGCTTGTTTGTAGCATAACAAGAATACAGACTACTTTGCTGTTATTAGTACTGTAACTGTTATTTAGTGTTAAATTAGGCCTATTGTAGTTGGCTTAGGTGGCTTAAGTTTTATTGTGAATTTGTTAAGTAAACTTGTTGTGTTTTGTTTAGCCTATTTATATATTAAAGTATACTTTAAACTTTTAATAAATTGTTCAATTAAAAAAACATTTTTTCAATAAAAACCCATTCTTTAATGTCATCCACCGTCGTTTTGTGGCTCTTTTAAAAAAATAAAAGTAAGACAAAACGTATAGTTTCAGGCACTGTTCATGCACCGGTACCGGTTTGAAAATATCGGTTTAGCACCGGTATCGTAAAGACCCAAACAATACCCAACCCTACCATCAGTGTGCTTCAAAGCCGTCCGCAGAGCTGTCATTTTGTTTTTAGACCACAAAATCAACAATGTCACTAAAGAAGTGTGTTTTTGGTTGTGAGGGAAAGATAACATTGTTCAGCTTCCCAAATAACCCAGCGTTAAGGGAACAGTGGATGCAGTTTGTTTTTCTGGAGCAGCAACGGAGTTCTGCAAGTGTGTTTGTTTGTTCCCGGTCACGAGTTGAAACCGCAGGCGGTGAGTGAAACTGCATCAAATGTCTGTGTTTTGTTGGCAATCGGAGCATAAGTGCATATAATGTAACCAACACAAATTTATAGTGAATCGAAAGTTATCCAGGGATAATGCCATGATGTATTGTCTGTGTGTGTGTGTCATAGGTGTGTGTGTGTGCTCGTGACACTTCAGCTCTGCCCACTGCACGAGTTCAGCTGTTTTCGGAAAGAATTGCTACAGGGTATACACTCACCTAAAGGATTATTAGGAACACCATACTAATACTGTGTTTGACCCCTTTTCGCCTTCAGAACTGCCTTGATTCTAAGTGGCATTGATTCAACAAGGTGCTGAAAGCATTCTTTAGAAATGTTGGCCCATATTGATAGGATAGCATCTTGCAGTTGATGGAGATTTGAGGGATGCACATCCAGGGCACAAAGCTCCCGTTCCACCACATCCCAAAGATGCTCTATTGGGTTGAGATCTGGTGACTGTGGGGGCCATTTTAGTACAGTGAACTCTAGGGGTGGCACGGTACATGGAAAAAAACCGAACCGTTCGGTTCGCTTGTCTCGGTTCGGTGTGTGTGCGTCGCACGGTTCACGCATGCGCAATGTATCCTTGTGCCCGTATGTTACCTCAGACAGTGGATGTGCTTTTCGTGCGAAATAAGAGGTGTGTGTGGACATACAGTAAAGTAAAAGTGGAGTGCTGCAGGTCACGTCACATGTAGAAATGAAAGTGGGAGAGATAAGCAAGGCTGCCCGGAGTTGGAGGATGCGCTAGCATCGCAGATGCAGTGTGAGAGCGGGTGCCGCGCGTGCCCGTTGAGCAGACATACACTGGCAGGTTTGTCTCGCGAGTCGCGCACCTGAACTGCGGCTCGTGGATTGCAAATACAGGCAAATATTGTCCATTCTGTCACATTTTCCGGTGTTCTCCTCCGACCCCTGTCTGTCTCGTGCTTTGATTTATGATGGGCAACATATCTGCTGCAAATACGACCTGTTCCCCTCTGTCTCATACACACATGCATATGTTGTATATAAGTAATTCACATGATAAATGTAACATTTAAAAGTTAAGATATGCTTCTAGTTCTAATAATTTAAACATGCCGTTGAAGTTTGGGCAAAAACTTCTGGCAGTGTTGTGTTTTCGTGTATTTTATGTTATTTTTTCACAGCGCTGGATGTCATATGGTGATGGTGAAACACACGGGACACTTCATGGTGAAATGTGTTAATCAGGTCAGCTGAATTAAAGCCACAATTTTGTTCTGATCAAAATTGATATGATTAATATGAAAAATGTTACGCCAATGTGTCGGACTCGGTAGACAGCCAGTTAGGAAACAACTTGATATAACAATTTTTAATACTGAATCCTAATTAGATTAGATTAGATTAGATTAGATTCAACTTTATTGTCATTACACAAGTACAAGTACAAGGCAACGAAATGCAGTTTAGGTCTAACCAGAAGTGCAATAGCAGCAAGTGCAGGATATATACAGTGGTTGAACAAGTGCAGGACATGGAAATGTACTGAATATATATAAATATGTATAAATAGAGAGACGGTTATTACTATAAACAGAATTGTGGATGATTAAGCTATATATCATATGCTGTAGTAAATAAAATAAAAAAAAACAACAAGAACCGTACAGAACCGAAAACCGTGACCCTAAAACCGTGATACGAACCGAACCGTGGGTTTTGTGAACCGTGCCACCCCTAGTGAACTCATTGTCATGTTCAAGAAACCAATTTGAAATGATTCGAGCTTTGTGACATGGTGCATTATCCTGCTGGAAGTAGCCATCAGACATGGTGGTCATAAAGGGATGTACATGGTCAGAAACAATGCTCAGGTAGGCCGTGGCATTTAAACGATGCCCAATTGGCACTAAGGGGCCTAAAGTGTGCTAAAGTGTGCCAAGAAAACATCCCCCACACCATTACACCACCACCACCAGCCTGCACAGTGGTAACAAGGCATGATGGATCCATGTTCTCATTCTGTTTACGCCAAATTTTGACTCTACCATCTGAATGTCTCAACAGAAATCGAGACTCATCAACAAATTTTTCCAGTCTTCAACTGTCCAATTTTGGTGAGCTTGTGCAAATTGTAGCCTCTTTTTCCAATTTGTAGTGGAAATGAGTGGTACCCGGTGGGGTCTTCTGCTGTTGTAGCCCATCCGCCCCAAGGTTGAGCGTGTTGTGGCTTCACAAATGCTTTGCTGCATACCTCGGTTGTAACGAGTGGTTATTTCAGTCAAAGTTGCTCTTCTATCAGCTTGAATCAGTCGGCCCATTCTCCTCTGACCTCTAGCATCAACAAGGCATTTTCGCCCACAGGACTGCCGCATACTGGATGTTTTTCCATTTTCACACCATTCTTTGTAAACCCTAAAAATGGTTGTGCGTTCCTTTCTTTCCCATTCTGACATTCAGTTTGGAGTTCAGGAGATTGTCTTGACCAGGACCACACCCCTAAATGCATTGAAGCAACTGCCATGTGATTGGTTGATTAGATAATTGCATTAATGAGAAATTGAACAGGTGTTCCTAATAATCCTTTAGGTGAGTGTATGTCTTTTATAAATCTGATAAAACTAAAGACTCTTCTGAGATATGAAGAATGCAATACTACTCTATAGGTACTCAAGATTAACATGAGAATGGCAGCAATTATGTGTGTTATGAACCCTTTAAGAAATGTGGGTCTTAAAATTGTATTTTGCAGGCTTGGTTAAAAGTTATGGAAATTATGCATGTATGCTTTTTTGAGTTAAGTCTAAAATATTTAATTTGGTTAAAAATTCTAAGACCCACTCGATGCAACACTACCTGTACAGAAGCTTAACTGCTGTAATATAAAACTAGTATCAGTTTTAATCCTACAGATCCCTGATGTCACCCTTAACCGTAACCTCACCTCTCAAGACCCTTAATAGACCTACTGCAGGAAGTATAGTCGATCTTTCATTTGCCCTTATTTTATTCATGACCTATTATTCTGGAATACACTACACAACTTTTGCATACGTTGCATAGTGTATGATAGGGATGGGAAAAAAAACCCAGATACAGCATAGTATCGTGATATTTTGTGTGGGGAATGGATATTGTATCGATACAAGGACGGCAAGTATCGATATTTTCAGGAACTGAATTTCAGCTCATATTGTGCAAAATAAGCTCTGTTCTTATTATAAATAATAATACAATAATACATAATTTTCAGACTAATATCACAAACAGCACATAACTCTCGCTCACACAAATGTGCGCAGTGAGCTGTGTGTGTAGGAAGCGCATTATCGCATATTTCTGAACGCAAACTTGTCCATGTTTATGTGTTAGTTAGGCGTTGATTTGACATGCATGCAAGCCAGCTGCGCACTGCAATGCAACAGAACTTTCGCTCGCAATTACAATCAAAGAAGTGTATATTATTCCAAATCTAGGAATGTCAGCGCTCTCGTTCATTATACAACACAATAGGCTTGCCGCGTTAGTCATCTACCGCGGCATCGCCCCACCGTCGATTTATAATGGCCATATTAATATTACAAGACTCAGCACATCGCAATAAAAAAACAATCGTAATAATATCGTATCGTATTGGGTTAAAGGGTTACTTCAGTGATTTAGCATTACGCTTTGTATTTAAACTGGGTCATTTATGCAGTATAAATGTGAAATTAATTTTTGAATTTGGTGCCGTCTAGACTGAGAAAATACAGAAAATGTATTTTTGTCTTGTGGATGAAAGACAACAACTCCCAGAATGCACTTGCTTCGCTGCCCTACAAAGCCACTCCGTACACCGTTGTTTTGATCTTCATAGTAATACAATAATTTCGTTCAGTTAGAGAATAAACACTACAATTAAAAACTGAACGTGTCTTTTCAATAAAGTGTGAGTGAGCCGAACGAGAGTCACGGCACAGACCCAGCAGTGTCAGATTTCATTCCTCACGAAGAGCTGAGCATAGCTGAGGTTACGTTAAGCGCCAGTCTGGCATGTTTTCAGATCGCATATGGAAGCTAAACTATCACAGGAATTCATTGAAAAGTTGAAGCACTCACTTTACTCTGCACCGCGCTCCGTTATTATGATTGTCCGTGCGGCCGGCCGGCTGTGTCTTACATTCTGTGCGTGAGATCTTTAGCCTCTGGCCAAAAAATCCTCAGATGACGCAAGATGACGATATTTGCGTCATTGGAGGATTTTTTCCAGAAATAAAATGCATAATTCTCTCGTCTTAGGGGGATATGAGGGGGGAAAGTAACATAATTTGAATATACTACCGGGTTTCTACTGATACAAAGCCTAATGCTGAATCAATGAAGTTACCCTTTAAGTATTGTAATGCCCCTAGTGTATGATGGGTACAGGCTCTTTTTAAGGCTCATACTATATGATTCTATCTGGTTGGGGAACAAAATCAAACATTTAATATTTTGAGCCAATTTTAAAACACATATTGCTTAATTTGCTATGTGTCTTCTAGCAACAAGGCACATGTTTCTGTGTGATTTTGTTTGAAACAACTTTTAAGTTTGGTGTGTGATCTTTAGTTTTTTAGTGTATGATGTCCAGTTTTTTCCCTCTTTAACCGTTTTCAGACTGCAATTGTGTTCTGAGCCTGTTTAGTCGTGTAGTGTTTTCCCGTCTTTATTTGTCACTGAAAGATCTCACCGTTCCAAATTGTAAAGGGAAACAATTGTTATATTGTTATATCTATTCTAGATGAATCCATTGGACCTGTCTACACTTTCTTTAGGCTTCCACTTACTGTACTCATGGCCTGTAGGCTTAATATTTCAACAGACATTGAAAGGTCTTTAACCTTGTCCTTCCACACCATTTGACGAACACACGCATATGGTTACACTTGACAGTTTGTGTAAAGTCACTCTGCATTAAAAAAAGAAACGCTCATAAATACATTGATAAGCTGTCAATCTATACCATGCATGAAGTTCTGTGTGGTGCACAACACCTGGCAGGCTGGAGGTAGTGAACGGTCCTGGTGAATGAATGTCTACACCTCTGTCTACTCATCTCCACTGAAATATTATGAGCCTTTGTAATTCAAAACTGCCTTGTTAAAGGTCGGTTTCAAGTTTAAGCGTATCCATTATACCTTTTATCCTGTCTGCTACACCAAAGGCTGATTGAAGGGCAGGAGGAGTTCCCACCTGCAGTTTTGAAGACTGCTATTTCTTGAAGTTATTTAGAAACGTAAAGATACAAAGATCAATTTTGATAGTGAGAGACAAACTATAATATATTATCTGTAAGCAGTTGATAAGGATAAGGTTGATTGAATTTTAATGATACAGAGAAGCTTATTCATGTTTTATTTTCTATTTTTTTTAATTATTGTAATGCTTTGTTTTCGTCTTTGAACAATCACACTTAATCGCATTTACAATTAGTGCAGAATGCTGCATCCAGAATACTGACACGAACAAAGTTATTTAATCATATTACACACATTATTGTTGACAGCTTTAAATGGTTTGGCACCTATATTTAACTGAGCTTCTGAGACCTTATGAAGAAGGGAGATGTCTGAAATCCTCTTTTAACAAGCTACTGGATGTTCCAAGAACTAGATATAAAACCAAAGGAGAGCATTTGCAGTGAGGGCTCCGAAATTATGGAACAGTTTATCAATTGATATTATAACATCTGAACGTGTGTCTGTTTTTAATAGTCGTCTGAAAACGTACTTGTATAGATGTGATTTATAAAGGTTTTGATACTTTATATTATGTTTCTTCATGTATTGTATATAGCTCTTCATTATGTATTTCAATGATTGTGCTTTTATTGTGTAAAGCACTTTGTGCATTGTAGCGTTAAAAGTGCTATGTAAATAACATTTTACTTACTTGTATAGGTTTAAGACCTTCCACATGAGCTAAAGAGCCAGAATTTGCTGCCAACAAGCTGGCAAACTGATGGCAGTTGTTGTCATGACCCATTCAATGTTTTTACTGGGTTCAGCTCAAGTTTTCTGCAAAACTAGGTGCTGTGATTGGTAAGGCACACTCTCAGAAATAAAGGTACAAAAGCTGTCACTGGGGCGGTACCTTTTCAAAAGGTACACTTTTGTTACTTTTAGGTACTAATATGTACACTTTTTAGGTACCAATATGTACATTTATGGTACCAATATGCACCATTTAGGTACAAAAGTGTACCTTTTGAAAAGGTACCGCCCCAGTGACAGTTTTTGTACCTTTATTTCTGAGAGTGCAGTCCAGTGACAGTAGATCATCTGTGATCTGAAGGGGTAATTAAATGTAACAAATCATGTATAATCTTTTATTGTGAAATTAAAAATTTGATCAAATGTTGATAATTGCCTAAATCTTTTAAACAACTGAAAGGATCAAAACACATTTGATAAAAATTGTGTCTAGTTTATAATATACAGGTATATTACATCAGCACATGAGAGTAAAAAAAAACTAATTTGGAGCAGACGTCACGTCACTTGCAGGCGCGCGCATAGTGGTGGCAGAAAAATAGCGATAACAAGGATAAAATCCACAGAATAAGAGAAAAATGTTTTGTTGTGCCTTTGAAGACTCCCTTTGTTAAACGCAGATGTTTATGTTGCAAGTCACAGATTGGGCTGATGAAACCTGCAATGATTAGTCTACTATTAAAGCATGAATTTGATTTAAACAGTAAGTCTACATAATATTCACATATGCAGTTTATAGGGGACATACATACATAGCAGTTACAGCATGAAACATATAACATTTTTATCTCACAATTCTTGACTCTTTTTCCAGCATTTGTGTGTTTATATCTCCCAGTTCGGACTTTATAACTCACAATTGTGAGTTTATATCACAATTGCACAATTGCGGAAAAAAAGACATAGAATAACGAGTATATCTCACAATTCTGTTTATCCTTCTAAGAATTGTGAGATATAAACTCGGATTTGCGAGATATAAACTCGAAATTAACCGTGGCCTCGAACTGTCATTTTCTGCCACCAGGGCTCCGCCCACCAAAAAACTTCAACGCTGTTTGCAAACACAAAATAGGTCTATTGGACGACTTCAGGGAATATTCTCGAGATCACTCATTAACAGTGATCGCATATTGCCAAAATTATGAAAAAAGATCAGTCAAGAATTGAACATTATTGAAAATTTTAAAACCAGGAATGTTCAAACCAGAATCAGAATGCGTAGTTTGTGCATTAAAATGACCAACATGTTGAATAATGCTCACTTTAGTTGCATCTGTGCATGAAGAAAATTGTCCATTTACATATTTGGATCTGTTGGGATCTAATAGTTTTTTTTACAGCGTTATCCAATGTGCCATCATCTAAAGTTCAGTGCATTTACATTTTTAACGTGTCATGGTTGCAAAGATAGACAAAGATCCAGTAATGCAATGAATGCTGACTTTCACCATATGGTCGTGCCTTCACAGTGGTAAATGAATAAGCAGATTCTGGGATAATCTCAGTATCCCACATGTCTGTATTCCCACTACTCTCCTTGCCTGTACAGAACAATTGCACACCAGTGCTTAGAGTACAGAGCTACATGTGTGGTTGTTGTAATTTGTATATTTGGGTTAGCCCAATAAGAATTTACTACGTATTCCCCACACTGCGCATAGTTTACATATGCTCAACAACACATGCATGCACCACTTTGGCGTTCATCAAGACTAGGTTATCTTTCCCATTTTGTCTGTAACACATGAGAGATTTCTGGAGGAGGCCCAGGCTAATGTTGCATTGGGTAATGATCTTCTAGCAGAGGAAAGTAAATAGAACTGTCTGTAACCGTTAGGCTTTTAAATACATTGTATAGCCCTTTATAAGAAGGGAACCCTTTAAATGAAAGTATATAATTTTTTTTTATAAAAGTTACTCCCTTAGTGAGTAATGAGGAAAGTGCTTTCGAAAGGACAGTTCTGACTCATGAGATGCATTGATATAGTGTAGGCCGAATTTAAATTATGGATGGTTTTGGCATGTTTTCACCCCCAAATTTTCTTCACATTGTTTTGTGACAGTTTCTTGTGTCTTATACCTGCTGAACAATTCCAAGTAACTTAATTTAGTTAAGGCTAAAGGTGATTGGATTGAAAAGGCATGTCCTCATTTCCTGACCTGCTGCACGTGAACTCTGACAGAGCGAAATCTTATTCTTAGTTAAGAGGTTTTTGCTAACCCTATACTGGGTTAAGGTTAGAGCTATATATTACGATGCATCAAACAGAGCTAACATGCTAATATTTTGACTCAAATTGTATAAACGATGACAGATTTTTTTTATTTTTGGATGCAAGATAATTAAGAATTAACCATTAGTGAAGTCAGTACACTAACAGTAAGTGCTGGTCACTAAATCTGACAGATGTGTATATCAATATTTATCCAAAGAAGGCAGATATGTTAGAATTTTACCCTTCTCAATATTTATTAAAACATAATGCAAAACAAAAAAGAGCATTGTGTTTCAAGAGGGAAAAGAAACTGAGTTTCGTGTATGGCAGTTTCATGCAGTGATCTATCAAAGTCACGCACATGAGCATTATTGCTGCAAAGAATTGGCGTACTTCAGATTAAAGCAACTGGAGCGAGTAAAGGTCACTTGTTAATTGTTCTTGTCTGGCCCATAATGTCTGTTTTTGAACATACACACATAGACATGTTGGGTTTTCATGTTTTATATTCCATAGACATAATGACTTTTTTTACTGTGAACTGCAATTTGTATTTTCTATCCCCTAATCCCAAACCTACCCCTAAAATGACCATCACAGAAAACGTTCTGCATTTTGAAATTTTCAAAAGACATCACTTCGTATGATTTATTGCCAGTTTTCCATATGGGAACTAAAAATATCCCCACAAGATGAAAAATTCTGGAATTACTATGCCCGCATCCGCGCATCGTAGGGTATATCTGAACCACGCACACACACATGCACGCACGCACGCAAGCACGCGCGCACACACACACATTGGTCATTAAATTTATCAAAAGTGAAAGACGTTTGTAATGTTGCAGGTTTTCTATTTTGAAATAAATGCTGTTCTTTTGAGATTTCTATTCATGTTTTATAACAACATTTATAATAATGAGAAATGTTTCTTGAGCACCAGATCAGCGTATTAAAACGATTTTTTTAAGGATCATGTTATGCTATAGACTGTTGAAAATTCAGCTTTGCCATAGGATTAGTTTACATTTTAAAATATTGAACTACAAAACATTTTAAATAGTTCGCAGTATTAGGTTTTCACTGTATTTTTATTAAATAAATATAACCTTGGTGAGCATAAAATACTTCTTTTAAATATATTTAAAAAGTTGTACTGACACCAAATTTCGAATGGTATAGTCTAGCCTATATTTGCTACTGATATCAGTAAAGTTAAAGCAAAATATGTTTGACCCATTCCTGAGCCTTTAAAATAGTGAGGGCCACTTTAGATAAAACCTCTGCTGTTTACATGTTTCTCTATATTTTTGAGAAGTGGGGGTGACAAAAATAACACTGATTTCTGCGATTTAATATTTTATGTTTAAAAAATATTTAACGCAATTAATGCAGCATCTGTTTTTTTCCTTCCTGAAATAGATATGCTAATGTATCCCCACGTCACTTGCCTAGAGTTACAATTTATGAGCACGCTATATGTGTTCCGCTCACCAGCTCCGCGAAGCAAGAGACAGAGACCGAGCAATGGTCTGCATGTGATGTTGTTTTGAGAGGATCTATCCTCACATAAAAACATTGATACCAAATGTTGTAACTAGTGATTTTCTTACTTATTGGGAAAATTAATGTTGGTGGAGGAAAAATTAACTGACAACTCTCATTTAAACAGAGAGAGCTGATGTTGATAGAGTTTACTATACACTCAAAAAAAAAAAAAAGGTTCTATATGGCACCAAAAATGGTTCTTGGCTCGTAATCATAGGGGAACCTTTTTAAGTGCTATATAGCACCAATTTTGGTGTTTCAGTGGTTCTTCAGAGGTTCTTCACTGGTTCTTTGACTATGGTGCTATATAGCACCGCTACCATATACAGAACATGTTAAGATATGGTGCTATATAGCACCAAAAGTGGTTCCTCTATGATTACGACGAAGAACCATTTGTGGTATAGAACCATATAGAACCTTTTTTTTTTAGAGTGTACTATATACACTTTTTACAACGCACTATATTAAAAGCACAGCTAAATGTGATGTTTATGTGAAGATTGTTTTAAGTTTATTTAAAATAAAGTTATTATGATATTTAAGCCTGTCAAATGCTAAAATTATGGCTTTCAATTATACTGTTAAATGGCTAATTACTAATTTCATCCCCAGAAATTGAGAAAAATACCTTTAATAGAGACACCAGTAGCAGCATTGTTCAGTGATACCTTCATAGTACTTTGTAAAAAGATGCCATTAAACAAATTAATTCAATTCAATTCAAATTTATTTGTATAGCGCTTTTCACGATACGTATCGTTTCAAAGCAGCTTCACAGAAAATGCATCTACATTACAATTTAAATTGATTTGTACGTTATGCATTTCAGAAATGCACATATACAAAGCACACAGATTAGCTAACTATCTATTATTAATCAATATAATAACTATGGCACAGAAATAAGAATCACATGTTGTTAATGAATAGGGTTTATAGAGATGAGCATGAGTGCGTGTTGATGCAGAGCTGCGTCATCTGAAGTCCTCGCAGGAGTTGAGTCGTCTCTTCACAGGTGTTGGTCATCAGAAGTCTTTACGAGAAGCTGGATCCAGACTGGAGCTGACGGACTCTCTAGTTACCTCGGGATCGGTGGCCCGAGATAAAACAGAACAGAAAAATAATTAGCGTAGCTGCTGTTCAAGGCATTAACAAAGACGATCATGTGCACTGATATAACTATAGGTTAGGAGATGCATCATGTGAATGCCTGGCTAAAGAGATGCATCTTTAGTCTAGATTTAAACTGGAGGAGTGAGTCTGAGCCCCGAACATTTTTAGGAAGGCTATTCCATAATTTAGGTGCCAAATATGAAAACGTTCTTCCTCCTTTAGTTGACTTAGATATCCTCGGTATTACCAGAGTTGAGTGATCTTAAAGATCGTGATGGGTTATAATGCAATAGAAGATCAGTTAAATACAAAGGAGCTAAACCATTTAGGGCCTTATAGGTCAGTAGCAATACTTTATAATTGATACGAAACTTAACAGGTAACCAGTGTAGAGATGTTAGAATTGGTGTTATGTGATCATATTTTCTTGACCTAGTAAGAACTCTAGCAGCTGCATTTTGGACTAATTGTAGCTTGTTTATAGAGGAGGCAGGACAGCCAGCTAGCAGTGCATTATTAACATCAAATTAACATCTTTATGTTGGTTTTATATTATTTTATATTAATAGATTATGTGTGAAATATGTTACAATAAATATATTACACATTTTAATGTTGTGTGCTTTAAATCATGATTAATTACAGAAAAATATGCAATTTAAGTAGTTTTTTTTATTGACGGCATTAGTGGGGGCATTTTCACAGCTGTAGCAAACCTATAAACCTTGGTGAACTCCTAATCTGATCACAGATTTCGGGTTTCCTCTGTGCACCAGGTGACCAATATAGGAACACCTCATACTCCATTATCCTGTTAAACATGCAGTGACATAATCCTCCTAAAATCCAGCTCAAGACACGCAACCTAGCCTATACTAAGCACACTACCTGCATTCTGATTAAGTTCCCTTGAGAAGCTACATCACACTAGC
Organism: Romanogobio albipinnatus; assembly: GCA_023566225.1. NCBI lineage: Eukaryota > Metazoa > Chordata > Actinopteri > Cypriniformes > Gobionidae > Romanogobio > Romanogobio albipinnatus. Next base: position 30,976,878 of record CM042242.1, read on the forward strand.
CTAGTCACCATATGCAGGGCCTCAGAAATGTATATCAAACTCACGTGATCAGTATAATGGACTCAAATCTGAACCAGTGGTCTGTATGACCACATGAGCTCTAATGCATTTTCACCTTAGCTGTTAATTAATAATGCCACATGCACTATATTGCCAAAAGTTTTGGGATGGCTGCCTTTAAATGCACATGAACTTGAATGACATCCCATTCTTAATTAGTAGGGTTTAATATGGAGCTGGCCCATCCTCAACTCTTATGGGAAGGCTTTCCACAAGGTTTAGGAGTGTGTTTATGGGAATGTTTGACCATTCTTCTAGAAGCGCATTTGTGAGGTCAGGCACTGATGTTGGACGAGAAGGCCTGGCTCGCAGTCTCTGCTCTAATTCATCCCAAAGGTGTTCTAGCGGGTTCAGGTCAGGACTCAGGTTCAGGCCAGTCAAGTTCCTCCACACCAAACTCGCTCATCCATGTCTTTATGGACCTTGCTTTGTGCAGTGGTGGAGCCATCCCCAAACTGTTTGCACAACGTTGGGAGCATGAAATTGTAGGAAAACTCCAAAAGAGTTCCTTTCACTGGAACTAAGGGGCCAAGCCCAACCCCTGAAAAATAACCCCACACCATAATCCCCCCTCCACCAAACTTTACACGTGGCACAATGCAGTCAGGCAAGTACTGTTCTCATGGCAACTGCCAAATCCAGACTCATCCAATGGATTGCCAGACAGTGAAGTGTGATTCGTCACTCCAGAGAACACGTCTCCACTGCTCTAGAGTCCAGTGGCAGTGTGCTTTACACCACTGCATCCAATGCTTTATATTGTACTTGGTGATGTAAGGCTTGGCTGCAGCTGCTCGGCCATGGAAACCCATTCCATCAAGTTCTCTACGAACTGTTCTTGAGCTAATCTGATGGCCACATGAAGTTTGGAGGTCTGTAGCTATTGCCTCTGCAGAAAGATGGCGACTTCTGGGCACTGTGCGCCTCAGCATGCGCTGTTCCCACTCTGTCATTTTTACTCTGTGAGTTGCTGTTGTTTCCAATTGCTTCCACTTTGTTATAATACCACTAACAGTTGACCATGGAATATTTAGTTATGAGAAAATTGTACAAATGGACTTCTTGCACAGGTGGCAACTGCTTGAATTCACTGAGCTCCTGAGAGCGACCCATTCTTTCAGATGTTATACACCTGTGGCCATGGAAGTGATTGGAACACCTGAATTCAATGATTTGGAGGAGTGTCCCAATACTTTTGGAATATAGTGTATCTCAACAATGCCTCTGTAACTGACACTATTGCTGTTGTAGAAGTATATCTGTTCCTCCAAATCATGTAGAGTGTAGCAGAAATAGAAATGGTTAATTATTGAAAGTAGCTGCTGTTATTCTGGTACAGTTAGTCGCAAACATGTTGGCTTTTGTATCCTTGTCAAAAGTAGGGTATGACATGTTTGTGTTGTGATTGATAGTTCTTCTCCTGTACTTTGCCTCAATTCTCTTCTTTCTTTTGATTTTGCAGTTTCCGGTGGGTAGGCGGACAGCCTGTGATATCTACTGGCATGGCGTCTCATTTCATGACAATGAGAACATCGTCTCTGGGCAAGTCAACAAATTCCCAGGTAAACCTCACTAAATGTAGGTCTTTATAGATCTTGTCATAGTAGAAACATCATCTCTCGTAAGTTGAGTCTTTCCCCTCCAGCGTTTAAAAAAGAAAGTTGTTAACCAGCGACAACATTTTTGATCATTTTCACAGAACTTTCTTAGTCCCCCGAATATTTTGTATGAATATTTGAACATATCAAAAGAAAGAACAGGGCCACTGCTTTAAAAAATAAAAAAAAATTCTAGCTTCACGCTTTCAGTTTTTTTTTTATCAACACTTGAATGTGGGTTAGTTTAATAATAATAATAAAAAAAAAAAATTTTTGAACAAAGACTACAATGTGCTTAAAGGTTCAGTGTGTAAATTTTAGTGGTATCTAGTGGTGAGGTTGCGAATTGCAACCGCCCACTGCCTACTGTCACAATTACGTTTGTCTTGTCTTCACCTGTTCTCGTTTAGCCCTGATTAGTTTATCTACTCCACCTGTGTCTAATTAGTTCCTTCCATTACCTTGTGTATTTATACTCCCTGTTCTGTTCAGTCCTTTGTCGGTTATTGTTTGTCCACACATGTCCGTGCGATCATGTCTTGAACACTCTGTCTGTTATTACGATTAAAAGACGTTTTTTGTAACCCTCATTTCCTTCGTCGAGCACTTTCTTCTGTCAGAGCGTGACACCTACTAGGGATGGGCATTTCAAGCAAAAATAATATGCGATGATCGCTGGGAATTATTTGATTATTATTCGAAAATCACAGCTTCTCCCCCGCATGCAAACATGTATAGGCTACATAAACAGAGAGAGAGACCATTCACACTCTCAATCTGTATGATAACAAACTGTTTAAACAATTAGGGAATAGGCTATATTAACTCAAGCCTTATAATTATTGTCACATGCTGAAACGTATGACTGTTATTTGACCTCGCCCCAAGTTACCGATGGGGCGATATGTTGTTCTTCTGTTGTCTCAGGGTATTTTTACACTGGCAGTTTAGTTTAGGGGCACATTGCTTATGTGAAAGCTTTCATACAGAGCTTGGAGCGCATTGAGGTACCGAGAACCCACAATCTGAGTTTGGTTGCACTCGAACTGTGCCGCGATCCATGTGAATGTGAAAGCAACACAGAAAAGTAACCAGCGCATGCATTTTAGCCGATAACAATGTCATTATGATGATAGTGTCGATGATTTACCTTAGATACGAGTGAGAGCGAGCCTGCAATGTATTTGCGCATAGCAAGTGCAATCAGGGCAGCAAATTATTGACTGTCTCCTCAAAAGAGTCTGTTTGCAAGCAGCAAAAGCCGCCTTCAATTAGGACACATACAGTAAAGCCAAGTGTCGTTTACTCAGCTGCGCATAATAGCACCAAATTAATAAAAAAAAATATATATTGACCTGCATTCTGTTTTCTATCATGCCAGTGCACATTTGTGATGACGTAAGATGAACGCAAAAGCACCAGGGTTCAAGTTGAGTGTGAAACCAGACCAACGCTGAGGAGGTGCAGGGGAGAATCGCGCTCGGACCGCAGCAAACGTGCCCAGTTTAAAACACCCTGAGAGTTGATTGACAGCTTTTAGGTGCGTTATTGACAGCGCCACCCTCTGGTTACATGAATGCGTCACCACCACATCTCCACCGTTTAGGGCTACTGTAGAAACATGACGGTGCAAAATGGTGACTTCACTGTAAGGGGACCCACGATGTATGTAGATAGAAATGGCTCATTCTAAGGTAATAATCAAATCAAATCAAATCAAATCACTTTATTGTCACACAACCATATACACAAGTGCAACAGTTGGTGAAATTCTTAGGTGCAGTTCCGAGCAACATAGTAGTCATGACATGACATGTACAACATTTAAAGCAGCATCAGATTACACATCTGATGCGCCCACAATTACTCACAGCACAGTAAACTCTACAATAAACAATAAATCATTTACACAATGTGAGTGTAGTTCTCACAGCTTAAACAATATACACATACTTACAATATACATATACTTTAAACAATATACACTAAACATACATTAAACAATAACAGTATACATTAAGCTATAATAATAATAATATACAATGTACAGTATACAATATTATTCACAGTAGAGATCCAATGTACAATAGGTGCTATATGATAAATAAATGTGTATATAATGTGTGTGTATCTACAGTGGGTTGTGCTGAGTGATATTCTGTCAGTGTGTGTTATGATCCTGATGGATCAGGAGTTAAGTAGTCTAATTGCTTGTGGGAAGAAGCTGTTCTGGAGTCGGCTGGTGCGTGTTCTGATGCTACGGTACCGCCTGCCTGATGGCAGCAGTGAGAGCAGCCCATGGTTCGGGTGGCCAGAGTCTCTGATGATCCTCTGAGCTCTCTTCACACACGCCTGGCATAAATGTCCTGGAGGGAGGGAAGCTCACCTCCGATGATGCAGCTGGCCGTGCGCACTACTCTTTGCAGGGCTTTGCGGTTGCGGGCGGTACTGTTGCCGTACCAGGTGGTGATGCAGCCAGTCAGCAGGCTCTCGATGCTGCTGCTGTAGAAGCGTGTGAGGATGTGGCGGTTCATTCCAAACCTCCTCAGCCGTCGCAGGAAGAAAAGGCGCTGATGAGCCTTCTTCACAACGGCCTCGGTGTGGACGGACCATGAGAGTTCCTCTGTGATGTGGACACCGAGGAACTTGAAGCTGCTGACTCTCTCCACCGGTGCTTCATCGTCCACCAGCTCCTTGGTCTTGCTGACGTTGAGGGAGAGGTTGTGCTCCTGACACCATCGTGTCAGAGTATGCACCTCCTCTCTGTAGGCCGTTTCATTATTGTCAGTGATGAGACCTACCACCGTCGTATCGTCAGCAAACTTGATGATGGTATTGGAGCTGTGGGTTGCCACACAGTCATGTGTGTACAAGGAGTACAGGAGTGGGCTGAGAACACAGCCCTGAGGGGCTCCAGTGTTGAGAGTCAGTGATGAGGAGATGTTACTGCCCATTCTGACCACCTGGCGTCTGTTGGACAGGAAGTCCAGGATCCAGCTGCATAACAAGCTGTTTAAGCCTAGAGCCCGGAGTTTCATGTCAAGTATGGAGGGCACAATGGTGTTGAATGCTGAGCTGTAGTCTACAAACAGCATTCTCACATATGTGTTCCTCTTTTCCAGGTGGGAGAGAGCAGTGTGAATTGTAGATGAAATGGCATCATCAGTGGAGCGGTTTTTGCGGTATGCAAACTGCAGTGGGTCCAGTGAGGGAGTGAGAACAGAGCAGATGTGGTTTCTGATTATTCTCTCAAAGCATTTGCTGATGATGGGGGTCAGAGCAACAGGACGCCAGTCGTTTAAGCAGGTGGTTTTTGATTGCTTCGGTACAGGCACAATGGTGGACGTTTTGAAGCATGTGGGGACCACGGACAGGGAGAGGGACAGGTTAAAGATGTCCGTAAAAACTCCAGCCAGTTGGTGCGCGCACGCTCTGATGAAGCGGCCCGGAATGCCGTCTGGACCCGCGGCTTTACGGATGTTCACCTGCCGGAAGGATCGGGTTACATCCGCTACAGTTACAGAGAGTGAACTAACCTCTGCATCTTCAGCCACGAGCTCTCTCTCCGCGAGGGCGGTGTTAGTTCCCTCAAAGCGAGCATAGAAGGTGTTGAGCTCGTCCGGGAGAGAGGCAGCGGTGTTCACGGTGGAGTTTGTGTTCCCTTTATAGTCCGTGATGGTGTTAATTCCCCGCCACATGCTTCTGGAGTCGGTGGTGTTGAACTGTCCTTCAATCTTGTCCCTGTACTGGCGTTTTGCTGCTCTGATGGTTTTCCGGAGGGCATAACTTGCTTGTTTATGCTCCTCTGCATTACCGGAGTTAAAAGTGGAGGTCCACGCATTGAGTGCCGCGCGAACATCCCGATTTAGCCACGGCTTCTGATTAGGGTACAGCCGAATTGTTTTGGTCGGAACAACGTCTTCTACACACTTCCTGATGAAACACGTTACGCTATCAGCGTAGACCTCTATGTCGTCATCAGAGGCCGACCGGAACATCTCCCAGTCCGCGTGATCAAAACAGTCCTGTAGCATAGAGTCTGATTGGTCCAACCAGCACTGGATGGTTCTGAGGGTGGGTGCTTCCTGTTTCAGTCTCTGCCTGTATGCGGGCAGAAGAAGAATGGAAGAGTGATCTGATTTGCCAAATGGTGGGCGCGGGAGGGACTTGTAACCATCCCGGAAGGGAGAGTAACAGTGGTCCAAGACACGGTTCCCTCGCGTGTTGAAGTTAACATGTTGGTGGTATTTAGGTGCAATGCGTTTGAAGTTGGCTTTGTTAAAGTCCCCAGTCACAATAAACGCAGCCTCAGGATGCGCAGTTTCCTGCTCACTCACTGTCCTATACAGTTCCTTTAGTGCCCGGTCTGTGTCGGCTTGTGGGGGAATATACACAGCTGTGATGATGACCGCTGTGAATTCCCTCGGTAGCCAGAATGGTCGGCACAGAACCATGAGAAGTTCCAGATCAGGAGAACAGAAAGACTTGATAGAATGTACGTTCCTCTGATCACACCAGGATCTGTTGATCATAAAACATACACCCCCGCCTTTGCTTTTCCCTGAGAGATCTTTTTCTCTGTCCATTCCGTGCACGGAGAACCCCGTGGTTTCGATGGCCGAATCTGGAATCTCAGCAGACATCCAAGTTTCTGTAAGGCAGATAATGCAGCAGTCCCTCGTCTCGTTGGAAAGAGATCCGTCCTCTCAGCTCGCAGAGTTTGTTGTCCAGAGACTGAACATTAGCCAGTAAAATACTGGGAAGCGGGGGTCGGTTTGCGCGGCGTCTTACTCTGATGAGCACGCCGGCTCTGCTTCCCCGTCTCCGGCTGCGTTTCCGCGGTTGGACTGCGCAGACAAAGGGCTCCGCTGCCGTGTTTGTAAGCAGCAGGTCGTCGTTGAAGAATTTAAAGTCCGGTTTTCGGTGTGCGATTGCCGAACCAATGTCCCAAAGTGTATTTATGTATACATCCAAGACAAAAAACACAAAAACTGTAAACAGAACAAACAAAAAACTACAGTGTTTCAGCGGAGCTTGCAACGTAGCAGCCATCCTCTGCGCCATCTTGAGTCAACATTGCGCCATCTTGAGTCAACATATAAACACAATACAACAATAAAAACATAACGGTTCATTATGTAAGGTCTTTATACACCACTGAAAACATGGTTATGTACTTTTGCTGATTTCCCTCATTTTGTTTTTAATTTGTAGGCACCTTACCATGGCAACTGCTCACGTGTTTGCTTCACACACCCTTCTCATGTATGAAAAGTATTACCATATTATACCGTATTATAGTATACCATATTATATACAATTGAACAATGAATATCTATGATTATCTATGAATAATTATTTTTAACATTAAACAATACTTAAATGAGGCTGCTAAAACAGGGTTGTTATACTATTGTAAATAAAGATGAGAAAAACATGAACTGAAATGACAAAGTATAACAAAAACTAAAAACATTGGATCACAAAGTTGAATGATCTGGTTTGTGTGGTTGAAGACGTCCCACTGATTTCGGCATGAAGTTATATGCCAGGTCGACAAGCAGCAGACAGATTCACTATGTCATGTGATTATGATTCCTGTGTAAATACATACAGTGAGGAAAATAAGTATTTGAACACCCTGCTATTTTGCAAGTTCTCCCACTTAGAAATCATGGAGGGGGCTGAAATTGTCATCGTAGGTGCATGTCCACTGTGAGAGACATAATCTAAAAAAAAAAAAAAAATCCAGAAATCACAATATATTATTTTTTAACTATTTATTTGTATGATACAGCTGCAAATAAGTATTTGAACACCTGTCTATCAGCTAGAATTCTGACCCTCAAAGACCTGTTAGTCTGCCTTTAAAATGTCCACCTCCACTCCATTTATTATCCTAAATTAGATGCACCTGTTTGAGGTCGTTAGCTGCATAAAGACACCTGTCCACCCCATACAATCAGTAAGGATCCAACTACTAACATGGCCAAGACCAAAGAGCTGTCCAAAGACACTAGAGACAAAATTGTACACCTACACAAGGCTGGAAAGGGCTACGGGGAAATTGGCAAGCAGCTTGGTGAAAAAAGGTCCACTGTTGGAGCAATCATTAGAAAATGAAAGAAGCTAAACATGACTGTCAATCTCCCTCGGACTGGGGCTCCATGCAAAATCTCACCTCGTGGGGTCTCAATGATCCTTAGAAAGGTGAGAAATCAGCCCAGAACTACACGGGAGGAGCTGGTCAATGACCTGAAAACAGCTGGGACCACCATTTCCAAGGTTACTGTTGGTAATACACTAAGACTTCATGGTTTGAAATCATGCATGGCACTGAAGGTTCCCCTGCTTAAACCAGCACATGTCAAGGCCCGTCTTAAGTTTGCCAATGACCATTTGGATGATCCAGAGGAGTCATGGGAGAAAGTCATGTGGTCAGATGAGACCAAAATAGAACTTTTTGGTCATAATTCCACTAAACGTGTTTGGAGGAAGAAGAAGAATGTTCCCAAGAACACCATCCCTACTGTGAAGCATGGGGGTGGTAGCATCATGCTTTGGGGGTGTTTTTCTGCACATGGGACAGGGCGACTGCACTGTATTAAGGAGAGGATGACCGGGGCCATGTATTGCAAGATTTTGGGGAACAACCTCCTTCCCTCAGTTAGAGCATTGAAGATGGGTCGAGGCTGGGTCTTCCAACATGACAATGACCCGAAGCGCACAGCCAGGATAACCAAGGAGTGGCTCTGTAAGAAGCATATCAAGGTTCTGGCGTGGCCTAGCCAGTCTCCAGACCTAAACCCAATAGAGAATCTTTGGAGGGAGCTCAAACTCCATGTTTCTCAGCGACAGGCCAGAAACCTGATTGATCTAGAGAAGATCTGTGTGGAGGAGTGGGCCAAAATCCCTCCTGCAGTGTGTGCAAACCTGGTGAAAAACTACAGGAAACGTTTGACCTCTGTAATTGCAAACAAAGGCTACTGTACCAAATATTAACATGGATTTTCTCAGGTGTTCAAATACTTATTTGCAGCTGTATCATACAAATAAGTAGTTAAAAAATCATACATTGTGATTTCTGGAATTTTTTTTTTAGATTATGTCTCTCACAGTGGACATGCACCTACGATGACAATTTCAGACAGCAAAATAGCAGGGTGTTCAAATACTTATTTTCCTCACTGTATGCCATTTCTTGTTTCAAAGATCAGTGTTCATCTACTTCCTTAACTATAATTTCTAGAACTGAAACAAAGTATATGAAATGTATATAAAATACAAACTATATTAAAGGGGTGGTTGCATGCGATTTCACTTTTTTAATTTTAGTTAGTGTGTAATGTTGCTGCTTGAGCATAAACAGTATCTGCAAAGTTACAGCGCTGAAAGTTCAATGCAAACGGATATATTGTCTTTTAAAGTTATGTCAGTTTATTGCCTACAAAAACGTCCAATTTGGACTACAACAAGCTTCTTCCCGGGTTGGTGACATCATAAACCCTTGCTATTAACATAAACAATGCCCCCGTGAACACACAACAAAGTGGGCGAGGCCACATCGTAGTCTTTACGAAAGAGAGAGAGCTGTTGCAGAACTACAAACTACATTTGGCCATCTAACCAATCTAAGACCATTGCGTTTTTCGGAGGGATGGGCTTCACAGAAGCAGGAAGCAAACGAGCCGTTCAAAGGACAGTGGAGACAGCGGTGTGGAATAAAGGTAAAATGTAAGAAATTATGGCATTTAAAAAAAAAGAAGTATTAAGACATGTTATACTGTGCCCCATAAACACAACCAAGCCTAGAAAAAACACACGGAACCACCCCTTTAAAAATATCTTATGATAAAAAAACCCCCAGAAATGTGTCCATAAATAAAAACATTGCTAACTTTTATCAGATGTGCAGACACATTTACTTTGAAATAAACTTAGTTAGTTAGTAATTTTGTGCTTACTTTTTGAGAAAGGTTCTCAATCTTATGAGTATTGATCACTGTACTGCTTTCAGCAGTGGAGTCATAAAGGAGTCTCAAGTGCTGCTGACTCATGGGTTGGATGTAATATGGCTGTTTTCATAGCTGTATTGACAGTTGCTTTCACACAGACAAGCTGTGTGCCTGTGTGTGTGCTATGGAGCCATTGAAATGAAATGATCAAGTGATTTAATGAAACTGCTGGGAAATAGGGCTCTAAAATGTGTCACACATTTTGAGAGAATAATGTCCCCGTAGGGCCATATAATGATGAGGAACTGCGGCCACTCTCTGGCCTTTGTGCTGTTTCTTTTAGACTTCACTCTGTTTTCTCATCAACTGTCCTGTCGGTCAGCAGGAATGATAGAGATGCTGCGGAAGATAAACCTGAGTCGTGCCGTGCGCACCATGCAAGAGCTGTTCCCAGAGGAGTACAACTTCTACCCACGCTCCTGGATACTGCCTGAGGAATACCAGCTCTTCTCCACACAGGTACAAGCTCATTGAAGGAAACAGCTCAATGAAATAGAGTAACAAACTAATGCAATTTGATTAGGACATGGTATTAGAGTCTATTTGTGAAGTCAATAAAGAGGACATTTAAAGAAGCCAGCTCTTCTTCTTGCTAGATACTTGCTGTCTCCTCTCAGCGGTGTAACTATAGGTAGATTGCTGTGGTAGTAATTGGTCAGGACAGAATCACAGTAAAACCAGGTTAAGCAGTTTAGTGGCCAGCAACAGCTAATTGTGAACGACAAGTTTGTTACAGGTTCTGTAGTTACAAGATTTGCATCTTCAATCCCCTTTCACGTTACAGTTAGCTGTGTGCTTTATTTGTTCACATGGGCTGCTTAAAGGGGATTTTCTCTTTCTTCCAGTAGTTTAAATCAATTTGTGATTCAGTTGGTTAGTTTTATTTTTTATTTTGGAGGGTAAATCGAAAGTTTTTTCTTTTTATTTCTCTTTTTGAGATAAATATTTACTTGTTTATATTTATTATTACATGTACATGCACATTTTCTTTTCAGCATGAGTGAGGCAAGACTTTTTTCGTGCATGTTTGAATAACATTTTTATTAGAGAAGCTGCAGAGGGCAGCAAAGATCTGCAGGATCTTAGATTTGCGGATACATGCTGTCTGAAGAAAAACATTGCATTAGTCGGAAATATGAGGTTTAGTTTACTAACCATAATGCTATTAGTGGACATTAGTGGTAGTCATGAGAGCTTGCTGCCTTTAAAAACATTTTACCTTTTTAGCAGAACAGTTGGATCATTATTGTTTTACTTTGCTTATAATCTTGAAACGTTGTGTTATCATTCAGAGCACTTTAACTGGAGACTCTGATTAATACTGCTCATGTTAACCCTTTCAGACCCTTGTGTCCATGCAAATGGTCATCACATTAATAAAGCTCTATTTGCACAGGGTTATCTGGGGACCTCGTGTGATTTAGAAATTAGCCCCCCCCCCCCCCCCCCTTCATTCTCCCTTACATTCTTTGCGAAAGATGAATAAAAAGGCGCACTGGAAACATAAACCTTGAAAAATTATATACAACCCTGCTAAATCCTGGCCACCTCACAGAGATGCCGAGTTGCATTATCACAGGACCTCTGTGTTGGGCAAAATATGGTAGGTCATTTGCGGGGGAATTACAGATGTTGGCCGATTCACACGGGATCAAGATCACAGACAACCTCCACAATTATTACAAATGACTAGAGGTCACCAAGTAATACAAATCCTGTGCAAATAGGGCTTAAGATAATGATTTTGCGTTAACTTTTATTCATAGTTTTCTCTAAATAACTTGCATGGAATCAATATGTAAATATAGTTATTCGAAATAAATAAAATAAAACTATTAATAATGTTAAATTAAATGATCACTTTTAGATTATCCAAATGTAATTAAAAACTAAACGTTTTAGAGTGTAAATAAAGTATGATCCTATTATGTGTCACTGAAACATAATTTGGATTTGAGAAGGGTTAATTTCTTTACAGGGAGGGCAAAAGGCCTCTTAGTTTTTTTTGCAAGCATATTTGAAAATATTCACTGTGCACCTTTTACTTTTGTCCTCTTTTTTCAAGATTCGTCTCCTGAAGGACAACGATGCAACCCTCAAACCCACTTTCATCGTCAAACCGGACAGCGGATCCCAGGGCGACGGCATTTACCTCATCCGTGACCCTGCTGACCTTCGGGTTATCTCAGGTTCTCAGATTAAACAAGCAGTTGTTCAAGAATATATCCAGAAACCCCTGCTCATCGATAAATTGAAGTTTGATATCCGCCTCTATGTTCTGGTCCGCTCGTTGGAGCCTTTAGAGATCTACATTGCTAAAGAGGGTCTGTCCAGGTTCTGCACAGAACCCTACCAAGAACCCAGCCAGAAGAACCTCAGTCATGTTTTTATGCACCTTACCAACTATTCCCTTAATGTGCACAGCGGGAACTTTGTCCACTCCGACAGCTGCAGCACGGGCAGTAAACGAACCTTCTCTAGCGTTCTCTATCGCATAGCATCTAAAGGAGTGGACATCAAGAAGGTCTGGTCAGACATTATTGCTTTGGTTATCAAGACAGTTATTGCACTTGTGCCTGAACTGAAGGTGTATTACCAGGCAGATATACCGCCTGGAAAACCAGGACCGACATGTTTTCAGGTATATTTACAGTGAATTTTCTTATGTGTTTGTGATGAGGTTTGCATTCAGGTTTGCATTCAAGTTTTTTTTCAAATGTGAAAAATGAGCACACACCCATATGCTGTTAACTATGGTTTTCCTTCAGCAAGCGACCCCTAATCCTCTGAAAATCAATAAAATAAAGTCAATAAAATCTAAATAACAGAAGATGATGTGTCCCAATTTTAGATCCTGGGCTTTGATATCCTGCTGATGAAGAACTTGAAGCCTGTTTTATTAGAGGTCAATGCCAATCCCAGCATGAGGATTGAACATGAGCAGGAGGTGAGGGTGACAATGTTCTTTTATTATGATGTGATTCAAATAAACTGGTACTTTAAACAAAGTACTGTGGCAGTACTGTTGTTAAGTATTATACAGTGGGGAGAACAAGTATTTGATACACTGCCGATTTTGCAGGTTTGCCCACTTACAAAGCATGTAGAAGTCTGTAGTTTTTATAATAGGTTCTCTTCAACTGTGAGTGATGGAATGTAAAACAAAAATCCAAAAATCACATTGTATGATTTTTAAGTAATTAATTTTCATTTTATTGCATGACATAAGTATTTGATACATCAGAAAAGCAGAACTTAATATTTGGTATAGAAACTTTTGTTTGCAATTACAGAGATCATACTTTTCCTGTAGTTCTTGACCAGGTTTGCACACACTGCAGCAGGAATTTTGGCCCACTCCTCCATACAGACCTTCTCTAGATCCTTCAAGTTTCGGGGCTGTCGCTGGGCAATACGGACTTTCAGCTCCTGCCAAAGATTTTCTATTGGGTTCAGGTCTGGAGACTGGCTAGGCCACTCCAGGACCTTGAGATGACACTCCTTAGTTGCCCTTGCTGTATGTTTTGGGTCGTTGTCATGCTGGAAGACCCAGCCACGACCCATCTTCAATGCTCTTACTGAGGGAAGGAGGCTGTTGGCCAAGATCTCGCGATACATGGCCCCATCCATCCGTCCTGTCCCCTTTGCAGAAAAGCATCCCCAAAGAATGATGTTTCCACCTCCATGCTTCACGGTTAGGATGGTGTTCTTGGGGTTGTACTCATCCTTCTTCTTCCTCCAAACACGGCGAGCAGAGTTTAGACCAAAAAGGTCCTGCCATGTAGTTCTGAGCTGATCCCTCACCTTCCTCATGATCATTGATGCCCCACGAGGTGAGATCTTACATGGTGCCCCAGACCGAGGGAGATTGACCGTCATCTTGAACTTCTTCCATTTTCTAATAATTGCGCCAACAGTTGTTGCCTTCTCACCAAGCTGCTTGCCTATTGTCCTGTAGCCCATCCCAGCCTTGTGCAGGTCTAAAATTTTATCCCTGATGTCCTTACACAGCTCTCTGGTCTTGGCCATTGTGGAGAGGTTGGAGTCTGTTTGATTGAGTGTGTGGACAGGTGTCTTTTATACAGGTAACGAGTTCAAACAGGTGCAGTTAATACAGGTAATGATTGGAGAACAGGAGGGCTTCTTAAAGAAAAACTAACAGGTCGGAATTCTTACTGTTAGTAATTGATCAAATACTTCAATACTGTCATGTAAAAATCATACAATGTGATTTTCTGGATTTTTGTCTCCCACAGTTGAAGTGTACCTATGATAAAAATTACATGCTTTGTAAGTAGGAAAACCTGCAAAATCGGTAGTGTATCAAATACTTGTTCTCCCCACTGTATATATGTATATATTTATATTTATATATTTATAGTGTATCATGGTTTCCACAAAAATAGTAAGCAGCATAACTGTTTTCAACATTGATAATGATGATTTCTGAAGGATCATGTGACTGAAGACTTTGGTAGTTATGCTGATAATTCTGCTTTGCCATCAAAGGAAAAAATAACATTTTAACAAAATATATTAAAACAAAAACAAAAAAAAAAACATTAAAACAATGTTTTTACTGTATTTTTTATCAGATAAATGCAGCCTTGATTAGTACAAGATTAACCAACCAACCAATAATTTTTTTGACTAAAAACACAAAAACATCTTACCAACCCTCAACAAACATTGACTATACTTTTGTGAGGATGTTGATTTATTGACACTATACTGTATTTTACAGGTGTCACCTGGTGTGTATGAATATGTACCGAGCCCTGTAGATGAGGAGGTGAAAGTGGGTGTGATCAGAGACACACTGCGGCTCATGGACCCTGCTCAGAGGAAACAACACGTAGCGTGAGTCATAGGCTTTCAGACTTTTGGGACAGTTGATGGTGCAGTGTGTATTTGTGTGTGCATGCCTACCAGTGCGTGTTGTAATCTTCGTTTCAGCTTTGTGGAGCTGAAATAAAGGTTTGTTGAGCTGCAGTCATAAGCCTTTCAGATGGAAAAATTAAATTCAGGAAATCCTCTGATGGAATTTCACACTTGTGTGGCCACTCTTCCTCTCTCTCTCGGTCATGGAATAGCGGACGTCCTCGTGCCCCATGAGCGGGATTGTGTCTCATGCATTCACCTTTTTATTGCAGCTCATTGTACACAGCCACACTTATACACTTTAGTGTCTGGGCCTGGGGGGAAATAAAAGTCAGGCTGCTTCCTTTCCGAGGAAAGTGTGGAGTCAGCTCAGAGTTTAATTGAGACGTACATGTGCGCTCAGAGTGGAAAACACTCTGTGTGCACATTTCTGTTTAATATCTGCTAATTTACCCATTAGTTGTGCTTTTTTTTTATTTTTATGATCCAGCACAGTTGTCTGGTTTGTGGTGCTTTTCTTTCTCTCTGTGTTTTCAGTTCTTTATTATGAATAAGTTATTGAATTATTCTTACTCAACTGCAAAGTATGTGTTTGTGTGAAAGGATTTGTTTAATAAAAAAATAAAAAAATGATATATATATATATATATATATATATATATATATATATATATATATATATATATATTATAATTTATAAAAGAGGATTCTTGACATATGTCTTGAGGAAGAGCATTCCACAAACTGGGAGTCACAACACTGAAAGACCTGGCTCAACTTGGGGGTGACTAACAATCCCGCACTAGAAGATTGTAAGGAGCGAACAGGAGCATAAGGCTGAAGTAATTCAGATAAATACGTAGGACCAAGAGAGCTTTGGGGAGAGCTTTGTAAGTGAGGATTAGTACCTTGAAGTTTATACTCAAAGAAACCGGAAGCCAGTGAAGGGGATAGAGAACTGGAATTGTTTGATATTTTTAGCTGAAAGATAAATAACTTGATTTACACACATTATACTGTACTATTGGTTTCCTCCTCAATCACAGTCTTCATTCTTCAGTATCACATGATTCTACAGAAATAATTATAATATGCTGATTTGGTGCTAAAAAACCCCCCCAAAAAACATTTCTTATCACAGATGAAAATGCTGCTTAATATTTTTGTGGTAGCCAAGATTTTTTTTTTTAATGAATAAAAGTTTCAAAGTATAGCTTTTATTTGAAACATAAATATTTTGTAACATTAACTGTCTTACCTGTCACTCACTAAATGTAATGTTTGGAAAAATCTTACTGACCCTAAATATTTGAATGGTAGTGTACCTTATTTACCCCTAAAGGCTGCATATTAGTAACTAAATTTGACCCTGGACCACAAAACCAGTCATAAGTCGCACGGGTATATTTGTGGCAATAGCCAACAATACATTGTATGGGTCAAAATGATTTCTCGGTTTCTTTTATGCCAAAAATCATTAGGATATTAAAGGGTTAGTTCACCCAAAAATGAAAATAATGTCATTTATAACTCACCCTCATGCCGTTCCACACTCAAAAGACCTCTGAGGAATTCTGAGGACCACAATGGAAATAAGCCTATGGCTTTCTTGTGTATTTTATCCCCAGTTTTTATTTTTTTATATGTATGAAATTGTCTTTTGGGCTTGATTGTACTTGTTTCAAAATTGAATAGTTAAATAAATAAAAATAAAAAAATAATATTATAAACTGACAAGAATATTTTTGGTGCATTAAAAAAACTTGTATAGTGATGACCGATTTCAAAACGAACCGTTGAAACCATGAAGATTCAAACTGTTATGAATCAATGTATCGAATCAGCGGTTCAGAGTGCCAAAGTCACGTGATTTGGCGGTTTGACACACGATCCGAATCATGATTCGACACGCTGATTCATAATGGTTTGAATCTTCATGAAGCAGTGTTTTGAAACACTGATTTGTATATCGGCCTAATATTGTCCTATCCTAATAAAACATACATCAATGGAAAGCTTATTTATTCAGATGATGTATAAATCTCATTTTCAAAAAAATGTACCCTGATGACTGGTTTTGTGGTCACAATGGTAAACACTAGTATGTTTTGGAGGAAACTAACCCAGTGACAGCTCTTGTACACTTTTTGTTTGAGAGTGTACAGTTGGCTATGAAGTTAATGTCTAGCTTTGGACGATTGAGGAATTCGATTGAGGAATTTGTGTAATTTCATTTATTTTGTCTTGTGAAACATTTACATATGCAATGCAGATTATTCTGGGCAGCATTAAATGAAGAAAAATAACTGTTGATCTTTTATATTTTATGCTAAAAATCTTTCAAACTCTGCAAGGGGTATGAAACCATAAAATAAATAAAAAACATACTTACTAAAACTTTTTCCTCCAGACTTCTAGTTTATACAAGGAGTATATTAGTGTGCCATAAATACATCATCACGGCAAATACTGACAAACAGAAAGTCACTAAGGCTTTACGAAGCCAGAACATCTTCACTAGTGTTGTATAATGACAGTCTATTCCTCCCAGTGCTCTCCAGTTATATTTGTGCTATTCCTTTAGTGCTGTAGATCACGTGTCTTATTGGACCGGTTTATCTTATGCATTTCCAGTGGCGTCTGTGGGAAATTAGCCCAGATGACCCTGAGGCGATTTGATGTTTATATTATTCTATGTCGTGTATAAATGTTAGGCGTACAGTATCTTATGAGATCATATTAAAAGTGGGCCGCTCCCTCAACATTTTTTGGCTGTTCATAGAGCCTCCGGCAGTCAGAGACAGGTGTGATATTTTAAAGGAAATATTCCAGGTTCAGTACAAGCTAAGCTCAGTTGAAAGCATTTGTTTATTACCAACAAATAAAGTAAGTGCTTCTATACAATTATAAGCTTCAAAGAATAAAAAAAGAATACCATGGTACATGTACAAATACATGGTAAAACCTTTATTTTTTTTGCGTTTTTGTCTGCATTTTACTAATAAAAATCTCTTCACCTTTTAAACATTCTAAAAAACATGTTGAAATGATTTATATTGATTGTATTAAGTTTGTGAAGCGGACAAGAAAAACTCTCAGATGGTGAAGATGGTCATCACATTTGTGTATGAGATAGAAGACTCTTGCTGTCTTCAAGTAAACCTATTAAAGGGTTTGTTCACCAAAAAATGAAAATTAGCCCATGATTTACTCACCTTCAAGCCATCCTAGATATATATGACGTTCTTCTTTCAGACGAATACAATCCGAGTTATATTACAAAAATGTCCTGGCTCTTCCAAGCTTTATAATGGCAGCCCAAATTTTGAAGACCAAAAAAGTGCATCCATCCATTATAAAAGTAATCTACACGGCTCCGGGGGGTTAATAAAGGCCCTCCTGAAGCAAATTGATGGGTTTGTGTAAGAAAATTATCCATATTTGAAAACTTTATAAAGTAAAATATCTAGCTGCTTCCAGACAGCCTTCTGTATTCAACTTACAAAGAAAGTGTTACGCCTCTTGCAGTTCAAAATGCTTACACTACGTCCAACGTCATCGTCACGCCAGTTATGCTTTTTCCGTAAGTTGAATACAGAAATCGGTCTGGCAGAGCTAAATATTTTACTTTATACTTTTACTCTATACTTTTATAATGGATGGATGCACTTTTATGGACTTCAAAGCAGGAATAGCCATTCACCGCTATTACAATGCTTGGAAGAGCCAGGACATTTTTTAACCCTCTGGTGCTCTTCGTTTAGGGGTTGCATTGGTTGTCTTCCCGGTCATAAGTGACCGGACACCTAAAAATTAAACTTCCTCCATCCCAGTAAAACCAATGCAATTTTTTTTTCTGAATTTTGTATTTTGAGATGATTTGATGGTATTTTTTTATATTTATGCAATAATTAGGGTCTATTTTTGCCATTTGAAAATTATACAAAAAAATTATTATTGTTTTTTAAAATTATTGCAGTATTTCAGTTTAAAATAGAGACTAGGCCTTTAAAATAATTTTTTTGAAGGCAGATTAGCGCCCTCTTTTGGAATTATTTAAGAAATCATGCAACCATGTTATAAACACATTTAATGATTTGTTTTTTGATGGATTTGAATATATATATATATATATTTTTTTTAAAAAATCTCAAAGAATATTTATTATAAAGTTTTAGATTTTTTTTTTTTGTTAGTTAGAAATATAGATTTTTTCTGTGAATTTTAGTTTTTGCAGATTTCCCATTCATTTCCTATGGTGGTCATTTTTGACCGAAGAGCACAAGTGGGAGTATTTTTTTACGACCACTTAGCATGCTCGAATCATGCCCTCAATTTTTTTGTGTGTTTACATACCTAATGCTAGAAAAGTTTCTATAGTTTCATATACTTCTGATGAAGCTGTGATTTTTAAATTAAAAATGTGGTTCATAGGTTCAGTTTTTCATAGGTGTGTGTGTGTGTATAAGTGTGCGTGAGTGGATGTGTCAATATCACACTCTTGATGTTTTAGAGTGTCACCCCTTTACTGCTGTATACTTTTTTTCAGCATCGTGGCCGATTTGTAGATTGTACACATAAATATTCTGAGAATTTTTGTGTTTTTGCCGATTTCCCATTCATTTCCTATGGTCGGTCATTTATGACCGAAGACAATGAACACTACTTTTTTTTTACGACCAATTAGCATGCTCAAATCATGACCCCAATTGACCTATCGGTAAGCCCCGCCCCCCCTTAGTCACTGTTGCTAACTCATTTACATTTACATTTATGCATTTGGCAGACACTTTTATCCAAAGCGACTTACAGTGGCCTTATTACAGGGACAATCCCCCTGGAGCAACATGGAGTAAAGTGCCTTGCTCAAGTACACACTGGTGGTGACTGCTGGGATCGAACCAGCAACCTTCTGCGTATCAGTTCCATGGTTTAACCCACTGGACCACCAGCTCAGACAAACAAACGGAGTTGCTATATCTTACAATGACAGCTGTCAGTGTGAAAACCTTATCCCAAGATGTTTTTGGACACAAAATGTATCGTATATCCTGTCCGAATGATGCCTAAACTTAACTGATGGTTTATCAAGTTTATTATGTCCTTTTTCACTCCAAAAAATCATTGTAAGAGCTGAACAAACAAAGCATAAGAAGTGCGCATTAACGTCTCATTCACAAACTATTTCTCTCCGTTGCATTACCATTAACATACAAAAGCAAATTACACAAAAACACTTACAACTAACAGTAAACAAACATATACACAGACCGTATGCTAACTGAGAACAGTTAGTTATTTCGGTTTGTATGTTAGCAGGGACTTTAATCGTAACTTAACGAGAGTATGACAAACAGAAAATCCTCTCAGGATCCGTGTTACAGTACCTCAGGCACGACATTTTAGCATTTTTGTTGCATAAACACCATCAAATCGATGAGAGCTTCGGATTTTCCAATGTTTCTCTATGGCGCTGACACCTAAAGATGTCCGAGTTCTGGTCCCAGCGCAACTGATACTCAACTGCTATTGGCTCATCTGCGTTCGAGGGGAGCGGCTTACCGACAGGTCAATTGTTTTGTGTGTTTACATACCTAATGCTAGCAAAGTCAACAAGTTTCATATCATTTCGATGAAGCAGTGATTTTTAAAATTTCAAAACAGAAAATTTTCCGGTCAGAAATGACCGAAGAGCACCAGAGGGTTAATATAACTCTGATTGTATTCGTCTCAAAGAAGAATGTCATATACACCTAGGATGGCTTGAGGGTGAGTAAATCATTGGGTCATTTTAATTTTTAGAAGTGCATCTACTTAGACTAAAAGTGCAGAGTTACTTACATCAGTGCGAAATGCAGTCATCCACTCACAACAAACTGCTTTTGGTTCCTCGGCCATCTGGGCTCAGTGCACGTATCAGAGGACTGCAGTTTGCTTGGTTGGTTTTGTGATTGTTAAATAATTGTTTTTCATTATGTTGTCCTTGGGTACGTGAGAGAGAAAGAGGGATTTAATGAGAGAAAATTGTAAGGCTTGTGGTTTGGTGATGCTATTCACTGAGGATATCTGAGTTTTCTTAGTCCATTGGTTAAAAAACCTCCATTCTCCTACTTGACAGATTTTCTTTGTTTATGCGTTATGCTGTTATCACAAAATCATTCAGCAAACTTTCCAGAAGTGTTTTGAGTGTGTTTATTGGTCTTTTTGAGTTTCTTAAGTGACCTTGACTTTTTTCTTCATTTACCATCTTGTAGAGGAAAAGAGAGTAACTTAGGCTGGCCAAACACTTGAAGATTTTAAGCCCAATTCTGAGCCCGATTTGCACGCCTATGGAGAGTCCCCACAAAGACAGTAAACCAGACATGTTTGTGTGTGTTAAGTTTAACCTTTGTTTCTGTGCCAACAGGTCAAACACGAGGGGCGGTTCACCAGAAGAGGCTATTGTTGTGGAGACAGGAAGTGATGAGAAAGAAAGCTTGACGGATTCTCTTCCAACTTTGTGTTTAAAACAAGTCTTCCCCAAATACACCAAGCAGTTTAATTACTTGCGGGCCGTGGAACGCATTGCTGGCATTTTCCTGCGCTTCCTTGGTGTCAAAGGAACCATGAGATTGGGCCCGACCGGGTTCCGCACCTTCATCAGGCAAGTCATTAGTTCCTGTAGCTCGACTGGTTGGTAGAGCATGGCAGTAGCAAAGCCAAGGTCTTGCTGGTAAAATGTAAACCTTCAAAGCAACATCTGTCAAATTAACACATGTAAATCTGACAACAACCATTACATTGGCTTAAATTTAATTGGCATATAACATTATGGCTAAATTGAATGGAATTAATCCAATTCTGCCTCCATACTGCCAGAATAAGGCAACATTCAGGTGTCACGTACCACATTAATCGAGCGTCTCCTTTAGGAACTGCAAGCTGAGTAACAGCAGTTTCTCGATGGCTTCAGTGGACATCCTGTACATCGACATCACGCGCCGCTGGGCTGGAATGCTCCCCGACTCCAGAGAGGCAGGCAAGCAGCCCACCAATCATGATGCAATTTACAGCACATCTTCACTACCGAGGCCGACACAATCAAAAAGCTGTTAAACAGCCTCCAATAAAAGACACATTTGCAACTATTCATCATAGCGCATTTGCCCTCACATGCAGTCATAAATGAGATCATAAATGAGATCTTTAGGGGAGATAATTGACAAATAAATTCACTACTTCGTTAATTTGCCCAGTACTTGTAAATTGGAAAAATACATGGCCAATCAACTAATGCCACATAACCCAATTTTCAAGTTCTGACTCAATCTTTCATATTTTAATTTCTTTCATATTTATTTTTTTGCTTTCACTTTGAAAAGACACTCCGGTAAATGGGAACATTTTGTGTGCGCTCCAAAGCTAATGTGCCCACAAGTCATTTCTGCTTTTAAATGAGCACTGGTAATATTCCTTGTGATGGTGCATTAGGTTGGGTCATGCTAGCATCGTTTTCTTGGACGAACGTATGAAATGAATAATGCATGCCAGGCTTTGCTTCTCCTAATCAAAAGAGAGAATGAATATATACTCGAGTCTCTGTGCTCTTAAATAGCCAGAGTGGAATGATGTGAGCTGAATTCCAGAACATTTCAGAAGGTTGAATTTGGTCATTAGTGCCTTACAGTAGGGAATCAACACAAAGACACACACACAGAAGACAAACTGCGTGGCGAGAGGAAAGTAATAACTGGTGGATAAGGTTGATATTTATAAATAATAGAAGTAGCTGTTTAAAAGTTGGGGGTGGGGATCAGACTGTTTATCTCCAAGGAGAAAAGGAAGAGATAGTGCTAATGTGATCTTCATTAATAGTAATACATTTACTTTTGAAGAATGCTGACTGGACACTTGGACAGAATACTTAAAGAGGGAAGGATTTATCGGTCTTTGAGTTCCCCTCTTCACTCCTGTCCATCCCAGAGTTCTATATGCTTCATCTGACAGGATAATGCAGAATTCTTTAAGAGCTCCTTCATTACTCTGCTTAATGAAACCCATTTTCTCCTTCTGGAGAACAGCATTGCTTTATTAATTGTCGCCATCCATTCTCAATGTACACATATTTCTGACCAGCACAGCATGCAGCCTCCGTTTTCTTTTTAGATGTATTTCACGGCTCCATTATGTCCGCAGCGAGAGCTCATTAATGCTCAGCATATGTAGTCAGACAAGGGATCTGCATCCACCTTCAGGCTCGAAACCCCCAATGGTTCCTGAGAATCGTAATATTTGTAATAACAGCAAGTGGCTTTCTGTTGAAATGTGCAGAGAATTTCTTCATGTTTAAAAAGTTTCTCTTTGTATTTTTCTCCCTCGACTCTCGGGCTCAAATGTGACCTTGAGAATTTCACTGCTGATGATTTGCGCTTGCAGATTAAGCTTTTATCAGGAACATAGATTAAGTTTTCATCAGTCTGGAGATACGACTGAAACCACATACACTAAATAATACACAGATGAAGACCCATTAATTCATAAACAAGCAGAAGGGAAATCTGCCATATGTACATTTCTGATTAAAGCTTCTTACAGCTTGGAAATAATGTCACTAATGGCTTTTCTCAAATCTTTTGTTCTCTTGTCAGTATACAATTTATATGACTCACAATAACATCGATTATTTTTATTGCTCATAGGATATAGCTCAAATATGAAGTTAATGTGCCAAAGTCTATTGCTTAGGGTTTGAGGTCTTTCAAAACCTCAAACCTTAAGTACTACACGTAACTTTTCACCTGTGGCTGGCAGATGATAAAATGGGCGACAAAGTCCCATAGACTTACATTGAAGGAGGGATCTGAGCCATATCAAAGTCGGCACGACATGAAAATTCAGTCTTATTTTCTTAATTCATGTTATTGATCTTATTGCAAATGATTCATCCATGCATGTTCGTTTTTCTAAGTTTTAAATAAAAAATGTCATAACTGTCATAGGATGGTTAAATATGGCGATGCGAATGACTGCAACTGTGTGGAGCTCTCCAATTCTTTTGCTGTTTTTGTTTGTTTGTTCTGTGTTTAGTCATTCTTTTTTCATTCAAAAAGATTCAGTTTCACCAGAGACAAACTACTGAACTTATGGAAATACACACCAGACAACATTTGACAGTTTTCTGATTATTCAGACGTTTTGTTGAACGTTCTAGTCAGAGGGGCAGCGGTTCTGTTCAAACGTGTGGTCAGATGGAAACGGGAGAAGCATGCCGCCTCGCTGGTTGAGGTTTGCGAACGTGGCTTTCGAACTGCGCTTCCAAGTATCCATCTAGCGAATCTCTGATCCCTTCCTAACTACTAACTACTCACTCGCACAAAGACTTTTCAAAATCTGCTGCAGTATGCTTCACTGAAACCTGGCTGAGTGAAGCCATTATACACCACGATAAAGAATGCATATCACTCTGTCCCACATGCAGCTTTGGGGCTCTATGATCACTGTCTAGTTCATCTTATACCGACCTGTTAAAAGATGGACTAATGAAGCGGAGTGGGATTTGAAAGCCTCCTTCGATTGCACTGATCGGACTGTTTTTTTAAGCTGCAGCCATCGATGTGGACAGCTCTGTAAGGCCGCGTGTCCACCAAAGCGTTTTTTTTTCATGCGGCTGGCTGGCGTATTCAATTGTTTTCAATGGGAGAGCCACGTTTTTAGAATGCCAAGAGCGTAACGAGGCGCTGAGCGAGTATTTCTGAGTGCTCAGCGTTTTTTTACTGGTCGCCGAGAGTTAAAGAATGTTCAACTTTGAGCAAAACGCAGCGCCCATCACTGTCACTTTTCACCCAGCCGTCCAATCACAGTGGAGGAGGGGCGGGACAAATACAACACAGAGCAACCGCCACATTCTGCGTGTACAACGTAAACGGATGAAAACAAGCAGTATAATAACGGAACAAAATAATTTAAAACAAGAGCCAGAGCAAATACTTTATATCAGCATTTTTATATAAAATCAACACCGAAACAAACTATCTGTGAAATTAGATAGTAACACTTCCGCGGATATTCCGTATCCTAATAAGCAAAGAGTCTCAACTGAAAAAAACCCCCGTTGCGCTGCCAAAACGCTCTCAAGCGCTCACAGCTAAGCGTTTTCAGCCGAGCGCCTAACGTTTTCAGCTGGATAAAAACGCTTTGGTGGACACACGGCCTAAGGATACATGCATTTACAGAAGTGGGGATAAAATCTTATAAAACCAGGCCAGAAATGGACTAACAAAGGAGATCAATTCAGTCATTCAAGTTCCTGGGCACACACCATCTCTCTGACCTGAAGTGGGACAATCAAATTGACTCAAAAAAAGCCTCAACTTGGAAGGTACAATACCACACTTTTTGTGCAATATTCTTGTAAATTCGTTTAGTCCTATTTATTCATATTATATATATATATATATATATATATATATATATATATATATATATATATATATATATATATATATATACACCCTCAACTAAAGGATTATTAGGAACACCTGTTCAATTTCTCATTAATGCAATTATTTAATCAACCAATCACATGACAGTTGCTTCAATGCATTTAGGGGTGTGGTCCTGGTCAAGACAATCTCCTGAACTTCAAACTGAATGTCAGAATGGGAAAGAAAGGTGATTTAAGCAATTTTGAGCGTGGCATGGTTGTTGGTGCCAGACGGGCCGGTCTGAGTATTTCACAATCTGCTCAGTTACTGGGATTTTCACGCACAACCATTTCTAGGGTTTACAAAGAATGGTGTGAAAAGGGAAAAACATCCAGTATGCGACAGCCCTGTGGGCGAAAATGCCTTGTTGATGCTAGAGGTCAGAGGAGAATGGGCCGACTGATTCAAGCTGATAGAAGAGCAACTTTGACTGAAATAACCACTCGTTACAACCGAGGTATGCAGCAAAGCATTTGTGAAGCCACAACACGCACAACCTTGAGGCGGATGGGCTACAACAGCAGAAGACCCCACCGGGTACCACTCATCTCCACTACAAATAGGAAAAAGAGGCTACAATTTGCACAAGCTCACCAAAATTGGACAGTTGAAGACTGGAAAAATGTTGCCTGGTCTGATGAGTCTCAATTTCTGTTGAGACATTCAGATGGTAGAGTCAGAATTTGGCATAAACAGAATGAGAACATGGATCCATCATGCCTTGTTACCACTGTGCAGGCTGGTGGTGGTGGTGTAATGGTGTGGGGGATATTTTCTTGGCACACTTTAGGCCCCTTAGTGCCAATTGGGCATCGTTTAAATGTCGATCACTGTACTAAAATGGCCCCCACAGTCACCAGATCTCAACCCAATAGAGCATCTTTGTGATGTGGTGGAACGGGAGCTTCGTGCCCTGGATGTGCATCCCACAAATCTCCATCAACTGCAAGATGCTATCCTATCAATATGGGCCAACATTTCTAAAGAATGCTTTCTGCACCTTGTTGAATCAATGCCACTTAGAATCAAGGCAGTTCTGAAGGCGAAAGGGGGTCAAACACAGTATTAGTATGGTGTTCCTAATAATCCTTTAGGTGAGTGTATATATATATATATATATATATATATATATATATATGTATATATATTTTTTTCCTTCCTTAATGTTATGTGTCTTGTTATATTTATGTGTACTGGAAGCTTCAATACTAAGGTGAATTCCTTGTGTGTGCTAGCGCACTTGGCAATAAAGCTCTCTGATTCTGATAACTCAATCTTCCATGACAGACTTCTCTCTGGTGACATATCCCAGCCCTTTAAGCTAGTATTCATCGGCCTCTGTTTTTGACTGCCATACCTTCATCTCAAAAATCCAATAAAAAAAACGATGAATAGACCGAAGTACCTACTCTAAAATTGTATCTTTTTTTTTATCTGCTTGACTTGGTAAAGGCAGAAATGTCCAATGCTTCAATAACTTAAAACCGGAATAAAATCTGACAACACAGGTATCATAAACTGTGCTGCTTTGAACTCCAATCTCGCAAGAAATCAAACCATATTTGGTCCAGCTAATGCACAATTGACCTCGACAGTAAACCAACAGATAATTGTCTAAGGAAGCAATTTGTTATTTTTAAGCATCAAGTAAAAGTAAGCTCTCTCTCTCTCTCTCTCTCTCTCTCTCTCTCTCTCTCTCTCTCTCTCTCTCTCTCTCTCTCTCTCTCTCTCTCTCTCTCTCTCTCTCTCTCTCTCTCTCTCTCTCTCTCTCAGGAATGTGTCTTCAGGCATTTATTGAGGCCTTCTTCTACCTGGCAGGACGCAGGTTCAAAGCTGTACCCCTGCGGGAGCAGGTGCTCCTGCTGCTGGAGGTGTGTGAGGGGGCCCTCGAGGGGCAGAGCCACAGCGAGAAGCCACGTCCACACCGGTCACACCCAACTCAATCATCAGCGGCAAACGCGTTCAGCTCCCCAGCACTGACACGCCGCCACCACCACCATCTACAACACCAGCCGCTGCAACTCTCTGCTAAAGCAAACACAGAGAACTGACAATCCCACACATACTGTACAAACAGTCCCATGTCTTCTGAGGTATGTCCAGAGGACAATGCCATGTGCGTTTGAATAAAAAAATAAATAAGAAAGAGGGTAGAATAATGAACTGAATATCAAAAAAATATAGAAGCAAGGATAGATTGACTCTGTGCAATAGCTCAAGTTGAACTGTTTATACACAGCTCAGATAAATATATTTCTTGCACGACACTACACAGAAATATGTAACAGACGACATTCACGTGTGTGTTCTGATGCCAGTACACAAACACTCAGGCACTTGTTTCAGTGCTAAATGTGCGGACAGCGTGTGTATGAGCACATGACTTGTCACGTTGCTCATATATGCTTACCTTCTGGTAATGTGGGTAGTATTTGTGTGAATCAATCACTGCAGGGATATCCCAGGGATTCAGAGTTTCTTAAATGGAAGGCATGCTGTCGCAACACCACTTCACTTCAGAAAAGCAGCTAATCATCTCAAATGGCCACCTTGGCAACAACACGGTGGCCTTTAGTTTGGGAATGGTGTTAACACCAGGGGTCTGTTCTTTGTACGTCTCTAACTCATTTAGCTGGATTTGATTTTGTTGGTGATTTGGAATAATCTTGGATTGTTTGGTTCTTTGACGCTCATCCTGGAGTTGCTGTCATAGCAATAGGTCCGTAAACTTAAACCTGCTCGGGAGTGGCTTATTTCATGTAAACAGGATTAGATTGTGATGGAATAATTTCTTTATAATTTTATTGGAGTCTTACACACATGATGTGCATTCATTTGAGTGGTGACGGATATTATTGGAGTGGCAGATGCAGATGCAGATAACTTGATCTCGACCCTTAAGAAACATTAATGAATGCTGTCACGTTACAAATCTTCAAATATAAAATTGCAACATTGAAATAAAAATGTAAAGGCTGTACAAATACGATAAAATCGTGAATATAAATAATTGGGAATCATGTTTTAAAAAACAAAACCAAAAAACATGATTCCCAATTATTTATATTCACGATTTTATAGTGAAGATTTTATAGTGCACATTTCATTTATCCATTATAACTTTGATGTTGTTTTGGTCGTTTTGCTGTTTCCTTGTCCAGAAAATCTTTGTTTTCTTAATGTAATGATTTTATAAAATTGTAAAAAAAACAAAAAAAAAACATATAAATATTTAAAACATTTATATAGATTTTATTATATTTTATAATTTAATAATATCTTAATTTTATTTTTTATTAAAAAAATGTTGTTTTTTTTGTTGACATGTCATACGTTGCTGTCTTGCTAGCCAATCGCTGCAGTGCTGATCGCTGTTTCGAGTATCGATGCATCTACCCTCTTCAGGGAACGCGCAGTCATCTCAGATAACTTAATCCAGATATTTTAATCAAATTCGCAAATTTGTTTGAAGGACCAAATTAGCCAGAGATCAGTTATCACCATTAGAAGATCTGGGATCTGTCAAATCATCTCAGATGTATTAAGTGAGGTACGAAGAACGGACCTCAGGTATGGCACCAAGTGCACTCAAAGTTTACGAAGTTGTTTTATTTATACCCATAGAGATTTATTATTTATTGTTTTTCACTTGTAAGATACTGTAGCTTTACTAAACTGCTCCTGCATGTAGAAATGACAGAAGGGAAAAAAGAGGGGTTTGCTGTGGTTTAATGCAAGTGGACATCTCACAGGATTAGCACATATATTTACACAGATCATTTAACCCTCATTTAATATCACAGCTGCAGGCATCTATATACACATTGGGCTTGACCGAGATGGACGTTTTATAGTAATGAATAAACATTGCATTTAAAACAATATACTGTGTGGTTTTATTATACTGTTTTTCAGTGAACACACAGACACACACCCTTTCCCAAGTGTGGGATTGGTAAGAATTTTTGCATGTTTTTGAAATGTTTTGTATGCTTGTCAAGTGAATGATTCAGTAATGAAGACAACAAAGCAGGCATATGAAATAACTAAATAAAACTTTAATTATTCTAGTTGCAAATGTACATAAATTGCACAGCCACAATTGTATAGTTCTTAACATGGACAATTTTCTCTGTACATTATTGTTCTTGTCATTGTCGTAAAACAAGGCAAGAGTCCAGCCAATACTTTACTTTAAACATACTTACAAAAATCTTTTCTACAAGGATTATAAAACATACAACATATTTTAGGTACTCATTTATAGATTTTATATATTTTCTCTTTATATCATTTATTTCACATAGCTACTATTTCACATTGACTGCTTGAAGAAGGAAAAAACGATGCGCAAATAGTTTCACTTGCAAAAGTTTCCTAGACTTCGAGAACTGAAATGAAGCCAGATAAAGACACATCTGATGAAAATAACCAAGACGACAGCAAACAATCATTTTCATTCAATATTATTCTAAACGACTATTTTTTTTTTGACTCTAGTAGCATCCCATGTGGATGAAAATAGATATAATGACTGAATATGAACAAACGGAGAAGAAGCCGCGCCTGTGAGAAAAAAACTTGTGAAAAATAAATATTGGTTCCCTTTCGTTCAGTCACTACGACGTACGTTAGTGACTAACGAATGGGGGTTTCGCCTAGAAGCCTATCATCTTCGAGCATAGAGATAACGCCCAATGGCGTGCCAATGCCATGGGGCATGCGGAATTTGCATACGTAACTCTGCCTCACCGCGTGAGTATATAAGGAAGTACGTGGCAATATCGCATTATGTTTCTGCTTTCAGAGCCAAGAGTACCTACCTCTTCACTCCTCACAAGCCTTCTGAGACGGTCAGCTTCTCCGAGACGAGCAGCTTTCCAGTCGGTGTTGGTGTGACGGCACGTTCTAGTGATCGCATACTTCCTGCCTGCTGATCTGCGCAGTGGTCTGCTAGACAGCTGGTGTGTGTTTCCCTGGGCGCTTCGGCATCGACTGCGAGGTTTCCTCTCACAAAAAGAGCTTGCGCGTGGCACGTCTTTTTCAAGACGGTTTGCCCGTGCACTTCCGGGTGCAATCGATCTCCGTTGCTGTCTATGGGCACATTCACTGCTCGACGTGTTTGGGCTTCAGCACGTTCGGGCAGTGATTGTGGATGTGTCATGTTCCCACTGCGGGAACGTGACCATCGCGATGTCGCGGTCGAGACTCAGTGATCTCCGCGAGGAGAGAGAGTCCCCTCTGCCACACCCCAATCTACCGTCTCTGAGAGAGGTGGTACTTTGGCTGGTGGCCAGGGTGACCTGAGGGCGGTGCTGTGGGCATGCCCCCCTCTCGCATATCGCTTCCCGCGAGTGCTGGACTTAACAGCGGCCGGTCTCTGACGCCTCGTTCGTTTCGTTCACACTCCAGATAGCAATGAGATGTCGATCGCCGCATCGCCTCCACGTGTGGCTCCTGGATGGGACGCGGCAGGTTTGAGTGGCCTGCCACCTCCGGTGGTCGCCACCATCACTTCCGCAAGGGCAGATTCCACTCGGAATGCCTATGAGTTGAGGTGGAACCTCTTCATCACCTGGTGCTCTTCCTGCCAAGAAGACCCCTGGTAATGCCCGATCGGATCTGTGCTATCGTTCCTCCAAGAGGGGGTTGGAGCGAAGGCTGTCTCCCTCCACCTTAAAGTTTATGTGGCCGCAATATCGCAATATCGCGATCTCTTGGGGGACAAAAAGGTAAGTCAGCACGACCTGATCATCAGGTTCCTGAGGGGAGCGAGGAGACTGAATCCTCCTCGCCCTCCTCTCGTTCCCTCTTGGGACCTCGCAGTAGTTCTAAGTGCTCTCCAGAGGCCTCCCTTTGAGCCTTTG
This sequence comes from Romanogobio albipinnatus, assembly GCA_023566225.1. Classification (NCBI taxonomy): domain Eukaryota; kingdom Metazoa; phylum Chordata; class Actinopteri; order Cypriniformes; family Gobionidae; genus Romanogobio; species Romanogobio albipinnatus. The sequence goes on from CM042242.1 coordinate 31,007,762, forward strand.
CGGTCGGTTGATATTAAGTTCTGTCGATGTAGACGGCTCTGCTGACCGCATTGGCCTCTCTTAAGAGGGTCGGGGACCTGCAGGCATTTTCGGTTGACGAAGCGTGCCTGGAATTCGGGCCGGCTACTCTCACGTGATCCTGAGACCCCGGCCTGGATATGTGCCCAAGGTTCCCACCACTCTGTTCAGAGACCAGGTGGTGAACCTGCAAGCGCTGCCTTTGGAGCAGGCAGACCCAGCCTTGGCATTGCTCTGTCCAGTACGCGCCCTCCGCGCTCCACGTAGACAGCACGCAGTGTTTCAGGACCTCAGACCAGCTCTTGTCTGTTATGGTGGAGAGCGGATGGGAAGAGCTCTCTCAAAGCAAAGGCTGTCTCACTGGATAGTGGACACCATTGTTTTGGCTTACCAGCAGCAAGGTCGACCATGTCCCCTTGGGGTTAGGGCACACTCCACTCGGAGTGTGGCCTCCTCTTGGGCTTTAGCGCATGGCGCCTCGCTAACAGACATCTGGAGAGCTGCAGGCTGGGCGACACCGAACACATTCGCCAGGTTCTACAATCTCCGAGTGGAGCCAGTGTCCGACTATGTACTCGCCCCCCCGAGGGGCCGGTAATGGGCCAGGCTCAGGTGTCTTCGCTTGCTCGCCATTCCACTCCACGGACTGGATACGTGTGATTATTTTCCCTCAGGTGAGCTTCCCCGAGAGCCCTGAGTTCCTCCAGCACCGCTTACGCCAATACCTGTGTGTCTGCCCTCTCTCGAGCCCAGACCCTCGTGTCCGGCCAGGTGCCCCGTGTGCATGGTTCCCCTCTGGCGACCACCATAGCCTTTAGCCACCGTTAGCCTCCCTTGCGAGCAGGTGTCTTTCCCTTGGCAAGCCCCTGCCACCCCTAGGGTTAAAAATTCCACCTGCGGCTGGTACCCTAGAGTTTTCCATATGCAGCCCTTAGCGGGTCATATGTGTACTCTTAAGTCCTCCCTACGGGCAGGCATCTTGGCATTCCCTCACTGGGATATGCTTCCCAGTGTACCTTGGTATTCCTGTGTTAAGCGTGAGTCCTTCGTCTGTATTAGTCTTACGACAGGGAACTCACACTTACGCAGGGCACTGGAAGACAGCTGAGTGGCAAGATTATATTGAACCCCCATTCGTTAGTCACTAACGTACGTCGTAGTGACTGAACGAAAGGGAATGTCTCGGTTACGGATGTAACCCTTGTTCCCTGAGGAGGGAACGGAGACGTACGTTCCGTTGCCACTTCAGCTGTGCTACGTGGAACGCAGGAGTTCAGTCTTGGCTCCTCAAGCAGGTAACATAATGCGATATTGCCACGTACTTCCTTATATACTCACGCGGTGAGGCGGAGTTACGTATGCAAATTCCGCATGCCCCATGGCATTGGCACGCCATTGGGCATTTTCTCTATGCTCGAAGATGATAGGCTTCTAGGCGAAAACCCCATTCGTTAGTCACTAACATACGTCTCCGTTCCCTCCTCAGGGAACGAGGGTTACATCCGTAACCGAGACATTCCCTTTTGTGCGACAACACAAGACCCATATCGAGTTTAAAAGTTGATCAAATAAATTTGAAATGCCCCTAGATACTGATCTGCCTTATTTAGACAGCGCTGAAGCACTTGCAAAAACTAGTTTACCAGGACATCAAAAGAGCACGTGATTGGTTGAGGTATCTAACACAGTCCAATTGTTAGTCTCGTGACATTTACACTGCATGTGCACGTTTGCGTGAAAGGATTTAGCATTTGGCTACAGTGAAACGAATGATAGTGCTACAAATAAAAGTGAATGTCAAATCAGAGCTTCCCTGGCTTAATAATAATGAGCACCTTGAGTTAGAGTTACGAAGTAAAGGAAACCCAGGTGGACACGACGAAGGGGAAAAGTGCATAGTCTTCAAAGCCTTTGAGAAGCTGGGGCGACAGATGCGGTTTGTGCTTGTTAGATTGCTCAATCTGATCTCACACTTCAGACACAAATCAGCCAATGTAACAGCGGCATTCACCCTCGAGTAACCGTGAACGTTGCTTTATATATAATATTAACTTATTCACATACTACTCCATATACATAGACATTTCCCCTTAAAAATAGCATCTCTCTTACATGCCCCACGACAGGTTGTCTTATGTTTCTGTATATCTTTGCAACTAAATCAAGACGTTTCGCGTGTCTCACTTTCTCAAAGACCAACAAGTTTAAAAAAAAGAGCAGCCCCATGCTGCACCTCAGTGCCGAACATGATAAATGCAGAAGAGTCTTCACATACATTATTAAATACAAAAATATACAAACTCTAAATGCTGAAATGTAGTGTGCAGCTATTTGGACTGATGAGCCAACACATACAAATAAACACACATGTACAAAATAATTAAAAAGGCTTAAAAAAGGAGACTGAACAAGAAAAACCCATGAATAGAAAAAATGCAAAAACTCTCCCAAACAATGTAGGAAGAAAACACGAGATTAAACAAGGCAGCTTTCAAAACTCAAACCGTTATGCTGTAGTGTCTCTAAAACATTCGCTCTGCTCCATCCGAGCAGTTTGTGCTCATTCAACATCTTGGCATATCTAAAAATGGACCCAAAATGACACTTAGGATGTGTTTGTTACAGACTGAAACAGTTTTGTCTGATAAAAAAAAAAAAGAAATCTTGTGGATGGAGAATGTAAAAAATATACTTTTTAAAATCTATGCACATTATAATCTATCATAGATGTTCAACTGAACTGTTAAAGCAAAAAACAAAAAAAAGAACTGAGGGATATTTCAGATGCAACATTTTAAGGCTTCTCATGATGGAGAGACAAAGTGCACTATGTAGGGAGAAACAGAAAAAGAAAGTGATCTAATAAAACAGGATATGGTGAAGAGCGCTAAATTCTCCACGAAGAGTTGCTCCTTCTGTAGTTTCAGTCGTGTCTGATTAAAGTAGAGACCATTATAAATAAAAGTGACAAAATCTAGTTTCTTTTTTTTTTAAAGGCTGTATGGAAACACCTATTTGAAAAGCATGTAAAATGACTTTTTTTTGTTGTTGTTGCAGACTATAAGGTTCTAATATCTGTATAATGTCACCAAGTCAGCCGCATCATTGTTTTTTTCTTTTATATTTTACAGTTAGCTATTGTGAAACACGAATGAAAGTCTAGTGGTGTGTCCTAACATGAAGTACTTAACCAGTAGTCTCACCAGCGGATGTTTACAGTGGATCTTTCTCCACATTTCCAAACAATCGCTTTGCCAACCGTCAAAGGTCGGTGTTCAGTATCCTCACCTGCAGTATTTCTCTCAGTGTTCACTTACAGAATATCTGCTCATGTCCTCTCTCTTCGTTCGGTTTTCGTTCAGCAGTTGGAGCTGTTGCGAAACTCCCCGTTTTCTGTGATCTGCAGCTTGGTGGGGTTGGTGGGAGAGATGCCGTTCCGCGTCTGCATGCTGTAGCGCTCTTTCAGCTGTGAGAGGGCGCTCATTAGCCTCGCGTTAGCCGCGTCCAGAGATGCTATCCGTTTCTCCTGCAGAGAGAGACAATTTCAGCACGTATAAAACTTGAAATCCTAGAAAAAAACCAACTCCAGCTATTTCAGCAGTTACAAAGAATGTTTTGGATGTTAACAAGTAGAGGATGGAACAAAATAAAAATACCCTGGTGAACAATGAATCCAGCCCAGAGAGAGACAGATCAAGTGATTTTTCTGTACATTTTGGTCGTCATCAGCTTTAATGTTTTTCTATTAAGTTCAGCTCTGCTGCCAATCTATTAGCTGACACATTCATGTTTCTGAATTACGGGGATCTTCAAAGTGAGTGTATAATTATGCATATATTTACTGTATCTCCAGCCAAGCAATGCCAACAGTTCTGAACACTAACTGTGCTCATATGTTGATAATTTTGTACAATGAAAACATGTATCGAGACTCTACTTTTTGGGAAAAGGAATTGACGATACTAAAATGTATATTTGAAAACGGGGTTCATTTAATTTATCATCCATTTTACAAAGTAAAACTGATTGTACATCAGCGATAAAACTGTGTGGAGGATAATCACAAATTACATCACGACTGTGATCTGGCTCATCATGTGACCAAATCACAGCTGTGATGTTATTTGTGGTGACACTCAACCTCAAGTGTTTAATTGTTTGTTTCTCTCCTAACACATGTACATGAAAGGAGAAGAAACAAACCAGTTGGTTTCCCTAGAAAACATACAGTACATAAAATGCATATGCATATTTCCTTGAATTCCACACTTTGTTGAAGTCTGTTTTGTTCAGATTTTACACATCATACAGTGAGGAAAATAAGTATTTGAACACCCTGCTATTTTGCACGTTCTCCCACTTGGAAATCATGGAGGGGTCTGAAATTGTCATTGTAGGTGCATGTCCACTGTGAGAGACATAATCTATAAAAAAAAAAATCCAGAAATCACAATGTATGATTTTTTAACTATTTATTTGTATGATACAGCTGCAAATACGTATTTGAACACCTGTCTATCAGCTAGAATTCTGACCCTCAAAGACCTGTTAGTCTGCCTTTAAAATATCCACCTCCACTCCATTTATTATCCAAAATTAGATGCACCTGTTTGTGGTCGTTAGCTGCATAAAGACACCTGTCCACCCAATACAATCTGTAAGAATCCAACTATTAACATGGCTAAGACCAAAGAGCTGTCCAAAGACACTAGAGACAAAATTGTACACCTCCACAAGGCTGGAAAGGGCTACGGGGAAATTGCCAAGCAGCTTGGTGAAAAAAGGTCCACTGTTGGAGCAATCATTGGAAAATGGAAGAAGCTAAACATGACTGTCAATCTACCTCCATGCAAGATCTCACCTCATGGGGTCTCAATGATCCTAAGAAAGGTGAGAAATCAGCCCAGAACTACACGGGAGGAGCTGGTCAATGACCTGAAAAGAGCTGTGACCACCGTTTCCGTTACTGTTGGTAATACACTAAGACGTCATGGTTTGAAATCATGCATGGCACGGAAGGTTCCACTGCTTAAACCAGCACATGTCAAGGCCCGTCTTAAGTTTGCCAATGACCATTTGGATGATCCAGGGGAGTCATGGGAGAAAGTCATGTGGTCAGATGAGAACAAAATAGAACTTTTTGGTCATAATTCCACTAATTGATGTTTTATAAACAAATTTCGGGAGGAGCACATTCAGGAAATTAAAACTGTTAAGTGGAGCAGACCCAGATAATTAAACCTAATTGAACACAAGAGGAGCTCATTAAAAAATCAACGATAGGAGGTGTATATAGACAGCCGATTTGCCTTCCTGTCGTTGACTGTTTCTTAGCATCCCTCCACCACCCCTTCTCCTCACTTAATTAAACTCACATAAGACATCAAATTAATATATGTAGTCTAGTTCTAGACTATTTCCATCAGGGGGGGGGGGGGGGGGGGGTACTCTGGGTTCGGGCAAAATTCCAAGCCAAGAGCCCTCCCCCGGACAGCACACCAAATACGCATAATATTTACTCTATTTAATTTGATGTAAGTGTGAACTCGTGAAACGTGTTTGGAGGAAGAAGAATGATGAGTACCATCCCAAGAACACCATCCCTACTGTGAAGCATGGGGGTGATAGCATCATGCTTTGGGGGTGTTTTTCTGCACATGGGACAGGGCGACTGCACTGTATTAAGGAGAGGATGACTGGGGCCATGTATTGCAAGATTTTGGGGAACAACCTCCTTCCCTCAGTTAAAGCAATGAAGATGGGTCGAGGCTGGGTCTTCCAACATGACAATGACCCGAAGCACACAGCCAGGATAACCAAGGAGTGGCTCTGTAAGTAACATATCAAGGTTCTGGCGTGGCCTAGCCAGTCTCCAGACCTAAACCCAATAGAGAATCTTTGGAGGGAGCTCAAACTCCGTGTTTCTCAGCGACAGGCCAGAAACCTGACTGATCTAGAGAAGATCTGTGTGGAGGAGTGGGCCAAAATCCCTCCTGCAGTGTGTGCAAACCTGGTGAAAAACTACAGGAAACGTTTGACCTCTGTAATTGCAAACAAAGGCTACTGTTCCAAATATTAACATTGATTTTCTCAGGTGTTCAAATACTTATTTGCAGCTGTATCATACAAATAAATAGTTCATACATTGTGAATAAATCATACATTGTGATTTCTGGGTTTATTTTTTTTAGATTATGTCTCTCACAGTGGACATGCACCTACGATGACAATTTCAGACCCCTCCATGATTTCTAAGTGGGAGAACTTGCAAAATAGCAGGGTGTTCAAATACTTATTTTCCTCACTGTAAATCAAGCCCGTAACCATGTCTTGAACATTGGGGGGGTAACCATGTCTTGAACATTATTTTTCATTTGACTATGAAAAATAATAATTTTGGGACTATTTGAAAATAATATTTGCATTAATTTGCGTCAAATATATCGTTAGTGTTGAGATTCTTCTTTTATTTATAGTGAATAAATACATAGATCTGCTGTCAAATATTCAAATCTGGTGGTAGAATTTTTGTAAACCGTGTCGACGGTTACAGGTTCTAATCCGCACTCATATAGTTTTTTTCTTCATTAAAATCAAAGATGTTCAATGATTGTATATTAAGTGCATGGACACATTTGTGTGCATTTTGTTTTGTGATTTCACCGGAAAGAATAGAGTCCCCACAATGGCATTAAGCGATAGATTGACGCGCTTGTCTGTGTGAAGACGGGCCAAAAGAGAACATAAAACCGCACCTACTTTGATTTGATTGGTCATCTCAATCATTTTGACATTGATGAGCGCCGTTAGATAGGGCTATTTCTAATTATTCCACACCACCCACTGTGGGACAGTGAATATTAACATGAATGGTGATTAATGATGTCAGCAACACTTACATTACAGCATAGTTTCCCTAGGGGTTTTTATTGAACGACAGGGGGTTTGTGAGATTGTGAAATTTAAATGCCAATTACAGTGGTACGGAAATATTTCAGACCCCATTACATTTTTCACTCTTTGTTATATTGCAGCCATTTGCTAAAATCAATTAAGTTCTTTTTTTTCTCATTAATGTACACACAGCACCCCATATTGACAGAAAAACACAAGACTTATTGACATTTAAAAAGAAAAAGAAAAACTGAAATATCACATGGTCCTAAGTATTCAGACCATTTGCTGTGACATTTCTTCTGATCATCCTTGAGATGGTTCTACACCTTCATTTGAGTCCAGCTGTGTTTGATTATACTGATTGGATTTGATTAGGAAAGCCACACACCTGTCTATATAAGACCTTACAGCTCACAGTGCATGTCAGAGCAAATGAGAATCATGAGGTCAAAGGAACTGCCTGAAGAGCTCAGAGACAGAATTGTGGCAAGGCACAGATCTGGCCAAGGTTACAAAAAAAATGTCTGCTGCACTTAAGGTTCCTAAGAGCACAGTGGCCTCCATAATCCTTAAATGGAAGACGAACCCTTCCTATAGCTGGCCGTCCGGCCAAACTGAGCTATCGGGGGAGAAGAGCCTTGATGAGAGAGGTAAAGAAGAACCCAAATGTCACTGTGGCTGAGCTACAGAGATGCAGTCGGGAGATGGGAGAAAGTTGTAGAAAGTCAACCATCACTGCAGCCCTCCACCAGTCGGGGCTTTATGGCAGAGTGGCCCGACGGAAGCCTCTCCTCAGTGCAAGACACATGAAAGCCTGCATGGAGTTTGCTAAAACAACACCTGAAGGACTCCAAGATGGTGAGAAATAATCAACTGCTTATCAACTGTCCAATACAGTCCCAACAGTGAAGCATGGTGGTGGCAGCATCATGCTGTGGGGTGTTTTTCAGTTGCAGGGACAGGACGACTGGTTGCAATCGAGGGAAAGATGAATGCGGCCAAGTACAGGGATATCCTGATCGAAAACCTTCTCCAGAGTCCTCAAGACCTCAGACTGGGCCGAAGATTCACCTTCCAACAAGACAATGACCCTAAGCACACAGCTAAAATAACGAAGGAGTGGCTTCACAACAACTCTGTGACTGTTCTTGAATTGCCCAGCCAGAGCCCTGACTTAAACCCAATTGAGCATCTCTGGAGAGACCTGAAAATGGCTGTCCACCAACGTTTACCATCCAACCTGACAGAACTGGAGAGGATCTGCAAGGAGGAATGGCAGAGGATCCCCAAATCCAGGTGTGAATAACTTGTTGCATCTTTCCCATTCAGGCTGTATTAGATCAAAAGGGTGCTTCTACTAAATACTGAGCAAAGGGTCTGAATACTTAGGACCATGTGATATTTCAGTTTTTCTTTTTTAATACATCTGCAAAAATGTCAACAATTCTGTGTTTTTCTGTCAATATGGGGTGTTGTGTGTACATTAATGAGAAAAAAAATGAACTTAAATGATTTTAGCACATGGCTGCAATATAACAAAGAGTGAAAAATGTAAGGGGTTCGGAATACTTTCCGTACCCACTGTATGCACTACCGTTCAAATGTTTGGGGTCAGTAATAAATTAATACTTTTCCTCAGCAGAGATGTATTAAATTGATCAAAAGTGGCAGGGACAGACTTACAAAACATGTATATACTGTTCTATTTATCAAAGAACCCTGACAAAAATATATCAGTTTCCATAAATATTAAACTGTTTCCAACACTGATAAAAATACAAAATATTTCTTGAGCATCACATTAGCATATTAGAATGATATTTGAAGGATCTAAAACTAGTCACTGTTAACAATTCATTTCTTGGTCCATTAATATAATTTATTTAACTAATTATTTTACTGGTATTGGTATCAAGTTCTACTGACATATTGGTGTGACGACAACCCTCAGGCAAAGATTTGTGAAATGTATTTGATTTATCGAAAGGTTAACATCATGAAGGGTCATAATATAATGAAAGGTCAACATCAAAGGTTAAATCGTTTTTAAAAAATAGTTTGGGAACCAGCGTTTAGGTCAGTCACATACCTGCGCATCAATGATCTTCTGTTTGGAGTCGACCACCGCCTGCATATCAGCATGATCCTTTTTCAGCTCTTCCTCCACAGACATCAACCTGCATCAACACAAAACAAACACACTCTCAGTCCAGCCTTCATACATCCTCCCATTCTGTCTTTCATCTAGAGTTCAAGACCATAAATAGCAGCCCCATAACATCAGTCTTGGTGGAAAGCAGCTCTCAGTAAATTCTGCCTTGAGGAAAGCTAAAAGTCTCTAAAAGCTCTGTATTCTCAGATTGCCACTAATACATGATGAACTGAAAGCCAAATGACACAGTTAAGTAATGTTGTCAAAAGTAGCGACCGCGATACCAAGTCGGTACTGGAATGTGATGCTTTGAGCGCTGTTGAGCTGGAATCGTAAACACCTCTGACTGGCCATATTTGTGCTTATGCGCTCATCGGATGCGTCTGCGATTGGCTACAATGATCAACGCACGGGAGCGTTTGAAAGCACACGGAAGTGTTTGAAAGTGTTTTGAAAGCGGGAGCAGGAGCGTTTGAAAGCACAAGCAGGCGTCGACCAGCAGACCGTTCAAACGCTCCCGTGTGTATTTGTGTAAGCACTCTTTGAAAAGCGTCATTGATGTATATTTACAACATGTTTTTGAAGAGCTGGTTATTGTAGCCAATCACAGGCATATTTGATGAGTGTGTGAGCACAACGGGCAATCAGAGCTGTTTACGATTCTGCTCAACAGCGCTCAAAGCATCACATTTTTTTTCATTTCAGTTTCAGTACCGACTTGGTATCGCGGCCTGTACTTTTGACAACACTATCAGTTAAGTTGACTTTTATCTGACTCAAGGAAAAAGGGAACTTGTGTCCATCCATTTCCACCAGTTTCACCCATTCAGGCCAATTTGTGAACTTAATATTGACAGTATAATCAACCAATCAGAAGTTGTTGTCAGCCTTCCTTCTGGTTTAGTCTTCAGAATACAAACTCCTACCTGCTTATGATGCCCTTCATCTGCAGATCTTTGTCTTCCTGTTGCCGTCTCAATCTCTCCTCCGACTCGTCCAGCCGGGCCTGATACTCTAGCAGCATCTTCTGCGCCTGTTCATCCTGTCCCTTCAGCCGGGCCTCATATTCCTCCAGCCTCTGCACCGACATGCGCAGCCGCTCCTGCAGCATGCTGATCTCCGCCTGATACTGCAAGAGATGCATCTTTTTGTCTTTCATGTTGAACCTCTTTATAAGCTGCAGTCAGCACTAAACATTGAGCTACAGTATGATAATAAAAAATAATTCTGGTGAAATGTAATTGTACCCTATATGTGGCATCAGCTGTGGTATATCTTAAATTCAATCTGATCATCATATCAGGCGATTGAGACCCTTCAGAAAATTTGGATTCATTTTACGAACTCTTTATGAACTTTTTGAAGCGTCAAAGTGGTATTTGCGTTACGTAGCTGTCAACGGAGGGACAGAAATCGCTCGGATTTTATTAAAAAGATCTTAATTTGTGAAGAAGAACATAAGTCTTATGGGTTAGAAACAACACGAGGGTGAGTAAATGATGACAGAATTTTTGCTAACCTTTTAATACTGTTCTCTTTTTATTTATGTCCATTCCAGGTACCATAAAGAGAGTTGTAGCATGGCATTTAGGGAATTCAAGTTTGGCCCTCTTTTCATGAGCTTATGCTATGAGCTGGGTTTAGAGGAGCTGGCAGCCACAACTCTGACAGATCCTCTACGTGAAAATGAACACGCATTGTGCAAAAGCAATGCTGTTTACTGGATGATCAGTGGATGGATTGTAGTGAGATTTGACATTTTCTTGTTCTTGCATAGGCTCTCAAAGGATTCTTTCCAGACTCTACATCCTTTAATACCGAAAGCCCTGTACTGAAACGGCTCGGTACGAATACGTGTACCGTTACACCCCTACTTGGCAATTAACTAAAATAAAAAAACATTTAAGTACTAAAATGATTAAAACTACAACTGAAATAAAGATGAATTCAAGCTGAATAGGAATATTTAAAAACAACAAACTAATCAAAATGACAAACTTAAACTAAAATGAAAAGACTGACAGATGGACAAGAAATTAGGACGGCAAAAAAGAAAGGCTATTATGTCACTTTCTCTCTCACACACATAGGCCTACAAAAGTCTGAGAGCACTCGGAAACTGATTCTAAGAATTTCTGCACCACTGGTGGCACCAAACGGAATTGCAATTACTACTTTTTCCCTATCTGCCATTGTTGACAAAGTGCAATGATGAAAATATCAGAGCTCTTGAGGATGGTGTACTTAGAGTTTCTGCTCATTAAACTTGGATTTTACCATTAAAACAAACTACTCATTTCACCCTTAAGTCTGCATTCAGAAACACCAAAATCAGAGCTGAATGTTGGATCGCTGACACAGAGATTCCTCTTGTCTGAGTGAAAGTAGTGCAGGATGATGATTAATTTCCTATCCAGAGTGTGTTTGCATGAGTCAAAATCTCTGCTGCTATGGTGTGTGGGTGGTCAGTTACCTTTTCAGCTTGTGTGTGCTCATCTCTGCCAAGCTCCGTCTCAGACTCCTGCTCTATATATGGCACATTCATCAACCAGGCAGCAGTACGGTCCAATGCACTAGGGTTCACTGGGGACGGGGCCTATGGGACACACACACAAACACACATACGCATGAATAAACTGAAGATGAACCATACACACTCACACAAAGAAGTCATGCCACGGCAACTCATTCCCAATAGGCAACATCATGGACAAGCAGACATGATGACACTTCGCATGATGTAAAGCCGAATACAAAGAACAAAGTTAGAATGCGTTACAAAGAAGAGGTCATATTAGTGCCTATTTTTCTTAGTTCATGCTAACTGTTCATGATGACATCACACCATTTCTATCATTTCTATTAAGGCCCTCAGCTATACTGCAAAAAATATTTTCTTTATGAGCATTTTTTTTTTTTTTTCATCAATTTTCAAGCAAAATTGTGTACGACAATTAGATGCATTTTCAGGAAATATATCTTCAATTTAAACTCATAGCTTTAAATTATTCATGTTTTCTAGTACAAATATTGAAACATCCTTTGAAAATATTTAATTTTCTCAAGAAGCAAAATTATGCAAGATATTAAGATTTGCTTTCAGATAAAAGTCATCACGGCATCAAAAAACACAGTCAAGTTAAATGGACAAGTTTCAATAAACCGGTATTGATTTAAAAGGACTGATAAGGTCTCTTTACTGAACTCAAACCCCCGTTGATCCACTTCCCTCATAAACTTCTAACTCTCCTACCTCACATCTGCCTTCACTTTGTTATTTGCACTACCGACTGTTTATTACAGTAACAACTGTTTACTTATGCATTTTGCACCACCATATCTTAACTGGATTATGCTCATTTGCACTGCTGACTGTATTTATAGTACCAAATGTTTACATTTGCATTTTGCACCATACTTCTAACTGTAATATGCAACCACTTTCCACTGCACTTTTACACTTTCTTTCGGATAGCTCTGTCCATAATTTATTGCACTACCTTAATCCACTGCTATATTCCTCATATTAGCCTAACATATTATTGTATACCTCTACCTGTAAAATTCTGTTTATAGTAATAGCCATCAGTATATTATATTCATAGGACATATTCACTTGTAAATTCTGTTTATAGTAATAGCCATCTGTATATTATATACATTGTACATATTCACCTGTAAATTCAGTTCTGTATATAGTAATAACCATCTCTCTATTTATACATATTTATATATATTCAGTACATTTCCATGTCCTGCACTTACGCAACCACTGTATATCCTGCACTTGCTGCTATTGCACTTCTGGTTAGACCTAAACTGCATTTCGTTGCCTTGTACTTGTACTTGTGTAATGACAATAAAGTTGAATCTAATCTAATCTAATCTAATCTAATCTAATCTAATCTAATCTAATCTAATCGGTAACACTTTACAATAAGGTTGTATTAGTTAACATTAGTTAATGCATTAGTTAACATGAACTAACCATGAACAACACCTCTGTTCAGCATTAGTTAATCTTTGTTAACGTTAGTTAATAAAAATCCAGCTGTTCATGGTTTGTTCATGTGCATTAACTAATGTTAACAAGATTTTAATCATGTATTAGTAAATGTTGAAATGAACATTAACAAAGATAAATAAATGCTTTATAAGTGCAGTTCATTATTAGTTCATGTTAACTAATGTCGTTAACTAATGTTAACTAACGAACCTTATTGTAAAGTGTTACCATCTAATCTAATCTAATCTAATCTAATCTAATCTAATCTAATCTAATCTAATCTAATCTAATAATGTAATAATAAATATGTTCAGCGAAATGGACATCATGCTTAATAACTGTGCACACTTTACAATGTGACCTTGCAAATTAATAATTTAAGGTAAAATGGTAAATGCAGGTATTGAAGTTATTGATGCACTTAAAAAAATAAAATAAAAATATTAGCATTTGCAACCCCCTTAGCATCCCCATGGAAAAAATCCACTGAATTTATGGATAAAAAAAAAGTCCCCTACATAAATTTTTTTCACCATTTCACTAGAATGTACATCCCAATAAGGAAGAAAAGAACTGTCGCTACTTCGGTTTCATTGTGGGCTTTCAAACCAGCTTTGTACCTCATTTTGTCAATAAGGTAAGAAAAATAATAGTTCAGACTTATGGAAGAAGTTAATCTTTCTGCCAAGGTATAATGTAACTGATTCTATAATCAACCACAGTATTCACAGGAAGTCCACAGATGTGATTTTCACAGTCAGAGAAAGAGCCTGGAGGTGATCTGCGATGTAATAAAAGTAAGCGCACATGTGGTTTCCATAGACACGCTTCCATCAATCAATCAAATCCCACGAGAGAGAGAACAATGCATTGTGGCTATGGGAAATGCCCTTCCTGTCCACTTCATTGTCAAATTGGTGAGAAAAATGAGTGCCAGTGGGAACAGTGAATGGAGGGTTCGAAGGGTTGATGATTGGTAGCAAGCTATGCCCTCTGATTATTATTACAATCAATAACTCAGACCTGCTGCAAGATGTATTACCAGGACAAGTTTAGATAAAGATACATAATAAATAATCCAGATCACAGACAGATTTAAAAGTCAGCATGAAACTGAAATTGTGGTCATCTTTTCTTTCCTAGCCAGTATATTGTGACGTCAGAGGGTCCAAGCCTCTACCTATTTCAACTTGAGAACACCATCCCAACAGCTGTTTATGAGCACAGTTTATTCATACCGCACAATTAAGCTAGGCATTTAAAAACTCACCGTGTACACTTCAGTCTATTTTGACGATTCATAAAGGATGAATCGCGGTCTCTGGCTATCTGAGATTTCGCTATGGAAATCAAGGATAGGATAATGATTTTTGGTAGTTTACACAGCGATTGTATATTGGTACCATTTGTTGTTTGCTTTTGGCATCTGATATGGCATTTGGACGTGGAAACGCTGACGTCGGCCTTAATCAGTGGATTGTATTTCTGACTTAGTTATTGACTGTTATTGATCATTTCTGCTGTCAGGTTGCTGGAGGGGAGGAATTATTGCCCAGAGAAAAGATGTCATTGCGAGGGTGAAGGGATCTTATTGTTTTTGATTAAAGATTGCACATGAATTAAAATAATAATCATGTGCTGCACGGATAAATCATTTATAATAAACAATTCAATGTTCTGTCAAAATTAAGTCAAATTTCATGGTGACTTTAAATGTTTCTAAGCAAACACATGCAGAAATGTGTAATCATTAGCATGGTGTCTATTTAACTTCTAATCTTTTCTTTATATGCTAGCAAACATGTACGCACTTGTTTATGTGGTCCACGATGCTTCGTTTCCGGACTGTCCCCTTTGGAGGAGGAGCTCTGCTGTCGAAGTCGTGCGCCACTTCCAGGCCAATCTGGTGATGATGACATCACAGTGTTATTAGGAGGCCGTGGGTAGGGGGTGGAGTTCAATAGGGTAGGTGGAGTTCGTCCTCTGGGAGCAGTCTGTGTGGGTGGTGGCGGCTGGTCAATACGCCGCTGGGGACCGGCGTTACTCTGTCGTGGACCCATAGGCTGGTTTCCGTGCTGCGCGTCAGTTAGCGATAGTTGCCGTCTTGAGAAATCTCCTGAACGTCTCGCAAACTCCTCCCCCATTGAAGCCCCCTGGGTAAGAAAGGTGTGTTTGGTTACTCCAAGACCTTCTTCGTTGTTGCTATGGGAACTGACGGAGCTATGACACTCTGACCCAGAATCCCCACTCGCATTCCCTCTAGCTGATACGGTCAACCCTGCTGCCATCTGGTAAACTGGATTCTGAAAGGACAGTGGGGCCAAGAGCTGTGTAGGCCTGCCCGGAGCCCCTTCTGCTCCTGGTGTAGTGGGAGTCTGTCCCAGCCTGTGAAGAGTAGGGCCTCCGGCAATGTTGCCTTGGGGAGTCCGTGCATTCCAGGGAACCATGGCACCCTCACCTAAACCTTCTGAAGTTATCCCTGCCGGGATGGCGATGGGTTCTAACGCCCTGGCCGCTTCCTGGAGGTCTACCATGGACAGGCTCTTGCCACCGTTGGCCAGGCTCAGCTCGGGTTCATTGGCCTCAGAGTAGCTAGAACTGCGGGCAGGGGAACCCTGAAGGCCGGAAGAGCGTGTGACGAAGAAGAGGTCTTTGTTTTCAGGGGTGGGGGAAGGGAGGCGAGTGAAGTCCACCGGGCTAGTAAAGCAAAGAGATGGTGACATGGACCAGAAAGAAACAAATTAATAATTAAACAACAACAGTATAGCAATCAATTAAAGACCCTCATAATATAGTAGCTAGTGTTTGAGAAACAGAAGCCGTAAATCTTTCTCAAACACGTATACAAATTTCCAGGTACAAAATATCAGAGAGAATGCAAGGTTATTGTGCATCCCTTTCTGTCTTTACTTCCACCCAGACTGTTTATTGTCTGGATATCTGCAAAAAAAATGCTCATTTATTTCTTTATAATCTCTGTCCAGACACCAAATCAAAAAGCACCACTCGATGCTTTCTCCTCACAGCCTCCATCTCTTTTGATCCCTCAGTATATTTATCTTCCCCTTCCCTGAATGTGTGTGTGTGAACTACAATTACAGGCCTCTCATTCTCTCTGGCTCTCATAAATGTCGGCGGGGAATTAGCAGCGAGCTAGACAGATAAAGATGAGCCGCTCTCTTAAGAAGAGCAGTCTGCTGTATAAAGTGAGGGCACACTCTCAAGAACAGGAACGAGGACGGTCTTAATGGCTGAAAGCGACTGATAACGCTGAGTACATAAGCAATATGGCAACTGCTCTTCAAATTTACTGTCATTGCCTGATATAACACTGAGCTCCAAGATGATTGGTTGATTTGTCAGAACAACTATTCATCATGACGTCTACATGTTTTTTTGTTTTTTTTGAACAGCCATCTACAATTACTTAAACACTAGATTAACACTAGATAGATACAGGTTGTTAACAAATTTAATGCAATGGATCTGATTGATGGCTTACCCTGGTAGGTCACTGTCGATGGCCATCTTTTGTAATCCAGTGGAGATGCTGCATCCAGCGGTTGGAGGGGAGGGCACACGATCAGAAGGAACATTCATCTGTATGTTTGGTGGATTTGTTAACGCTCCATGTACGTCCCTCAATATTCTGGGTAATGGGCCAAGCTTGGAGGCAGCACTCTAAGGACATGGATGAAAGATCCCATTGAAAATTAACAAATACCCCAAAGATCTCTTATATCTGTGCAGGACTCTTTATTATCCCCCTTGAGAAATGAAGTAGAAGAAACAGAACATCAATGACTGCATAGAAATGAGTTCTTGGAGCTGAACTGGTAGAGCATGCCTGGTGCTAACAATGCCAATTAATGTATTCAGAAAGGACGCACGCATTAAATAGATCAAACATCACAATAAATATTTACATTGTTACATAAGATGTCAAATAAATAATCAAATAAATGGTGCTTTCCATTTATCAAAATATCCTGAAAATATATATCATGGTTTCCGCAGGAATATTAAGCAGTAGAACTGTTTTCAACATTGATAACAGGATTAAATTATTCCTGTACATTTTAGGTTCTAATAATATTTCACAATATTAGTGTTTTTACTGTTTATATATTATTTTTGATGAAATAAATGCAGTCTTGGTGAGCATTAGAAACTTCTTGAAAAAACATTTAAAATCTTACCAAACCCAAACTTTTGAATATTTTGATACATATTTATATTGAATTCTGTAAATGCATGTATAATGACTTTATAGAGCCCCAATTAAAATCGGTGGAAGTGACCCTCTGCTTCATGTATTCATGAGACGAAAATAAAGAAACACTTATGACAGGAGACACTTATGATCTTTTCTGAATGCAATAATGGAACAGACTAGACCTAGATAAATTCAAATTTGACTAATTTAAATGTTTGATAATTGGCTGATTCTGTGACATTCTGGTTGGCTGAATCCCTTTGGTTTATTAGGTTTCATAATCATAGCATGTTTGTGGATGTATGGCCGAATGATAGTGACACACTCACTAAAGGATTATTAGGAACATCAATTTCTCATTAATGCAATTATCTAATCAACCAATTACATGGCAGTTGCTTCAATGCATTTAGGGGTGTGGTCCTGGTCAAGACAATCTCCTGAACTCCAAACTGAATGTCAGAATGGGAAAGAAAGGTGATTTAAGCAATTTTGAGCGTGCCATGGTTGTTGGTGCCAGACGGGCCGGTCTGAGTATTTCACAATCTGCTCAGTTACTGGGATTTTCACGCACAACCATTTCTAGGGTTTACAAAGAATGGTGTGAAAAGGGAAAAACATCCAGTATGCTGCAGTCCTGTGGGCAAAAATGCCTTGTTGATGCTAGAGGTCAGAGGAGAATGGGCCGACTGATTCAAGCTGATAGAAGAGCAACTTTGACTGAAATAACCACTCGTTACAACCGAGGTATGCAGCAAAGCATTTGTGAAGCTACAACACGCACAACCTTGAGGCAGATGGACTACAACAGCAGAAGACCCCACCGGGTACCACTCATCTCCAATACAAATAGGAAAAAGAGGCTACAATTTGCACAAGCTCACCAAAATTGGACAGTTGAAGACTGGAAAAATGTTGCCTGGTCTGATGAGTCTCGATTTCTGTCGAGACATTCAGATGGTAGAGTCAGAATTTGGCGTAAACAGAATGAGAACATGGATCCATCATGCCACTGTGCAGGCTGCTGGTGGTGGTGTAATGGTGTGGGGGATGTTTTCTTGGCACACTTTAGGCCCCTTAGTGGCAATTGGGCATCGTTTAAATGCCACGGCCTACCTGAGCATTGTTTCTGACCATGTCCATCCCTTTATGACCACCATGTACCGATCCTCTGATGGCTACTCCCAGCAGGATAATGCACCATGTCACAAAGCTCGAATCATTTCAAATTGGTTTCTTGAACATGACAATGAGTTCACTGTACTAAAATGGCCCCCACAGTCACCAGATCTCAACCCAATAGAGCATCTTTGGGATGTGGTGGAACGGGAGCTTTGTGCCCTGGATGTGCATCCCACAAATCCCCATCAACTGCAAGATGCTATCCTATCAATATGGGCCAACATTTCTAAAGAATGCTTTCAGCACCTTGTTGAATCAATGCCACGTAGAATTAAGGCAGTTCTGAAGGCGAAAGGGGGTCAAACACAGTATTAGTATGGTGTTCCTAATAATCCTTTAGGTGAGTGTATATTAACAGTTCTAATGTAAATGGAACCTAGCAGGTGAAGTGTGGTCACTTATCAGTCTGGACTAATGGTCTTCCCATGTAGAACTCAAACACTGAGAGGTCATGAGCTTTCGGAGCATGTCCACTTAACGTGATCAGCATAATTCAACACAAAGTGCTGCAATGAGAATATCCAACATTTACTAATTGAATTAGAAATGTTTGCATAGTTGCAGTGTCTGTGATGCACTGGCATACATGCACAGATGAGTGGCTGCGTATAAATGTGACTTTGTGACTTAAACACATTTTGCAAGACTGGAAGTTTTCTCTGGAAGTGTGGAAAATCTGGGCAAATACAACAACTAGTTTATATTAAGCATTTGAGGAGGAGGAGGATTAGAAGATAATTTCTTTCAAAAATATGTATAAATTAAGATATAAAGAAATAAACACATGGTGTACACATCTTATGAGGTCTGAACATTAAAAGCAACAAAATGAGGGATTTTAAAGTCTGACTGTTACAGCCTGAAGGCAATTGCTCACATCAGTCCACCTACTCAAAGAACAGCGAAACTGGAGCAAAACTTGAGAACCTTCTGTGGCGTCAAAGTGATAAACTGTTTTGTCACAACGCTATCCTGAGTTCACCTACTACTCAACAGCACACACTGCACTGAAGAAATACTGAACAAAATGTGTTAATCAGTATTTTACCCAGTGAAATGAATCTAAACATTCTAAATCATTAAGAGGATATAATATACTCTTGTATATAAAAGAAACGTCACTTTTTCAGGGATACACTATTTTTTCAAAGATAATTTTGTAAAGTTCTAATAAGCTTTACAGATCTTTAATGGGAAAGAGTTTAAACAATGTTTTTCATGCTTTCAAACAATGTCTTTGTTTCAACCATAAACAATTATAAAATGTACCTGTGGAACAGTCCTTAAGACAATAACAATTTACAGGCGGTAGACAATTAAGGTCACAATTTCAATAACTTAGGATACTCCTTAGGATACTTAGTCCTTTTTACTGACTCTGAAAAACACCAGGAGAAAGATAGCCAGGGTCCCTGATCACCTCAGTGAACATGTATATGTATATTGTAAGAATGTGTATATTGTTTAAAGCTGTGAGAACTAAACTCACATTGTGTAGATTATTTATTGTTTATTGTAGAGTTTACTGTGCTGTGAGTAATTGTGTGCGCATCAGATGTGTAATCTGATGCTGCTTTAAATGTTGTACATGTCATGTCATGACTACTATGTTGCTCGGAACTGCACCTAAGAATTTCACCTGCTGTTGCACTTGTGCATATGTAGAGTGACAAATAAAGTGATTTGATTTGATTTGATTTGATTTGATTTGATTTCATAGTCCTCCTGAAGTATTTGAACACCCTGCTATTTTGCAAGTTCTCCCACTTGGAAATCATGGAGGGGCTGAAATTGTCATCGTAGGTGCATGTCCACTGTGAGAGACATAATCTAAAAAAAAAAATCCAGAAATCACAATATATGATTTTTTAACTATTTATTTGTATGATACAGCTGCAAATAAGTATTTGAACACCTGTCTATCAGCTAGAATTCTGACCCTCAAAGACCTGTTAGTCTGCCTTTAAAATGTCCACCTCCACTCCATTTATTATCCTAAATTAGATGCACCTGTTTGAGGTCGTTAGCTGCATAAAGACACCTGTCCACCCCATACAATCAGTAAGAATCCAACTACTAACATGGCCAAGACCAAAGAGCTGTCCAAAGACACTAGAGATAAAATTGACTACGGGGAAATTGCCAAGCAGCTTGGTGAAAAAAGGTCCACTGTTGGAGCAATCATTAGAAAATGGAAGAAGCTAAACATGACTGTCAATCTCCCTTGGACTGGGGCTCCATGCAAGATCTCACCTCGTGGGATCTCAATGATCCTAAGAAAGGTGAGAAATCAGCCCAGAACTACACGGGAGGAGCTGGTCAATGACCTGAAAAGAGCTGGGACCACCGTTTCCAAGGTTACTGTTGGTAATACATTAAGACGTCATGGTTTGAAATCATGCATGACATGGAAGGTTCCCCTGCTTAAACCAGCACATGTCAAGGCCCGTCTTAAGTTTGCCAATGACCATTTGGATGATCCAGAGGAGTCATGGGAGAAAGTCATGTGGTCAGATGAGGCCAAAATAGAACTTTTTGGTCAAAATTCCACTAAACGTTTTTGGAGGAAGAAGAATGATGAGTACCATCCCAAGAACACCATCCCTACTGTGAAGCATGGGGGTGGTAGCATCATGCTTTGGGGGTGTTTTTCTGCACATGGGACAGGGCGACTGCACTGTATTAAGGAGAGGATGACCGGGGCCATGTATTGCGAGATTTTGGGGAACAACCTCCTTCCCTCAGTTAGAGCATTGAAGATGGGTCGAGGCTGGGTCTTTCAACATGACAATGACCCGAAGCACACAGCCAGGATAACCAAGGAGTGGCTCTGTAAGAAGCATATCAAGGTTCTGGCATGGCCTAGCCAGTCTCCATACGTAAACCCAATAGAGAATCTTTGGAGGGAGCTCAAACTCCGTGTTTCTCAGCGACAGGCCAGAAACCTGACTGATCTAGAGAATATCTGTGTGGAGGAGTGGGCCAAAATCCCTCCTGCAGTGTGTGCAAACCTGGTGAAAAACTACAGGAAACGTTTGACCTCTGTAATTGCAAATACAGGCTACTGTACCAAATATTAACATTGATTTTCTCAGGTGTTCAAATACTTATTTGCAGCTGTATCATACAAATAAATTATTAAAAAATCATACATTGTGATTTCTGGATTTTTTTTAATAGATTATGTCTCTCAGTGGACATGCACCTACGATGACAATTTCAGACCCCTCCATGATTTCTAAGTGGGAGAACTTGCAGAATAGCAGGGTGTTCAAATACTTATTTTCATCACTATATATGGCACAACGTATTAAGACTTGTTCCCTTTCAGTCGGTCACGTTCGACGTACGTCGGAACTGACCGACAAATTGGGATCTGATTTCAGAGACCAATCTACTTAGAGTGTTTAGAAACGAGCCAATGAAGATTGGCATGCGATTCACGCATTCCACGCTCCGCCCCGCAGCGCGGGTATAAATAAGGAAGTGAAATGCATGATCATTGCTTTCTACTTCGGAGCCGAACAGTGAATGTCTATTGCTTCCTGTTTCTATGAAGAGTGTCTTGAGAGGACTGCTTCTACCAGTGCGGGTGTGACGGCGTGTCAGCGAGTGACTGCTTCAGATGGACATCAAAGAGTTGGTTTGCTGGGCGTTTCTGTTTTGAGTGCACACACAGGCTTGCACTATTGTACTGTGTGGTGCTGCGGTCATCTGCCTGATTGCTTCAGCACATAAAAGAGCAGATTTTCCTTCTAAAAGAGCAACACGGTTTGACCCTGCGTCTTTTTCAAGATGTCATTCAAACCGTGTGTTTCTGGATGCGGGCGATTTCTGTCTCCAGTTGACGGTCACGTTCGTTGTCTCACGTGTTTGGGCATTCAGCACGCTGAGGCAGCGTTCGTGAATGACTCATGTTCCCACTGCGGGAACATGACCATCGCAGTGTTACGATCCAGGCTCCATACCTCGAAAGAGGTGGGGCGCCATTGCGCATCCCCCGATCTAGCGGCCCTCCTGCTGCAAAGCAGAGGGCTGCTACTTTGGCTGATGACTTTGGTGGTGATCTAAGGGTGACGGTGAGGGCTTCCCCGACGGGTCAAACGGATCCTCGGGCCCCTCTCCCACCCGCTGCGCCGGTTGAGCTTCCAAGAGAGCGCGCTGGCCCCTCCCAGGGGGTCCCAGGCGTTACTTTTGGGGCTCCGGCTGAGGACATGCTACCGCTTGCAGCATCGGGGGACGAGCTTATGGGCTCTGAGGATGAAGACTCGGCTGCGCTGCCCCCTTCGGGTGTGACAGCGTTGCCCGAGTCTGACCCAGAGCTTACGGTTATGCTTTCCCGGGCCGCCGCGTGTGACGGGCTCGAGTGGAACCCTCCACCGTGTCCCGAACCCTCGCGTTTGGACGATTGGTATCTCGGGACGGCCCGTGCTGGTTCTCAGCGCCCCGCCCCAGTGCCCTTCTTCCCGGAAGTGCATTTGGAGATCACGAAGTCGTGGACAGCGCCTTACAACGCTCGAAACCGATTGACTGACTCCTCCGTCCTCACTACCCTCGACGGTGGTGTGGCTAAGGGATACGTGGAAATCCCCCCAGTCGAGTGGTCTGTGGCGATGCAACTGTGTCCCAAGACTGCTGCAGACTGGCAGGGTGCTCCGCGTCTCCCCTCCCGGGCATGTAAGTTCTTGTCCGGTCTAACGGGCAAGGCTTACACTGCCTGCAGGGAAGCCGCATGACCTCTGCATGCCATGGCGCTCCTGCAGGTCCACCAGGCCAAAGCGCTCAAGGAATTGCACAAGGGTAGTTCCGACCAAGGTGTTATGCAGGAACTGCGTGCAGCGACGGACCTCGCTCTCCAGGCGACGAAAGTCACTGCACGCTCCCTGGGTCGGGCGATGTCCACCTTAGTGGTCCAGGAACGCCACCTGTGGCTGAACCTGGCAGACATGCGTGATTCCGACAAGGTCCGGTTTCTCAACGCCCCTGTCTGTCAGGCCGGCCTCTTCGGCGACGCCATCAAGAGTTTCGCCCAGCAGTTCTCGGTGGCCCAGAAGCAGAAGGAGGCCATAAGGAACATCCTACCTCGACGACCCGCTGCTGCCTCCACCCAGTCGTCACAGGTAGCACCTCCGCCTGCTAGTCGCCGAGGGCGTCCCCCTGCATCCGCCTCCGCCCCTGCGAAACTCAAGCAGCAGCCTTCATCGGGGAAGCAGGGTGCCGGACGTAAGGGTGGCGCCCAACCCGCTCAGGGAGCCGCTAAACCTGGTGGCAAGCGCAAGGGTAAGTGGCCCTGAGACGGGCAGCCCAGGGAGGACGGGAACTGCTCTCGGGGAGATGATGTCCGCATCTCTTCCCCACCCCCCGGAGGAGGACCGGGGGGCTTCAACTGGTTTAACATCTCTGCCGCTGGCTCTCCGGAGTCCAGCGGTACCCACCTTCTCAATAAAAGAGCAGTTTCTACCCTCTCTGGGCCCCAAGAGGGCCAGGTTGGCAGCGTGCGACGCTTCCGGGCCTCCTCACTCCTTTCCTCCCCTCCCCCCGCCACGGGACAGCAGTGTGGGCACCGAGAACGCCCCCGGGCCTTCTCACCCATACTCTGTCCCACCCTGGAATTCTCGGACAACACTCCGGGCCGCCTCCGGGCCTCCCGAGTCGGGCCTGTCTATTCCACCTCGCCGCCCCACCCCGGGTACGTCTGTGGTGCCGTTGATCCCGCTTGTACAGTCTTTGGGGGCTTGGCTTCAGCTCCCCAGGCCGTCTTGCTGGCTCATCCGTACCGTCAGACTCGGCTACGCGATTCAGTTCGCTCGCCGGCCTCCCAAGTACAGGGGCATCCTCTTCACCTCCGTGCGAAGCAGCGATGTTCAGGTCTTGCGGTCAGAGATCGATGTCCTGCTGGCGAAGGACGCGATCAAGCCGGTTCCTCCAGCCGATATGAAGGCGGGGTTCTACAACCCCTACTTCATTGTACCCAAGAAAGGGGGTGGGTTACGGCCAATCTTGGACCTGTGTATCCTGAATCGGGCCCTGCACAAGCTCCCGTTCCGGATGGTAACACAGAAACGCATTTTCGAATGCATCCGTCCCCAAGTTTGGTTCGTGGCGATCGACCTGAAGGACGCGTACTTTCATGTCTCTATCCTTCCTCGACACAGACCGAGGGGAAGGCATATCAGTACAAAGTCTTGCCCTTCGGGCTGTCCCTGTCGCCTCGTGTCTTCACGAAAGTCATAGAGGCAGCCATTGTTCCGCTTAGAGAACGCGGCGTTCGCATCCTCAACTATCTCGACGACTGGCTTATTCTCACCCAGTCTCGGGAGCAGTTGTGCGAATACAGGGACATGGTGCTCAGTCACCTCAGCCTGTTGGGTCTTTGGGTCAACCGAGAGAAGAGCAAACTCTGTCATCTCTTATCTCGGTATGGAGCTGGATTCGGTCAGCCAGACTGCACGCCTTACGGAAGAGCGGGTCCAGTCGGTGTTGAACTGCTTGAATTCGTTCAGGAGCAGGACAGTGGTCCCACTGAAATCTTTTCAGAGGCTCCTGGGGCATATGGCATCTGCAGCCGCAGTAACGCCGCTTGGATTGCTTCATATGAGACCGCTTCAACACTGGCTCCATGGCCGAGTCCCGAGGTGGGCGTGGCAGAGCGGCCAGTACCGGATCCCAGTGACTCCTTACTGCTGCCAAACCTTCAGCACATGGACCGACGCTTCGTTTCTCCGGGCCGGTGTGCCCTTAGAACAAGTGTCCAGGCATTCTGTGCTCTTCACGGATGCCTCCTCCACGGGCTGGGGGGCCACGTACAACAGGCATGCAGTTTCAGATCTGTGGACGGGACCTCAATTGCATTGGCATATCAATTGCCTCGAGTTGTTAGCGGTACACTTGGCACTGCGCCGCCTCAAGGGGCTGCTACATGGCAAGCATGTACTGGTCCGTACGGACAGCACTGCAGCCGTTGCGTACATCAACTGGCAGGGTGGTCTACGCTCCCGTTGCATGTTCCAACTTGCCCGCCACCTCCTCCTTTGGAGTCAGAAGCATCTGAGGTCGCTTCGGGCCATTCATGTCCCAGGTGCACTCAATCAGACAGCCGACGAGCTCTCACGGCAGCCTGCACCTCCGGGAGAGTGGCGACTCCATCCCCAGACGGTCCAGCTGATATGGGACCTCTTTGGAGCCGCACAGGTAGACCTGTTTGCCTCTCCGGACTCGACCCATTGCCAGTGGTACTATTCCCTGACCGGGGGCACCCTCGGCAGGGATGCACTGGCGCACAGCTGGCCCCGGGACCTGCGCAAATATGC
This sequence comes from Romanogobio albipinnatus, assembly GCA_023566225.1. Lineage (NCBI taxonomy): Eukaryota > Metazoa > Chordata > Actinopteri > Cypriniformes > Gobionidae > Romanogobio > Romanogobio albipinnatus. The sequence continues at coordinate 31,033,543 of CM042242.1, forward strand.
GTTTCCCCCAGTGAGCCTTCTTGCACAGACCCTGTGCAAGGTCAGGGAGGACGAGGAGCAGGTCTTGTTAGTTGCGCCCTACTGGCCCAACCGGACCTGGTTTCCAGAACTAACACTCCTCGCGACAGCCCCTCCTTGGCCGATTCCCCTGAGGAGGGACCTTCTTTCTCAGGGACGGGCCACTCTATGGCACCCGTGTCCAGACATCTGGAAACTCCATGTCTGGTCCCTGGACGGGACGCGGAGGTTCTAGGTGGTCTACCACAGGCAGTGGTGGACACCATCTCTTCTGCTAGAGCCCCCTCTACGAGGCGCCTCTATGCGTTGAAGTGGAACCTGTTCGTTGAATGGTGCTCTTCCCACTGGGAAGACCCCCGAAGGTGTTCGGTTAGTGTCGTGCTTTCTTTCCTGCAAGATGGGCTGGAGCGAAGGCTGTCTCCCTCCACCCTCAAAGTATACGTCGCAGCAATAGCGGCGTATCACGATGCAGTTGAAGGTAAGTCCTTGGGAAAGCACAACCTAATTGTCAGGTTCCTCAGAGGTGCGAGGCTAAATCCTCCTCGTCCAAACTCGTTACCCTCTTGGGACTTGGCTCTAGTGCTCAGAGCACTTCAGAGCCCTCCCTTTGAGCCTTTGCAGTCTGTGGAGCTTAAAATCCTGTCGATGAAGACAGTGCTTCTGACGGCATTGGCCTCTATTAAGAGGGTAGGGGACCTGTATGCACTTTCGATCAACGAATCGTGCCTAGAATTCGGGCCGGACAACTCTCACGTTGTCCTGAGACCCCGGCCTGGATACGTGCCCAAGGTTCTTACCACTCCCTTCCGGGACCAGGTAGTGAACCTGCAAGCGCTGCCTTCGGAGGAGGCAGACCCAGCCCTGGCTTTGTTATGTCCCGTCCACGCTCTTCGCGCTTACGTTGACCGGACTCAAAGCTTTCGGACCTCAGAGCAACTCTTCGTCTGTTACGGAGGCCAGCAGAAGGGAAAGGCTGTCTCCAAGTAGAGATTGGCCCACTGGATAGTGTATGCCATCGTCTTGGGTTACCAGTCCCAAGACGTACCCTGCCCGTTCGGGGTGCGAGCACACTCAACAAGGAGTGTTGCTTCATCCTGGCCGCTGGCTCAAGGTGCCTCGCTGACAGATATTTGTAGAGCTGCGCGCTGGGCGACACCTAACACGTCCGCTAGATTCTATAGTCTCTGTGTAGAGCCGGTATCTTCCTGCATCCTCGCCTCCAGGGGCCAGTAGCGCTAAGTGCCCGTTCTAAGTGTCGGCTTGCAACGCCACTCCCGCCCTCCGGGCCGGATACGTGCGTCTATTGTCTCCAGTTGTGTTCCCCGGAAACGGCTAACCCTGTCGAGCTCCTCCGTCACCCCTGCAGTGCCAGACGTTGTGGCCGTCTGACACCAGGCCTGCACCCGTATGCTTGTGAAACGTGTGTGTAGGCTGGGTTCCATATGTAGCGGTTCCCTCACGGCAACCCCATATGTGTATTCGTCCATGGTACCTGCTACCCTACTTGGCTAGCCCCGTGTCTTTCCCTTGACAGAGCCCGCTCTGTCGTCTCTGGGCGTGTTCTTTCCCCCCTGGAACCAGGCTGGTACCACCCCAGAGACTGCCATATGTTGCACTACCCTGCAAGGTTAGTCCTTATGTGTATTTCGCCATCAAGCCTTCCACTGAAGGACGTGGCTCCGCAGCGTACCGTCTCCCGAGACGGGCACGCTTTCCCAGCGTTATCCAATAGTCACACTGGGTGGGTCTTGCAGAAACAGCAGTGACTGACCTCCCTGCTTGGAGCCCTGACTTCCATACCATTTAAGACGGTCCAGTGCGCTCAAGCAGGACGCTGGAAGGGCCAGCGCCCTGGCGTTTTGGTAGAGATCCCAATTCGTCAGTCAGTTCCGACATACGTCGAACGTGACCGACTGAAAGGGAACGTCTCGGTTACGGATGTAACCCTCGTTCCCTGAAGGAGGGAACGGAGACGTATGTCCCGTCGCCAGGTGCTGTGCTTCCGCTGGGAGGCCGGGTCACGAGTTCGGCTCCTCAGCAGAGAAAGCAATGATCATGCATTCCACTTCCTTATTTATACCTGCGCTGCGGGGCGGAGCGTGGAATGCGTGAATCGCATGCCAATCTTCATTGGCTTGTTTCTAAACACTCGAAGTAGATTGGTCTCTGAAATCAGATCCCAATTTGTCGGTCAGTTCCGACGTACGTCTCCATTCCCTCCTTCAGGGAACGAGGGTTACATCCGTAACCGAGACGTTTTCAAATAATATACAATGATCTGTCTGTGATATATTATACAATATTCAATTTTTAAATATTTAATTATCAACTTATTGGACAATTGTTATTTAAACCGTTGTTTCAAAAATAAAACTCACAGTCTGCTAGATATATGCTTTAAATGAGAGTAAATATGTTTTTGCCAGTTTCATAAAAAATGTATGATACATTCTGTGTTTGTGGTTTTTGCTGTTTCCTAAACACATTTATACTGAAAAAACAAGACAAAAATACTGATTTTGAAAAATATTTTTTCTGTGTTTCTGAAGGTCTGAAGTGAAGAACAACGACACATTCCAGCTGAAAATCTTTACACTGGAAAAACGATTAAATGGAGCTGACTGAAGTGTGCAGAGACTAACCTGATCCATTTGGGTCACCACTTCAGCTAGCAGGGAGTGCAGAGTGGAGAGCTCACGACCGAGGTCAATATACCCCTCGAAGCCTGCAGTATTTGAGATGGTCTCTGGGTTGGAGATCTCCAGCAGGAAGCGCTGCATGTTGGTCCACTCCTGCTCTAAGAACTGATTCATGAAGGACATGTACTCCTCCTTATTTCCAAACCTGACAGAAAGTGAGAACAATAATGACTCGTGGATGCATTTAACAACTCAATTAACCAGGCTAATGACCCTATAATCATAATTATATCTTCATTTCATTCATGAGTAGTATTTTGCTCAAAAAAACATGAAAAGCTATCAAACTAAGCTAATTTCTAAGCTCATTCCTCAGCTCTATCATGAAACCTTAAAACACTCTCTCCCTACCCAATCACACACACAGTCTCACACTGGAGTAAATGAAATCCTTACTTGGTGAAGTTTGCAAGGTTCTGTGTAACCTTGGCGATAAGAGTGAGTGTGCGTGCAGTGCGGTCGTCTGGGTACTCCTGCGTCAAGTTGAAGAGAGAAGGCGACATGATGGCCGGACACAGAAAACGCAAAAACAATGAGGCGCTGATAAGACGCTCGCTGATATCCGGTCGCCCTCGGTTACCACATTCATGTCTCCACGATGCAAACACTTCTTTAAGTTCCCTTGGAAACACACTGTGGAAGAGTGGAGAGTTGAACATTGAATTTAGATGGAAACAAATGAACCTGACAAAACTATAAACAGTTACTCTTACTGGCAAGTAGTTTCACAAACTATTTATTATCCTTTTGCAAACAACTCCTGAGGGAAAACATTCTATTAAAAACTCTCTCTCTATTAAAATATGATTCTTTATGTTGAAACACAGAGTATTAGATCTCAGTGACTGAACCTGTACTTCAGTTATAAAAACTCTACAATTGTTGAACCAACATTACAAGTGTTGTATTGAGTATCACTCAATTATTATTTGTATATAGCAAAAAAACTGTATTATCTATGGGTCAAAGACACAACCTGCATTCTATCCTTTTAAAATAATTTGATAAATTCATGACATATATCACTTTATTCAATAAAACCTATTTATATAGTATTATATTATTATTACATATTTTATGTTTTGTTATCTTAAACTCCCAAAATGCCAAATGAACAGACCAAGTCCACACTAATAAGTTTTCGTTTGAAAACATATATTTTTCTCTCCGTTTTGGCCTTCCGTCCACACTGAGATGGCGTTTTAAGTCAACGAAAGCGTAGCTTTTTGAAAACGCTCTCCAAAGCGGATACCTTTAAAAACGCAGTCTTCGCGTCGTAGTGTGGACTGTAAAGACAGAGGTATTTGAAAACGATGATGCATGTTTAGTCATGTGACGCATATTATACCAATAGATATGTATGTTTATACCTCTATTGTGCCAGTTATGTGCTATTCACTTTCACACAGTTGCTAAAATATGTTACTTTTTGCACACTTCATATCACAGTCCTGCAAAGATGCCAGAAAATGTACTCGCATTTGCTGTCCTGTGGCAAAACACGAGTGGAGTTGCGTTTTAGACCAAACATAATAATGGTTGACAGAGTGTGACCTGGACACATCAGAGAATGGTGAGATATTTTGCTAAATAAAATGATCCTGCCAGAAGAATTGTGTGATAACTTTATGATGTCTGAATCATCTCGGTGAGCTTTTATGAGATTTTCGCATACACAGTTACGGCGTTAACTGACGTTTCAGTGTGGATGAGAAACTTTTGGAAAACGTTGTGGATGGAGAGTGTTTTGAAACGAAAACGTCTCGGTTACGTATGGTAACCCTCGTTTCCTGAAGGAGGGAACGGAGACGTACGTCGGACGTACCGACGAATTGGGATCACTTCTGGGAGCCCCTATCAGCTTCGAGCTATCTAGAACCGGCCAATGGACAATTGGCGTGCGAGATTTGCATCTCGCGCCCCGCCCCGCCCCGCGCCGCGGGTATAAACAGGAAGCGAGAGCGAATGCACGCTGTTTTTCACTGAGGAGCCACACGTAATGGCTCAACCTGCAGTGATGGTACAGCAACTGTGGCGACGGGACGTACGTCTCCGTTCCCTCCTTCAGGGAACGAGGGTTACCATACGTAACCGAGACGTTCCCATTCAGTCGGTCACGTTCGACGTACGTCGGACGTACCGACGAATTGGGATCCCCTATGGAAAACGCCACAGTTACTACCACTTCCAGCGCCCAGCGATGAGCCCCTCAGACCCCGATCTGGAGCGGGCGGGAAAGTTCACGCAGGGAGACACCAAGCTGCTGTTCCGCAAGACCCCATCAGCTGACTGTATTGGATAACGCTGGGAAAGCGTGCCTGAAAAGGCAGCTGCGGAAGCCACATCATGCCCAGAGGGAGTTAACATGTGGAGAATACACGTATGGGCTGGCCGTGGGCAGCACAACATACGGAAGTCCCAGGGGTGGCCCCGGCCAATTAGAGGAGGGGGACAACACGTACCTGGAACGGCAGAGGAGACTCTGCCGAGGGAAAGACACGGGCTCGCCGTAGGGAGCCGTACCGTGGAAGAATACACATATGGGACCGCCGTGGGGGTCACTACATATGGAACCCAGCCTAACACAAGTTCCACCAAAGCATACGAGTGTTAGACCTGGCGTCGAACGCTCCGCCACGTCCGACTGCCGTGGGTTGCGGAGGACTCAACAGGGTTCGCCGATCCGGGGAACTCGACTGGAGCAGAATAAGCGCACGCATCCGTCTACCATAGGGGAGGGAATGCCGCAGCAAGCCGACACTGGAACGGGCACTTCGGTGTTACTGACTATGGGAAGTGAGCACACAGGAAGAAACCGGCTCTACACGGAGGCTATAGAATCTAGCGAACGTGTTAGGTGTCGCCCAGCCCGCAGCTCTACAAATATCTGTCAGCGAGGCGCCACGAGCCAGCGCCCAGGAAGAGGCAACACCCCTAGTGGAGTGGGCTCTTAACCCGAGCGGGCAGGGCACGTCTTGGGACTGATAAGCCAAGACGATGGCATCCACTATCCAGTGGGCCATCCTCTGCTTGGAGACAGCCTTTCCCTTCTGCTGTCCTCCGTAACAGACGAAGAGCTGCTCTGAGGTCCTGAAGCTTTGCGTTCTATCCACGTAAGTCCGGAGAGCACGGACGGGACAGAGAAAAGCTAGGGCTGGGTCTGCCTCCTCCGAAGGCAGCGCTTGCAGGCTCACCACTTGGTCCCGGAAGGGAGTAGTGGGAACCTTGGGCACATATCCAGGCCGGGGTCTCATGATCACATGAGAGTTACCGGGCCCAAATTCCAGGCACGATTCGTCGACCGAAAATGCCTGCAGGTCCCCTACCCTCTTGATGGAGGCCAACGCAGTCAGGAGTATTGTCTTTAACGACAGAACTTTCAACTCAGCTGACTGCAGAGGCTCAAAAGGTCCTCTCTGTAGTGCAGTTAGCACCAGAGTTAAGTCCCAAGAGGGTATGGAGGGAGGACGAGGTGGATTTAACCTCCTCGCTCCCCTAAGGAACCTGACGATCAGATCGTGCTTACCTAGAGATTTCCCATCTACGAGCTCGTGATTAGCGGCGATAGCGGCGACATAGACCTTGAGGGTGGAGGGAGACAGCCTACGCTCCAACCCATCTTGTAGAAAGGTAAGCACAGATGCGATTGAACATCTTCGGGGGTCTTCTCGGCGAGAAGAGCACCAATCGACGAACAGGTTCCACTTCAACGCATAGAGGCGCCTCGTAGAGGGGGCTCTAGCGGAAGTGATGGTGTCAACTACCGCTTGCGGTAGGTCACCTAGAACCTCCGCGTCCCGTCCAGGGACCAGACATGGAGTTTCCAGAGGTCTGGACGCGGGTGCCATAGGGTGCCCCGTCTCTGAGTCAGGAGGTCCTGCCTCAGAGGAATGGGCCAGGGAGGTGCTGTCGCAAGGAGCACTAGTTCCGGGAACCAAGTCCGGTTGGGCCAATACGGAGCGACCAACAGGACCTGCTCCTTGTCCTCCCTGACTTTGCACAGTGTCTGCGCAAGAAGGCTCACTGGGGGAAACGCATACTTGCGTTCTTCCCGGGGCCAGCTGTGGGCCAGGGCATCCGACCCGAGGGTCCCCTCGGTCAAGGAATAGAACCACTGACAGTGGGTCGTCTCTGGGGAGGCAAACAGGTCTACCTGTGCGGCCCCGAAACGACTCCAGATTAGCTGGACCACCTGGGGATGGAGTCGCCATTCTCCCGGAAGTACCTGCTGACGTGACAGCTCGTCGGCCGTACGATTGAGCAGGCCCGGAATGTAAACAGCACGAAGCGACCTCAGATGCTTCTGACTCCATAGGAGGAGATGGCGGGCGAGTTGCGACATGCGACGGGAGCGTAGACCACCCTGTTTGTTGATGTACGCTACGGTCGCAGTGTTGTCCGTCCGGACCAGAATGTGCTTGCCTCTGAGCGGCCCCTTGAAGCGGCTGAGTGCAAGACGAACTGCTAACAACTCGAGGCAATTGATATGCCATTGCAGCTGAGGCCCCGTCCACAGACCCGAAGCTGCAAGCCCGTTGTACGTGGCACCCCAACCCGTGGATGAGGCATCCGTGGAGACAACGGAGTGCCTGGACACTTGTTCTAGGGGAACTCCCGCCCGGAGAAACAAAGGGTCCGACCACGGGCCGAAGGTTTGGCGGCACCTCGGAGTCACTTGGACACGGAGGGAACCGCTGTGCCACGCCCATCTCGGGACTCGATCGTGTAGCCAGCGTTGAAGCGGTCTCATATGAAGCAATCCGAGCGGCGTTACTGCGGATGCCATATGCCCCAGGAGCCTCTGAAAATGTTTCAGTGGTACCGCTGTCCTGCCTCTGAATGAATTCAAGCAGTTCAACACTGACTGGACGCGCTCCTCGGTGAGGCGCGCTGTCATGGCGACCGAGTCTATCTCCATACCGAGAAAAGAGATCCTCTGTGTAGGACAGAGTTTGCTCTTCTCCCAGTTGACCCGAAGTCCCAACTGGCTGTGGTGTCTGAGCACCTTGTCCCTGTGTTCGCACAACTGCTCCCGCGACTGGGCAAGGATCAGCCAGTCGTCGAGGTAGTTGAGGATGCGAACGCCATGCTTTCTCATGGGAACAATGGCCGCCTCCGCCACCTTCGTAAAGACGCGGGGCGACAGGGACAGGCCGAAGGGTAAGACGCGGTACTGATATGCCCATCCCTCGAACGCGAAGCGCAGAAAGGGCCGGTGTCGAGGGAGAATCGAGACATGAAAGTACGCGTCCTTCAGGTCGATCGCTGCAAACCAATCTCGGGGACGGATGCACCTGAAGATGCGCTTCTGCGTTAACATCGTGAACGGCAGCCTGTGAAGGGACCGGTTCAGGAATCGCAGGTCCAAGATCGGTCGTAACCCGCCGCCTTTCTTGGGTACAATGAAGTACGGGCTGTAGAACCCGGACCTCATATCGGCTTGAGGGACCGGCTCTATCGCGTCCTTCGCCAGTAGGACATCGATCTCCGCCCTGAGCACGGGGGCGTTCGCCTCCACTACAGTCGTGAAGTGAACACCCCTGAACTTGGGGGGACGCCGGGCGAACTGAATCGCATAGCCGAGTCTGATGGTACGGAGGAGCCACCGAGACGGGCTGGGAAGCGCTAGCCAGGCTCCCAGACTCCGAGCAAGGGGGATCATCGGTACCACAGACGTACCCGCAGCGGGGCAGCGAGGCGGAACGCAGGGATCCGGCCCGGACGGCATGGGAGCGGCCCGGAGCGGGATCTGAGTGTGGTGTGCAACACATACCTGCATCCGCGGAGGGGACGTGCGAGTGTGGGGAGGCCGCTTGTGTGCGTCTGGACTGAAACTCCCCCTCCGATGCAGCGATCGACATCTGTTCGTCCGCTGGAGCCCCAAAAGTCACCACTGGTCTCCCGTGGGAGGGTCCAGCGGTTTCTCTCGGAAGCTCAACCGGCTGCGGAGCTGAGGGAATAGGGGCCTGCGGAGGATCACTCGGCAGGTTTGCCCTAAACGTTATCCTCAGATCACCCTGGCCATCCAAAGAAGCAGGTCCACCCGGGTTAGGGGAAGACCTAGTTCGTGGGATGGGTAAGGGGACTCCCCCAGCCCGGAGGTAGGAGAGTCTCGATCTAAGCTCCGCGATAGTCATGTTCCCGCAGTGGGAACATGAACTATCCACAAACGCCGCCTCAGCGTGCTGAGAGCCCAAACACGTGAGACAGCGATTGTGACCGTCAGCAGAAGACAGGGAACGACCGCATCCAGAAACGCACGGGTGGAAAGACATCTTGAAAAAGACGGCACGTCACCCGTGAAACTCTTTTTGTGAGGAAAACGCTCTGTGCTGAAGCACTCGACAGCGCACGGGATTATAGTGCAGCCCGTGCCTGTACTCAGACAGGAAAACGCCCTACCCAGACCAACAGGTTGCTGTGATAACAGCAGTTTTCTCTGTTCACTCAGAGGCAGCTGATGAGTCAGCGCGGTCCCGCTGAAAGGTGCCGTTTCTCCAACACGCGTCCTCCTCTGGTTCTCTCCGGTCCTCGAAAGTCTTGCTTGATAGCAGAAAAAAACTTGTGAGACGAGTGAGTCCTTCATATGCCTGTGTGGCTCCGAAGTGAATGACAGCGTGCATTCGCTCTCGCTTCCTGTTTATACCCGCGGCGCGGGGCGGGGCGCGAGATGCAAATCTCGCACGCCAATTGTCCATTGGCCGGTTCTAGATAGCTCGAAGCTGATAGGGGCTCCCAGAAGTGATCCCAATTCGTCGGTACGTCCGACGTACGTCGAACGTGACCGACTGAATGGGAACTACGTTTTCAAATCTATCCGGATTAATGTAGACTTAGCCTAAGAAAACTATTTAAAATGGCGTCTTAATTATAAAAAAAATCCAAATGAAACACTATAGCATCATTTTAGGTTTGGAACCTTTCAAATAAAGACATTTTATAAATATCAGTAGTTTTGCTGTTGAGATATACAATTTGTATATCCTCAAATGTCAGGGTGGCACAAGCATGGCTCTTTTATTCTGAATTGACAAGGTAATAACAGTAAACATGATAATGCTGCATTCAGAGGACCACAACTGATCCTTGTGCATGCAAAGTGAAAAGTTTTGTAGAGCTCTTCCAAATACTCGTAAAAACGAATCATTTCAATTGTGGGTAGCCTGGTAAACTTTCCATGTCAGGTGGTACAACTACAGTATATATACACATACAACTACTTGGTTGTACCGCCTGACATAAAAAGACAAAAAATAAATTTAAAAACACTTTGAAATGTTATTTAACAACTGAAACTTGTTTAAACACATAGTTCGTGCCTTAAAAATCTGCATTACATCAGTTTTGAAAATATACAGTATATAAAGAAAACACCTTTTTTGAAGCTTCATTTGTCAATGACACACTTACAAACCAATCACTTAGTTTCTATTTTTAACTTTAAGAGAAACATCTGAGACCATGTTGATACTTAACAGAAACATAACTCAGAAAAAGCAACATCTGAGCAATACAATATTGTAGTTACCGGTAAGACTCAATGATCTTGCAGAAGGCCAGCTCACAGCACATCCTGAGGTTGCTCTGATGTTCAGGTAGATCACTAGATGAACATTTGGATGGATCCACCTCACAGTTCTCATCAGACTCATACAGAGCCTTTATAAACTCCCCTAGAGTGAATGAAAGAGAAAAGACGAAGGCATTTTTAAATAAATCCTGTGTAATTTGAGGAAATCAACACTGAATGCTGTCATATATTGATTCATTTTGACATGATTCTGTATTTGGCACAAGAATGCTTGCAATCCTAAATGTCATCAAGGGAACCCTGCTGTACAAACCCCTGTCATCTTTCATACAAACAAACAAACACCTGAGCTTATTGCCATTCTAATCCCTTTCCACTATGAAGCAACTAGTGAAAGTTCTCAAGTTATCTGACTCAGAACTAATGAGAGAACCCATCCTGGGAATATACAACAACCTTTATGTCGATCCCAAACAAACAGCACAGCCAGTTCCCACTCCACAGAGACTCAGAGCAGGTACAGGTCGATTTTTCCCCCTCTGTTCCGTTGCGCATGAAAGCATCAGGGAAAAATCAAACTAGTGTAGCATAAACCATGTGGACGTCCAACTCATCCAGAATGGAAGTGGACTCCTCGTTACTCATCTTCCTTTTTAGAAACTAACCAGATGCTCAGTGACCACCTTATTACACAGCTTCAGAGCCTGTGAACCATGATATACTGTATATATATATATATATATATAGTTTTTTTATTTGTTTGTTTATCATTTATTTGAAACAGAGATATTTTGTGACATTTTGTCTTTACTGTCAATTTTGATCAATTTAATGCATCCTTGCTGAATAAAAGTATTAATTTCTTTCATAAAATAAAACAATTACTGACCTCAAACTTTTGAAAAGTAGTGTATAACTTGCAATGGGAACACAGATGAGAAGTTGAGTATTATTGTTGGCGATGGACATACAGCATTGGATCCAGCAAGTGGATACAACTGACTTCCCAGAATTGTCACACACTATAATCTCACTACAAAGCAGTACAAAACAGTCACATAGTTCTGTTCGGTAAACCCCATATTGACTGAAAAGGTCAGAGGAAAACCCAGAGAACTCCTTCAAGTCCACAAATATGACACTGATCGCTCAAATGTCCAGTCTGATCAAATAACTAGTCAGATAAAACCCCATCATCAAAATCTGCTGCAACACAAGAGTCCTTCAATGGTAAAGTCAACTAATTTACCATTATATGCAATACAATATGAACATCTTGTGCAATCTGAGCTTATATAAATGGCTCTTTAGTAATTGTCAATGAAGAGATTTAATGACAGAAATGTAATACCACAAACCCCTTTAAGGATGTTGGCTTATTGTAGAACTCAGAAGGTTTGTGTGTGTGTGTGTGTGTGTGTGTGTGTGTGTGTGTGTGTGTGTGTGTGTGTGTGTGTGTGTGTGTGTGTGTGTGTGTGTGTGTGTGTGTGTGTGTGTGTGTGTGTGTGTGTGTGTTTGTTAGGGCTGGGCGGTATATTGAGTTTGTACAATATATCTATATATTTTTAGAAATGATATGGATTGAGGTAATACCGTTTATATCGATATACAGTAGTTTCATATGAGCGCATTTGAAAAATAGCGGAGGGCGCAGAGTGCATAATCCAATTTGTCCTAAACATGATGCATACTTTATATTAAGGGCAATAATTCTAAAATATACATATTGCTAAAATATTTGTTGTTGGACAATAAATGTGCCATATGTGGAAGTATAATTTTAAGAAAGTGACCATTATAATGTAGGCTATTACAATTAGATTGTGCTTTTTGTTTTTATTAAAATTTTTAGTTTAGTGAATTTAAAAAAATAAAAAATATTTTTGTTTTCAGATTGATAGAATATGATACAATAGAATGTTTTAATGTTAGAATGTAATGTGATGTTTCACCCCCTTTTTGCACATAATATATTGCATAGCCTACATTTATTACATTCACTATATTTGTTTTCAACATTGTTTGTAGGACAACATTGGATATAGAATGTGGATGTGAATTTTTTTTTTTTTCAAATTAATATTTTTTTTTTATCCATACAGAAAAACGTAGAAAATACCGCAATATATACCGTATATCACCCAAAAAAAACAAATTTGATTTCTTTTGACCATATTGCCCAGCTCTAGTGTGTGTGTGTGTGTGTTTGTGTCAATGTGTTCTAGCTGTCTGTCTATTTGTTTAATTCATAAATTATTTAGTTCACCAAAGTACTCGTGTGTTTGGAAGTGACAATGAACAATCAAGAAAATACATCATATGACTTATTTTTATAACTACACAAAAAAGTACCTTGTGATGAGTGTTTTTTGTGAACTGATTTTTAAAAAAAATTCAGTTTTTAAATTCAAACAATTGAATAAGACGACACTGAAAAAACAGCAATGTGTTTAAATACTTGGCTGCTCTATCTCTCGAGAACTAGAGTAGATGAAATGACCAAAAGGTCCATCCATTGCGCATATATGCTATTTATGTAACCATGTGGTGTAATCTGCTCTCTTTGCTGTCCTTCTCTTACTCTGATGTCTGAGGGACTTAGTCTTTAGGAGTGAACCATTTAATAATTCAGCAGCATTTTACAATTCACATTTATCTAAGAAAAACAACTATACATTATTCAGCACCACCAAAAGGCTTCTCAATGCAAATCTAAAGAGAGATTCACTCTCTTTGGCGTATTCACTCCCATTCACACGTACGCTTATTAGATTCCCCAAAGTCGATATTTATACATGTGTGAAATTTTTGTGTGTATTTTTGTTTTGCAGATAAATTACTAGTCCAGACATTTACACATTTTATTCCAAAAATAAGGAGATATTAATAAACACAGGCCTTATCATACACAAAGTGAGCCAACAGCAAAGGCCGGATATGTGTGTGCATGTTTGTGCGTTTTCACAGCTATTTAATCTTATCTAAAATGAAAACGAGAAACTTAGCACAAAATACACTATGGAAATGTCTCTTAGTACAAACTTTCCTTAGTTCAAGTCAGGCAGACACCATATAGTATTATATCTAATTATTTAATGTATTTATTTTGGTGGTCCCGTCACTTTCTAACTCAGAGCTGGTCATAACAAATGGTACAAATACAATGTCAGAAAATAACACACACAAGCTCTTACCCAGTGCATCTTGCAGATATTTCTGTCCGACCAGTTTGAGGTACTCCTCGATAGCTTTAGTGCCCAGAGTGTTCTCTCTGAAGATCAGGTGCTCATTCTCCCCGCATCGATCAACTTCCGACATCATCAGATCCGTCAGGAAGTCCTATACAACAAACACACAATCCCCAAAAAATACATGTTGATGTGTGAGAAAACGTACTATTATTTAAAAAAAAAGAAGAGCAGAGTAGATGGAGAGATTGCGTGGAGGGTCTGTAATCGAAGCGATTGAGCTACTGATGTCTGTCAGAACATGAAAGAAAAGAAAAGGAGAAGGAAAGGGAGATGCTAGTGCTGAAGTGACAGCTGCTCCGATCAAAGCTATCTGGCAGGGAGCCTATCAAAACCAGCAAATGGGGAGTTAGACAGAAAAATCAGTCTACTTGATGTTGACGTGTGGCGCATACACACATACACACACACACACGCACAGCCCAGAGGCTCAGCCTCTATTTTCAGTGGTGAGTCATGTTTGGCTCCATGTAGACTGTGGCTGAGGGTCTTTTGTCTGTGAAAAAAACTAATATCTCATCATATAATTCTCATTACAGAACACATCTCATAATTCATGTAACAAAACTCTCTTCTCTTTCTTACAAAATGTATACCACTCTAACCTTTTTTAGGCACTCTCCTCAAATCCCATTTCACTCAGTGGAGCTACTGTAGGCTATATGGTTTTTATTCAACACTATTGTGTTGTTTTGGTCAACACAGCCTAAAGCTAAGGAAAGACACATACATCAATGCCCCATGCCCCCCCCCCCCCCCCCCCCCCCCCAAAAAAACCTCCTTTATTCAAATTTCACTTTGGGGCTGTGTGCATGATTCAACAAGGCCATTTTGGTTAAAATATATTGTATATAATACAATACTTATTTTGTATACCAGCACGTGTTGTATATTTTTTTTAAATAAAGGTTAACAGTGAACCCTGTGAAAATAAAGTGTCTGAAAGAGCACACAATAAAAATGTCATTTGGGAGAAAAAAAAATAGACTAATTGAAAGGGCCTTACTTTCATTATCTCTTCCTCTCTCAACCAAGGATTCATTCAGTTATGTGGTTGAAATGATGGCAAGAACAGAGGTCTGTACAAGGATTAAAGATCAAGCCTGGCACTTAAACGAGACCCTCTTAACTGACCCGACACTTACTGTAAAAAAAACAAGACCAAACTAGAACCTGAAGTATTTTCTTCTCTATAGATCCAGATGCATGGATACATTCATCCATTACCAACAGCTCCCCCACTCAACTTTGATTGCAAATTACATTGAAAGTAAACTTTTGGGGTCAGAAAGATTTTATAAAGAAATTAATACTTTTATTCAGAAAGGATGCATTAAATTGATAAACAATTACAGTAAATACATCATAATGTTGCAAAAGATTTCCAATAAATGATGTTCTTTTGAACTTTCTATTCATCAAAGATTCCTGAAAAACTATTTTCAACATTGATAATAATAATAATAAATGTTTCTTGAGTATCAAATCAGCATATTAGAATGAATTCTGAAGGATCATGTGACACTAAAGACTGATGATGCTGAAAATTCAGATTTGCCATCACAGGAATGAATCACATGTTAAAGACATACATTTTTACTGTATTTTTGAATAAATAAATGCAGCCTAGGTTAGCATAAGAGAGAAAGAGATTTCATTATAAAATAATTATAAAAAAACCTGTACTGACCAAAAGCCCTTGAACTGTAGTGCATTTTTTTAGGGATACCAGAACAGTTTGTCAAGTCTTGAGCTCATTTTGACTAGAACAGCTCCATTCACGGTAAATGTGGACAACTATTTGGCCACAAATGTTTAGAATTTAAGCACTAAGAATTATTTTTATAATACTGGAGAGAATGTTTCATATCAGAGGAATCCAAAAAATGTATTGACTCTAGATAATAGGGTATTATGTAAGTCAAAACAAAAGCATTTGTTTGGGATACAGAAGAAAGGGAGTGAGGGTAGTGTGGCTGCACGGTGACCCCAGAGCATAAAATCCTTCATGAGCGCTGATGCGGGGAACGGTCACCATGGTAACTGGACTGGACTGTTTCCAGGTGTTCCATGATTGTGAAAACCCTGCTCTCCCATCATGTTTTGAATTTCAACCAATGACAGTCAACACCTTCCTTTACAATTATAGGCGTATCTAAGATTTTTTTTTTCAGCAGCATGCATTATACACCTGGCATTGAGCCATCAGAATAAAAATGTGAGGTGCCATTTCACAAAGAATGCTGTGATTGACAGCTAAATAATCCCATTGTCACAAGAACCAAAATAAATATTTAATAGAATTAAGGGAAAATGTTGTTTCATGGTGGGTAAGAAATATTTATGCCTGGCAAATTTTAACCAATGGCAAATGTTGTCAGAAAAAAGCGAAATTTGGACGCTGCATACAAACAATCCTCATTCAAGCTTTTTTCCCCCCACATTTTAATTCTTAAATGTATAATAATTGTCAAATTAAAAAAGGTATGATCAGCAGAGCCGGATTAAAAAAAACTCAGGACCATTAAGACTTGAGCCACACAGATGGAGATCTCAAGAGCCTTGAGACTCTCCGCTTACACACACACACAGTCGTGGGTACTATTAAGAAAAGGCCAAGAAAATTGTCCATTACTGTCAGAGTTAATCAGCTAGACTATAGCTCACCCTTAATCAGAACGAGACGAGAGAGAAACACAGGAAACGTTAGAGACAAGAGAAAGCGAGGAGACATTAAGCACAGTGAGACATACATTTAAATCTAAAATGGAAAGGAAAGCAGAAAAATACAAAACTAAAATAAAGCAGGTGCGTAAAAATAGGTGCTGCACAGGAAAGCAAAGCCATTGCACAGGGGAACAGAAGAAAAACGAAAGATACGTTGCACACAGGGAAAAAATGAAAAAGAGAGGATGGAGGGATTAAAAAGAAGAGATAAAATCCCTCAGGTCTCTCTGCATTCCCTGGAAGCAAAAACTCATAAAGAAGGAACCATCTGACCGAGACAGCAGTTTGTCTGTGAGTGTGTGAGAGAGAGAGAGCGATTGAAAGAGAGAGAGACAGCGACAGAGAGAGAGATTTTTCCTACATTGTTTTGACCAAATGTCCCTGCAAGGGTAGTAAAACCTGAAATCACCTACACTGTGGGAGGCAGTCAGTGGTCCCCAGTCGGAAAGCTGCTTAATAAACATGAAATACATAAAATATATATACATATAAATAAATACATTTAGTCTTTCCACATTACCACAGTACCGAGCACTGACTAATATTAATATTGAACTAAAAGAATGTGTTTATTTTAGTATAAACTACTGAATCGTTGGTATCATGACTACCCCACCTCAGTATAGGAGTAAAAATTCCCCCTAAAAAAATGTGTGTGAACACAAAATAAAACAAGAGTACTTTTAAATTCCATTCTTTGAGCATGACATCTACGAGCGAGCGCCCGTGTGTGTTTGTGTTAGCCAGGACAGCTGAATGCGACTCGCTATCAAAGGCCTTTAAATAAAACTAAAGGTCACAAAGACTACAGCACACACGCAGCCTCATTAATCTAAAGACATAAGATGATGACTCATTCAGTTGTGTAAAGATATCCCAGGGGAAAGGGAGACCATATAAGCAATGGGGAGAGAGATACAGAGATTGTTGGAAAAAAACTCCAGAATTCCGACAGCTTTTGATATGAATTTCTATAGATTTTCCATGAATGCATGCGTTTTTCATGAATGCATAAGAACTTGAGGGAATAAAATGCAATTTTTGCAAGTAAATTAAAGGAAAAGCCCACCCAAAAATAAAAATTCTGTCACCATTTACACATCTTTTACATTCCACAGAACAAAAATTCAAACGACGAAGGTGAGTAAATGATGGCAGAATATTTATTTTGGAGTGCACTATCCCTTTAAATACAGAACTAAACTTTGTTCACTACAGAAAATTCTAGCAATATAATGATGATAAGCTAATTATCAATTTAATAATTATTAATTGATGAACAGATTCTTACCTAGTTTGTTAAAAAACAAAAATATATTAGTGTAAAGTAAATAAATGTAAAATTAAATGCACAAATGCACATATTGCTGCTGACTTCAATACATGATAGAGTAAAACCTATTACTATCGCTCTATGTTAGAGCTAGATGATGGAACAAATTAATAATTTGCTTTAAATGTCCAAAGCGGGTTTACAAAGTGCAAATGTACCATTTAATCCCACATTCCATGTAATTTCCCATGCCATTTCTATATATTTCTCTCCCACACACACAATATGAGCACTAAACTCTGTCAGGCACAATAAGTCAACATGACCTACTGAAAAACAAAAGGAAGTGATCATTACATGTCAAACATGAATACCTTTCCTACAATTTCATCATTACTTGTGTGTCATTCTCAGCACATTTCTCCTTTGATCTAATGCCAAGCTGTAAACCGAAATGCTAGTTGTTATCTCACCCCTCTCCATCTAAAAAAAAAGAAGGTGAGAGAAGGTCAGATGCTATTTAGCAGACAGTCGGGAGAGAGCCAGAGAAAGCGTATGATGTAATGTATGTGCGAGTGTGAGAGAAGTCAAATATCACAGAAGCAATGAATTCAGCTCTCAATCTACCCACACTCTATAACCTTGAGTTTTCTCTATTGCATGTGTGCAAATATGCATATGATTTTGTTCGGCGCAGCTGTGTGTGTTTATGTGTGCGCTCGCAACCCTTAGTGAAATATAGAAATTCTCTGCTAATGAATAGGCTGCAGGGCAGCTTTATCCAGCGTGCTTTCTGAGATAAGACTGATTGTTGTGCTGTATGACTCAAGTGGGTCAAACAGACATCGCTTCAAGGAACACACAACAATATGTCCTCAACATTTACCTTCTTGCGCTTGCTAAACAGTCTGCTTATCTCATCAACACACCCCACCTAGAAACTGAAAAAGCTTATTTGGGGTTTTATCACTTCAATTTAATCAAAAGACACCAATTTAACTCAATTCTGTCTTATGTTGTGCGTAGCATATGTTTTATCAGGGCTGTCACGATCATGACATTCTGCCTCACAATTTAGTGACACAATCTCTTTATGAATTTTTTGAAGTGAGAAAGTGGTAGTTGCATGCAATGTCAACGGAGAAACAGAAATCTTTCGGATTTCATTTAAAATATCATAATTTGTGTTTCAAAGATAAAAGTAAGTCTTACAGGTTTGGAACGACATATGGGTGAGTAAATAATTACTTTTTTCGGTGACTCATAGCTAACACACATACAATATGGAGTAAAAGACAAAACTTTAATATAGATATACAAAATAATTGTGGCAAAATCGGTTACATCAATTTTTTTAATATTTTATTTTTTAAATAAGCAGAACTTGCAGATTTTAATTTTGTACTCATACATTTTAATTGCTCTTAACTTCACATATTTGAGTAAGCTAATTCATACATTTCAAATTAACTTAAATATTTAAGTTAGACCTAAGCTTGAACTAGTTCATTCAATAAATGCAAAGACCCGCACCCTTTAGTTACTGTTGCTATGTCCAACAAGTAATATGTCATATCTACATATTGAGTGTCACACAATGCAGTCCATGTGATCCTCTCTTGTCATCCATAATCACGTGTGTTGCACGTGTCATGTTGTGATACATGACATCACAATGATATAATTTCACGAAACAGATTAATACTTTGTCTAACCTCAAACTCTTGAGATGCATGAAAAGTGTTAAAGTGTGTGTGCATGGAGAGCCCGCTGAAGTGGATGTCACATCTACAGCGAAGCACGACTTCTGTAATAGCTGTCAGGGCAATGTGCTGCTTCAGACCAGAAATGACATCCTTTCAGAGCCAGCCTGCCTTAAAGTGCAGCCAAGCGAGATAGAGAGAGAGAGAATAGCAGCGCATGAGTCTAAGACAAGATAAGGAGATAGAGAGGTGATGGGCAGAGGGAGAGAGAGGCAGGATGGGGAGAAACAAGAAAAAAGAAAGGGTGACGGACGAGGAGAGGAAAGATATGCGTGCTGAAGGAAAATGCAGATAATGACTATAGTCTTATGTCTGTAAGGAAGTTAATGATGGAAGATGCCGGTTGAGCTGCTGCTCTGCCACAATATAATGTGTATGTTAACATACTAGGAAGAACATAGCACAAAATGCATAACTATATATATAACTATATATAAAATACTTATTTTCCTCACTGTATATATATCAACTATTTTAATGCACAATGTGGAGGCAAAGAACAACCCAACGCAAAACGGCTTTGCCATCCCAGGAATAAATTACATTCTAAAATATATTAAAATTGAAAACTGTTATGTTAAATTAACACTAAATAATATTTCGCAATATTACTGTTTTTACTGAATTTTTTATCAAATAAATGCAGCCTTGGTGAGCATAAGAGACTTCTTTCAAAAACACCCAAACTTTAGAACAGAAAAAAAACATTAATATTTTGATACTTATAGACATCTGTATACATACAATTAAATGTAAATTACATATATAATATTTTATTTTAAGTACACAAATTTCTCCAGTAAGAAAAACTTTTTTTTTTTGAAAGAGCAAGACAGTGAATTTTTCAAAGAGCAATATCTAGCTGATGAAATGCTTCAGCTAGAACAAATGTCAGAATTTTAAAAACTTAAAAAAAAAACTTTACAACTTTTTCCTCATGTTTTTCCATGATTGTAGGAACCTTTTATTTATTTGGTGGAGGAAAAAAAGTGATGTACCATAAAAATCACACCCACATGAAACTCAGGCAAGTGATAAATGAGTGTTGTTGTGTCCTTTTGGGCTTGTGGTCTCTGTGGGATATCTCTTCTCCTTATTTCACATCATGAGTGGTCTCAGGATGAGCCAGGGGAATACAGTTACCATATCTGCCTACTGATAGAATGTGATCACTGCTAGCCTAGAAATCTAGACGCACCCTAGTGGCAGCAAATATAATAAAAAGTCTAGTAACTCTCCATTGGCTTGCGAGCTGGAAAAAACAAACTCTGGTCAGGCCAATCACATCATGTATAGAGTTGGCGGGCGGGATTAACATTATGACGGCAGAGTTGTGGAGGTTCTGCGTGCTACTTGAAAACAAAGAAGCTGGCGAACAGTGGTCTTTCGAATCGGCTTGGCCGCAACTCTGGAAGACTTGGGAGTTTAGCTTTTCTTTGAGGAAAGAACAAAGAACGACAATGAAGTCATTCTTTAAAAAGGAAGAGGTGTTCAGAGTTTTGCTGACCAGATACGGTAAAAGTTGAATCTATCAACTAGCTCTGCTTCACCTTCTTCGTTGCTCTGGTTGGTTGTAGCGATATCCTATTGTGTACAGAGGGAATTTGAAAGACAACCGTTTATCCCGCCCCTCGGATTGAGCCCTTCCAATGGTGTGTTCCCAGACCCAACATCTTGATGTGGGTCTGGCTTGTCAGGCTAGATCACTGCTACATTACCTTAACAAACTGAGTACATTATTAGAATGAGAGACTTTCAAGTGTCAAGATTCGTTCAGATAATCCTTCCCAGTGAATCTGTCACAGCAGGCTCTGTTTGGTAGCTCGACTAACCGTGTCCAGACTTTTCAAAGGAACATAAACAGACAAGCGCACAGATGAGTCTGCTTCATCTTCATTTGAACCTTATTTAGTCCAATTTTATTTTGGTCTGTCAACTTATGTGTCAGTCAGAGACAGAGAACAAGCCAGCTGAAGTAGAACTAAGAACTCCCAAAATACATCCTCCACATCTGCTTTAAGCGCTCATAACATGACTATTTATCTATAATTGAGTGATTTAATCACACTGAGAATACACACTGGCAGAGAGACTTGATGTTAGGAAACGGAAGTTCTAAATTGAGTCTATATTGCTCAAATTAAATCATTTAAAAGGGGGGTGAAATCTTGTTTCATGCATACTGAGATTTTTACACTGTTAAAGACTTGGATTCCCATGCTAAACATGGACAGTTTCAAAAATTAAGTTGGACGTTTGATGGAGTATTTCTGTACCAAAAGAAATGGTATACTTTTTCACCATACTTTTTCGAGTATGGGTCCATCTGACGTCAGCAAGGGCGGAATGTCCTTGTAAGGGCCGTACGGACTCTTCTACCAGAAGGGCGCGCGCGCGGCTTTAGGGAAGCCGGATGCGCTGCAGTCACAGGACGTCATAAAATTAACAATGTCACCAAAGATGTGTGTTTTTGGTTGTCCGGGAAACCCAAGACAACCCTGTACAGCTTCCCAAAGAACCCAGCGTTAATGGGATCCCTGCATTTCAGCGACGATCGTTTTATAAACAAGTTTAAGGATGTCACAGCTTTCAGCTCTCAACGCAATCGCTGCGCGTGCTTGTGATTATTTAGCTCCGCCCACACGACGTGCCCCCAGCCGCTCATTTTTTTCTGGAAAGACTCGGTACAGCATATCTTTCTTTTATAAATATAATACAACTAAAGACTTTTCGGAGATATGAAGGATGCAATACTACTCTATAGGCACTCAAGATTGACATGAGATTGACTGAAACTGAGTGTTTCACCCCCCCCCTTTAAGTCAAAACTGAGGCTGGGAAAAACAGCTAATATCTGAACATTGAAGTAAAACACAATTAAAATATTGTATTATTCCACACAGTTTTTCACTAAATTAAAAGAACACTATTTAACCATTTTCATTTTCTGGTATCATATTTTTACTAAAACATTTTACAAAAATATACACGTTCAAAGTTTGATCAAAATTGTAATGTTTTGAAAGAAGTATCTTACTGTATGCTCACCAAGACTGCGGGCCCTATTTTACCGATCTGACCGCATGGTCTGAAGCGCATGCCGCAGGTGCGTTTAATTTTGAAATAACGGTCAGCATGCCAGACGAAAAGGGTTGTACTCTTAATGAGTCATGGGTGTGTCTTGGGTGAAATGTGCAATAAACTAAACAGAGTCTCATCTCCCATTCCCTTTAAAAGCCAGTTGTGCTTGCACCATGGCCGATTCACTATTTACATGCCAGAATTTGCGAGCGGAAAGACGGAACGCTTATCCAGAGAGGAATCCTTTTATTTTTTATATTTAAAAAGGTTTGTGTGCTGCTGTGCGCACTGTGTGTGTAATAAGCAGAGTGTACACGCGTGCCTCAAAATAGCAACGCGCCAACAATGCACCTGAACACACCTCGTTTTCAGACCAGCACGCCCACGCACGAGTGCATTTGCTATTTAAACAATGTGGCACTGGACGTGAAAATTATGGCGAGCTGCGTCGCATTGTGCCAAGTGTATGATAGGGCCCTGCATTTATTTGATCAAAAACACAGTAAAAACAGTAACAAGGTGAAATATTATTACAATTTAAAATTCGATCCTCAAAACAAATGACCTTGGACAGCCTGAATGATTCCATCGGTGTTGCAGTTTTTTACGGCCCATATCCCTCAGGCTTTCTTTGAGAAGCAGAGTAATTAAGGAGCAGTAATTAACAGCATTAGACTAACAGGCCTGATCTCCCCCCGCAGGGGGACAGCAGACGAGGGCAAGATAGGATATGAGTGACTCTACTGACCGTTTATAATGACCTTCTGTGAAAACTAGTTGGCTTAGTAACGGAAGACACTTCTTATCCAGTAGTTAAAGAAGTGAAGTGCAACTGACCAGTAAAAGACATTAATGACTTTTAATAATGACATGGAAAGAGCAGCCAATCTTAGAGTCAGCACTCACAGGATAATGATGCAGTTCAGTCAGTCATTCGTGGACCAGTGACCATGATCTCTAATGACTGAACTGAATTCTGGCTGTGTAGCATAAATCTACAAAGTTTTAAAAGGGATTGATGTATGTGCTTGTGAATTTTGTCTTTAAAAAAATGATGCTTCCAAGATGACTGTGCTGCTGAAATGAACCCAACAAAAACTTCTACCTCTGCTGAAGCTGAATACAGTAACAATTAACTTAAGATTTGCACTGACACCACAAATGAATATAGCCACAGAGAAGTCCACCCCTACAGTAAAAAAAAACCTGTTTCACGCTTCATTTCACTGATTTTCCAGGGCTAAAGGTAATGGCACCAGTTCAACTACTTGACGGGTGACTGCAAGATGTTGGATTAAAAACACTGGACTGTAAAGGCAGCAATACATTTTCCCTAATAAAGTTTCCCGAGAGCTGCCCATTGAAATGACCCTCATGCCTGGACCCTGATTTAAAACATAATAGTAGATTCACTGTCTGAAAATCTTGTTTCATGCCTAGTTTGCCTAATTACAGTAGACTCCAAACATAGGTTATGATAATGAGAATATTCAGAAAAGAAAAACTTCACTTCATGTCTAAAAAAGTATTTTGTCTGTCCTGTTCTTCCTCAAACAGTCAATGACATTACTGCAGTCTAAACACTTTCTTCACTAAATGCCATACATATACTAGAGGCTTATCCATCTCCATCTAAGGTCATTCTGCCTTTGTGTTTATATCATCCTGTGAGTCACTACAAACATACCATCTACATCAACCCTGGATCTGTCCATCAGGACCAGACCAACTAAAAAGCAGCCAATACAGATAAGAGCAGCCGTATTAATCCCTCCCTAATGGTATAATGGGAACATTTGCTATTTTGCTCTTTGGATCCTGCGGAAGGCTGTGAGAACCAGGGGGAGATAATCCCTTCGAAATACCTCTCAGCATGGGAAATCCTATGCACATTAAATACAAAGATTCACAGATGTAGCCAATACAAACTACATGCAATCTCTTTAATGTAGTATCCCTTTGTTAACCCAAACAGCAAGAAATAACAGCTGGATACTACAGCAGAGATAACAATAACTAGAATTGGATTGCGTTTGATTCACCGTGACCTCAGAAGTTCGGTAAGAGCATCAATGAAAAAGCAAAAAACACTCAAAGGTCAGGGAAAAGGCAACATTTGATTTGTAACAGTTACAAAATCTAAATACATGGTCACATAAATCATTTTAATTAATAAATTATAATTCATTGTTAATGTTCAAATTATTCATCATAATCTAAAATGTATTCTAAAAATTAATTAATTAAAAAAAAAAAATCTACTCAATGGTTTCTAACTCTGAACCACAAAATAATGTCAAGATTTACAGTGAGGAAAATAAGTATTTGAACACCCTGCTTTTTTGCAAGTTCTCCCACTTAGAAATCATGGAGGGGTCTGAAATTGTCATCGTAGGTGCATGTGCCACTGTGAGAGACATAATCTAAAAAAAAAAAATTCAGAAATCACAATGTATGATTTTTTAAACTATTTATTTGTATGATACAGCTGCAAATAAGTATTTGAACACCTGAGAAAATCAATGTTAATATTTGGTACAGTAGCCTTTGTTTGCAATTACAGAGGTCAAACGTTTCCTGTAGTTTTTCACCAGGTTTGCACACACTGCAGGAGGGATTTTGGCCCACTCCTCCACACAGATCTTCTCTAGATCAGTCAGGTTTCTGGCCTGTCGCTGAGAAATACGGAGTTTGAGCTCCCTCCAAAGATTCTCTATTGGGTTTAGGTCTGGAGACTGGCTAGGCCACACCAGAACCTTGATATGCTTCTTACAGAGCCACTCCTTGGTTATCCTGGCTGTGTGCTTCGGGTCATTGTCATGTTGGAAGACCCAGCCTCGACCCATCTTCAATGCTCTAACTGAGGGAAGGAGGTTGTTCCCCAAAATCTCGCAATACATGGCCCCGGTCATCCTCTCCTTAATACAGTGCAGTCGCCCTGTCCCATGTGCAGAAAAACACCCCCAAAGCATGATGCTACCACCCCCATGCTTCACAGTAGGGACTGTGTTTCATGGGATGGTACTCATCATTCTTCTTCCCCCAAACACATTTAGTGGAATTATGACCAAAAAGCTCTATTTTGGTCTCATCTGACCACATGACTTTCTCCCAGGACTCCTCTGGATCATCCAAATGGTCATTGGCAAACTTAAGACGGGCCTTGACATGTGCTGCTTTAAGCAGGGGAACCTTCCGTGCCATGCATGATTTCAAACCATGACGTCTTAGTGTATTACCAACAGTAACCTTGGAAACGGTGGTCCCAGCTCTTTTCAGGTCATTGACCAGCTCCTCCCGTGTAGTTCTGGGCTGATTTCTCACCTTTCTTAGGATCATTGAGACCCCACGAGGTAAGATCTTGCATGGAGCCCCAGTCCGAGGGAGATTGACAGTCATGTTTAGCTTCTTCCATTTTCTAATGATTGCTCCAACAGTGGACCTTTTTTCACCAAGCTACTTGGCAATTTCCCCGTAGCCCTTTCCAGCCTTGTGGAGGTGTACAATTTTGTCTCTAGTGTCTTTGGACAGCTTTTTGGTCTTGGCCATGTTAGTAGTTGGATTCTTACTGATTGTATGGGGTGGACAGGTGTCTTTATGCAGCTAACGACCTCAAACAGGTGCATCTAATTTAGGATAATAAATGGAGTGTAGGTGGACATTTTAAAGGCAGACTAACAGGTCTTTGAGGGTCAGAATTCTAGCTGATAGACAGGTGTTCAAATACTTATTTGCAGCTGTATCATACAAATAAATAGTTAAAAAATCATATATTGTGATTTCTGGATTAATTTTTTTAGATTATGTCTCTCACAGTGGACATGCACCTACGATGACAATTTCAGATCCCTCCATGATTTCCAAGTGGGAGAACTTGCAAAATAGCAGGGTGTTCAAATACTTATTTTCCTCACTGTATAAAGAATCATACTACTGTTAAAAAGTTTGGGATTCTTTTCCTAAGAAGTTAATACCTTTTTCAGAAAGATAGCCAACATTAAATTGATCAAAAGTGAAAGTAAAGGCATTTATAATGTTCCAAATTATTTCTATTTCAAATAAATGCTGTTATTTTAAACTTTCTATTTATAAAAAAATCCTGGAAATGTATGTATGTATGTATATATATATATATATATATATATATATATATATATATATATATATATATATATATATATATATATATATATAATTTATTTTTTTAATGTTTATTTATTTATTTATTTATTTTTTTTTGATTTTCCACAGACCCTTTAGCACTTCCCTGGAGTACAGGTGGAAAACTCTTTAGCTAAATTACAAAATGTGTTAGACAAAATGTGTCACATTACCTTTGCTTTCCCGGTGCTCTGCAGGATGTGCACCAGAGCGCAGGCCATCTCCTCTTTGTTCTTGACGCTGATGACCGGTTCCAGCACAGAGCAGAGCAGCATGTAGTTGTTGGTGGTGTACTCTGCAAACTCTTTGTAGAGCTCCATGGGCAGGATGTTCATGCTTTGGTACCGGGCCTTGATGCGGACCATAGGACCAGCTGTTTTCCCTTTACCTGGATTGGGTTGGCTAACCGGGTACCATTTCTCAACCAGCTGCCTGCTCGTGACAGTCATCACTGGAATGCTCACCAGACCCACATAGTTGTTCTTGTCCTTTTTCTTCTTCTTGTCAGAGTCTCTATATAGATGGATGGTGATGTTCTGGACCGTAGGGAGGTTATTGAACTCAAAGTGTTCACCCCAGAAGACATTATCCGTCTTCAGCTTGCAGGTTGTACGGGCATAGAGGCCGTCGTCCAGGCAGAGCTCGCAGAAGTACTTTTTCTTGGCCGGAAGATCTTTTGCTTCGATGATCCACAGCCGCAGTGTATTCTCGACCCGCCGACTGTTGTCCTAGAGACGGAAGGGCATTGTGAGGTCAGTGGACTGTTATGCTGTTATGTCACGGCTGTAGCGGATTATTACCGCATCAGTGTGGCATCTAATAGGGTCAGTGATTTAGAGATGACGTGCTTTTCGGCTCAGTGATTAAATACCCTCTGCTTCAGATCACCCACCCTTGGCTGGGAATTAAAAGGCCCTTTATTTTAGATCACTTCATGTCCTTCCCATAAAGATAGCAGGATGGTGCTGTAAATACTGCGTGACATCATTCAGCAGTTAATGTCATTCACTGGCCTTTTTAATAGAATAGTCTTTCAGTGTGAAGTCATGTGGTTTAATATACGAGGGACGGCCATAAAGTTGACCTGCATCATACTGTATAAGGTTAAGATTTTGTTGTAATATAATAGAGGTTAATTTATAGATATTCCTCCATCCTCTTATAACTCAGGAGGCAATGGAGGATGAGATCAGAATAAAACTAAATGTCACAGTTATTTCTGAGGCCACAGACCATCGTGAATCACTAAACTGAAGAGACTAAAGCCCTCGTTCACCAGCGGCATTCAGTGATTCTTGTCCCTCACCCTCCAGCCATTGCACAGTGTCCCACCTACAATTAGTGATGTCATTCAGAAACATTTATATCTGGGGTGAAATGTTACCGCTTGTAATATTATTTGGGCAATTTAACCTAACCCTAAACACTTAATTTATCATTTTCTGTGGAGTTTTTTTTTTCTGTTCACTTTTCTAGGTTTCTGTAATTTAAAAAATCTACAGAGTCTACAGAGGGTTAGTAACGTAAATTTAAAGGATTAGTTCACTTCATAATGAACATTTCCTGATATTATACTCACCCCCATCTCATCCAAGATGTTAATGTCTTTCTTTCTTCAGTCGAAAAGAAATTACGTTTTTATGAGGAAAACATTCCAGGATTTTTCTTCACATATTGATTGTGCAATCACGCCGAAAACGTCACACTAGACGTAGGCAGAAGTACCACCCCAAGCGACCGTGCAAGGACTAATACAAACTCCCTTTACCAAAAAAACACTTAATCTTCAACTTCAAAATCGTCTGACATCGTTGTTTTACCTTTTTATTTGTTTAAGGGTGTTTGTATAAGTCTTTGCATGTGCACTTTGTAAACACCGGGGCGGTACTTCTGTCTACGTCTAGTGTGACATTTGCACGTCGCAGAGCAGCACAAGATGAGCAATTTAGCTTAAAAAGTATATTTATTTTAACTTGTATTTGAAAACGACAGATCGTTTCACTAGAAAAGACCCTATTCCTCGTCTGGGAACGTGCAGAGCATCTGGAGCCATTTGAAGACCTTTGAAACTGCATTTATTTGGACCTTCAACATTTTGGTTGCAATTGAAAACCATTATGTGAATAACAATCCTGGAATGTTTTCCTCAACAAAAAATATATATATATATTTTCGACTGAAGAAAGAATGACATGAACAACTTGGATGAGATGGGGGTGAGTAAAATATCAGGGAATTTTCATTTTGAAGTGAACTAATCCTTTAAGTTAGAAATCACAACCCTCAAAATCATGGGCGTCGGAAGCAAAAAAAATGTGGGTGGGTCCTCAGAATTTTTTTACTGGAGTAGATTCCAATAAGTACAAATATACCGCTTTGCTTGCTAAGCTTCTAGTTCGGAAAGACAAAATAACGGAAATCGCCATCTCCCTGAGAGCAGCAGTAGTGTAGGGGTAAGATGCACGGCATTTAATTTTGACACAAATCGACCCGCGGTTCGAGTCCGCCTTTCGCAGAGCTCAATCTTCTCCCTTTTCCCATCACATATCAGATCGGAAAGGCATTTATTTTCAATAAAAATTACGAAAATATTAGAAAAGTGGAAATAAAGCGTCTAAAATGTGTTTAATAATAAGTGTTTATCGATTAGGGGTAGGTAAACAGACGTGCTGAATGTTAGAGACAATAAAAGTGAGTGGGTCCAATATCATTGATCGTAAAAAGTGGGTGGGTCTTGTCCCACCCACATACAATGGTTCCGACGCCCATGCTCAAAATGAATGAGTTGAAAGTTCCAGTCAGTGCAAACAGTGCTTAGTTCACACAAAATGACTTAATACGTGAGCTGCTCGCTTGTAAAAGAACACAGTGTCACTCTACACTGTGAAACATGCAGCGCATACATCTACTTAAAGCCACAATATGCAATTTTTTGCCGCTAGAGGTTGCTTATTCAAAACGAAGGCGAAGCTTGATGACGCCTCGATTTCGCTGAGCTTTTATTATGTCGCAGACGTCCATTTCCGCTTCTTCCGTTCATGTGTATGTGGGGTAACGCAGCGCTGTTTTATCATATTAGATACATTATTTGAGTGTGTTGAAAGTTGTTATAATGCTACTCTGTGTGTTCGCTTGGCGGCTACTATGAGACACTTGTTGAACACTGCAGTAAGCTAGATCAATATTAGGCATCGCAAAACATGATACTCGCTGTAAATCAAGAAAACAAGATTTAAACGATAAGACTAAAACTGTGTTGAGCTATATAACAGTGATTTTTTTCTGTCGATGAATGTTTCCGAACAGTTTCTCACCTGTCTAATAAAACACATAATATATTAAAGCGTCTTTGGTGTTTCGGAAATCAAGGGTAGCGCTGGTATGATAGGCGACGCATGGACACAGTCCATGTCCTGGTTAAAATGGCTTATTTCTTTGGATTTAAACATTTTTGGAAATATTTGGGATAATGTAAGTACACAAGTCAACAAAATATGTAACATTGTTCTAGTGGTTTTTGGATATTTTAATTCCAAAATCTTACATATTGTGCCTTTAATTAAATTGCAGTCTTTGAAATTGTATAATCGCACTAAGACATATCACGGTTTTCAGTTTTATTTCAATTAATCATGTAGCCCTAGGCTGAATCATGATTGTTCAAAATTCGCAAACAGCATGAAGCTGAGTAAATAATGGCAATCTCCATTTTTGAGTGAACAACCGCTTTAAGGCATGACTGATGAATTGCTGTATAACATCAGTTGACTGTACTGAGGGCACTGGGCATTGTGTAGGGCTCGAGTGCTCATAGATATTCCCACACAAATAAACACCCACTAAGGCAATTGATTTCGCATCTCAGTATTGAGGTGCTCCATTGTGCGTCCTCATCACAGATAATGAACTAATTAGGCAGACAGAAATGCGCCTCTGCCGCAGAAGCTAATGTCTGAGCTATGATCATCTCCACACTATTACAGCATCAAAATCTGTCTGAAAGCATCATCTGTTCACTGCAAAGCTCTCTAAAGCCTGGCTCTGGTGTTCACCTCAGAAACCCACTGAGTAATTAAAATGTAAGACTGAACGATGGGGAGACATTAAACACATCCCCAGGAAAGCTGTGAAGAAGGCAAATATAACTTAAAAGGTTGTGCTCGATCGCCCCCCCCCCCCCCTCCCCCAATTTAATTCATTATTAATTTGCTTAATCATTGATTGGTGAAATGAGCTGTCGAATTTGTTTTTTTTTTCCGTGCTCAAAGCAGCCATATGTTTTTCAGTTTCTCTCCTGTGTCTCATGTCCTTATAACAATGAGAGAGAGAAAGAAACTGCCCTGAATTTCATCACACTCATTATTAAACATTACATTACATAAACATTATTTGATCTTTCTTTGCATTGAGTTTGTATTTTTTCCACTTACAAATCAGAGTATCTGCATCAGGTATGATTTTAGCCTATGCAGGTATATAAGTGCCTCTGCAGCTAGGCAAGTTTACCTTATTAGGGTGGATGGCTCGCCGCAGGTTCTCCATCCATTTGTCTCTCTCTGCAGCCGAACGACAAGAAAAGCACTTACTACCTGTGGAGGTGCTCACCTGGAAAAAAGGGTGATAACTGTCAGCTTACTGCAGAAATCTCACTGCTTCTGGCTTGCTTGCATCAAAAGCAAACCTGTGCCAGGCTTTAATGTCATGTAAAAAAACATTTACTGACAGATAGTCTGGGCACAAATGCACCATTTTTAAAAATTGAGTTCAGAAAGATGTATATAGACAATCACACAAGTTCTGACTAGGCATCACAAGCTATGAAAGAAGTCAAATAGAAAGCTAGTGAACTGAATCAAAATTAAATTAATAATAAATTAATACAATTAAAAATACACAGGTATTTTATCAACACTAAGGTAACACCAAAGGTATTTTACCAATTGGTATTCAATATTTTTACCCAGTCCAAGATTACTTTAACAAATTACTTTTTTGCTGGACACTTGCCTGGGGTGCGTTTCCCAAATCCAACTATGGTCGTAAGTTCTGTCGTTACCAATAGAGTTCAATGAAACGCGGGACCACAGTTGGCTAACAATGCTTTTGGAAATGCAACCCTGGTTAAGAAATATTGTCTTATGAATGACGATATACTGTAATGCTGAATTTAAATGAACATACTAAAAGTCGAGAGAGATCAGATCAGTGAATTTATGTATATAATGTAAAGTGAGTGAAAGGGGTGTCCATACCTCGAAGCAGTAATCTTGGCCGAGGATGGAGCTGTGCACTGGTTTAATGAGGACCTCCTCCTCCATGCTGAGGTCCAGAGCTTCTACTGCACTGCTGGGACTGAGCAAAGACTCGTGAGAGCGCGACTCCTTCAGCCTGGGCATCAGATGAGACCTGAGACAGAAACACACACCAACCAGTGACATAAGTGTCTCTCTCGTACACACGCGCTCAAGCTTTTCAATACACGCATAACTGTCTTGAAAATAAGACAGATAATCTAATGGGTTTATGGCAACTGCAAAGCAAGTGTGTAAAAAGACAACAAAGTCTGTAAGCACCCTTAAAAAGACATACAGTGGCCAGTTGCATAAACTTGGTACAAAATGCTGCTGCCAGACTTCTTACTGGGACACGGAAGAGGGAACACATTTCGCCTGTTTTAGCTTCACTTCACTGGCTGCAGGATGAATACCGTATTATTTTTAAGGTTTTATTATATGTATATAAGGGATTAAACGGCCAGGCTCCACAGTACATCACAGATTTGCACTTAGTTCGGAAATGCTCTAGGCCCTTAAGGTCTTTTAACAGGCTGATGTTGACCGTGCCGCGGTCACGTTTGAAATTAAAAGGTGATTGTGCTTTTTCTGTTGCGGCCCCACGGCTGTGGAATGATCTGCCGGTCCACATTAGGCTTTCCTCCAACGTTGAAAGTTTTAAATATGCACTAAAGACTTTTGAATCAATGTAATTTGAAATAAATGTTTTAGTTATATTATAATATATTCTGTTTTTGTACTTATTTGTATTTAGTGATAGATTGTACAGCACTTTGGTCAGCTGTAGCTGTTTTAAATGGGCTTTATAAATAAATTGCCTTGCCTTGCCTTTTCTTCAAGACTGCTGCTCATAACAGTTACCTAAAAAGGAACCATATATACATATATATCTTCTTTACTAATTATTTATTTATTAATATAAATAATGAATATATTTTTCTTTTGAATAATAAAGTATATTTTAAAGACAGATTTTTGCTATAAAAATAAAATAAAAAAAGGGTAAATAATATTAAGTAAATAATAACTTTCCTTTGTGGGGAAAATGAAAATGAATAAAAATTCAAAAAAAAAAAAAATCAACGTTGAGTCCTTAAATGTGCTCTATGAAACATATATAATGCATAACGCATTAATTACTCATTAAGGCATATAAATGAACACAGGCTTGCTGTTCAGCATGTGTTGTTTGTGCAAAGTGTTTATGTACTTTGATCACTACAGGTGTCATTAACTGGGCTGTCGGTTAATGTTAACTCTCACAGAATATGATTAGTGCTCTGACAATAAAATTAGTGCCTTCTTCAAACAGCTAATTATCTCCTAATAATCTAAAATAGAGTTTAGAAAATCTCTGCCATACTTTTCAATATCTGTTAAGGCATGAAGACAAAAGTCAGAAAATAATAGACCAGATCATAAAGCTGTGGGTGCTTGCATGCAGGTGTGATGGATGAAGCCATTTAAAATGCCAATACCACTCGTGTCGCATCAATTCAACACGTTCCGCAACCATGATAAACAGTGATGGGAGACAGCAAGCATATCATTGGGAAATCCAACATGTTTACAGCTGTAATTAAAGTGGGAGATCTCATCTAAGATGAAGCCTCTGTGTTGGTCTGAACTGACGTTAATTAGTGGTTGCTACAAAGCAGATCTGATCTGGGAACAGTTCCACTACTCATCCCTTCATGTCAGCTGGAAAGAGATGTGCACAGAACACGATTCATCTTCTGATCTCTGAGGAATACTTCACACAAAAATTAAAATTCTGTCATTATTTACACACCCCCATGTTGTGCGGCAAACCCCCCTAAAATTGGGTTGCTGTGCATCTGGCTGTGATGAAGGCTTAGCACAATAGGTTCACAATAGGCACAAATATCCCGTTCATAAGAGTAATTTGGCTGTCAATCGCACATCACAGCTTGCTCTTTTATGTTGTTGCATGCAGGAAAAACTGGCATCATGCACTCCATTCTTCCATACTTTTCCTGTATGAAGAAAATAGCAAGCTTTGACAATCTGTTTAACATCTCACGTAATGTTTCAAAGAAAATAATACAACATTAGAATGACATGAGGATGAATACATGACAGAATTTTTATGTTTGAGTGAACTATCTCTTTCAAACAGTTCAGTGACTATTAACTAACACACATGGGTGATGTATGATCTCTTCACAAAGGTGATGAGGCTGATGGTAGATGTTAATTTCTCAACAGAAACACACATTTCACCTCACACAGGGAGACAAATAAACCTGATAGGTAGCAACCACATATCTCTCCATAAACATCATATAATCACCATATAATCATCATAAACTGTTTGTCGCTGTGTGTTTCTCATAAATTATTTACAATTCTCTATTACCGTGAACCCTTTCTTTACCTCCCTTCCCCCTCTCCTTTATTTCCATTTCCTTGTTTCTTCCACTGTCTTTCTTTCTCTCCTTCACAAAGATCTTCAGAGGTAAGACTATACTCCTGAGACCAGCCTTGTCTCTTAACCACTGAGGCTTCAGAGAGCAAAACGTGTGTGTGTGTGTGTGTGTGTGTGTGTGTGTGTGTGTATACACAAACTGGTTTATTTCTGATTGGCTGAGGTGAAACGAAGCAGAGGACTCTGAGGGTAATTGGAGCAAAGGGGATTGTGGGATTGATCCATGCTTGAAGCAGCGTTGAAGAGAAAGAGTATCAAACTAGCAGTCCAAACGACAGGTTGAGTTACAGAACGGGGAGAAACCAAAGTCAGTTTTCCTGACCGGGAAACATTGATGGGATGATGGGACACTGACAGGAAGTACTGGGAATAGCTGTCAAACACAAAAAAAGCTTGAGCGAAAGGATGTTAGAAGAGAGAGAAGGAAACATTGAAAGAAACAATGTGTGTTGGGGGTTCATCTGAACAACTGTCAATCACTTAGTTACTGGAAATGAAACATTCAACATCAAAAGAATGTTCCCTAAAGATGAGCTTCTGGTTACTGAATGAAAAAGACAGTTTTCTTGAGTAGGACTTAATATCAGCTTTTCAAGACTGTCCTTAGAGAAAAGGGAATCAGGAGTGAAAATACCCCAGAAGCTATTTTTTTGGTCAGCAAGTTTGGAAGATCAAGTGCCATCTTCCAAAGAGAGAACAGTTCAGCACTTTCCATGGGCTTGTCTAAAGCTGATCCTTCATTTTAAAGAAGATAAAAATAAAGCATGAAATGCATTCAGAACTTTCTATGTAACATGAGACCGTAATTCAACCACTTTGGAAGTAAATTCTCAAAGTAGAAATTAATGATTACAGAACAGTCTGTTCAACGACAAATACAAATTACCCACCAGTCAGACGCCATGTTAAATTTGATGCAAAATAAAAGTTACTTTGAGGAATAGATGTAGTGGCGTTCAGCAGGTTGTATTGTTGTATACCTTGCTCATACCTTTCTAAAAACATTTTTAAAACCCCTCCAAAAACATGGTTTATAAAAACAATTATAAAACTTAAAACTGAAGTGTGTACTTTGCACAAATACATTTCAAACATATTATTTGTAGATATAAAAAGTCACAGCATTGGTTGGGCAAATGTTGACATGTCCATTGTAGACATTCTGTTGACTATAAGTAACTTTGCAACTACGTCAGCTAACTCTCATTAGCTTAATATCTGCTAACATTTTACGTTGATGCTCCTCCAACAGACTGACTAAATAACTTTGCAAGAACATGAACTTATTGCGCTAACCCTAACAGTCTACTAATACTCAAATGAGAGTTAGTTGACATGTATAGTGGCAAAGTTACTTATAGTTAGTAGAATGTCTAAAGTGGACTGGTGAAATAAAATATAACCACTGATTGCAATTCTGTTCAGTGCCATTTTTTAGTACGGAAAGTACACACTGTACCTTTAAGACAGCACGACCAATTGAATGGACTCGCTGTCTCATTTTTATTCGTACCAATTTAAATATGGTACCTACCCTAAAAACAGCAAGAACATGTTAAATAGGTTTAGCAAATTCTGTGACTGGTTAGATTCATGACTGTATGCATGGATGTCATGTGTTATACATGAAACTACATAAAAGCACATAAATAGTGCTATCCTGAGTTCTTATAAACAATCGTATCATATCTTATGCTTTTTAAGGACACCGAAGATCAAGCACCTTATAATTAGTACTAATATGATGTAACATTCTGGATCATCTAAATATTGCCACTGGGCAAATCAAATTTCAGAGAGAAGTGCATTCTGGGAGTTAGAGGTGAGCCTACGAGAGGAAAAGGACATGTTCAGACAAGAGGATTGTGCCGAGGTGTACCCTGTGAGGTATGTGTGTGTGTGTGTGTTTACTCGTCCTTGGGTGTCTATGTGTCGAAATACATCTGATTTAAAGGCAAGTGAAACTAATAAGGAGATGGATGTATGACACCAACACATGGAAACACACCCACTACTCCACACGGAGTGTGTCTCTAGAAGGTTAACCGTCACATCAGTCTAGCAGAATGAATGTTAATGTCAGCATTGGAGGCAATGAACGACACCGTATGAATGATAATATTCGCTCTAACTGTGTTCACTGTGTGTGTGAAAGAGAGAATGTATTTTATCCTGTTAGTGTGATGTTAGTCGGCTCAGTGATGTGGTGTGCATGCTTAATGGCATGTGTTACAAGTTCCTTCATGTTATGCATCTCTTACCAATGAAAGGGACCGTGTGTGTGTGTTTGAGGTGGGGAGGTATTAACGCAAAAACTGAACTGTGAACAGCTCACCTCCAACATACTTATCACCTCAAACAGAGCAGCACACTAACTAAGTCTGCTGAGAAGCGACTGACCTGTTTGTCCTTGAAAAAGAATCCTTTTCATTGCACTTTGCCATGTTTTCTCTCTCATTTACCTATTTTTTTCACATTTACCCAGAATCCCCTTCTTCCCAAATGGATTCATCCCCAGTGCACACACACTTCCTGTCTTCACAGTGCTCTGTATCTCTGTCTCTGTAAATATTTCAGATACTGCACCAGACATAAGTCACACTTTACTCTCTATCCTTCCTTTTCTGTTCTTCTTTTCCACTCAGACAGCTTAATTTTTTGTTCAAGGAATAAATCTTAAAAAGAAAGAAAAAGAAAAAAAGTGAAATAAACCAAAGAGGTTTCAGTCTGAAAATAAACATGAAAAAGACATGATAAATAAATATAAAGATGTATTGCATATGGCTCTTTTAATTTCTGTGACAACAAGTAAGAGTGAGAAAGGGGGAAAAGAGAGAGATACTCTATAAATACATGTTTTGAACTAATTCAAGTGAGAGACTGATATAAGAAAAGACGATTACATTCTCAGTGCTGCAGACTTAAACTAAATGCAGCAAAAAAATATATATTTCAATGTCAATTATATATGTTACATATAATGTCAATTACATATATTGTATATATATACATACAAAATGTATGATTTTTTTTTTACTATTTATTTGTATGATACAGCTGCAAATAAGTATTTGAACACCTGAGAAAATCAATGTTAATATTTGGTACAGTAGCCTTTGTTTGCAATTACAGAGGTCAAACGTTTCCTGTAGTTTTTCACCAGGTTTGCACACACTGCAGGAGGGATTTTGGTCCACTCCTCCACACAGATCTTCTCTAGATCAGTCAGGTTTCTGGCCTGTCGCTGAGAAACACGGAGTTTGAGCTCCCTCCAAAGATTCTCAATTGGGTTTACGTCTGGAGACTGGCTAGGCCACGCCAGAACCTTGATATGCTTCTTACAGAGCCACTCCTTGGTTATCCTGGCTGTGTGCTTCGGGTCATTGCCATGTTGGAAGACCCAGCCTCGACCAATCTTCAATGCTCTAACTGAGGGAAGGAGGTTATTCCTCAAAATCTCGCAATACATGGCCCCGGTCATCCTCTCCTTAATGCAGTGCAGTCGCCCTGTCCCATGTGCAGAAAAACACCCCCAAAGCATGTTGCTACCACCCCCATGCTTCACAGTAGGGGTGGTGTTCTTGGGATGGTTCTTGGGATCATTCTTCTTCCTCCAAACACGTTTAGTGGAATTATGACAAAAAAGTTCTATTTTGGTCTCATCTGACCACATGACTTTCTCCCATGACTCCTCTGGATCATCCAAATGGTCATTGGCAAACTTAAGACGGGCCTTGACATGTGCTGGGTTAAGCAGGGGAACCTTCCGTGCCATGCATGATTTCAAACCATGACGTCTTAGTGTATTACCAACAGTAACCTTGGAAACGGTGGTCCCAGCTCTTTTCAGGTCATTGACCAGCTCCTCCCTTGTAGTTCTGGGCTGATTTCTCACATTTCTTAGGATCATTGAGACCCCACGAGGTGAGATCTTGCATGGAGCCCCAGTCCAAGGGAGATTGACAGTCATGTTTAGCTTCTTCCATTTTCGAATGATTGCTCCAACAGTGGACCTTTTTTCACCAAGCTGCTTGGCAATTTCCCCGTAGCCCTTTCCAGCCTTG
Source organism: Romanogobio albipinnatus (assembly GCA_023566225.1). Taxonomy (NCBI): domain Eukaryota; kingdom Metazoa; phylum Chordata; class Actinopteri; order Cypriniformes; family Gobionidae; genus Romanogobio; species Romanogobio albipinnatus. Next base: position 31,071,851 of record CM042242.1, read on the forward strand.
TGTAGGTGTACAATTTTGTCTCTAGTGTCTTTGGACAGCTCTTTGGTCTTGGCCATGTTAGTAGTTGGATTCTTACTGATTGTATGGGGTGGACAGGTGTCTTTATGCAGCTAACGACCTCAAACAGGTGCATCTAATATAGGATAATAAATGGAGTGGAGGTGGACATTTTAAAGGCAGACTAACAGGTCTTTGAGGGTCAGAATTCTAGCTGATAGACAGGTATTCAAATACTTATTTGCAGCTGTATCATACAAATAAATAGTTAAAAAATCATATATTGTGATTTCTGGATTTTTATTTTTAGATTATGTCTCTCACAGTGGACATGCACCTACGATGACAATTTCAGACCCCTCCATGATTTCCAAGTGGGAGAACTTGCAAAATAGCAGGGTGTTCAAATACTTATTTTCCTCACTGTATATCGTATGGCTACTTGCGTGATATTGCTCATATTAGCTCTGTCAAAATTAACGCATTAACACATGCAATAGTTTTTTCAGCTTAACACATTCAAAATAATTAACACAATAAAAGAAACAAAAAATTTAACCCTGATATATTGGACACAGGTAAATGTGACATTTATTACAATGGGTATATGTAAAGACTGTTTTAAGTTCACTTAAATTAAAGGTTTTTGTATTTTTTTAAAACCTAACAAATGTTAAAATGTATAGCTTTCAATTTTACTGTAATGCTAAATGGCTATAATTAATGGTTAAAATTGAGAAAAAAAAATCTATTTCATAGAGACATCAGTAGCAGTATTGGTATCAGTTATACTGGCCTTCTTTCATAGGATTAAAACAAATATTTAAAATATAGGCTACTGTCTTTATGTTGTTTCTAGATTCATTTGAAAATTAAATGTGAAATTGTTACAATATAATAATACATTAAAAAACTTTGGTGCGATTTATTACAGAAAAATGTGTGCTTAGTTTTTGTCAATTGACAGTACAAATATATATATATATATATATATATATATATATATATATATATATATATATATATATATATATATATATATATATATATATATATATATATATATATATATATATATATATATATATATATATATATATATATATCGGAATGGAAAGGAATTTATTGATTCTTTTTTTTAACATTCTTTTTTGAACATGAACATCAGTCAGAAGTTAAGCGTTAACAGTGACATGTTTTAGATTTGACCCCTTTTCCCAGTGCACCCGGAAAAAAAAAGTTACAAATATAAAAAATAAAATAAAAAAGTACAGAATTGCACAGATAAAAAGTAAATAACAAATACACAGATTAATAAAGAGTTAGGTTACAGTGGAGAAAATAAATAAATGATGTTTAGACTACAGGAATAGTAGGTTACAACACAGAGGTAAAAGACATATTTGGACGTTTTTTCTCTTTTTATAATACATTCTCAGTTAGGGAGAGAAAAGGACCTCGCATTTTCATAAACAAATCATGATGTCCTGAGGCTCTAAATATCACACGTTCATAACTAGCAATATTTGACATAAGTTCCATCCATTCATCATATGAGGAAGATGTGTCTGACTTCCAATGTCTCAGAATGAATCTACATCCAGAAGCCATAGCTAAACGGCATCATAGCATCTGTTGTCGAGATATATGCATATACACTCACCTAAAGGATTATTAGGAACACCTGTTCAATTTCTGATTAATGCAATTATCTAATCAACCAATCCCATTGCAGTTGCTTCAATGCATTTAGGGGTGTGGTCCTGGTCAAGACAATCTCCTGAACTCCAAACTGAATGTCAGAATGGGAAAGAAAGGTGATTTAAGCAATTTTGAGCGTGGCATGGTTTTTGGTGCCAGACGGGCTGGTCTAAGTATTTCACAATCTGCTCAGTTACTGGGATTTTCACGCACAACCATTTCTAGGGTTTACAAAGAATGGTGTGAAAAGGGAAAAACATCCAGTATGCGACAGCCCTGTGGGCGAAAATGCCTTGTTGATGCTAGAGGTCAGAGGAGAATGGGCCGACTGATTCAAGCTGATAGAAGAGAAACTTTGACTGAAATAACCACTCGTTACAACCGAGGTATGCAGCAAAGCATTTGTGAAGCCACAACACGCACAACCTTGAGGCGGATGGGCTACAACAGCAGAAGACCCCACCGGGTACCACTCATCTCCACTACAAATAGGAAAAAGAGGCTACAATTTGCACAAGCTCACCAAAATTGGACAGTTGAAGACTGGAAAAATGTTGCCTGGTCTGATGAGTCTCGATTTCTGTTGAGACATTCAGATGGTAGAGTCAGAATTTGGCGTAAACAGAATGAGAACATGGATCCATCATGCCTTGTTACCACTGTGCAGGCTGGTGGTGGTGGTGGTGTAATGGTGTGGGGGATGTACCTGAGCATTGTTTCTGACCATGTCAATTAGGGCTGAACGATTAATTGCATTTGCGATAATATCGCGATATGAAAAAACACGATTTCCTAACCGCAAAGGCTGCGATTACAGTCTGGTCACGTGACACACGAGAGTAAAGTCTGCAGAAGAAGCAACTTGGCACATTACACATATCATATGCCTGGCCTAAAAGGATCTATCTAATATTGTGTTGTTCATACTATAGGCTACTATCATCTCTCCAATGATTCTGGATCGATTCTGAGCTTAGATTTTAACTGCAGATGCGTTTTAGAAACACAAACACCCGTATTCTGATAGCTTCCATTATATCTCTCTCCTCTCTCTCTCTCTCTCTCTCTCTCTCTCTCTCTCTCTCTCTCTCTCTCTCTCTCTCTCTCTCTCTCTCTCACACACACACACGAACCATAAAATAATATCCATAACCATAACGTTCCGAAAAGGTTGACGGCGCGAATTGCAATGGCATTCGCGGCTTCTTTGCACGGGATATGCGCTGTGAGAAACATTGCTTGATGTCACGCTTACAGTGTGTTCTCGCCCGCCGGTATTTTCCTTACAAATGCTCAACGAAGGCTTCATTCATGTCGTTAGGAATGCAGTGTGCTTATATATTAAAAATAAGAAACTCACTGACAAAAGGCTTTCCATTTCAAATGCTCACGCGGCGCTTTGTGAAGAGTGCTCGCGAGCACGCGTCTGTGCTTCTCAATGCTTTTATGACCCAACATTAATGTAAACACCATCAGTAATGTCTTAATGAATTAAACAGACAGGGCAAAACATCTTATATTTCAAAAGAGATCTGCATTAGTGTGAATGCAGGTCTCCCGCTGTCTATGATGATGTCATCATTAATAATCAAACAACAGTAAAGCTGAGAAAGAGAAAAATCACTCACAGTTCAGACACTCTTAAATACTGAAAGCACTCTTTGTTCATTGCTTGTAATATGTTTTTTTGTTCCTCTGTATGATTTACTAGCTTATGTTTTGCAGCTATATTAGTTTATATATTTAAAATTATTAACATGCAATTGTTTTAATTAAAATGTTATAATGTGTAGTTATAATTACATATATCATAATAAAAACATTTTAAGTTTTTAATAAATTAATAAGCTTAATATTAATAATTAATAAGGAAAAAAGTTTGTGACTCCCAGAATCGGATCGTGAGGTACCAATTAAAGATTTCCACCATTACTATACAATGATGTATTGTTGAATAATACAGAAGATAAAGAGTTTTAAAAATAATCGCATATTAAATCGCAATCGCAATATTGGTTAAAAAAAAAATCGCAATTCGATTTTTTTCCAAAATCGTTCAGCCCTAATGTCAATCCCTTTATGACCACCATGTATCCATTCTCTGATGGCTACTTCCAGCAGGATAATGCACCATGTCACAAAGCTCATTTCAAATTGGTTTCTTGAACATGCCAATGAGTTCACTGTACTAAAATGGCCCCACAGTCACCAGATCTCAACCCAATAGAGCATCTTTGTGATGTGGTGGAACGGGAGCTTCGTGCCCTGGATGTGCATCCCACAAATCTCCATCAACTGCAAGATGCTATCCTATCAATATGGGCCAACATTTCTAAAGAATGCTTTCAGCACCTTGTTGAATCAATGCCACATAGAATTAAGGCAGTTCTGAAGGCGAAAGGGGGTCAAACACAGTATTAGTATGGTGTTCCTAATAATCCTTTATGTGAGTGTATAATACCGGTATCATACCCAATATACACAAGGCAGGGTTCTTATATAATGACAGGCTAAAAAAATGATTAACAAATTGTACAATTTTCTCCCACATTTCTGTTTTGTTCAAATGAGATGAAAGTGTTCAAAAAGAACAGATGGACACACTGAAAACATTTCAACAAGTTTTATATTTGAAAATCAACAAATTAAAAAAGCAGCTCTATGCACTTTAAGGAAGATTCTATTGGCATGTGGCATTTCCTTACTTATAATGACCGTTGTCAATAGCAACGCATTATAAAAGCGCACATTCATGTATCACGACGTGCTCTCTCATTTCATTCAAATGTGTCTTGCGTCTTTGTTTTTGATTGTTTTGAAAATGAAATCAGAGGACTTTACTATTAATACTACTATAATTATTACTATAACTTCTTGTGATCATCTTGTCTGGACGATTGTTTTGTACACTGTACAAAACAGATTATAAACAGGTACAATTTAAAACATTAATCTCGATTCAATATGTCCCCGTAATTATTTGTGTGGTGAAGAAAATCTGTGTAATAATTGTACAATGAATATACATTATGATGCCTTAAATTTCACCCTAGCCTAGTCTGAACGTTCATCTTTGTGTTCATGCATTTCCCCCTATTACAGCGACTTTCTTCTAGCATGTTCTGCAGACAGGGTGACCATCTTCGATTAAGTTTTCCTCAGGACTTTTGTAAAAGCCAAAATACGACCCCACCTCAGATTTGGTCCTTTTAGAAGGCTGAAAAATCTCCCAGTATTCTGTCGATTTGTCCTACCATGTCAGATTTAGCTACCTCCCATTAAAACAGTACCACAGCTCGACAGTAAAAAATGCTACCTATCAGATTGTGCTACCAGCATCATATTCATGTGATTTGAGGCTTTATTAACATCCATACCTACCCCTACACTAAACCTACCCTTAAAACTAAATATTTTCAGAATAAATATAAAATATCGATGTGCCATGCGCAGTAAGCCCTGGTAGGACAATCTGATGGGTAGGATGAAAATGTCAGGACACAGGCGCCGTCACTGCCTTCTGCCATTTCTTCTCATTAAAAAAAACAACATCACACGCTGCACCTACACCAGACTGATGCTGGCTGGACAGGATTTAGCGTGAGTTTTAAAATCGTGATAATCAAATGCGGTTTTAATGACAATTCAATTTTAAACGATATTACTAACAATCAGTACATTTTATCGTGGTTTATCGTGAAGCCAGTAATCGTTCCATCCCTATGTACAACACAACATGCCAGACTGTAAGATACAGTATGTTTGTTTGATTCACTAAAAAAAGAAACGTTTCATAAGAGTCATACATTCGTTCACTCCTCACTGCAATAAACCCAATTAAAAACAACACATTTTCTCCATGAAGCATCAGTGGATAATATTCCATTCAATGTTCTGTTTGGTACGTAAGCAGACAACAGAAAGAACAGACTATGTGATTCAAATCTGAATCCAAATCAGGGAGAGAAACACAGCAACCCATGACTAAACAACAAATATTCTCAATGAGGTCACTCAGCAATACCAGCCCAGACTCTAAATAAATATGTTGCTTTTTATAAAAGGGAGAACTAGGAGAAAGCCACTTGTCTTGTTCTTTAAATTGGACAAAAGATTTATAGCCCATTAGGTAAAACGATGGCAATCCACTGCCACTGCCACTCAGTGAGATTGTGAAAAGAGTTCACACTCTGACCACCAGTCATGTTAGGGCTCCTGCTTTGGGCCGAACACTAGATTCAGAAGACTGACACATTTGTCAAATTAGAGACTGTCTGTGATGCCAAGCCACTTAACATTCTAATGGTTCAACACAATGAAACAAAATAAATAATACATCTAAAATAATCCATCCATCAATAATACCATGAAAGCTTGGTACAAAAAGAAAATAAATGTAAAGATTTGAACAACTCAAATGTTAAGACCCTTTGTCAATAAAATTGCCAATAAAAAGCAAACATATATGAAATGAATTTTCCACAATACTAATTACCGCACATGTGCATTAAATGGAGATATTTAGCCAGCAATGATGCCCTGATATTACAAAATAATAATATTCCAAATAATAATGATAAGCTGCTTATTATGGTTGATTACAGATAAAATGTTAAAAATATATTAGATATAAATATATTAAAACATTATGATGTAAAGTATGACAAATAGATATTCATGTTTTAAGATTTGCTAAAGATTAAAATTGTAAAAAAAAAAAAGAAGCTACATTTAAAAGTTAAATTTAGTGTTTTGGAAAATTAACCTGAGCATTAGATGACAACAAATGTAATCTAAATCTAAACATAAGTCTGAACAATTATCCAAATATCTCAATTGATACAATTAAAACTGCCATATAATCCTTTATTATTTTTTTGGAAATAGGCTATTTTCTTGCAACAAACCCGAATTCTCCACGCTGACTCCCTGGTAGAATGAGTTGGGTGGGCTTTTACTGTTACGCCAAATTAATTTTTGCCGAAACTCAGTTGAACCCTTAGTTTTATAGACACTGAAAACAGAAGCTAAGCTGATTCAACTATAAAGGCCAGTTGAGTCACTGAAGACAGAAATAGTAAGAAATCCACTAAAGATCCATCTCTAATTGCAAGCATGATGGTGAATTTACATTTGAACTGTTCAGGGATGCAGAATGTGGTAATGTATTACATTTACTACAGCTCTGAAAAGATTTCCATCCATCAATAAATTCATCATCCCTTGAACTCGTTGTACTGTCAGTGACCTATAGCAAGGATAGAAACACAAATACAGATCACAAATCAAAGCAACCTTGAACACGGACATGAAAAGAAGGGAGGAGAAAGAAAAACAGGAAGATGTGCAGGGACATGCTCCCAAACACACAGGCCATCACAGCTCTTCATGCACACAATTCAGCCTTTCAGAGTGCACATCACAGGCTCTTTTCAAATGCATGGAGTGTGGGTGTATGAAGCTCACATAGAAATGAAAAGTTAAGGTCACCAGCACACAAACACATTTAGCAGGATGTCTGGAGACTGAAATGGGACCATATAGACATATGTACACATCTCTACACTCACTATGAAGACATTTCTCTGGTCTGATAGACACATACGTTATGTGAGGTCACTGATAACAGTGATAACACAGCTGACAGACAGACAACTGTTATACAACTGTAAGGGATGACATAAGGGCTATCGATTGATGTAACAGGCTGTCCAGGAAAAATATGATTACATTATTCATAAAAGCTATAATAGGGTATGTAGTAGGGTACACTGCAAACAATATATATATATATATATATACATTTGTTTACACTGTAACAGTTCTCCTTAAAACTGCAGTGAAACAAAGATAGTCTCAAAAACAGTTTGAAAAATAAAAGCAAAAAAAGTAAAATAAAATATCAAAATAAATAAATATACAGAAATATTTACCTAATTACCTAATAATAGTGTGTATGCTATGCAATAATATTAATTCTGAGGTTTATTCAAATAAAATTACTGAACATAAATTTAAAGTCCCTGTAAAGGCAATTCTGAGATTTGTTTCTAAACACATTATAAATGTTAGAAATGTATTGCTGAAACACATTACAAAGACTGTGAACTATGTAGTACTGAATTCAGAAGTTAGACCGTTAAACAGTTTTTCACCGTTGCTGTGTTCAGGATTTTCTGGGCGGGGCTAAAACGGTGGCTCGATGACGCAGTGGAGACACCGAGCCTGGCTCCTCCCCTACACGATCATAACTAGTCAACTAGTGCACATTTGCATCAGTTCGCCCGCTTGATCGCGAGTTACTGTCAGTACTGTTAGTTACTATAGCCTACAACTTACAAAACAGCTTACAAAACAAAAACGATGATCAAGAAGAGGTGGATTAATTTTGTGAACATCGCCTTGATGGATAGCTGAGAATCACCACCAATACCCGCTTCTGCAGTGACTTTACACCGGATCATTTTACAAACTTTCACTGGAGACAACTGGGATTCACTGACAATCCGCTGCAGAATGGGGCCGAACCGACTACCCGGCCTTCATCCTACCGTTCCGCCGACACCTGTTGCGTCGTGATCATAGACGGTCGTGATCAGTACGCGCTGTCTTGAGTGCAACGGCAGCTTTCCCGCGAGTGGGTGTAGTTTCGGCAGCAACAGCGGACACACCCCCAGCGTTTAAGAGCAGAGAATGCCGCTCATTTTTTCAAGTTTTTGATAAGCTATTTTATGTACTTGGCGGATTTTTTTATGATTCAAATTTGGCTGGGTGGTTAATAACACATTTATCTGTGGTGTGAGAAACTCAGAACACATGTTTAGTTTTGATTTTACAGGGACTTTAAAAAAAAAAAAGCCTTTAGTCATGTCATACTGCTATGGCCAAAATATCACAATGCAATGTCAATTAATGCAGTATATGATTAATCATGCAGCCTGAGGCTATGCTGTCATCACTGTTCCCATTTAGAGAGAGAGAGAGAGAAGCATCAATTTAGGCTCTTTCGTTGCTTGGGTTTGGCAAATGGACCGCAACTACAAAAAGGTGAGTGTTTCCATGGCAACTAGCCGACAGGTACAATTTTAGCCCCCCAAAAAGAGCACAGCCCATAATGATCCAAGGCACTGGAAATCATCACATTTAGCAAAGATGAAAAAAAGAACATTTGATAAATCTATCCAGTTTAAGACCCCTCTGTGGTCAAAATCAAGTTTTTAATGTTGTTTTCATGTCTATGTGGTGTTTTTAATGTGCTTTCAGACAAACCATGTGCAAATTCATAAGTCAACATCATTGCTGAGTATTTTCTCCTTAAAACTGCGGTGAAACAAAGATAGTCTCAAAAACAGTTTGAAATCGGTGTTCCTTAAGTCACAAACTACCTTGTAACCCATCACGTCAATGTGCCGGCGGGCATATAATTAACTATAATCATTCTGAAGCAGGGGAGACTCAAGAGAAACCAGGTTATCCCGGTATATTGATATGATATGAAAAAATGTGTACATTTAGCAATATAGTGGGTGAATTATGTATTTGATGTATATTATGATGAACAATATGTCTTTATCCACTGACGTCTGAGTTGTTCAAAGCATTTTTAAGGATACTGACTGATACAGAAGGCAGAGTGAGATGGCAAACGGGAACATGGTTTGTGTAACATTAGCAACACACTATTAGCTGTTTGATAATGTAGTCAAGCAAAAGTCTTATCATATTAATTACTGGTGATCAAAGATACTCTTCAAGGGATAAAATCACTGACTACAGGAGGACTTTTCAGCAGTAAATCTGTTCTGTACTGCATATGTGTGTGATGAAGGGAGCCCGATCTCACAAAAATGTGTATAAATAATACAAGTGTGCAATCTCATGGAATGTATACGGCAAAATGAGTTTTGGCGTGCATATGGTACGCCGTTTTTCGCGTGCATATAATACGCACTTTATGGCCCCCACCCCCACCCTACCCAAAAGCGCGTCATATACACGCCATAAAGTGCATATCATATGCACATGAAAAACGTCTCCGTTACGTACGTTAGTGACTAACGAGTGGGGGTTTCGCTTAGAAGCCAATTACCTTCGAGAATTTAACAGTGCCCAATGGCAGTGCCAATGCCATGGGCATGCGGAATTTGCATGCATATATAAGGAAGTACGCTGGCAACATCGCATTATGTTACTGCTGCAGGATCCAAGACTGAACTCCGCGTTCCAGGCAGCACAGCTGACATGGCAAAGGAACATACGTCTCCGTTCCCTCCTCAGGGAACGAGGGTTACATACGTAACCGAGACGTTCCCTTTCGTTCAGTCACTACGACGTACGTTAGTGACTAACGAATGGGGGTTCCAATATAACAACGCCACTCAGCTGTCTTCCAGTGCCCTGTGTAAGTGTGAGTACCCTGTCATAAGACTAGTACGGACGAAGGACTCCCACTTATCACAGGAATACCAGGGTACACTGGGAAGCATATTCCAGTGTGGATATGCCAAAGTGCCTACCCGTAGGGAGGACTTAGAGAATGCACATATGACCCGCTAAGGGCTGCATATGGAAGAACTCTAGTGTACCAGCCAGAGGGTGGATTTTTAATCCTAGGGGTGGCAGCGACTTGCCAAGGGAAAGACACCTGCTCGCTGAGGAGGCTTACGGAGGAAATACTCGTGTGGGGGTCGCTGGAGGGGAACCATGCACACGGGGCACCTGGCCGGACATGAGGGTCTGGGCTCGAAAGGGCAGACTGAACTGATGTCGGCGTCAGCAGTGCTGGAGGAACTCAGGGCTCTCGGGGAGCTCACCTGAGGAGAATATTGCACGTATCCAGTCCGTGGAGTGGAATGGCGAGCAAGCGAAGACACCTGAGCCTGGTCCATTACCGGCCACCCGTAGGGGCGAGTACATAGTCGGACACTGGCTCCACTCGGAGATTGTAGAATCTGGCGAATGTGTTAGGTGTCGCCCAGCTTGAAGCTCTGCAGATGTCTGTTAGCAAGGCGCCATGCGCTAGAGCCCAAGAGGATGCCACACTCCGGGTGGAGTGGGCCCGAACCCCAAGGGGACATGGTCGACCTTGCTGCTGGTAAGCCAAAACAATGGTGTCCACTATCCAGTGAGACAACCTCTGCTTTGAGAGAGCTCTTCCCTTCCGCTCTCCACCATAACAGACAAAGAGCTGGTCTGAGGTCCTGAAACACTGCGTGCTGTCTACATAGGCGCGGAGAGCGCGTACTGGACAGAGCAATGCCAAGCCTGGGTCTGCCTCCTCCAAAGGCAGCGCTTTCAGGTTCACCACCTGGTCTCGGAACGGAGTGGTGGGAACCTTGGGCACATATTCGGGCTGGGGTCTCAGGATCACGTGAGAGTTAGCCCGTCCAAACTCCAGGCACGCTTCGTCAACCGAAAATGCCTGCAGGTCCCCTACCCTCTTCAGAGAGGCCAATGCGGTCAGCAGAGCTGTCTTCAGACAGAAACTTAATATCAACCGACCACAAAGGCTCAAAGGGAGGCCTCTGCAGAGCACTTAAGACTACTGAGAGGTCCCAAGAGGGAACGAGAGGAGAGCGAGGAGAATTCAGTCTCCTCGCTCCCTTCAGGAACCTGATGATCAGGTCGTGCTGACTTACCTTTTTGTCCCCCAGGAGATCGTGGTGGGCAGATATTGTGGCCACGTACACTTTAAGGGTGGAGGGAGACAGCCTTCGCTCCAACCCCTCCTGGAGAAACGATAGCACGGACCCGATCAGGCATTTCCAGGGGTCTTCTTGGCGGGAAGAACACCAGGTGACGAAGAGGTTCCACTTCAACGCATAGGCATGCCGAGTAGACTCTGCCCTAGCAGAAGTGATTGTAGCGACTACCGCAGGTGGAAGACTACTCAAACCTGCCGCGTCCCGTCCAGAAGCCACACGTGGAGCTTCTAGAATACCGGACGTGGGTGCCAAAGGGTGCCCCGTCTCTGAGTGAGAAGCTGTCTCTGCAAGCAGGCCCGAGTCACTTGTACCCGGAGCGTGCCAGACCGCCATGCCCATCTCGGGACTCGATCGTGTAGCCAGTGCTGAAGCGGTCTCATATGTAGCAATCCGAGCGGCGTCACCGTGGCTGCAGATGCCATGTGCCCCAGGAGCCTCTGAAATCGTTTCAGTGGAACCGCACTCTCGCCCTCGATTTGACGAAGGCAAGTCAGCAGAGACTGCGCGCGCCCGCTCGAAAGCTGCGCGCACATGACGACCGAGTCAATATCCATACCGAGAAAAGAGATCCTCTGCACGGGGCAAAGTTTGCTCTTCTCCCAGTTGACCCAAAGGCCCAGACGGGCTAAGTGCTGGAGCACTAGATCTCTGTGTTCGCACACCTGCGCTCGAGAGTGACTCATTATGAGCCAGTCTTCGAGGTAGTTCAGGATGCGAACCCCGTGCTGCCGAAGGGGCGCAAGGGCTGCCTCGGCAATCTTCGTAAAGACGCGAGGGGACAGAGATAGCCCGAATGGGAGGACCGCGTACTGATATGCCCGCCCCTCGAAAGCAAACCGTAGGAACGGTCTGTGTCGAGGTAGAATGGAGACATGGAAGTAGGCGTCCTTCAGGTCGATCGCTGCAAACCAATCGTCCGGACGAACGCATTCGAAAAGGCGTTTCGCTGTCAACATCTTGAACGGAAGCCTGCGAAGGTATCGGTTCAAGATGCGCAGGTCCAGGATTGGCCGTAACCCACCGGCCTTCTTGGATACAATGAAGTACGGGCTGTAGAACCCGTAGTTCATCTCGGCTGGAGGGACAGGCTCGATCGCACCCTTCGCCAGTAGGGTGGCAATCTCCGCATGCATGACGGGGGCATTGGCCCCGATCAGAGTGTGATGGACTCCCCGGAAGCAGGGAGGAACCTGCGCGAATTGAATCGCGTAGCCGCGCCTGACGGTCTTCGCGAGCCAGCGGGACAGTCCCGAAGCTGAAGCCAGACTCCCAGGAACTGCACTAGCGGGGTCATTCGGACCACAGACGTACCCACAGACCACAGACGTACCAACGGGGACTTCCAGGACCGCGCAACTTCCTCATGCAGCTCGGGAAAGAAAGGTATTGGGGGCGGGGACTGACGGGTGTCAGCACGCGCTCCCAAAAACCAATCATCGAGCCGGGAGCGCTCGGGACAGGGCGGAGGGTTCCACTCTATCCCGAGACTCGCGGCTGCCCGAGACAGCATGGCTGTCAGCTCTGGGTCCGACTCGGGCAATGCTGAAACGCCCGAGGGGGGAGCCCGAGTCCATCATCCTCAGAGGACTCGAGCCCACCTTGTGATGCGGTGACCGACATCACATCTTCCTCCGGAGCGGCAAACGAGATACGCGGGGGGGCAGGAGCAGGCCCCGCGATCTGCGTCTGAGCACTCGCGGGTTGCAACACTCAACTGCAACACTGCGATGGTCATGTTCCCGCAGTGGGAACATGACGCATCCACAAACGCTGCCTGAGCATGCTGAAAGCCCAAGCATACCAAGCAGTGATTGTGCCCATCTGAAGAAAAAAGCGACCTGCCACACCCAGAAGTACACGGACGAGACATCCTGAAAAGGACGCGTCACATGTAAGCTCTTTTATGAGAGGAAGCCCCGCAGAGAACGCCGGGGCGCCCAGGGACCAGACACCAGCTGTCTAGCAGACCACTGCGCAGATCAGCAGGCAGGCAGCATGCGATCGCTGGAACGCGCCGTAGCACCAACGCCTCTGGAAAGCTGATCGTCTCGAAGGCTGACAAAGACTCAGTTATCAGGCTTGAAGGAGTGAAGTGATCAGAAACACAATGCGATGTTGCCAGCGTACTTCCTTATATACCCACGAGGTGGGGCGGAGTTGGCACTGCCATTGGGCGCTGTTAAATTCTCGAAGGTAATTGGCTTCTAAGCGAAACCCCCATTCGTTAGTCACTAACGTACGTCGTAGTGACTGAACGAAAGGGAACTGCGTAGCATATGCGTATACATTCCACGAGATTGCACACTTGTACTATTGATACGCACTGTCATGAGATCGTGTTGGATGAAGGGGGAGCAGTGGTTCAGTCAATAGACAGTTGAACACTGACCATAAACAACAGTGTTACACGATATACAGGTACAAGAAAAGTATTGACAGATACCCTGCTATTAAAAACGGTACGATATGACATTTTATTAGTACCGATACTTTATGAATGCTGACAGCACTCTTCTTAATTTGCGTCGATGTGTGACAGCAGGAGTCAGGACGTGTGTGCAGAGCTCTGCTTCCACTGTTTACGTTCACTTATCAATGAAAGCAGAACAGACAAATATATATGCGCAGCCAAAGCCGGACTAACCATTGGGCTTGACTGGGCTGCAGCCCATGGGCCAGGTAGGGGGGCCCCCTCCGTTAGCAGTTTACATTTGTTTGAGTTGTTCAATTATAAGCCAGTCAGAAATTATTAGCCACATTTCCACTGTTTGCCATGCGAGCAAGGGCTATAAACAGCCCAAAGTAGTGATTTGACCAAACTTTCAAACGCTCTCTCTCATCTTACTGATATCAAAATATAGGCAGAAATGTCATCATAATTATAAAAAATAAAAAAAACAAGAAAAACATTTAGGTTCCCGTTTTATACATTTATAACATGAGGTAATGACATGAGTTATCACACAAGCAAAGGTGCTGTTTTTCTGAACATCTGCACGATCACAAATGTGACATTTATAGGCCTACAACAGTTCAATAAAGTTACTCAGTAAATTTCACAGACATATTCTGTTTTTGCACCGTCAAAGAAACAAACAGCATAACACTTGTTTTGTACCACAAAGAATCAGCGTATTTGAACGAATCAGATAAGTAAATGATTCAATTAGGCTACCCATTCATAAATACAGTCGTTTGCTAAATGACACTCACTCAGACAGCATACGATCGGGACGTCAGATTCGCGGATTATTGGGTTTGAATGTCATAAATATGTAAAAAGGCACGTCCTGGCGAATATTCAGGTAAACACAGTCGGGTATGTCTTTAGTGAACATATAGAGTTGAGTGAGAAATCGAATATATGTTACAATGTATTAGGTCCGTGCAGTTCTTAAAGGGCCGGACCTAATATTCTGTGTGATTAATGCTAATCAAAAGAAAATAGAAAAATCACCCCATGCTTGACAGAATAACTGAAAAAGAATCAGTGTATAGTTAATTCATAATTTATTAATTTCTTTCTTGAATGCTACTGTTAAATAGACCTATTGATGCTGAAAATAAAGCACTGTTTTTGTCATACTGTTTGTAATTTACATTTTTGCTTATTTTTTAAAAACAAAGATACAATTAAATTTATATCTATATTACATTTAATAAATATATTACATTTCTCATATCATGAAATAAGATTTCGGTCATCCCAACCTGTTCAGAATAGTAAAAGGTTAGTGTTAACATGATTGATAATAATGTGATTGTTGCAAACATCTCTGTAAGGATTTTCACCCTGGCATGTAGTTATTATTGTTATATTATTATTTTTAAATAAAGAGGAGGGAATGGTCAAAAAGCAGGCAGGAACATGCTGGCCAAGTGAGTTTTTATTTATTATTATTTTGTTTTAACAATAAATTTATAAAACAATGAATATTAAGTTCTGTCATATTATTAAATTACTTTTACTGTTTTTTTGCCATGGTATCAATTCAGTATCGGTATCGAGGTATTTTAGTCTGGTATAGTATCAAAGTCATAATTTTGGTATCGTGACAACACTAAAACAACAGTGAAGGGACACAAGAGAGAAACCACCCCAATATTCACATTAGTGGTTAATCAATATGGTTTTCATTGATTCCTTCCCCAATTATCACTTTTGGTTCCCCCAATATTTAATATTTTGTTGTCTAAAATATTTGCAATCTAAACTATTTGTTTGAGGTCAGAGACGAACCAAAAAAGAGAGAAAGACAGCAAAGACATTGTTAATATTTTTTAAAAGCTTTCTTTGTTAATTATCTCCTGGTTTCACTGACAAGGCTTAAGATAGTCCCAGATCTTGTGTCAAGATTTTTGCCTCACGCGACAATAGTAATGCTTTTTATATAAACTAAGGCACGTTTATAAAAGCTACTTGAATGTCCAAATTGAATGGGCTAATCCCGGCCTAATCTAAGCCCTGTCTGTGAAACGAGGCCTAAAACTGCAGAATGGGGTTGGAATGACATGCACAAATATGAGTGTTTGTTGTACTGTACAGTGCATCTCAATGAAAGAAAAAGTAGCCTGTGCACAACGCGCTCATGTTCACCTCACCACGTGAAGAACACGCACATACGCACCTGTTTTAGAGCAAATGACAGTGGCAAAACGATATTAACAGTTTGATAAGGAAGATATTATAGCCTGGTTTCAAAGTATTTTTCTTTATCGAACATAACCTGTTTATATAGATGCACATTTTGAAGAAGCTTAAACTGAACTATTTAGGTCACCCCTAACTAACTAGTCACCCCTTAATGTGCACATTTTAAAACACATTTTTACACAAAAATAGGGCTATATATATATATATATATATATATATATATATATATATATATATATATATATATATATATATATATATATATATATATATATATATATATATAAATCCAAGGTAACAAAGGCGACTATACAAGAAAACAAAAATACAGCTGTTAAAATTAGCTATAAGCCATTTGATAAATTGAATTTCAAAACCACTCACATTTAATTTCTTAAAATGAACACAATGGACATCACTATTACACAACAATGAAAACACAACAATGGTCAATTGAAGCAAGTGTTCAAAACGAGCTTAGATCTGAAGCGTGAAGAATAGATAGATTCACTTACACTGAATGCGAGGAAACCCCGCTCCATCAACCCGTTATAATGCCACTACTGTTATGTTTGTGCCTTTCTCTGATTCCGATCTGAATTCACGCTTCGCTTCATGGACTGTTGAGGGAAATTCTGTGAGATCTCTGGCTTCTGCGCCGTGTGCTGGAGAGGGAACTTCCCATGGGATAACTGATAACACACCTCCACACTCACACGCCCCATTTAAACAGATAGCGCTCCCTTTCCCACATCAAACTCGATAAACATTTAGTTTCCATACCTCTTTCATTGGCCGTAGTTTCTAATTAGACACATTTTTCAGATGAAATCAGTCATTAACAGCGTTCAGTTGTTATATCCCTTTATTAGCTATAAATATGCACACAAATTAAATGTGTTAATAATCTATACATGCAGTAATCAGCTGGAAAACACTTTAGGTAAATTATAGGAAAAAATATATAATAATAAAAACAAATGTACTTCTGTATGAGTACCTGTTTTGATAGGTATAGCCACTTTTTAATTTTCTTTTTCTTTTTCTTTTTTAAAATGTGATTAGACATTATAGATTTGTGACAAAAAGTAAAAGGAAGGGCGCAGGGTCCAGGACATAAAACATTCTCTAATCTATTTTTGTGTGCTTAGCAAGAAAGGACATGACTTCAAGACTAAAATATGCAGAACAAGAGGGGGGAAGCACCGCGAGACAAAATAGTGTTAGAGGGAGTCAAAAGGTCATCCAGACGTGTATCATAAGGGGCTCACACACACTTACACACAGATCAACTGATACAAATGTTTCAGTTTGCACAAACACAATAGCCCAAGGGTCTTCAATCTTTTTTATACCAAGGAACCCTAGGTGGAAAACGGAGCAAAGCAAATATTTACATATTTTGTCATGATGAACACCATTCAAATAACCAATATGTATTTGTACATTTAAATTTTACTCAATATATTTTAATGTGGGATGGACAGTAAAACATTGTTGCATTGTTGAAATTAAATTAATATTAACTTAATAGTATGTACCATATTTGTGTATGAATGTATTCGTTGGATTTTAGACCATTATTTTGATAGACCTCTGCAGTACCACCACGGACCCCCATTTAACATCCCTACAACAGACCAACATTTCCATCAGGATTTTGAATAACTAGGTAGTTATTCAAACTGACCTCTCTACCATTTCATTTTAAGTCCATTTTGTGTATAAAGTGAAAGAGTGAGGATATGATTCAGCTTTCATGCAAACGCTTTACACACAATCTCTTGCCCTCACATCTAAGATTAAAACACGGGCCAAATGGACAATTTCACAGTTATATCATGGCAAAGAAACACATAGGCAATGGATGCCAGCCTCTCCATATGCATATAAAAAGGAAATAAAGATGCAGTTGGTGCCAGGATGGAAAACAGAGAGTGAAGGATGCTGGGGAAATTCAACACAATGACAGACTGAGGGAAGACATGTCATTCTCAAGAGAAATGGGCTAAATGTGCTAAACAGCAAACAAATTAGCCTTGGCCTGTACAAATCCTGTCTGTATAAAGCAATACCACACACACACACGCACACACACACACACACACACACACACACCTTTGTCTTATCACAAGCAAATAGGTGAGCCTTTGGTGTTTACTGGGCATCTGGTTAAAGGCTAACCAAAGGTTGTTCTGGACTGGCCACTTCCTTGTTTCAAGCACACACACACATGCTGAATGACTTGCCAAGCTAAAAGAGATTATGGAACATAAATCTATGACACTGCTCTTCATTTTTTGCTTTGGACAACTACACAAAATGAAAAATCCTCTTAGTGCCTCATTTACATCTAGACTAACTACATAAAGAATCACTTATCTGATTATAGCTGTTTCCCTTTTTTACATTTGCATGTTAATGTTAAGTTAAAAAAATACAACATGACTGTAGTTTGAATAGATATGTTTAAATGAAAGCGTGTCACTATTTTCTTGTTTATGTGAATTATTCAAGAGTGCGCATGTACAAATGTGTTTGCATGCAGTGTCAAATTCATGTGAAATCACACACGACTACATTTGCACTCTTAAGCAATTTGTTTCTTTTCTAAAACACTTTTTCTATGAATGAAAACAAAGAACATGTACAAACATGCAACCTTGGAAAGGAAACATTCCAGGCAAGCTCTTTCTTGCTCATGAAAACTTAAAAAGGAGAGAGAGAGAGAGAGAGAGAGAGAGAGAGAGAGAGAGAGAGAGAGAGAGAGAGAGAGAGAGAGAGAGAGAGAGAGAGAGAGAGAGAGAGACAGAGAGAGAGAGACAGAGAGAGAGAGAGAGAGAGAGAGAGAGATTTTAATTTTATAACACCTTTATTAAATACAAAATTCTAAAAAGAAAACATTACAAAAACCTCATTAGATTATCCCATAATCTCAGCAAAACACAATACATCATTATCAACCCAACACAGCAAACTTTTCCACCGTCTTCATAGATAAATAAAAAATAAAATCATGCCTTACTCTTGCTTTTATAAGCCCTTTAAAATTCAAAATAAACACAGTCATTGTAAACCTCTCATTGACAAAAGAAACGTCTCGGTTACGTATGTAACCCTCGTTCCCTGAAGGAGGGAGCGGAGACGTACGTTGGAACTGACCAACGAATTGGGATGTTTTCAGAGGTCAATCTAATTCGAGTGATTTAAAACGAGCCAATGGACATTGCCATGTGGTTCACGCATGCCATGCACCGCCCAGCTGCGCGGGTATACATACGGAAGTGGAATACCGCATCATTGCCTTTCAACTGAGGAGCCGAGATAAGTGACTCGGGCCTTTAGCTGAAGCACAGCACCTGACATATGGGTGCAGGCCTGGCGTCAGACGGCCGGAACGTCTGACAACGAAGGGGTGGCGGAGGAACTCACAGGGTTAGCCGTTTCCGGGGAACACAACTGGAGCAAAATAGACGCACGTATCCGGCCCATTGGGCGGAAGTGGCATTGCAAGCTGACACTAGAATGGGTACTAAGCGCTACTGGCCACTGGGGGCGAGGAATGCGGGAAGATACCGGCTCTACACAGAGGCTATAAAATCTAGCGAACGTGTTAGGTGTCGCCCAGCCCGCAGCTCTACAAGATCTGTCAGCGAGGCGCCTTGAGCCAGCGCCCAGGAGGAAGCTACACTCCTTGTGAAGTGTGCTTGCAACCCGAATGGGCAAGGCACGTCTTGGGACTGGTAAGCCAAGAGGATAGCATCCACTATCCAGTGGGCCAAACTCTGCTTGGAGACAGCCTTTCCCATCTGCTGGCCTCCGTAACAGATGAAGAGCTGCTGTGAGGTTCTAAAGCTTTGAGTCCAGTCAACATAAGCGCGATGGGACACGGATGGGACATAAAGCTAGGGCTGGGTCTGCCTCCTCCGAAGGCAGCGCTTGCAGGTTCGCCACCTGGTCCCGGAAGGGAGTGGTGGGAACCTCGGGCATGTATCCAGGCCGGGGTCTCAGGACAACGTGAGAGTTGGCCGGCCCGAATTCTAGGCACGATTCGTCGACCGAAAGTGCATGCAGGTCCCCTAGCCTCTTGATTGAGGCCAATGCTGTCAGGAGTACTGTCTTTTTCATGGACAGAATTTTTAGCTCAACAGACTGCAAAGGCTCAAATGGAGGACCCTGCAGTGCTCTGAGCACCAGTCCCAAGAGGGTAACAGGGTTGAACAAGGAGGACTCAGTTTCCTGGCACCTCTGAGGAATCTGACGATTAAGTCGTGCTTACCAATTTTTTCTTTTTATTTATTTTTTTAATGATTTTTGGTACATTTAAGGCTATTGTGACGTACACTTTGAGGGTGGAGGGAGACAGCCATCGCTCCAACCCATCCTGCAGAAAGGAAAGCACAACATTAATCGAACACCTTCGGGGGTCTTCCCGGAGGGAAGAGCACCACTCGCCGAACAGGTTCCACTTCAGCGCGTAGAGGCGCCTCGTAGTGTCTACCACTGCTTGTGGCAGGCCACCTAGAATAGAACCTCCGCGTCCCATCCAGGGACCAGACATGGAGATTCCAGAGGTCTGGATGCGGGTGCCATAGAGTGCCCTGCCCCTGAGGAAGCAGGTCATTCCTTAGGGGGATCAGCGGGGAGGGGCTGTCGCGAGGAGTGTGAGTTCGGGGAACAAGGTCCGGTTGGGCTAGTAGGGCACAACTACTAAGACCTGCTCCTCGTCCTACATTGATTTACATTTACATTTATGCATTTGGCAGATGCTTTTATCCAAAGTGACTTACAGTGCCCTTATTACAGGGAAAATCCCCCTGGAGCAACATGGAGTAAAGTGCCTTGCTCAAGGACACACTTGTGGTGACCGCTGGGATCGAACCAGCAACCTTCTGTGTGTCAGTTCCATGGTTTAACCCACTGGACCACCACCTCACCTCGTCCTCCGTGAGAAGGCCCGGGGCCAGCTGTGCGCCAGTGCATCTGTGCCCCCCGGTCAGGGAATGGTACCACTGGCAATGGGTCGGCTCCGGAGAGGCGAACAGGTCTACCTGCGCGGCTCCGAAGTGGTCCCAGTGGTCCTAAAGACACTCTGGCCCGGAGAAACGAGGGGTCCGCCCATGGGTTGAAGGTTTGGCGACAGTAAGGAGTAACTGAGACCCGGTACTTGCCACTCTGCCAAGCCCATCTCGGGACCCGGTCGTGCACTACCTGCCATCGAGCACATCCAGAGGAAACGCTGTCTGCATCGAGCTCGCAGCATCCTCAAGGACTCCTCTCACCCAGCCCACAGACTGTTTTCTCTCCTGCCCTCCGGCAGGCGTTTCAGGATCCTCCGGACCAGGACCAGTAGACTAAAGAACAGTTTTTTACCCAGAGCTGTCTCTTTACTGAACTCAAACCCCCGTTGATCCACTTCCCACATAAACTGCCAACTCTCCTACCTCACATCTGCCTTCACTTTGTTATTTGCACTACCGACTGTTTATTACAGTAACAACTGTTTACTTATGCATTCTGCACTACCATATCTTAACTGGATTATGCTCATTTGCACTGCCGACTGTATTTATAGTACCAACTGTTTACATTTGCATTTTGCACCATACTTCTAACTGTAATTTGCAACCACTTTCCACTGCACTTTTACACTGTTTTTCGGATAGCTCTGTCCATAATTTATTGCACTACCTTAATCCACTGCTATATTCCTCATTTTAGCCTAACATATTATTGTATAGCTCTATCTGTAATATTCTGTTTATAGTAATAGCCATCTTTATATTATATTCATAATACATATTCACCTGTAAATTCTGTTTATAGCAATAGCCATCTGTATATTTATTCACTGTACATATTCACCTGTAAATTCAGTTCTGTTTATAGTAATAACCATCTCTCTATTTATATATATATATATATATATATATATATATATATATATATATATATATATATATATATATATATATATATATATATATATATATATATATATATATATATTCAGTACATATCCATGTCCTGCACTTATGCAACCATTGTATATCATGCACTTATGCAACCATTGTATATGCTGCACTTGCTGCTATTGCACTTCTGGTTAGACCTAAACTGCATTTCGTTGCCTTGTACTTGTACTTGTGTAATGACAATAAAGTTGAATCTAATCTAATCTAATCTAACCAGCATTGAAGCGGTCTCATATGAAGCAATCTGAGCGGCGTTACCGCGGCTGCAGATGCTATATGCCCTAGGAGCCTCTGAAAGAATTTCAGTGGGACCGCTGTCCTGCCCTTGAACGTATACAAACAGTTC
Organism: Romanogobio albipinnatus; assembly: GCA_023566225.1. Lineage (NCBI taxonomy): Eukaryota > Metazoa > Chordata > Actinopteri > Cypriniformes > Gobionidae > Romanogobio > Romanogobio albipinnatus. The sequence continues at coordinate 31,094,228 of CM042242.1, forward strand.
AACACTGACCGGACTCACTCTGGTGTGAGGCGCAGAGTCCGGTTGACCGAATCCAGCTCCATACCGAGATAAGAGATCTTCTACGCGAGGCAGAGTTTGCTGAAGGCCCAACCGGCTGAGGTGACAGAGCACCATGTCCCTGTGTTCACACAACTTCGTGAAGCCGTGAGGCCCGAAGGGCTTCAGGTCAATTGCTGAAACCCAATCTCGGGGACGGATGTATTCGGGAATGCGTTTCTGCGTTAACATTCTGAACGGGAGCTTGTGCAGGGCCAGATTCATAATGCACAGGTCCAAGATTGGCCTTAACCCACCACCTTTCTTGGGTACAATGAAGTAGGGCCTGTAGAACCCTGACTTCATCAGCAGGACATCGATCTCTGACCGCAAGACATGGGCATCGCTGCTCTACACGGTGGTGAAGAGGATGCCCCTGTACTTGGGAGGCCGGCGAGCGAACTGAATCGCGTAGCCGAGTCTGATGGTACGGATGAGCCAGCAAGATGGTCCGGGGAGATCTAGCCAGGCCCCCAGGGACCAAACAAGCGGGACCAACGGCACCACAGACATACCCGGGGTGGGGCAGCGAGGTGGAGTATGCAGACCCAACTCGGGAGGCGGCCCAGAGTGTTGCCTGAGTAAGTGGGGCAGAGTATGGGTGAGAAGGCCTGGGGGCGTCCTCTGTGCCCACACTGCTGCCCCCTGACGAGGGGGAGAGGGGAGGAAAGGAGTGGCAAGGCCCGGGGACGTTGCACACGGCCAACCTGACCCTCTCAGGGCCCAGGGAGGGAGGAAACTGCTCTGAGAATGTGGGTACCGGCAGGACCGAAACCGAAAAATATTCTCCCCTCGGTTCTTCCCCCGGAGGAGGGAGGGGTGCGGACACCGTCTCCCCGAACTGTTTGCCATCTCGCTGGGCTGCCCGTTCCAGGGCCGCTTGCCCTTCTGCTTGCTAGCGGACTCGCGGGACCCTGGACGGGTTGGGTGTGTCCTCTGCGCCTGGCCACCTGCTGCCCGGGTGGAGGCTGCTGCTTGGCTTAGCAGGGGCGGAGGCGGACGCAGGGGGGCACCCTCGGTGACAAGCAGACGGAGGTGCTGCAGCCGACGACTGGGTGGAGGCAGAAGCTAGATGTCGGGGCAGGATGTTTTGTTTTTTGTTTTGTTTTTGTTTGTTTTTTTGTTTTTAAACCTCCATCCACTTCTGGGCAACCGAGAACTGCTGGGCGAGTTCTCGACGGCATCGCCGAAGAGGCCAGCCTGACAGACAGGGGCGTTGAGGAACCGAACTTTGTCGGGCTCACGCATATCTGCCAAGTTAGCATCACCGCATGCAGTTCCTGCATAACCCCTGAGTCGGGACTACCCTCGTGTATGCAGGACAGAGGGTAGTGAGAGAGGGAAAAAATGTATACAGATCATGGCCCTTTTGGTGTTCCATATTTTGACACCAAATAGTTCCACATTGCTAAATTTTTCCGATGCACATCCGGGCAGCCACCCAGGAAAGCATGGCTATCAACTCTGAATCTAATTCAGCATGAGCACATACTATTATAGTGGGAAACTCAGCACCATCATCTCCAGCACATAACAGCCCTCTCTCCGATGTAGCAATTGATATCTGTCCTCTGCCAAAGCCACAAAGGAAACGCTAGGTCCTCCCTTTTTTCAAAAAGGACCAGCAATCCCATCCGAGCTACGAGCAGGCATGAGAGACAGTGGGCGTGGCCGCCAGACTCGACGGCACGCTGAACGCTCAAGCCCCTATGAAAGGGGCAGGACGAACAACGCGCCGACGTGGCCATGTTCTCAAGAGAGAACATGAACCACCCAGTAACCAAGTCTAAGCATGCTCATGATACGATAGAGGAGTGGGGGCCCGAAGAGATGTACCCGGCGGGGATGCCCCACTGTAATCCTCAGGTCACCAAGGCTTATTAACCAAAGCAGCCCTTTTCTGGTGCACCAGAAAATAAACTAGATCAGGGAATAAGCAAAGGGACTAGGGCTGCAACGACGCGTCGACGTCGTCGATGACGTCGACTACGAAAATACGTGAAAATACGTGAAATGCGTCGACGCGCCGGCGGCACATTATTTACGTTCTAGAATGGAACAGAAGATCTAGAATAATGGCGGCTTCTGCTCCCGGGCATAGTGAAAATGATAATTTATCATATAAAGCCAGACCGTGACATTCAAAAGTGTGGGAGTACTTTAAACAGAAGCCGGATAAAACTGTGCTTTGTTCGCTCTGTAACGCCGGTGTCTCACTGCGCTCGGTGGCAGAGCAGGAGCTGTGCGCGTGGAGAGCGGGAGCTTTCACACTGCCAATCAGTGTTGCCAAGTCCCGTTTTTTCCGCGGAATTGGGCTACTTCTACACTGTTGCCGCGGGCTGTGTCTCATGTCCGCGGGTTGAAGCGATCCCAACTATGTGATATTTAGCCCCGGGAATGAGAATTTTAGCAGACAGCCCTGCAAAGAAAACACACATATTTAACCCCCCGAACGCGATGTTTACCAGAGAACCTCCCCGAAACGCGATTGGGCTTGTTTTGGGCTAGTTTTGAGTAACGAATGGGTGGGTTTTGTTGTGAAAACCTGGCAACCCTGCTGCCAGTGTTCTCTCGCGCAGCTGAACCGTGGCGCGTGTATTGCAACAGACGGTCACATTTTCCGGGGTTCTTCTCCGACCCCAGTACGTCTCGTGCTTTTATTTATTATGGGCTGCATATATCTCCTGTTAAAGCGACCTGGTTCCCCTCTGTCCCAAAACACATATGCATAATAACATGCTGTATATAGGTAGTTTGCATGATTAAAGTAACATTAAAGTTAAGATATGCATCTAGCTTTAATCATTTAAATGTGTCTTTGAAGTTTGGGCAAAAACTTCTGGCAGCTTTAGTCGTTGTTTATGCACATGTATCTTCAAAATAGACGACTAGTTATACATTAAAACTATGCTGAAAGCTCCTGTATGTGAACCTTTTGCAGATAAATACAAGTGCATTTTTGTTTACTATTGACACAAATCAAGAAGTAAATCATACTCAACTACTATAGTAAACAACTTTTCCTAATTAGGCCTACTCTGTATACATTTTATGATGAATAGTATCATTATATATTATGTTTAAAAAGCTTCTTGTGTTCATATATTTCATTATAAAATGGCATACTACACTACCCTTCCTGAAATACAATTAATATTGTCATCATTCATTGATTTCATGTTAAAATAATATACAAATTCACTACCCTCTTTGAAATACAATAATCAGTAAAAAAGTATCATAAGATTAATCCGGGAAAATAATCGTTAGATTAGTCGACTAATCGAAAAAATAATCGTTAGATTAGTCGACAGAAAAAATAATCGTTAGTTGCAGCTCTAAAAGGGACTCAACCCTGTTTGAGGTTTCATAGTCTGGACCGCGCATCAGAGCACAAGTGACGTGCTGGGTTGCCAAAACAACCCCCGCTGTCAGCCGACGCTCAACGGCACACGGCTCAAGCCCTTACGAGAAAGGCGAGACGAACAACGCGCCGACGTGACCATGCTCTCCTGAGAGAGCATGAATCACCCACAAAAGCAATCTGTTTATATGTGAGAGAGATTGTGGCCGTCAAATGAGGACAGGAAACAACCGTATCCAGAAAAACACGGTTTGAATGACATCTTGAAAAAGACGCAGGGTCAAATTGTGTTGCTCTTTTAGAAGGAAATGCTCTTTTAGAAGTGCTGAAGCACTCAGGGAGATGACCGCAGCTCACAACAGTCCGATGGCAAGCCTGCGTGTGAGCACTCAAGAACGGAAACACAGGAACAAGTGTATGTTGCAGCGGCCACTCGCTGACTCGCGCCGTCACACCAGCACCCAGGTAAGAGCGATCCTCCTCGAGACTCGTCTAAACACTCTTCGTAGAAACAGCTTGATACTGCAAACCATTCGGCTCCGAAGTTAAAAAGCAATGATGCGGTATTCCACTTCTGTATTTATACCCGGGCGGGTATACATGCGTGGAATGCGTGAACCGCATGCCAATGTCCATTGGCTCATTTTAAATAACTCGAAGTAGATTGGTCTCTGAAAACAGATTCCAATTCGTCGGTCAGTTCCGACGTACGTCTAACGTGACCGACTGAAAGGGAAATACATTTTCCATTAAAACAAAGAGAGATCTCATTCTCTCATAATGCATAAAACAGTGAAAATTTGTTTCTCTTTCAATTCAAAAAGAGCATTTATCTTGCACAGTTGGATTCAAAATTGAAATAAAAGCATTGAGAGAGAGAGAGAGAGAGAGAGAGAGAGAGAGAGAGAAAGAGAAAGAGAGAGAGAGAGAGAAAGAGAAAGAGAGCGAGAGAGCGAGAGAGAGAGTTTAACTTTTAAAACCCCTTTTATTCAAAACAATTAAGGGTTTTAGAACCCTTATGAATTTTCAAACAATTAAAACAAAAAGTATCAAACTCATTATTTTACCAATTAAAAACTAAACTTCCGTATTCACTCACAGTCACCAGTGCCTTTCTCACACCCCATCTCTGTTCAAAAAGCAACATTATCAGTATATTGGTAATATAGTATGTATGGTCATTGGTCACTCAAGATTCTATTAAAGGTCCCATGGCATGAAAATTTCATTTTATGAGGTTTTTCAACATTAATATGAGTTCCCCTAGCCTGTATATGGTCCCCAAGTGGCTAGAAATTTTGATGGGTGTAAACCGAGTTCTGGCTGTCTTTCTCTGCCTTTGAAATAATGAGAGCTCAGACGAGCTGATCTGGAATTTTCCTGTTATGACATCATACCAGGAAAGGTTACCTCCCCTTCCTCCGTTTGCCCGCCCAGAGCATTCGGAGAAAATGGATTCAGTTTATGTCAGCACAGGCTTTACAAACAGACTTTACGATATGGATTCGACAGCACCGCGACAAACAGTGAGTAACAGTGTTCATTAATGCCTGATCTGTGATCAGTGATTTCTGATGTGTAGCTAATCATTCAAGTTCACACACACTTTCTTTCTAGATCATTTAATGATCGCCATCTTGATGCCCTAAGCGTAATGCATCAGTGAATCAAGCCAATGACTAAAACGATTGTTTCTGTTAGTAGGCATGAAACAAATCCTTTATTAAAGTTATTAAACTACAGAGAGCGATCAAAGAACACTCTTTAAAATGTTTGGATCTGTCAATCACACGTCGCGAGTGTATCTGCACACTTGCCCAAAGTTATAAGGAATGACGCTGTTATGCAGCACAGCGAAGCTCTTACTGTATTCATATCGATGTCGTGTTTGCTGTTAGTTGTGGTGAAAAAGCATTTTGTGAGAGAAAACGTGTTGCAATGACGAGATCACTGCATTCACACGATCAACAGACTGTCTGTGGAGCCGTTCATGTGATGAGAAAAGAACTAAAAATAATGCTATAATCCACACTTTGACAATTCATTCATCTCGACAGCTGTAATGGTACATTACATGTGTTACAGTTCGTAGAATAAGGTGGAGTCGACGTGACTGGGACTGTTTATTCAGAACTCTCAGATACAAACAAAATAAGCTTGCGCTAACAGCACAGTGCTCTCAACAACTCGGTACAATAAAACTTTCTCCAGCTCTTCGTCTCTGGTTCACGAGTGCCCAGTCAGTCTCTCTCTCTCCTGCAGTGCGTGCAGTGCTTCGCTAAACCATGCCCCCTCCGCAACATAATCTAACACTCATTTCAAATGCAAAGATGTCAGCCAATCACAACAGTGGCCGTTTTCACTGTTGTCTCACAGCAGACACGCCCCTTGAAACAGGGCATTCCGCCAGAGGGGTAATAACAGTATAGAAAAAATGCCTTTTATTTCTAAATTATGACGTTTTTTGATGTAAAAATCATACTAACAATATAAGTACACCTCAGGAAACATTATAACACCAGTACAAACACCAGTAAACTGACGAGCAAAAACCTTAGTAAATCACCTTTCATTATTCATTTAAATGCTCTCCTCTCATAAATGTTGCATCTGTAAGGGAAACTCCTACAAATGCATATGCAATAAGGTCAGCTGTAAAAAAGAACTGTTTCTATGCCTTTTCAGTGCTATATCCTGTTTGAGGAGAAATAAGCAGGATGTGATGAGGTTGAAGCATAAAGTCCTCCCTGACCTTGAACAAGAACAGGAATTATTGAAAGAACAGACATGACAAAGAGGTGGATTTTGTTTTCATCCATCCTGCTTTTTAAAATGAAGACAGAAGAGTGACTTGCATATATATTGATATTCATGGTTTGTGAGGGCCATCAGCTGATACAATGGGCACAGTGTCTGTTCATTTACTGTGTTTGACACCAGAAGGCTCTGATGAACTGCAGCGTGAAGAAAAGACAGCCTAGCACTGAGACACATTTACCATTGCTCTGTGAAATCCAGTAATTTCAACAGGAATCCAGGTAATTGAGAATTTCACTTAAGGCCGAAACATTTCACCAGCGTTGACCAAAAGGATGCTGCGCGCTATTCTGAATCGCTTCACTACACTGTTGAAAGTGGACAATGTACTTTTTTTGTACCATGCCTTTACTAGTGTAAATTATAGATAATATTTGCACCCCAGTGTAAATGCTAACATACTACACATACTATTATAAAATACTGAATAACATACTATTATAAAATGTATAATATTAACAGTGAATAATCTTAACATCTAGATTCCAATATCAAATAATAATGCACAGCTCAGAGCAGAGCTGTGGTTGATTTCTTTTTTAAAAATACAAGATGTTGTATCTGCACAAAATGTCAATAAATATATTTTGGAGAAGAAAAAAAAGAAGTACTGACTTCAGTACCAAGTCGGTACTAGGGCTGTCAAATAAAAATTCGAATTTCGAATATTCGACGAATTTACAAAAAAAATGCACATTTTTTGGTAGAGGCGCGCGAGACATGACGATGACAGAACTGATGTGGTTTGTTTATCCAGGACGGTGCGGTGCGGCTGTGTTGTTCATTTGAAAAAGGTGGAAAAAACAGTGAGGACTCGGAGTCAGAGAGAAAATGGGCAACCTGTTCGATGCCGTGTACAGTCAGACACAGAACAGTGCAGAAGGCAGCAATCAGGGCTTTGGAACATGAGATGGATATAAATGAAAGAGAAGATACTCTGCCTGCTGACGAAAATCCTCTCGGTGGCAAAATCACGCAGTATAACGATATATGTATCCATATATTACACAGCTGTCAAAGACATACTTGACCATACCTCAGCAAAAAACGCTCAGCACTCGCTACAGGTCAAGTTGACAGTTTGGTGTTTTTCACCAACAATATGTAGATATTTAGTGAGTGGAAATGGATTGTTTCTGAATGTCAGTTTTCTATTTTGTGTTCACATTAAGTTACATTGTCTGTTGAAGCATGTTTTCTCAGGGTACTGATGCACTTGCAGTTGTATGCACTTTTGTTACCTAGTTTTCCTTACATGCTCATTAATGAAATTATATTTTATTTAATAACAATTGTTTGAAAAGTTAATGCACTGTAAAAAGTGAATGTCATTTCATATCCAGAAAAGACGAGATGCTTGATTTGGTTTAAATTTGCTTGTTGCACTCGCTTGCGCCCTCTTGTGGTCATAGGAGATAATACAGTACTTTTTCCCTCTAAAATTCAGTATTGCCTTTAGAATTCGAATATAATTCGAATTTTGATAATATTTAAGAAAGAATTTCGAATTTAGCTTTTCAGCAATTTTGACAGCCCTAGTCGGTACTAAAATGTAAAAAATGTGACGCTTTGAGCGCTGTTGAGCTGCCTCATAAACCTCTGATTGTCCATTGTGCTCACGTGCTCATCAAATGTCTGTGATTGGCTACTATTATCAGCACTTTAAAAACATGTTGTAAATATAGATCAATGATGCTCTTCACCGAGTGCTTACACAAATACAATCGATCCCAGCGGTCACCACCAGTGTGTCCTTGAGCAAGGCACTTTACTCCATGTTGCTCCAGGGGGATTGTCCCTGTAATAAGGGCACTGTAAGTCGCTTTGGATAAAAGCGTCTCCCAAATGCATAAATGTAAATGTAAATACACACAGCAGAGTTGAAAGCAGTCCGCTTATAGACACCTGTTTGTGCTTTCAAGCGCTCCTGCTTTCAAAACACTTTCAAACACTTCTATGTGCTTTCAAACGCTCACGTGCGTTGATCATTGTAGCCAATCAGAGACATATCCGATGAGCGCGTGTGGCCAATGGCCAATCAGAAGTGTTTTACGTTTCCGAGTTTACAAACATCACATTTTTAAATCTTCGGTACCAAGTCGGTACTTTTAACAATAGTACTGTACAGTGTGGCCAGTGTCAATTACACCCACTGCAAATAGTAACTCCAAGCTATTGCTTTGGCAACATAAATGGTTTAGTTTTTCGCCATGCCAATAAAACACATTAAACTGATTAAGAAATGAAAAGAGTAAAAATTGTACAGCATGCTTCATTTATCTGTATTTGTCTCCTCTCTCTCTCTCTCTCTCTCTCTCTCTCTCTCTCTCTCTCTCTCTCTCCTATGTGCGATTTAAAAGTTACATAACCGTAGTAGGCCACCCTGCCCAAGCCAGGCCGTCCGTCCATCTATTCATCTCTCATCCCTCACTCCCCCTCCCTTTTCCATCCATCTATCCCTCTATCTACCTGCCAGGCAAAGCCGCTTACTCACACACTAGGCCAAAAGAGAAGATAACATGAGAAAACACACTTATACACACACACACACACACACACACACACACACGCTCATCCACATGCCGGGACAAACTGAAAATCTACAAACAGGACATTACATGTAAAGACATCCATTCCCAGAGGTGCGAGTGACTGATTTATTGATGAACTGGAGTGAATATTCCATTGGAAGCTGGTTGTTTGTGGCATGAGTTCCTGTAACAGCACTGTAAATTTAGTGGATCTCAACTGACGGGTCCAAAAATGGGTCATAGGTCTGATCACAGATGCGAAAAAACAATGATGCTAAAGGCAAATGATAACGTGCAACTAGGGTAGCCAAATAAATAAGCATGTACACGTTTAAAAACAAAGGAGAAACACCTCCTATATCTGTTGTTGTTGATATTTTGGCACAAAATATTCATCCGCCACTTTGTAGACACTAGCCAAATTACACATATGCCAGCCAGATTGCAACACATGCCCTCATTCCTAAAAAAAAAAAACATGAAGAATGCAAGGTAAAAATAATAATAAATGAATAAAATACAAGACAGACTATATTGAACACAAGTTAGCTTGCAGCAACTAGGCTTGTGCCAACCATAATTTGTTTTGTGTTTTGAATTACTGGCTGTTGAGAATGGAAGTATTATAATGTATTATAACTGTGGTTGCAATTATTCATTAGAGTAAACCATACAATGCATTATAAAGTGCATTACAAGGCAAAATTAATGTCTTAAAAAAAAAAAGGCTTTAAGTAGTGTTACCATTTTTTAATTTGCTATTCAGTCTGTTTATTGTTCATAATTATTAATAATTTTGAATATAGCGGTGTCATTTTATGGTTTATTCATACATTTTATTTTTATGTTTCAGTACAGGAGTGATAAATATTTTCGGCACGGTGTTGGGTCACCACTTGATGTCCATTGTAAAACGTGGGACAAGACACAATGCGAAGTTACTGTCAGCACAACACAAATAAATCGGCAAATGTGTTTATTGGACTGTACCTAAAAAAAAGCTGCACATAAATGCATTGAAATAAGAGTATTTTTCTGGTAAGATCTGATATAACGTGCTGCTGCCAATATATGCGGGATCTGACTCACCTCAGACTCCAGCTGGACAATTGATAAGGCGACTATTAGTTATTGTTTTAGCTAGCAGACATTTCAGGAAAGAATGCCTGCTGGAGGTTTTCTTACTGAAAGGAAAAATATATATATATATTATGGATGATTTTAAAACTGGGGGCATTTCTCATCTTCTTTCTTTCTCTCAACTTGTTTTGTCAGTCCTATACGCATCCGTTCCTTCCTTGTAGGACAGGAATAACAGCTCTTGATAAGATTCCTCCGTATTTATCTTGATGCATAACACTTACAAATATGGTAGCGTTCCATTCTGAGTGTGTCCTACATGCCACACAGATCAGACAACATAAACTGGCTTTCTATGCCAGCACTTAACATGAAGCCTTTGGAAGTTTATATTCTTATCCTGATCCGACTCTCTGAAGCATTCACCTCTGAGACGCTCTGGTCAGGTTGAGCATTCTGAGGTGACCCTCTCCTGAGGAGATGATGCCCTATACCACCCTCCTCATGTTCCAGGACACCAGCCTCAGCAGCGCACAACAAATCAATAGACGAGAGAGATTGGTCATGACAGTGCAATTAGAGAGCGACTGAGAAAAAAACGAGACAGGGGGAAAGAGAGATGGGCTTGATTTGCAATGTGTACTGCAATTTAAAAAAAAAAAAAAAACATTTTTGCGTACTAGACTGTTTTTTTTCTTTTCTTCATTGTCTTTTTATATACTCCGATCAAACGTTATCTGTCTTTAATTTTCCGTTCCAGCACATCTGAAGAGATGTCGAACAACAGCTGGTACTGAGGAGAAACTATCCTCTCGTTCCTCCCTCTTTTTCACACCATCTCTCATTTTCTCTCTACTAGTTTAGAGGTGTTGGTAAAATAAATAAATGTGGCTTTCCTTTCACTTTTTCCATCTGTGTGCACGTTGCCATAAGCTGAATAAATTCTACACATAAAGGGCTTGAGTTAAATGAGAAATAAAAAATTCCCTAATATTTCCACGTTTCCCATGAACATAGGACAGCCAGGTACTGTAGGCTCCACCAATAACAGTCATTTTTAGGGTCAGAGCAAGCTCCTTGAGGTAACAAAAATACCATTTCACTTTCTACATATAATATTCAATTGCGTACATTTCCCTTGCATGGTATGTGGAATCATTAGTCAATCTTTAAATCTATAAATCCAGGGAGGGAGGGAGAGAGATGGTGGATTAACAGGTGTAGCCTAATATGTGTCTCAGTGTTATATGAATGAGAGCAACTGTTCAACTGAAATATAATTACAGACACACACATACACAAGCTGACAGGTTGAGAGAAGTTCATAACCTCAGGTCATTTAAAAAACGAAACAAAGAAAACACAAGTGACAGGCAGCCAGCGATGAGCAGGAGTCATTTTAATTACCACAAGAATGACACACCCTCCATCACATTAATAAACTTTAAATTAAAGCTTAATCTAATCAAATGCAGCTTATTTAAAAATCCTAATGCAGATGTGTTGCTGCTGGCCACAGTGACTCCACACTAAAATGGCATCAGAATTTAACCACATGAGTCCAGTGACCCAGAACATCTAATGTGACCAACATCCCCCATCACAGACACACAAAACAGTCCCAGATCACAGCATGTATGAGTGAGAGACTCCTAGTTTGCATAATCACATTCAATTTGTGAGAACAACATGAAAACAGTCTGAGCCAAAGACTAAGGAATCAGACTGATCACTCACCAGTCATCATGTGAATTCAGCTCAGCAGTCGCACACCGGAGAGATCAGGACAGGAGATAACCCTGAAGGTGAAGGGATCTGTTGGGCAGTTCTCACAGCTCCATTTTTCTCTTTTCCGGCGCCGAGCACTTCCCTCTCCCTGCTTCTCTCTCTCACTCAGTCAGCACTGAGCAGCCCGACCGCTGCCGGTTGTTTTCAGGGAAAGGCGGAGTGGAGAAAAATCTCCCCCCTCGCTCGCTCGCTCTCTCTCTCTCTCTCTCTCTCTCTCTCTCTCTCTCTCTCTCGTTCAGCCCTGTCTTTCACCCCCCATTCACTCGTTCTCTCTCTCTCTACTGCCCTCTTGTGCTCTCTTAGTCTGTCATCCTCCCTTTCCTTGCATATTCCACTGTCCTACTTCCTCTGCTCTCTCTATCTCTCTGCCAGAGTTTGTATGCGTGTGTGCTTGTATACATGGTTTTACTCACTCCCACAGACAAAACTAGACATGCACAAAAATAAGAATCTCAAATGCGTGTCTTTGTTAGTCAGACGACTCCATTTCATCTCAAATCAATACTCACAGATGGCTGTGACAGGGTACACAGCATATAATCAACCAAAAGAAAATTTTCTCCAATACTAAATAAAACGGGTAATTTCGTATGCAGCCCCGGCTCTGTCAACAGTTCTCGCAAACAATCTGTTCACACTCCTGAAAAAGTTTCCCAACTCTTAGCTAACAGTTTGGAGAATGAAGACTATATATACACACTCACTTATTCAAAGGTTTGGGATTAGTATGATTACATATTTTAATAAGTGAAAGAAATCTCTTATGCTCGCCAAGGCTGCATTTTTTTGATTCAAAATATAGTAAAATATATTGTGAACTATTAAAACTAATTCAAATGACAGTTTCCTATATTATTAATAATACCTAATTTTGTTTCAAAATAATTTATTCCTACGATGGTAAAGCTACATTTTCAGCAGACATTACTAAAGTCTTCAGTGTCACATGATCATTCAGAAATCATTTTGATCAATTTACTGCAGTATTAATTTCTTTAAAAAAATCTTACTGACCAAAAACTTTTGAATGGTGGTTTAAGCCAGGGGTTTTCAAACTGGGGTCCGGGGACCCCCAGGGGTCCTCCAGATAGTTCTAAGGGGTCCCCAGAAAAGTTCAGAGAATAAAAAGACAAAGCAAAAATGGATAAAGTCTACTGAACATTCCAACTGTTTCCTGTTTCTCTTTTTTCTTGCCGTATACATACTTTCCAGAATTGTGTATGTTTGCTTTGTATCTTTCTAGTTTTTTTTTTTTTTTTTGTACTATAGTCCCCTTTATCTTGCCCACTGGGTTGTAAAGCAGTATTCTTAACTCAGTACGTAAGCTACATTTATTGTGAAAGTTGCTTATATAAATAATTTAAATTGAAAATGTTCTTCTTTAGGTTTAACATCCAACATTAATATAGCCAAGTGAAGTTTGGAAACAATATGTTGTATTTATAATATCACACTTATCTAAAAGTTTTAATGTTTTTTTTTTCATACATTAAAATGTATAGATTAGGAAGGGGATCCCTCATAAAAGATTCATCATATCTGGGGGTCTTTGGCATCATTAAGTTTGAAAACCCCTGGTTTAGGCTATACTAATAACATTATATTGCATACTTTAAAATAATGTAATATAAACTATATTGTAAAAGTTGTAACTAATATATTTTGATATAGCTATGCTTGAATTTAAAGCCAATCAATAAGAATGGATTGAAAGAACTGTGTTTGTTTGACAAATTGAACAAAATGGTTGAGTAAATGATTCCATGACTTGAAAAAATAAAGTATAAAAAAATTACTTAACTTTTAAATTACTTTGTGACCTTAAAAATGTATATTCTGTACAGTATTAATGTGTGTTGTATTAATGTAATCTGTACATGCTACACTTGTCATGTTGTCATTGTCATGTGACCTGCCAGCATCATGCTTCACTGCCATTCACAAATCCCCTCCTGTATCATTGTTTATTTATTTGTGTACATTACAAAAACACGAATTCCTCTTATGCATTATTGCTGAGCGAGAACAGTGGACAGTTTATTGCTTGCACATTCAATAAAGACAGCCGATGTTGTTGTCCAAGCAGACTCAAGGCCGTCTTTGGGGCCTTATTAAAATCACTCATCACAAAACATACATATTGAGCTTGACAGTTTGATTAAAAGTGGCTCTAGTTCAATCTTCATACTTCAGTCTTTCCTTAGGAATTAGTTCCTTTTTTACCCAAATGAAATTTACTGAGCAATAAAGCAACACTGAGATTTTTCCCTTGATATGACAGTTTCCTTGACAACATCACCTTTTCCCAGCTCAGGAGGGAGCGAAACAAGGATACACAAGAGAACAATAAAACGAGCGAAGGTAAAATTGGCACAAATGTTCAAATGCTTTTAATTTAGATCTGACCCTGTATAGTCATTAGAATCTTTGAGCATCATCTGAGAGTATCAAATAAAAAGTGGTGCCAGTCTAGAAAGTTTATTAAAGTCTGTCTATGACAAGAATTGTGTCTGTGAATGTGTGTGTTTAAGGAGAAAAAATAAAGTTTTGCTCCAATTCTGCCCATGTCTTTTTGTGAGGCTCTCCGTCATTTAAGTATATGCTTCTCACTATATACATGCATGATACTTTCCTTTGACAAAATACATTTTTGTAGTCAAGTTATCATTGTAGTTTTGCCTTTGAAAGTGAACATATGGAAAAAATATATATTCAAGTAGTTTTGTGTATACATGCAGATATAGATGAAGATATACTATAACTAAAGGAGTTCCTTCCTTGTCCATCATCCACAAATCATTTCTGAAAACTAAACTTTAAATACATACCACAAAACAAAACAAAAAAATGAATGGTTGTGGCATTACGACCATAAGCACATGTACTTATGACTGCCTACAATTACATATCATTGCCTATTTGATGTTCAGCATTCTGGAGGTCAATAGCCAATCATAACAGAGGTTATTTACAATCATAACATTGGCCAATGTTCTAGTGCAATAAACAGAAAACAAGGCTACATTCATACTGTCAGTTTTTGGGAATGACAACCACATTACTTACAGGTGCTATAATAACTTACAGTAGTGTCTCAAATACTGTCTGTATGAACGTGCAACGAGAATCAAGCCCTGAAACTGAAAAGTTTTAAAACTGAAAAGTTTTATCACCTTTGACACAACAAGAGTCCAATCGAGCCGCGAGTTAATTTGCCCCATCTTCATTAACCAATAGCAGCTTTTATATCTGTGTAAAGGGCAGAAAATTTGAGTCACGCCGCTCGTAAGTAAACCACAAAACTGATGGGAGCCGCTCCACAGTGACTGGATCTAAAACCTGCTGATAACACAGCTCATGTCTCAGTTGTTGCAAGTTACCGGAAGCACACATGAAAACAAATTTAAGTTGAAATCCAGTTTACACACTAAGAACGATCCTCTCCTCCATCCACCGGAACCGGACAGCCTGGTCTATTGGTAAATGTGGCTGGTATCATGTTTTCTAAGTATCTAAGTGCCATCTGTGCCAAGAGGACAAACGATACAAACTAAACGTTTCAATGAATTATGGGTGAACAGAGAGAGAGAGAGAGAGAGAGAGAGAGAGAGAGAGAGAGAGAGAGAGAGAGAGAGAGAGAGAGAGAGAGAGAGAGAGAGAGAGAGAGAGAGAGAGAGAGAGAGAGAGAGAGAGAGAGAGAGAGATATTCAAAGGAGTGCTCAAAAATTCAGAATTCTGAAATTAATAAAACAAAACCACATCAATATATAGGCTTTCTATAAAAAAAAAACCCCAATACAACAGAGACATGAGTGCATTTATTACATATTGATACTGCATATGATAAATGTCCTTTTTTCTATTGAGAGTGCTCGACTCTTTCTAGTAGAAGCCACAATCAGACTGCCTTGTAACGCAGGGTCATTTTCAGCCAAATGAATGCAATAATCCAGAACAGACAGAGAGATACATGCACAAACACTCCAGCACAGATCGAAAAAGCTGCACTCACATCAGCCGGGGCATCGGGCACAGAATTTCAACAAAAATCCATTTGGCCCCACAGAAGTCTAGAGTACTCATCCCCTATCTGTACAAGCACAGCCATCCATAGTCTGCTCCAGCCAAGCAATGCTGACAGCACAGACAATTACTACACTTAATCCAATCAAATGAGATGCTTTTAGGATTAGCAGCATCCGCACATATAATCTCATTTGTGTAAAGAATGGATGAGCAGCTCAGGCCATGGGTTTAGAGCAATGGCTGATGTAAATGCTGCTGAAATAAGGTAAAATGAGGGCTGTGACTGAATGGGAATCCTTAGGGTCTAGGCTAACAGCTAAAGCTAAACTGGAAGCTAATGCCCAGATTAACAAGAGAATCAACGATGAGCTCAGATCAAGTACAAGGGGTTGGACTGACTGAGGTACAAAAAAAATATATTAACTACAAAATAAAAATAAACAAAATTGCAAACAAACTTACCAACTAACTAACTAACTATAATACAACAAAAAAATTAATTAATTAATTAATTAATTAATTAATCAATTAATTAACTAAAAAATAAACGACAACAACAAAAATACTGCTTTCTGCTAGATTTTGACCAAGTTCAATCTGGTTGATCATCTGGTTGGTTGGGCTGAGGTCAACCTGGTTAACCATGTTCTAAAATCAATGGTGACAACTAAATTAAATGGAAGCCTGCTTTCCCAACAGTGTAATATATCTATATATTATTATACCATTATGACTGCTGTTTGCCTTGGGGGAAAAAACTATGTAATTGTTTATTGGTCTATGAGCATTCAATCGATGTATTTTCTCCCTGACTTCACTATGATTTACATTTAGTCTTATAGCAGATTCCCATCTCACAATACCTCAGTTAATGTCCACTTTAAATATTTAAACTAGAAAAGAGAACAGGAATAAACCATCTATTTCTAGTCCCACTACCAAAACTGTTATTGTTCTGCAAATTGTGCGCCTAATGGTAAGTGTATCAAATTTATGGTAAAATAAAGTACAGCGAAACTTTCAGAACCAAAATTTGCATAGAAATGAGCAAAAGCTCAAGAGCAGGGCACAGCTGCAGTCTGTTTAAAGTGAGGGATATTTATGGGATAAGGCAATGAGAAGATGCATGAAGGAGCATCTCAGAGAAAGAGGCAGATGACAGATTGGACTGCAAAGCTCTGTCGGTTTTCACTGACAAGAGAGGCATGTCAAAAGTGACCTCAATAACCAGTATGCCAAACAGACACACAAAAACGTTCAGACCACACACACTTTACACGTCATTGTTCACTGTGCAGCACGGACATGAAGGAAATGCAAACCATTACATTTACATACGTGTAATACCATAAGAATTAGCACACAGAATGCAAACTCATCCATACTGAGACTCATCCGCCTTATACAGCTGCTCACACAGTACCTCTCACATCCTGTAAAGCTTTCAAATAGGTCAGAAACAACTCCCTTTTTATTGTGTCCAACATTTGGTGCCATGACTGTACATGACTGTAACTCATTTCCAGTCAAGACAGTGATTAAAAGATAAATAAACTGGGATTCTAATGCTTAAAGCTGATGTGTGCCTTTTTGTTGTTGTTGATAACTTTAGTTATAATTTAAAACAGTGGTTTTCAACCAGGGGGCCAATACCCACTAGAGGGCCTCAACACACTTCCAAGTCACAGACTTGACAGCTGCAAAATGGTTTACAATTATTAAAAATAACATAAAACACAACAAGTTGAAAGTAGGCTAAAACAGCTAAAAATGTATGTCTCTTGTTAATCTGTTTAATTTAAGAACCAGGTTTCCCACGGTATTGAAAAAAAGTGTGATTAAAGTGCGCATTTAATTGTGTTAAGTGTTATTTTTTTTAAGTCATGTAAATGTATATTAATGACACTTAATAGTTTTTTTTTTTTTTTTTTACTGGAAAAACTGGTAAATTTTTGCCTTCCTTTGAACATTGTCTTGGACAGTTGGAGGCCTTGGAGTCAAAAAAGGTTGCTAAGCACTGGTTTAAAACTATCAAAAAACACAGATCCTCTATACACTTAGAGTAAATGTCTGTCTGAACGAGTAAGTTTGGTTTGGTGACGCTAGTGACATAGAGATTACACACTTCAGCGTAAAAAAAAAAAAAAAAAACAAGAGAAGAAGATTGGAATGAGAAAGAAAATCGATGTTGTTTACCTGTCATTGTCCACTGGTCTGAAGCCTGGCAGGATGTGTCTAAAACTGCTGTTTCTGTCCAGTTTAGGCTGACTCTTAGTCCGCTTTATTGAGCCCTTTAACCTGCGACTCAAAAATCCCTAATGAGGAAATGACAGAGAATAAGACAGACATTATATAAAATTTAAAAAGAAAGCATTTCCAATTGATCTTTCGCCACCATTTCATACATTCACTCGTTAATTCTCCCAAATTATATACCCCTTTTCTGTGAAAGCATCTGTCACATTTTTTGCGGCTCAAGACTCACTTTCCTTTAGGCACCAGTTACCATGGAGACAGCGTGTTGGCATCAAGGGCATAGAAAGGAAAAGGAGGCATAAAGTGAGAAAGAGTGAAAAAGAAAGAATGAGAGCGAAAAAGGACCAAGAATGAGAGTCAAGGACAAAGTACGATCCTCATCCTCAATCTGAGGCTGCTATAGAAAGAAAATGTGAGAAAAAGAAAGGGAGAAAGGCAATGGAGAAAGAGAGAGAAAATAAGAAATAGTGTGGGAAGTGTGTCGAAAGGAAAAGAGAGGTGAGAGAGTAGAAATGAGAAGTTTCTGACAAGTGTTAGTAAACAAACAGAAAGCAGGCCGTTCCCCCCTACCAATTAACACATCTGCATATTCTACATAATTAAAGGCACCCTACTGATTACTATTCACAATATATGCAAATTATTACACACAGACATCTCTTAATCACAGAGCAATCAGTCAGAGTACTGCAGCGTACAGTTAGCTAGCACCGAAAGAAAGCAAATCAAATCAGAAGAGGACTGAGAGAGACAATGACAAGAAGACATCTGAATAATAAACAAGCTCCCCTGTCCAAACATAATATGAATTGTACAAATACTGGCAATGTTGTACGTTAGCTTTGAAAGGTGAAAGAGAGTAAATTGTAGGGCTGCAGCAAGTTTATATTGAATGTTTCAAAGAAGGTCATATGTTTATAATTTCATGTTGCCAGGTTGTCACAGCAAGCACTTTGAATGCAGTCACGGGTAAACTGATAATTATTTTGACAAATATTTTAGCAGGTCTTTAGTGGAGAGTTGCCTGAATTACCATGCCTTACCAAGGCTACATTTATTTCATCATAAAATACAGTCAAAATTGAGAAATGTTATTACAATGTAAGTTTTCTATTTGAATATATTTAAAAATGTAATTTATTCCTGTGATGGCAAAGCTGAATTTTTAGTCTCCTGTCACATGATCCTTTAGAAATCATTCTAATATGCTGATTTGGTACAGTTCTTATTATCGCCAATGTTGGAAAAAAGTGTAATATGTTTGTGGAGACAGGACTCTTTGAAGAATTGAAAGTAAAAAAACAACAACATTTATTTGAAATAGAAAGATTTTGAAACAATGTAAATGTCTTGTCTTTTATATTTTTATAATGGAAGTGTATTGTGATAGTTTCTGTTGTCATTAAATGTATTAAACATATAAGCTTCATAGAGCATGTCAATCAAACAGAGCTCAACAGCAAAGAAACAATCATGTGTATCAAAACAATATTCTTTGTTAAACATCAAATTAAGCTTTTAAATGGACTATAATGTCATATGATGACATAAATGTGTTACTATGTTTAGAGGAACGAATGCGTGTGTTCTACCACTTACCAGTATTTATACAAAAACACTTCTGGTGCTCTTTACATTATAAAGACCTGTTCACGCCAAAGATGATAACTATTACAATATATTTTAGTAATCGTATTCCTAATCCTAATCCTACGAGAGTATGAAAGTCCACACTAAAGCTATAACGATATTGTTGTAATCACTTTCAGAATGTCTTTTTTCCCCCCAGCTGAAACATTGACAGCCAATCAGAATTCACCTGATTTTAATTAGATGCAATGCCAAATGACTGCAATGCACTCTTATAAAAAACAGAATGTTATTGTCCTATGTACAGTATAGCATATGTACAGTGCACAGTTGTGGAAAATCTGGTTAAATAAAATAAAATATATTGAATCAGTTATCAGAACAGATGTTCTTTGCAGCACTAGTGAATAATTCAGTCATGGTGTGTAATGTTAAGCCGTGTTAATAAGCAACTATGGTGCAGGTCTGTCAAACAGGTCATGGATGTTGACAGTCAATATCCAGGGCAGAGTCATCATTCCCTTGGAAACACATTTTTGAAGGATCCCATCCCATCATCATCATTAGGTCTATGTTGAACCACAAGGATGATTTGGCTAAACAAATAATGACACACAGATCACCTTTTCATTACATCTGGGTTATGTGCAAGCGCAATAATTTAAATAAAGGCTACGTCAAATACCTGCCAGGACAAACAGAAAACACAACATGAAATACATTTAACTTTTTTTTTTTTTTATAATAATAGCTAAATAATATCACTTTTAATATCACTCATTGCCGTGTCAGTTCAGTCGGCTGTGTGTGTCAGGCACCCACTGAAACTAATACAGGTTAAAACACAACAAACCTGAGGCTACTGAGTAACTTATCGATCCAAAGAAGAACCCAGAAAAACATCCTGTCGTTCTTGTGCTTTTCCCACTCTCCATCTTTAAATGCACAATTAGTTGACAGAGTGGGTTTTAGAGAAACATTTGAAAGCATTCTCCAGACAAAACTACTCATCCTTGTTTTTTAAGATGGACTGTCTTGTAATTTTTCTCATATGAGAATGTTCAAGGTCAATCAATACATCTGCTCATGCATCAAGGTCAAAACTAGACCTACTGATGGTGTTAGTCATGCACAGTGAATAAGAGCTCAGAACGGAGGATAAAAGGAAGGAAGGAGAGAGATGAATAGATAGGAAGAGGAGAGAAAAATCTCATGAGCTCTTGATGTCAAAGGGTACAGTACCGTTGCCTACCAGCAAGGGGTGCAGGGGGACTGCAATTACTTCCCTAATTGCTTGTGTAGGGGAGAAGGGGGCACAACCTAATGCATTTTGACTTTCTCAGTTTGTGTAAGTCCACTTGGGGTTCAGAGTATTAATTTTTTCCCACATTAATTGCACACATGTCTAGTACAATTATGTAGTTTTGTTTCATTAATACAGTGTATACTATTTTCTTGATTTACCCCGAAAAAATGGAAGTGAAATGTGACAACATGCCCCATAGGTGGGGTACATTGTAACATGTGGTGGGGCACATTGTAACATGACCAAATGACAGCTTAAAATGTTATCTGATATTATAAAAAAAAAAAATATCCAAGACAAACTAAAATATTTTGTCAACAAAATACAATTTTTACCTTTTTAAAATAAAATAATGGCATTTTTTAATCGTTAAAAATATACTAATTTTTGAGTTTGACAACAAACACATCTCTAAATACAGCTAAACAGCAGTTAAAAACATAATAATAATTAATTAAAAATTTCTGAACATTGATTCTCAGTCATTATTCACCCTTTTCTCATGGTTTCTCAAAAGAATTTATAAAAGTATAGAATATAATGGCATATTTCTAATAGGGGCTCATTGTAACTGTTACAACACACCCGCACCTGCACAACTGGGATTTAAGTCGTGGCTCGTGTTTTCTGCTGTTAGATCAGCATTAAAGAACGA
This sequence comes from Romanogobio albipinnatus, assembly GCA_023566225.1. Taxonomy (NCBI): domain Eukaryota; kingdom Metazoa; phylum Chordata; class Actinopteri; order Cypriniformes; family Gobionidae; genus Romanogobio; species Romanogobio albipinnatus. The sequence goes on from CM042242.1 coordinate 31,115,698, forward strand.
TCTCAACTGTTAAATAACAGATATAAGATTAAAATAATATCGGATTTGTCTTATTTTAAATAAACACAAAAAACAGAGATGACTAAAACTTAGAAAACTAAACTTAAGTAAGAAATGTACTTTTGCTATGGTTAAATACATGTTCAGTGATATCTTCCAGAGATTTTTTAATTTTGGCGCTATTTTTTCTCTAAATAATATTGATATGGCAACTAGTAAATACACTAAGTTTCGTCATTCTGGCATGTGTGGGAAGGGTTAAAACATGCGTGTTACAACTAACCCCGCGTTAGGTTGTGCCCCGCGCTCCCCTACTATAGACTGACCTAACCATCAAGCTATGGCATCTTCTATTCATTCACCCAAAACATTAACATCTAAAGCTTCCATTCCTTGCCTCAAAACTATTCAAACATGTACAGCATCAAGAATAATTATGATGGAAACGTTTTAACGTCACAGGACATTTCTGCACACTATGCACTAAGCTAGAAAAATAATTGGGCCCGAATCTGCAGAAGCTCAGAGGTCAAGTGGCCCTTGACTAAGAGATCTCATTTAAATGTAATTACAACTGCATTCAGTAAATGATAAGCAGAAAACACACATGTAAATGCTTTGCAGGACTTGATTTCATACAGAGGGTGAAAACTACTGAATATCACCTGCAGTTGATTGCTAATGATTCACTTCCCGCAGCCAGCACATAATGTGAGCCTCAATTTGAAATGATTGCTAACAGACTGCCTTTTTTTTCTCAATATAATTACAATTTTATAACAATTGCGGTGAGCATTCGAACACTGGTAAAGCTTTCTGATGCCCATCAATAAAATGTCCCCTTTAAATGGAGCATATTAAATATTTAATGTTGTCTGTAATTGTGTAATATCCTAATGTATAATATAGCCTATATATATACAGTGAGGAAAATAAGTATTTGAACATCCTGCTATTTTGCAAGTTCTCCCACTTAGAAATCATGGAGGGATCTGAAATTGTCATCGAAGGTGCATGTCCACTGTGAGAGACATAATCTATAAAAAAAAAATCCAGAAATCACAATGTATGATTTTTTAACTATTTATTTGTATGATACAGCTGCAAATAAGTATTTGAACACCTGAGAAAATCAATGTTAATATTTGGTACAGTAGCCTTTGTTTGCAATTACAGAGGTCAAACGTTTCCTGTAGTTTTTCACCAGGTTTGCACACACTGCAGGAGGGATTTTGGCCCACTCCTCCACACAGATCTTCTCTAGATCAGTCAGGTTTCTGGCCTCCAAAGATTCTCTATTGGGTTTAGGTCTGGAGACTGGCTAGGCCACGCCAGAACCTTGATATGTTTCTTACAGAGCCACTCCTTGGTTATCCTGGCTGTGTGCTTCGGGTCATTGTCATGTTGGAAGACCCAGCCTCGACCCATCTTCTATGCTCTAACTGAGGGAAAGAGGTTGTTCCCCAAAATTTCGCAATACATGGCCCCGGTCATCCACTCCTTAATACAGTGCAGTCGCCCTGTCCCATGTGCAGAAAAACACCCCCAAAGCATGATGCTACCACCCCCATGCTTCACAGTAGGGATGGTGTTCTTGGGATGGTACTCATCATTCTTCTTCCTTCAAACACATTTAGTGGAATTATGACCAAAAAGTTCTATTTTGGTCTCATCTGACCACATGACTTTCTCCCATGACTCCTCTGGATCATCCAAATGGTCATTGGCAAACTTAAGACGGGCCTTGACATGTGCTGGTTGAAGCAGGGGAACCTTCCGTGCCATGCATGATTTCAAACCATGACGTCTTAGTGTATTACCAACAGTAACCTTGGAAACGGTGGTCCCAGCTCTTTTCAGGTCATTGACCAGCTCCTCCCATGTAGTTCTGGGCTGATTTCTCACCTTTCTTAGGATCATTGAGACCCCACGAGGTGAGATCTTGCATGGAGCCCTTTGTTTTTTTTAGATTATGTCTCTCTCAGTGGACATGCACCTACGATGACAATTTCAGACCCCTCCATGATTTCCAAGTGGGAGAACTTGCAAAATAGCAGGGTGTTCAAATACTTATTTTCCTCACTGTATATATAGCATTGATCTAGACCTCAACTTAATACTAGGCTTACTATTAGGCTTGGTCTTAGTCTAAGCCTGTGGTTTTGGTTAAATATTTAGCTTAACATGACTTTGGTTGAATGTGCACTTGATTTTTGCTTTCTAATTAAAAAACAAACAAAAAAACACCTTCACAGCTCTAGTTTATAGCCTGAAGTAGGAAATTAGCATTTGACAAAATGGCTTTAAAGCCTCGAATTTATTATAATTGTTAAAGTTTTATTACTAAAGATCAGAAGAGTAGTAGCAATAAAGATAAAATACATTTGAGCACAGTATGTAGTGCACATCTGGAGACCAGACTGTGTATAATCAGATACACACTTACATATGACAAAAACATATAATACTCACTGTGACCCTGAAGGGTGTAGCAGCAGTGGCAGTGGGCTCCATTGTGGGAGGGGCTTTGTCAGGGGCGGAGCCTGGCATGCTACGTCTCCGCCCTGTTCTCTCAGGTGGAGAGTCTGTGAGACAGGGAAAGATATTTTTTTATTTACTAACGAGCGTATTTTGTGGCAAATACAAACGTTTCTGCCTTGTTATGACCAAAGTCCTTCAATAAAAAAATAAAAAAACACATACGTTTGAAATTATTTTATACATCCAATAACATTTATTTATTCCCAGTAAATCAAAAAATACTCTAAATATCCAAACTATAATGCACATTTTTGTACTTGTAAAACGATACTGAAATAGCATCAGAATAATCTTTGAAGGTATTTATTTATTCAGATAGCTTTATGACAGCCAAGAATAAACCCTCATGCACAAATCCCAGCATGTTGTCCAAGCGTGTATGTAGACAACAAGACTCTCACAGCATGAGGAAAACTCTACCTCCTTGTGCCATCAGTATACAAAGCTCTTAAATCTTCTCACTGTTTCTTACTGCCCTTCGGGAGGACCCTGACGTCCACATGCTAGGGAAAATGACTGCTTTATTCAATCAGTGTCAAGACAGGTACACATAGATCTAGAAACAGATTATGTTGAGTGCTTCGCTCTGATCTCACTATCACACACTGATCCCCCTACAAGACACAATCTGAGCAAAGTCTTTAGTCGGAACTCATTTTTCCCACACACACACACTCAGAGAGAGAGAGAAGGAAGAGAGAGAGAGAGAGAGAGAGAGAGAGAGAGAGAGAGAGAGAGAGAGTTTAACTTTCAAAACCCCTTTTATTCAAAACAATTAAGGGGGTTAGGGTTAGGGGGTGGTAGAAGTATAAATTCTTTTCAAGCATCGTTTCACCCAATTTCCCAAATTTCAACCATCTGGTATGTTGTGTGGACTGGAAAATAACATGGTCATTAACTTTTTTTGAGGTTTAAGAGTATATACTGTCTGTTCAAATTTATAAGTTAAAGTCATATTACTTTTGCAGGCCAGTGGTGTGATAATTCATTTTTTTACATATTGTAATATAATTTGAACAACCATAATGCATTATAAAAAAAACATTCCATGGTATCTTCAAGAAGTGATATGAGGCCTAAAAACTAAAAATGTACGTCGCACTGCAGGACACAGCTGTCAATGCTTGACGTGTCAACTACACATAAAGGTGAACAATATTTTGAAATGAAAACCAAGGACATTTCTCTTACAGCGGGCGAAGAATCGTTAAAATTGTATTGTTTTACTTTGTGAGCTATTTAACACACATACAAAAACTGTGATGTTACCCAGGAATGCTTGCAGTCGGTCATTTGGTTACCCTAGTATACCATCTTCTGTCAGATGATAATCACTTTCAAAACAGATTGAAAAAATGCTAAACACAGATATGAAAGAAAAAGAAAATTCTCACATTATCCAGCTAAAACAGCAGATTATTAAACTTCAATCGAGTGAACCAGTTTCCATCAAGCCCAGTGGCGATGTGTAATGAGAATTCAACAGTAGCTTGATATGGGAGAGATGTCTTTCACTTTCCCTCAGTGTGAGAGTGTCTGCTTGTTAAAGATATAAGATGTGAAGGAACACAGCTGTGAGAGAGTGAGAATCAGTCCTTGTGGCTACTATGTGTGTGGTTCTAGATGAATGTTACGATCAGTGTTTCATTTACTGCTCCTTCCCCCAGGAGAGGCTGTTCCACAAGTGTCAACCACCTGTGAGCTTAGGCAAGGGGAAACAAGCAAACAGACAGGTCTTATAAGAGAAAATGCATTTGCCTGTGTATAGCTGTAGCTACATGTCAGATGATTTTGGTTCAGGATTGATTACATTGCACATGTATATCAACTAGGGCTGCTCATTATTCTTACTACTATTATTATATTATAACATGATAGTTCATTTTTATCATTTAAATATAAATATCTTAAATTTAATGATAAATTCTATATTTGTTTTATGACACACACACACCTTTGTATAGTTGTCATTTTAGAGTGACTAATTAGTAAAATAATATGAAGAAAATACAGTTACTAATACAGTTGTGCTTTATTGATGTACAAAGTTTTACTTTTGCTTTAATGAAAATAAGTCCTTCACCACAGGTTGTTTTTCAGGTCACATACATCAAACAGCAATACACTTAATTTATTCTTAGACATTGATGTGTAGGTGTTTGCAGTTGAATATCTTGTCCTGACTAAGGATACATTTACACAACAACAATGTTCTAAAAACGGAAACATTTTTCCTCTGTACAGACGACAACGTTGCTGAAACAATCCCATTCAAACGGATCTGCGGAAACAACTAAAAACACTTCATTATGCATGCCAGGCCAGTAGTTGACAATGTCAGTTGGTAAAGAAAAACTAAGCGGGACGATGTTTTTAGGTTGGGGGTGCTGTTTTTTGTGTGTGTGTTACTTTTATAGACTTTGAATCAGAAAGTCTATAAAAAAACATGTCAAAACTCAGTGTGAACACCGGGACATTTGACTGCACATCACTTTTTAATTTTTTTTTTATTCACAATTAAAACGGACCGAGCTGAGCTGTTTACACTGTCATATACAATAAAAGAGCCTGCACAGCGACAGGAAATGAAAATGAACACAAAAAACCTGCCTTATTTTATACAACACCAAAGGTGGACTAAATTCTTTCTACACACTGTAACGGTCACAATATCACATGACAATCTGCATGTACATTTTAAAAAACAATTCAACATATAAATAACACTTTTTAATAGCCCACTTAAAGTGTTTATTACAAATAAAATACTAAATACTAAAAATGAATACATTGCGTTTAATTTACAATCCAGCCCTACTTCCCGTTAGCCTGGCTCCGCCCTCCTACGTACTTCCACTCAATTTTCATTTTCCTTCAGTACTCCGTCAGGGACTGCAGTATATTCTTAGGTTTTCTCCGAACAAATTTTTACCGGTCCAATCAGCGAACAGAGGGAGTGGCTGAGATCGATGACATTGATGTCGTGCGCTAGTTTGAGTTGTAGTTCAGTAATGGCGGTGGAGAAAGATGCGAGCGAAGCCATTCATTCCGTTGTGGTACCGCTGCCGAATATCCACAAGTTAAAGCCGGAGTTTTGTTGGTGGCCATGATGTTGTGGCCCTCCTCCCCACATGGTTCGGGAAAAGTTTCAGCTCGCTCTGTTAGTGGTGAAGGAGTTGGCTGAAGCCCTATTTGGACAGTAATTGTTTCTTGTGAGGTCGGAAGGTATTGTTATCATTTACAGGGGCTAGTCAGTGATTTTATTGCCGTCCGTCTCCCACCACCCGCGTAAAAATCCCCGGCCAAATTATCTACTGTTTTAGACAAACACCAAGGTTGTGTGGAAATTTAATTGCTGTCCGAATCCACATCTCTGAGTTTTCAAGAATATATCACTTCAAAATTCACTGTTTATATCCTTTTTGACCACTGCAGAGCACCGTGCGGTTGTGCTTCACTGTAATTTTGGTATTTTTTTAAATGCTGGCAAGTATTTACAAGAGCAATATATTTCATCACCGCTGAAAAAATTAAAATAAAAGCTTGTAAACATTTAAATCGGGCCGTTATTTACGGCAGCATTTATTCTTATCATACCAAGCATATGCCATTTTATTTACAGCATACCATCATGCTACGGACCACGTGAGCAGCGCATTCCGATCCCAAAACTCTCCCCTCCACAGTGAATAAATCACAATCCGAATGCACGTGTTTTAGGTTGGGTGGCGTGCACAATCTGCACAGTTATTTTTACGGATTTCCATGTGAGAAACAGAGGTGAATGGCGCATGACATACGTCACGACCAAACGTTAGCGATTGGTTATGGCAGATCCAATAGTTTTAAACTTTAACAGAGTACTCTCCTTCAAGAAAGTTAACGCTTGTCAATGGAGAGTGGCCAGACTCTCTGTACAAATGAAATGTAGACCAGGCTAACTTCCCGTGCCCCTGCACCTATCGACTGAACACGTAATACGCATGATGTCACCGTTTTCACAAATTCTCTTTTTCGTAGGTACGGTATTGTTGTTCGAAAAAACTAAATGCCAAAATGCATACAACTTTTTTAGCTGAAAACAGTGTTGTGTAAACAGCCTCTAAACAAAATTAGAAACAGCATCCTAATGTAACCTCTGAAGAACATTGCATTAAGACAAGAAGATATGACCACCCACACACTCAAACACCTGCACATTTGTCTCTCTCCTTGAGTTAAACATGTGTTTCCATTAGACCCGGTTGTCCTCAAAGGCACCATGATTGACAGGTACCTTCCCAGTGGTCATACAGGACAATCAGGCTCTGCTGTTCCCATAGCAACCACATCTCAAACCTGCTGAAAATTCAGCCAGTCTTAGAATACCCCCTTACAGAAACTATTAGCGTATGCACTCACACAGGGTCAGAAAAACACACTTCCTGAGCTGTGGGCTGGGACACAATGTTTCCAGTTTTTCCTGTAGAGGACATTCCTGAGCGAGAATGAAGTTACGGAACATGCGTCATGATATAACACATAAGAGCATTGAACAATTACAAAACCTGACTACACAATGTTACATGCAGACACATATACAGGTCCTTCTCAATAAATTAGCATATTGTGATAAAGTTCATTATTTTCCATAATGTAATGATAAAAATTAAACTTTCATATATTTTAGATTCATTGCACACCAACTGAAATATTTCAGGTCTTTTATTGTTTTAATACTGATGATTTTGGCATACAGCTCATGAAAACCCAAAATTCCTATCTCAATAAATTAGCATATCATGAAAAGGTTCTCTAAACGAGCTATTAACCTAATCATCTGAATCAAAATTACACCTGCAAAAGATTCCTGAGGCTTTTAAAAACTCCCAGCCTGGTTCATTACTCAAAACCGCAATCATGGGTAAGACTGCCGACCTGACTGCTGTCCAGAAGGCCATCATTGACACCCTCAAGCAAGAGGGTAAGACACAGAAAGACATTTCTGAATGAATAGGCTGTTCCCAGAGTGCTGTATCAAGGCACCTCAGTGGGAAGTCTGTGGGAAGGAAAAAGTGTGGCAAAAAATGCTGCACAACGAGAAGAGGTGACCGGACCCTGAAGAAGATTGTGGACAAGGACCGATTCCAGACCTTGGGGGACCTGCGGAAGCAGCGGATTGAGTCTGGAGTAGAAACATCCAGAGCCACCGTGCACAGGCGTGTGAAGGAAATGAGTTACAGGTGCCGCATTCCCCAGGTCAAGCCACTTTTGACCCAGAAACAGCGGCAGAAGCGCCTGACCTGGGCTACAGAGAAGCAGCACTGGACTGTTGCTCAGCGGTCCAAAATACTTTTTCCGGATGAAAGCAAATTTTGCATGTCATTCGGAAATCAAGGTGTCAGAGTCTGGAGGAAGACTGGGGAGAAGGAAATGCCAAAATGCCTGAAGTCCAGTGTCAAGTACCCACAGTCAGTGATGGTCTGGGGTGCCATGTCAGCTGCTGGTGTTGGTCCACTGTGTTTTATCAAGGGCAGGGTCAATGCAGCTAGCTATCAGGAGATTTTGGAGCACTTCATGCTTCCATCTGCTGAAAAGCTTTATGGAGATGATTTCATTTTTCAGCACGACCTGGCACCTGCTCACAGTGCCAAAACCACTGGTAAATGGTTTACTGACCATGGTATTACTGTGCTCAATTGACCTGCCAACTCTCCTGACCTGAACCCCATAGAGAATCTGTGGGATATTGTGAAGAGAAAGTTGAGAGACGCAAGACCCAACACTCTGGATGAGCTTAAGGCCGCTATCAAAGCATCCTGGACCTCCATAACACCTCAGCAGTGCCACAGGCTGATCGCCTCCATGCCACGCCGCATTGAAGCAGTCATTTCTGCAAAAGGATTCCCGACCAAGTATTGAGTGCATAACTGAACATAATTATTTGAAGGTTGACTTTTTTTGTATTAAAAACACTTTTCTTTTATTGGTCGGATAAAATATGCTAATTTATTGAGATAGGAATTTTGGGTTTTCATGAGCTGTATGCCAAAATCATCAGTATTAAACAATAAAAGACCTGAAATATTTCAGTTGGTGTGCAATGAATCTAAAATATATGAAATTTTAATTTTTATCATTACATTATGGAAAAGAATGAACTTTATCACAATATGCTAATTTATTGAGAAGGACCTGTATATATTTGTGAAAAGTCCTCAAAAATTTATTGAAACATGGTTGAATCTGAGGTCTTTTCACATAATCATCACTATTGTGTGTATACCACTGATCATATAAATGACTGGATTTCTTATTGCATTCTAAACTGCCACCGGAAGTGTTCGAGTAGCCATCTTACGATTTCGACATAGGGCATCATTGACTTACAGCAAAAACTTTGAGCTAAAACCACCCGAATTCCAGCTTATCAGTTGCACACAATTTTTTTTAAGGTATATGTATGAACATTAATTGATATGTCGAATATCATCTGTAATGCTTATGGTCGGCAGGATAAGCGATATATAGAAATCTTTAATGTGGGTGTGTCTACTGCACACTGCCAAAAAAGATAACTGAACTAACACAAAATAGATTTCTTTATGCATGTTATTATGCAGCAAATATTAAGCATGGACATACTATATTGCCAAAAGTATTGGGACACCCATCCAAATCATTGAATTCAGGTGTTCCAATCACTTCCATGGCCAAATGTGTATAAAATCAAGCACCTAGGCATGCGGACTGCTTCTACAAACATTTGTAAAAGAATGGGTCGCTCTCAGGTGCTCAGTGAATTCAAGTGTGGTACAGTGATAGGTGGTAAGTCCAATTGAGAAATTTCCTCACTACTAAATATTCTACAGTCAACTGTGGTATTATAACAAAGTGGAAGCAATTGTGAACAACAGCAACTCAGCCACAAAGTGGATGGCCACGTAAAATCATAGAGTGGGGTCAGTGCTTGCCGAGGCGCACAGTGCACAGAAGTCCCCAACTTTCTGCAGAGTCAATAGCTACAGACCTCCAAACTTCATGTGGCCTTCAGATTAGCTCAAGAACAGTGCGTAGAGAGCTTAATGGAATGGGTTCCATGGCTGAGCAGCTGCATCCAAGCCTTACATCACCAAGTGCAAAGTAAAGCATCGGATGCAGTGGTGTAAAGCACACCGCCAATGGACTCTAGAGCAGTGGAGACGTGTGCTCTGGAGTGACGAATCATGCTTCTGTCTTGCAATCCGATGAACGAGTCTGGGTTTGGTGGTTGCCAGGAGAACGGTATTTGCCTGACTGCCTTGTGCCAAGTGTAAAGTTTGGTGGAGGCGGGATTATTGTGAGGGGTTGTTTTTCAGGGGTTGGGCTTGGTCCCTTAGTTCCAGTGAAAGCAATTATTAATGCTTCAGCAAGACATTTTGGACAATTTCATGCTCCCAAATTTATGGGAACAGTTTGGGGATGGCCCCTTCCTGTTCCAACATGACTGCCAACACCTTTGGGATGAATTAGAGCAGAGACTGCGAGTCAGGCCTTTTCGTCCAACATCAGTGCCTGACCTCACAAATGCGCTTCTAGAAGAATGGTCAAAAACCTTAAACCTTGTGGAAAGCCTTCCCAGAAGAGTTGAAGCTGTTGTAGCTTTAAAGGGTGGGCCAACTCCATATTAAACCCTACGGATTAAGAATGGGATGACATTAAAGTACATGTGCATGTAAAGGCAGGCGTCTCAAAACTTTAGCATATACTCTATTGTTGAGCTAATTATTAATTTAACAAATGTTTAAGTCGTTATCTTTACTGTTTCAAAATACATACTGTTAAATAAAACGCTGTTCAATCATTTACAGTTACTGTACGAATAAAAACAGTATTATAGAACACATGTATGTGCATGCCTTAAATACAAATCTGTATTCAGATTTCAGAACAATCATTTTGATATTTGTAATACAACTGCTGAGGGGTCTCCTCCGTCAGCTGATCTGATAATTTGCTACTGTAATGAACATGAATGTAACTTTTAATAAGCAGGGTAAATACTTAAATTTAAGCAAATAACCATTTGCATGTTTAGGAAGTTTACATTGAAAGAATGTACAGGGAGACTCCAGATATAAATACGCTGACTCATTAGGTAATGATTTCCTATTAATTCAATAGAATGAGAGGGAATAGGGAATACCAATATGTCACCAATATATCGACATCGATCATCCTCCATTTATTTTTCTTCTCAGGTCACGTGATCTTGCGAGTCTCCGTGAATTCTCTCGTCTCACTGTGGAAATATCACTAATCGACAGGTGTGTGGTCTTGCGGTCCGGTCGAATCTTCTAGTGTGAGCATTCAAAGGATAAAATGCCCTTATGTATGTGGTCTTTAAAAGTGTTTAAAATTGGTTAAGATTTGAAAATCGTCTAATGTGTCCCAGGCCTTACAAAGACGTGGATATAATCTGCATTGCCATTTGAAGATTTTAGACTTTTAAAGTCACTGTCTTCCACCAGAGCTGCTTTAGTCACTAAGGTAACAGTTGCTAGATCATTTTGCAAGTTCATACAGACAGTATTCAAGATGCTACTTTAAGCTTCTGTGTAAACAGGATATTTAGACACTCACTAATGCTGTTGTCACTGTGAATTTTCATGGAATTGTGTTCAATAAAGACAAGAAAGATTATAATTGTTTGTGTGCTGCTAGCTTAAGCACATTGTGTTTTGTCTATACTTGTAACTTTGATGAAAATCTGATGACATTTTATGACAAAGTAATGCAGAAAACAAATTAATTCCAAAAGTTTATAATACTTTTCTTGCCACTGTATAGTTTGTACAGTACATAACATTAATTTACAAGCACTAATGCAATTCTGTGGGGGGGAAAACAGTGTATGCTAAACTTACAGGATTATATACTTTCGTTACATTTAAGCATATGTATTTGTATCTATGTATCTTGAATTTACTTCACCTTCATGTGCATTTGCGCCCCTGTTTGTCACCTGTGATTATTTTAATCTGCAACCAGAAAAGTCTAATAACAGGAGGGTTACTGAGATGAGTAGAGTGTAGTTATGTGATATCTACATGGAGGCAACTATGAAAAAAAACAATATAGTGGACCTTTAAAGGAAAACACAATAGGGACGGTTTTCGTATGCAAAGGGTGTGTGTGGATGCTTTCCAGTAGTCTTTTTCCTGATCAAACACTCCCTGCATCTGTTCCTAAAGCACACTGTGCTTGAATGACTTTACAGCAATGCAAAAGAGCACACACACATGCAAAAGAGATGCCCAACTGTCAGTTTTTTGAAAACAGAAAATGGTAGAGTAATACATTATACCAGGGGTTTTCAAAGTGTGGGGCGTGCCTCCCCAGGGGAGGCGTGGAGAGTGGTAAAAAATATAGCCTAATAATTTGTTCATTATTGAGTTTAATTATAATATGCATTTTTTCTATATTAATTTTTTTTTCATTTAAACAATATAAAAAAATAAGATAAACATGTTTCACCCAGAATGCCGTAGCTGTGAATTCGCTACTTTATGGCAAGCCTGCCGATACAGGTATATGCCTGTCAATAGCCTACAATGGAGCGATTTCTGTGACCCCCAATTCAAAGCCTTCAAATTCAGAGCTTAAACCCAAAAGACGACGATATGACTATCAGTATATTTGAGTTTAGGATTTATGTGGACAGAACCAGTTGATGAACCACGACCTTTATGTGTGGTTTGTCAAGAGATTTCGGCTTTTTGGCATATCGTGTTGCATTGCGCAAAGCACATAGCCTACCATTGGAGAGACGTTAATTCTGCCGGCAGCGAAAGACATATGTTTTCTGATGGTAGGAGAGGCAGCAATTTCTAAGATCGATTCTGTTTCACTATCTGACAACACAATAAATCGCACATCTCAGACATGGCACAGGATATGAAGGAGAAAGAGTTACACAGTGTCAGACACAGCCAGTTTTTTGCACTTCAAATTGACAAATCCACCGATGTGGCCAAAAAGTAAAAGTTAAAGTTATTTCCCCACTCTCTGTTATAAATAATCTATCTGAGTGTGATGGACAGTTCTTAAAATTTTAAATTGAGCTGTGTTCTGTTCTTTTCATATGGAAGCATCATTGTTTTTGTTTCATTATTTTAATCTATGTTTTAAAAAGTGTTTAATTATTTTAAGTTTGAAAAACTTTTCATTATTCGAAGTTTTAAAAACTTTTCCTTATTCCAAGTTTTAAAAACTTTTCATTATTCGAAGTTTTAAAAATTATTAAATTGTTATTATTCAGAAAATAACTGGGGGGAGGGGGGCGCCATTGTGTGGGTTATGTCAAAAGGGAGGCCCACTCTCTTAGACTTTGAAAACCCCTGCATTATACTATAGCTTTGTTTCCACCAAAATTACGTGACCTAGGACTGTGCGCGACTTTCCTGTTCCATTTCGACTTTCCATTTCATTCTCCACATATAAGCTTTATCAAACCTGAACCTCGTCGTCTGCCCATCTATTTTTTTTATTGTTTATTTTTTTATTCAAACAGCAAATAACTCTTACTGCATGCACCACAACAGACTTTTAAAAATGGTTGAAATAAAATGAGTCAACCAATCAAAATGCTGCATTAACAGTTTTTCCCAACGCACTGAGCACCACCCCAAAGGAGTCAGGAGGCCTATTTTCCATATCCATGTTTGGCCTGGCAGCTTTTTCAAAGAGTCCAGTATGTGCATTATAACAATGCTGTGTCGTGACGTACACATTTATTTGATTTCCTCTCATCCGGTTAGTCGTATGCATAATGACCATTTGTTATGCAATGTGGTGCAGAGGATTAAATGAGTCAACAGTAGCATAATAGTGCATAATGAGTAAAGGAGTCAGAGATGGAGCGAGACGGCACATTATGAGTTCGATCTGTTCTCTGCAGGGGTCTGTGGTACATCCGACTGCTCATGATTGAAGCCAATCCAATTAACAAACCACTCACCACATGCTTTCTGCCCAAAACAACCTACAGTGCACTAATAACAGGGACAGTTCATCTGAAACAGAATCTGGTTTAGTGGCTTTGCTCGGTGCTGGACTGTGATCACAGTAGCCACCCAGTTCCTGGATCATCCCTACAAAGTGACTGAACTTGAAACCTTTATATTAGTGGCCCAGGTCCATTGAAATACCTCTTCCACTAAGGTAAAGAGGGTAATAGGAAAACGCTCAAAGTACAACTCAAAATTCCCTCTCTATGAAATAATGCAACACATCAAAAAAGGGGAAGAATTTGATGAAGTGTATTCAACTGAAGACCACAGGCATTAAAAGTTATAATGTTTTTTAATCTTTCAAAACTTTTTTCCCCCCATTTTGGTCAGATATCTATGCGAGTGAGAGCATGTCCGTGTGAACATGTGATGTGTATGGGAAAGAGCAGCAAAGGGAAGTTGGTGTTTTTGCACATGGTGTAGAAGAAAACTCAAGACATTCCAAGACATCACACACACGCATTCATATCAACAGATAATATAGCAAATCAATAACAAAGCTAGAAGCTAGACAAATATTTAACTGAACAAGCGACTGTAGAAAAAACATCCAGCTATCAGATGATTCTCACACAGCTTTCTCTTTCCATTCCAACACTGTTATCTCTGTTGTCCTTTCACCTTCCTCGTTCTCTTCATTTCCTGTCTTTCATGTCTTCATCACTCTTTCTTTCCTGTTCTTTCACTCTCTTCCTTTGTTTTGATTTTCTAGCTGAACCCAGATCTTCAGTTAAGTTTACACTCTCTGGATTACACTATAGTTTAACTGTAAAAGACACACACATGCACACGCCCTATGAAAGATACAGACATTTTTATCAGATCACTCTTTGAGGAAACCTAGACACGTTATTATGTTTATAAGTTTATAAATAGATGTAATGCTTAAATGGAAACTCCAGTTGGACTGCAGTTCAAACCTGCATTTCCTCACTTCTAGGCACAGAGTCAGAGTATGATAAATTCAGTTTTTGTTACTATACATAGTAGAGGTAACAGAAAATGATGGAGAGAAGAGGAATAGGAAAACTCTGAGCCAGTTATAACTAAATTGCCTATAAGAACACCACAGCGCAATGTATGAAAGCACATGTACTAACTACTAGACCACACTTCTGCACTGTAAACCCTAACGCTAGTCATTGCATGCTATAACCTTAAACCCGGATGATCTGACTTGTTTAACATGATCAACCCCTGTTATTTATGTATGATTAACTCTGGAAGTATTCCTTCATTTAAACAACTTAATTTGATCTGGAGATTGCATCGAAAAGTAAAGTAAGTGAGTGAAATCAATGGGAAATTGTTTAATTCTCATGCTAAACATGGTAAAAAAAAAACTAAAAAAATGAGTTGACGTATGAAGGAGTATTTCTGTGCCAAATAGTTTCTGATAGTTTTTTTTCGAGCGGAATTCCTTGAATAAGGAACTCCCAGATGAGCGTGTGCACACAATCAACCAGAGCAAGAGCACGTTCGGGTTAAAGGAGCCGTCGGCAGCGCTGTCATTTTGTTTTTAGACCACAAAATCAGCAATGTCACTAAAGAAGTGTGTTTCTGGTTGTGAGGGAAAGATAACATTGTTCAGCTTCCCAAATAACCCAGCGTTAAGGAAACAATGGATGCGGTTTGTTTTCCCGGAGCAGCAACGGAGTTCTGCAAGTGTGTTTGTTTGTTCCCGGTCATGAGGCAAAACCGCAGGCGGTGAGTGAAACGGCATCAAATGTCTGTGTTTTGTTGGCAATCGGCAAGTAATGTAAGTGCATATAATGTAACCAACACAAACATATAGTGAATCGAAAGTCATCCAGGGATAACGCCATGATGTATTGTGTGTGCGTGACTCTTTAGCTCCGCCCCACACTACACGCCTCCACGAGTTTGGCTGTTTTCAAAAAGAATCGGTACAGCATATCTGTCTTTTATAAATCTGATAAAACTAAAGACTCTTCGGAGATATGAAGGGTGCAATACTACTCTATAGGTACTCAAGATTAACATGAGATTGGCAGAAACTGTGTGTGTTATGTACCCTTTAATACCAAGGTGTTACACATACAATAGTTAAATGCTTGCACGCTCTTTTCACCATACAAGATTAATGTTGGGAAACTTAAATTGGAATATTAACTTTTGGTACGTTGTAATTTTCTTGAATAAATCACAAAAATTCTGTGCTGTGTGCACTGCAATAAAAGCTAAGTGAAAGCTGTTTCACGCTATGAAGCCATTTTAAAATCTGCCTTTCAAACACGCCACAGACATAATTTAAATATTGTGCAGGAAACAGAAATCCAGTAGGTTATCCAGATATAGAGGCCACTTAATGTGAACAAGTGTAAACGCATCATGTCCTGATTGGCTAATGCTCCGATATGCTTGATCAGATCACGGTGATCGCATGTTAATGCCAAGTTTAAACGCAGCCTAAGAAACTGTGAAACCGGTCCTGCATCAGCAGTACAGAACAATCTCTACCGTAATCTTCTGACATATCGTTCCTGTGAGATAATGCAGAGCAAACATGTGAAACCCACAGCTGCAAGCAACTGTCAGTAGCCCGCTAAGCCCACTAATCATGATCCCATGTGTTTCCTAATCAGACATTATAAACCATAGCATAGCAAAGTGCATCAGCTGTGGGAAGAGCTGGGTTTGTACTGTTCCCAGAACAGGTTATTCCTCACACAGCTGTGTCAGCGTGTGCGTTCCACAGGTTGTCCATTTAACAGCTGGTACAGTGGTGATGTAATGCTGTATTATCGAAAATGAACAGAGAGGAGGAAGGAAGCGAGAGCTGGAAAGAAAACACACTCTACAAACACTCACATGCAGCTGACTGTGGTGGATATACGTCTCACTATGCATAGGCTACAATTTGCTCTCCAGATCCTATGCATGTTTTCAAACAAGTTCAAACAGTGTTATTATGTGTGTTTATCCTCCCTGTGTGGGGTGTGTGTGTAATTGGTTGGGTAACAGGGTTGAGCTCAGGTGAGCTCATGGAGGCACCATTACCTCATACTGGTGCAGAATTTGAATATTCAGATCCAAAAGTGCCGCCATCTTCTGTCATGCATGAACTGATAAGATATCAGACAGCAGAACCCACACGGCACAGCAGATAACAAAGCTCATAATTCTGTTCCAAGTTCACTCAATTTGCATGATTCCTATGGTGATGTGCATCTTCACACGAATCATAATTAGTTTGTGCATTTTATTTATTTATTACACGACTCTCTGAAATATGATTCTGATTGGAGGAAAATATAATATAAAATAATAATTCATGTATTTGGTTATAAAAAAACAACAACACAATGGTTACATACTATATCTGTATGAATTAACAATGAAAAATACTTCTAAAGCATTTAAAGCAATGTTCATTTCAACATTTACTAAATCATTATTGAAAACAAAAAGATGAATATGTTAATTTTTTGTTTGTTTTTATGGACCGGAGTAACATGAACTAACAATACATTTTTGCATTTTTATTAGACCCGACCGATATGGGTTTTTGGGGGCCGATACCGATATTAGGGAGTAAAAAAAAGTCTGATATCGATATATCGGCCGATATACTTTGTGTATATTATAGTACAGTACCAGTCAAAAGAGACGTGCGAGCGCGTGGGATATTTGTAATAATAAAAATAATAATAGCAATACATTTGTAATACATTGAGACAACTATTATTATTATTATTATTATTATTATTATTATTATTAAATCAATATTGTGTGCAACAGTAAACAAGAAATTAACCTCTAACACACAACTTGACAGTTCAGTACATCCACACCAAAACAACTGAAATCTATTATGACAATCTCTCCACTGGAAAACTTCCTGATTCTCTGTCAAACAAAAATCTTGATTAATTAAAACCCACATACTCCACTGTGCATGAGTCACTGAACTGAGAATAGCATTATCAATCGAGCAAAACAATGCAAACACTGAGCTTAAATCTGCAATATGTACCATTTTTGCAGTAAAATATCCAAAAGCCACTAGGCCAGTGTTACATATTTTGTTCAGTTGAGTACTTACAATATCCCAAATGTTTCCAACTATTTGTAAATCGTGAGAAAATTGCTATTTTAGCCAATGAACCGGGACGTGAGAGGGAGTCAATTGCGTCATACCTGCATTACCCTCGGTTTACGGTTTTATTTTGCAGAAACGCTTTACTCTTACTGCAGTGTGCAACAAGTGTCATAGCAGCCGCAGAGCAAAAGCACAGAGTAACTTCATAACATCATTTTCAACACACTCAGAAGTATCTAATATGATAAACAGAGCTGCGTTACCTCTACCAGAAAAGGGGAAATGGCGCTGGCATCTGTGGCATAATAAAAGTCCCGCTGCTCACGAGGCGTGTGTTGCATTCATCTTATTAACAATCGCTCCAGCAGCCTTGCTCAGCTCCCACAACACTCTGTCCTGCTCTGCTTCATACTACAGTAACATTAATAATCACATCCATGAACATGATTTCTGCCCGAGTTCTATCCCGATTCTTTTCCACCGGCTGTGAGGTGAAGACCACATGTCCCAAGATTCTGCGCTCAAATGTGGCATCATCAAACTATGCCTTTGTTTTGAATTTGCGACTTCTAGCGGACAGAAAATGTACATAGTGCACCTTTAACACATCAATCTTAAAGGTTCTTTAAGCAATGTCACACGTTTTTTAAGCCAAAACATTTTTTGTCACATACAGCAAACATTGCTTAGAGCACCTTTAAACATTATACTCTTATCTATACATCACTGCTTGTTTTTTTTTTCCATTATTGTTGTTGTTGATTAATATTAACGGCAGACAGCAATGGGTATATTATTTTGCTTTCACTTTAAGACCTACAGAAATGCGTGGATCCAATACTGACCCACGTCCCAAACAGTTTTTTCCCCCAAAATGTTTGTTCAAAAAAGACATAACCGCCAAGATGGACAAGATTAATATGTAATGGACAAGATTAAGATGTGTGTATTTGACTGTTCAAGTGCTCTGACATCAGTCAATATGCCAGTACCGCATTAAAGGAATAGTTCACCCAAAAATTAAAATTCTGTCATCATTTACTCACCCTCAAGTTGTGCTGAACACAAAAGAAGAAATTTTGAAGAATGTCGGTAACCAAACAGTAGATGGACCCCATTGACTTCCATAGTATTTTCACCCCCTACTATGGAAGTCAATGGTTCCATCAACATATATTCTTTTGAGCTCATCAGAAGAAAGAAAGAAACTCATACAAGTTTCGAACAACCTGAGGGTGAGTAAATGATGACAGAATTTTCTTTTTTGGGTGAACTAGCCCTCTCTCTTTCGTGGTATATAGTGATTATAATAACTATTTTTAGTAGTATATCATACTTTTTATTTTGTCATTTATCCATGTTTCTTAATCGCTTCGCCTGGTCCTTGGCAGACGAGAAAGGTATGTTTCCCTATGTTTCACACAGACCCTTCACTGACATCAAATATGCAACATCTATATCCATGTGAAAAAAAAAAAAACATGGAACATGGCAAAGCCCCATCACAAAGCACATCATATACATACTACATGAATTGATTGAAATTAAATTTAAAATTGATGATGTGATTGAATTGAGTTTGAATGACTCAGGCATCTCAATCGACCTCCTGTGTAATGAGCCCAGATAGCCAACACCTGGATGAGAGTTTAAAGGAGCCATTCACAGCCATCACATCTGAAATTACTCAGAGTGTGTGTCTGAGAGAAAGTGCAGGAGCTTGAGCCATACTGAAGTACTGAGTTCCTGCTTGACCATTTTTTTTTACCAGCTTTGTCGGTTTTAATACTTGTGGCTGGTCTTGTGGTTTAACCTTAAAATTATAGCAGATAATAACCCCCTCTTCACACACAGACGCTCACTCTGCCCGCTCTGCATGAGGACTCGTTAACTAAAATTTACGGCTTGTGCGGTTTTGTCCTGGTGACACTTAGGTGTTAAAACGGACACTAAACTTAACAAATTTAACAAAATACTCAAAATCGGAGGGAAGCAAAATACTAATTGCATAATATTTAAATTGATTGTGCTTTTGTACTGAATGTCAGCTGTCAGTTGGCCACAGGCATGATTTTAATGTTGATTTTAATTTTAAACAACATTTCTATAAACATGAAATTAATACTAGACTTCACATTACGGAATTACGTCTATGTAATGAATAAATACATTTGTCAAATTTGACATTATATGATAAAAAATTTTTCCAAACAAGTCAAAGCAGAATCTGTTAGTAACACATAGTAGAGATGATTGGTTACTGAATCGGCTAAGTCAATGACTCAATGGGCCCTATTTTAACGATCTAAGCACATGGTCTAAAGCGCACGGCACAAGTGCACTTTTGCTAGTTTAACAATGGGAAAGATGGTCGATGTGAACGGCGCATGGTCTAAAAGGGTTGTACATAGTCACTTAATGTGTAATGGGTGTAGCGTGCAATAAACCAATCAGCGTCTCATCTCCCATTCCCTTTAAAAGCCAGTTGCGCTTGCACCATGGCCGATTCACTAAACGTGGCGAACGAAAGACTGAACGCTTCTCCAGAGAGGAATCCTTTTATTTTTAATATTTAAAAAATGTTGTGCGCTGCAGCCCTGTGTGTGTAATAAGCAGAGTTTACGTGCATTGTGGACCTGCCTAGGTGAATATTACTAACATGCTCTTTAAATAAAAATATTGCGCTCTTGAATTTAGACCAGGTTTCAGTTGGTCAATGGCGCAGTCTATTTCAGTTTCCTAGCCAACGCGTCGGGCCTGGTGCCACATTGCTCTGGTTGTATGATAAGGCCCATTGACTTTTCACAAGACACAGAAACACTTATCGCCACCTACTGGCGTAACGCTTTAAAGGCACTGAAAAAAGTCCTACCACTAATGCAGACTCACAGTGCGACAAATGTTTTGAATATTAAATGACACGTGTCCCCTTCAATGTCTAGTTACTAGCCTGCAAAATGCAACACATTAATAGCAAGTCTAAAATGAGATGGTTAAAGAGGAAGTTTTTTAGATCTAAAGAGAAGTGCGAATTAAAGTGAGATACATTTTTATAATTAATACATGTTCTTCTTCCGAATTAAAATAATGTGAATACGTTTTTTTCCAGAAAAAAAAAAAAAAAAAAAACCTTTTCAAAAGAAGTGAATAAGAGTGCTACAATAAACAAAGTGGTAATAACTGTGTTTATGGCAGTTGCACTCTAATGTGGGCTGTTATGTTTTACTACTGTGAAAACACCAGAAATATTGTTTTTCTAGTGTGGCAAACATAAATATTACACAAAAACTGCAGTGTAACAGTTGTTAGTATTACCAAGATATACAGCACCATTTATTAACTTAACAAAACTGACATTGCAGAGCTGCCAACTCTCACGCATTGGCCGTGAGACACACGCATTTGATTGGTTTCACACGCTCACACGCCACACACCCGATTTCTCACGCTGAAGTGTCAACCGGGTCAGTCAAATGCCTGAAAGATGAGTTTATCTATAGATCTACATGTTGAGCCGATCATGATCGATTAGTTATGCTCTCGGTGAGGGGGTTCAAGATAAATGGGCAAATAAATACGGTGTTGTTGCGCGACCTAAAGCTACATTTCGTTTTGGGTTCTGACGAGAACGAGCCTGTAATGAGCGAAGTGGAGCGCTGTGACGCTCAGGGGGGCGTTTCCCGAAAGCGTTGTTCGCTAACTATGGTCACAAGTTCCGTCATTATAAGCATAGTTTAACGAGTCGTGTTTCCCGAAACCATAGTTCCAACGAACGTTCGCAAACAGCATCGCAAAGTTGATTTGCATACATTTTGTTCTTGCACTGATGTTAAATGTGTAGCCATTTTGCACTTTGGCAGCCAGTTTGAGATATAGGCTATATTTGAGTTATTGTGTGTAATGATTCTAACAGTTTTTTTCCATAGAAATGACTGGGGAAAAGTGTCCCAATAACCCTGAATTCACCCTATACTCTTTGAAATCATAATTACATTGCACTATGAAGCTTAAAACCCCACATATTATAACATTCTTCATTAACAATTATTCAGTTATTTGTAACAATCTCATTGTAAAAAAAAAGAAAAAGAAAAAAGTGGTTTCAATGTAGCCAGCTACTTTTTGATAGTAACTTGTAGTGTAGCTACTTTTTCAAAAGGGTAGCTTGAATGTAACTTAACTACACTCTAAAAAAAAGGTTCTATATGGCACCAAAAATGGTTCTTGGCTCGTAATAATAGGGGAACCTTTTTTAGTGCTATATAGCACCAATTTTGGTGCTTCAGTGGTTCTTCAGCGGTTCTTCAGAGGTTCTTCACTGGTTCTTTGACTAAGGTGCTATATAGCACCGCTAACTAAGGTGCTATATAGCACCGCTACCATATACAGAACATGTTAAGATATGGTGCTATATAGCACCAAAAGTGGTTCCCCTATGATTACGACGAAGAACCATTTTTGGTCCCATATAGAACCTGTTTTTTTTAGAGTGTACTCAAAGTAGTTTTTACTACAACACTGTTTTTTTAGATCAGCCACAGCAAAAAAAGAACCACACAACAGACAGAAGAGCAACAGACAGGACAGACAGTTTTTTTCCTTTTTCTTCCCTGTAAAAGTGTGCTGTAGGTTGATGTATAATCAATTTGTTCTATTTAGACAAAACCATGCCTCTAGGCCTACATAGTGCTTTAAAATTGTGTGTGTGTGTGTGTGTGTGTGTGTGTGTGTGTGTGTGTGTGTGTGTGTGTGTCAATAGGATATAGGCTACTGTATAGCCTACAACGCTTCATATAGATGCATTTTGTATATATATATATATATAAATAATATTATTTATGTTATTTTTTGTTGTTGCAATTTTTGCTTTGTACGCGGCAAAATTTTGGTTGGCCCCACCAAATCTCACTCTAAGCTTTTTTGAAAAGTTGGCAGCTCTGCATTGTTTAAAGGTGCAAGGGAATATATGTCAGATACAATGTAGTAAAGTTATAACATGATGTTTACCCCTATTGTTTGTGGCTCTGCTTCTACTCCTGGAGCGGCTGCGTTGTCTCTGTAGCCTCGTTCGACCCAGGAGTCTGTAGTAATATCCTGGTCTCCCAGAACCTTTCCGTGTAACACCTGACATAGCTCCGAGCACACTCCTGTCACACACACGCCTCAAAGGACGGCTCACATACACACGCTCAGTCAACAAAACTTTAAAGATCCCTTCTGTGCGTAAAAACCCTACAGTTGTGCAGTGACATCCAAAGAATCAGAGGAAAGCCATTCCAGTACTCAAGTCTTGGAGAGTTAGGAAAATTCCAACTGTAGGAGGTTTGCTCTGTCTCTCTCTGTTTCACTCTGTTGTTTGACTTCTCACTGAGGGGGTAAAGCTCAAAATGCTGTCCAGTGCCACATGCTCTCTCTCTCTCTCTCTCTCTCTCTCTCTCTCTCTCTCTCCCTCCCTCTCTCTCTCTCTCTCTCTCTAACACGCACTTAGTCTCTAAGTAGTAGGAAGGCAGAGGTATGCCATTGAACACAGAGAAAGAGCCAGAAGACAAAGTTTACATGTAGAGTTTGTGTGAAAACCAGGACTGGATCCGGAGAAGGTGGAGCATAATAGGGTGCATCGCATGAAACCTGTCAAGAACCGGTCACATTTCTTGATACTCTAAATTATAATTTTGTATTTATTTAAATCAACATAAATTAAAAGCAATGATGTATAAAGCACACTACCATTCAAAATGTCCATGCTGTACTTATTTGATAAAAAATATAATAAAAATAACTGTTCTCTATTTTATTATTTACCTATTTTAATATATTATCAATGTTGATTTTTCACAACCATTGATCCTACAGAAATCATTCTAATTTGCTGATTTGGTGCTTTAAATAACATAAAAAAAATTGTTTGGGAATTACTATTTGGCGGGAAATGTAAAAAATAAATAAATAAATAAATAAAATGAAAATCTTTTGATTTTTGGCTTGAAATGTGGCCTGAGGTTTCATGCATTTCACATGTTTAGGTTTATTCATATATGTGAAATTAAAATATAAAAGAAGAAGTTCATCAGACTTCTGCTTCAAAACCATTTCCTCTCTCTTTCTTATGCAAGTCTACACACTTTGTTGATGACCGAGGTTGAGTTTTTGACCGTTTCTATTTTCCCTACACATTTGAATTTATTTCCCAATTAGATGACAAGAGTCGCATTACTGTCATAAGCTTAAAATGTAATATAAAGCCAGCCATTATAATTCCTATTCATCTAAATGGCATTTCGAGAAAAGCATGCACTCTGAAATCTCTTTACTTATCCTGAGCTTTGGTGTCACAGGGAGCAGACAGGGAAAAATATACAGAAATGTCATGCTTTTTAGAGCCCTACAAAACAGCCACTGCTAAAACATCTACTATTAGACTCTTACTATTAAAAATCTATCTAGTATATCTTTCAGCCAGATGGTGAAACTACAGTATGACATTTAATGGCAGGGGCTAACAGGGCCATGGTAACCAGCCAAACCCTGATTCCTTGGGTGATACTAATGGCACAAAAATGGCACTTCACCTTTAAATTGAATGCACAATTAAACCTTAGCATCTATTCCACAGATGTTTGAGGTAGCCAATTGAACCGTATTGAATTAATTTAACCAGAACAAATAATGGAGTCTATATTTTGCATCAAAGGCCACTCTTAAACATATGGAGAACATTTGCGGGCTAGAATTTTCTAAACACACAACTGTGCCTCATAAGTCACAATTATATCACAACCACAGTGAACCATCCAGTTCAATCCCATGACAGAGGAATTTTGAAAAACCAGTCCAGGTGCAGAGCGGAACCAGACGTGTCTGTGAGATAAAAGGCTTGGCCAAAGGCTGGAGGTTTAAACCTGTCCAATAACTGTGTTTTGTCTTCTAATACCGACAGCCAGTCCAACTATAAGCCGGCATGCCTCTTTGATAGATTGCATTATATTATTTGTGGCAAAGATCAATTCAAGACCAACACAAATTAAAACCTTGCAGTCCGAATCAAGGCTCAATTCCAATCTTAAGAGAAATTCCAGTCCAGGGTTTAGATGTGCATCCTCATAAGGGGCCCAGACTAGCTTCTCCAGACAAGGTTCTCATCAGCCAATGAGGAGTCAGTGCTGAGGGTGTGGGTCAAGCAGCTGGAATACAGCAGAACAGATGGACACAAAGACACACATGCACACTCATTTACAAATGATTTACTATTAACTATTATGTCTATAAAAATGTGAAAACAAACAATACATACAGAGTGACATTATAGTAAGTATGTTTTAGTTAAAGGGACAATTTAACCATAAACATAATTTATTCACCCTTATGTTGTTCCAAACCTGTATGACTTACTTTCTTCTGTGGAACACAAAAGAAGGTATTTTGATCTAAAATGTTTTTGTATGTTCAGTGAAGGTCAGTGTGATCCAATAAATGAAAAAAAAGAGAGAAACATTTCTTCAAAATACCTTACTTTTTGTTCCATGGAAAAAAAGAAATGCATACAGGTTTTTAAAGACATTGTGGTGGACAAACAATGATGCCATTGAATTCTTTTGGGTGAACATCTCTAGGGAAAGACAATATCTGTGGACACAATGCAGCACACGTCGCACCACCTGTTGGTGCGTCTGTGTGAGTAACAGGCCTCTTTCAGGGAGCTGGATACACAGAACTTCAACTCTCTATTCAATTTGCCTATTGTTATCCGTTCAACATTCCCAACCCCCTTCTGTTTGACTGCTGTAACTCCCCAGGTGACAACAAGCCCAGTGCCATAAAACAGTCAAACAGAGAATCACACTAAAATACTTCAATTCAGCCCTTGTGAAGCCCGAGCATCAGGACTACGGCCGGATATTCCCCCCATGTGTCCCTGTAGACTTATTGAAAATATGTAACACACTCATAACAACACACATTGGTCCACTGTTCTTTGCTTGAACAGTGAACACAAGCTGTTTGCTTGGGGTTACACTTGGGGGCAAACTCAGAATCGAGGTCATTTCCTGTTCTCATGACTTTACTAGACTTAACTTTGCTTAACGCTCTATGCATGAATGTGAGTGTGAGAGAAAAGTGATGGACACTGGAGAACTTTCTAAAGGATTGTATCTCTTGCATGCTCAATCTTGCCCTTCCAGATGCCATAATAGGAACACCACACACACACACACACACACACACACACACACACACACACACACACACACACACACGATCAAAACACATCTAGAAATGCGCTAACATCTTTACAGACTTCTGGAGAACAATCTTAAAAGGGTAGTTCAGCCAAAAAGGGAAATTATGTCATTATTTACAGTTATTATTTTATTAGCAGGTTACAGATGACAATTTTGCATGCAGTTTTTTTATAGAACAGGTCATTGTGACCACATGGGTTAAGCTCCAATTTCTTTTATTCAGCAAGGGTGCATTAAATTGATCAAAAGGGACAGTAAAGGTATTTATAATGGGTAACACTTTACAATAAGGTCTCATTTGTTAACATTAATGTATTAACTAACAATGAGCAATGCATTTGTTACAGTACTTATAAATCTTTGTTAATGTTAGTTATTCAAAATACTGTCACTCATTGTTGGTTCATGTTAGTTCACAGTGCAATGTTAACAAATACAACAAAATTCTTAGTTCATAGAATCCTGAAAATATGTGTCAAAAATATTGAGTAGCACAACTGTTTTCAACATTGATAATAATAGGAAATGTTTCTTGAGCCCCAAATGATTGATTTCTGAGGGATCATGTGAGACTGCAAATTCTGTTTTGTCATCACAGGAATAAATTACATTTTAAAATATATATAAAAAAAATAGAAAACAGATATTTTAAATTGTACATTGTACTAATATTTCACTGTATTACAATTTTACTGTATTTTTGATCAAACAAAAGCAGCCTTGGTGAGCATAAGATACTTTCTTCATAAACATTTTTAAAAATCTTACCCACCCAAACCTTTGAACGATAGTGTAAGTTTAAAAATATAAGTAATTTTTTACTGATATTCTTCTCTTCCAGTGAGCTGTTAGCTTGAAAACAGCTGTGGCCAGATCATTGAGTCAGTGAGCTGAAACTGAGATCCAAAACGAATCATTCTTCAGAGTTAAACTTAACAATTCATTCCCAAACCAGAATTAATTGTTCATGCATCGGAGAGCAGAGGTTTAGGAGCGGAAGATTATCACTGAATGATGACTTAAATATATAATACATCAGCCTATTTACAACATAAAGCCATTGTTAGTGAGCAAATGTATGACATACTTTACATGTTTGGGTAAATGATTCCTTTAAGAAAGAGACAGACAAAAAAATATGACTTTATACTTAACAAACTTTTTATCTTAACCCTAAGCCCCATGTTCGGTACTCCAAACTTAAGCCCCAAACTTCATTTAAATGATTGAAACTAACTAGAATGGTCAAAAAAGGCATCAAGAACAGTCCAATAAGGTGTGGGAGTCACTATCAAGCACCATTTGAAGATGGGACGTCCTATTCTGACACATGGTCACAGGAGCACAAGGTGTGAAAAGAAGGCAAAATTATTTGCTTGAGTAATCTTATTTAATGTGTTTTTGAATGTTCAGAAATTCATTTTTTTCTTTCTGTTGCCTCAGAACAACGTTGTGCGATAAGGGGTACTTTTCAAGGACAATATGTTTTGACATTATCACATATCACGTTTTTGTGCACAATATAAGCGCTAAATATAGTTGTGTTTATTTATTTATTTTTTATTGTGATATTTTGGAAAAAGATTAGTGATTTTTGTATTGATCTCTGACCTCCCCCGAAACGGCCACTGTCCAATCACACATCATAGCAACCGTTACTATGTGAGCAGGTCCGACAAACGTTAGGCTATATAGCCTACATACTAAACGCATAAATATTTAAGATGATTAAGGAAAGATACCATATCACAGATGTATAAATATTAACAAAAGTAATTAAAGACTGTGGGTAATGTTACTTAACCAATTTGAAGCAGTTGTTATATATATATATATATATATATATATATATATATATATATATATATATATATATATATATATATATATATATATATATATATATATATATATATATATATATATATATATATATATAATGTTAGGCTATATAACTTACGAGAAACAGAGAGAAATATCGACACGTCCTCTCCTGCAGCTTGAATGTTCCCCGTTGCAATGGCAACTCTCAACGGACACCAGGACTTATACAGTTTTATAAAAGCTATTTATTATTTGTAAAGTGTAAGAATCACCTCAGAAAAATAAATTGAAGCCTAGGACAAACGCTGTCAAGATGAGATGCTGTAGCCAGGCTATGTCTGTGTCATTATTCCAACATTATGTTCATAACTTGTTATGAAATAAAAAAGTTTAATACCTCAGAAAAATTAACTTTCCTCTCTTGTCAACATTAGCCTGGTGTGAGCGCGGCGCGCGGTCTTCAGTTGTGGAGGCGCGCGCTGTATATCACATCACAGAAAGACGTGCACTCAAAGTAATCGGATCAGGTCGTTTACATGGTGGAATTTTTCGTTTGATCGTTTCATGAAAAGGTTTATTCCACCACTCTCAAACCGATTACAATTTCATTCGGTTTGGGCATTTTTATTCCGATTGAGGTGTTTATGGAGCACAGTAATTTTAAACCGATAGTGCTCCATGTAAACGCACCGACTCCAAGCAAGATGGTGAACCGTTTGGAAATCGGACACTAGATACAGGGCCGGCCCAAGCCCTTATTGGGAACTAAGCAGAATTTTATTTGGGGGCCCCTCTGTGCCACCAATACGATTGACTATTGTCAATTCTTGATAATTCGCACACATACATTTTATCAGTTGTAGCTGTGTTGCTTGCATCATGTCTGCCTGTCATGTGTTTACCCTTATACGGTTTTTAATTGTAGCAAACCCACAAGAGTGATCAGGCGTTAATATTCAAAGTCTTACAGTAAGTCTTACAGTACTACAGTTCACACTGGGATATGAACTTTTTTAAGTAGTCTCTTATGCTGAATATGCTCACTTTTTCCGGGATTCTTTGATGAATAGAAGGTTCAAAAGAACAGCATTTCTCTGAAATCCTAAAAACATTGTTCAACACTGATAATCATAGATGTTTCTTGAGCATCAAATCCTCATATGAGAATGATTAGTGAAGGATCATATGACAATAAATTCAGCTTAGATCACAGGAATAAATTACAATTTACTATATATTCACATAGAGAACAGCTGTTTTACATTATAATATTATTTCACAATATTATGATATATATATATATATATATATATATATATATATATATATATATATATATATATATATATATATATATATATATATATATATATATATATTATTTCTGTTTTTACTGTATTTTTAATCAAATAAATGCAGCCTTGGTGAGAAGAAGAGACTTATTTTAAAACAAGAAATGTTGATTTCTTTCAAACATTAAACAGAGCTTTTATTTTGGTGGAAATAAAATGTTATTTTTTGTATTCCAGTCGACTGTGTAGAAATAACCTTTTTATTTTCTAAATGAAAACTTCCAATATGTAGGCTACACAACTTATAATTTCAAGGGAGAAACTGGAAGCTATGCTGTCTACTCTGTCCAAAATATGCAGCACGTCAGACAAAATTTTCGCACTAAACCATATAGCGCATTCTCAAATCCATCCATTCATATAAAGGTTACCGGGCAACTGACGAGTAACGTTACGTTTTAGCGCCGATTTTCCGCACTTTGGACTTTGAACCAGGCGATGGCGCCGCGAGCTTGTGCAGCGCTGTCAGAATCAATCCGTGCATATATTAGAAAACTTTTTGCAATTTATTGCAATAATTGTTTAAGGCCATTTCGCGATTTCAATCATCATAAAATAACTTTGCCGGAGAGTAATATCTTGTGCTCTTGGGGGCCCTCTGGTGGCCAAGGGGGCCCTAAGCAGCCGCTTAGTTCGCTTATGCCTTGGGCCGGCTCTGACTAGATACCCCGAGAGATAATATTTATGTTTTGAATATATCCCGCCACTGCATACTGTAACCCCTTTTGCCTCGATCTGGAGGTACACTCAAAAAAAAAAAAGGTTCTATATGGCACCAAAAATGGTTCTTGTCTCCTAATCATAGGGGAACCTTTTTTAGTGCTATAGCACCAATTTTGGTGCTTCAGTGGTTCTTCAGCGGTTCTTCAGAGGTGCTATATAGCACCTTAGTCAAAGAACCAGTGAAGAACCTCTGAAGAACTGCTGAAGAACCACTGAAGAACCAAAATTGGTGCTATTTAGCACTTAAAAAGGTTCCCCTATGATTACGAGCCAAGAACCATTTTTGGTGCCATATAGAACCTTTTTTTTTTTCGAGTGTATTGCTCCAAAAAGGTCACTGACACGCACGGGTATACCGCTTCCTGTCATGGCAATGTCACGCTGGTCGTGTTTGACCATTTGTTTGTCGGACGTAGCAACAGTAACTAAGGGGGGCGGGGCTCGGCGAAAGGCTAATTTCATTCTTTGAGTGCATTTATATGCACATCCTTAAACCAATTATGCTTAATTAGCCGACAATGCACGTGATCATGTAAACACGTTAACCTGTTTTCCTTCATCGGAGTAAGGTCATAAACGGCTTAAAGGTCCCGTTCTTCGTGATCCCATTGTTCAAACTTTAGTTAGTGTGTAATGTTGCTGTTAGAGCATAAATAATACCTGTAAAATTATAAAGCTCAAAGTTCAATGCCAAGCAAGATATTTTATTTAACAGAAGTTCCCTTTCAAAGCCTACAGCGAACGCCGGCTTGGACTACATCCTGGTACTTCCTTCATAAATGACGTCGGTAGAACAGTAGAACAGACTAACCTCCGCCCACAAGAATACGCGAAAAAAGGGGGCGTGGTCTTGTTGCTGTCCCACGTGGAGAAGAGGATGTGTTGCGTGGAGAAAAGGAACTGTTGTTTGAGTGTGTTTGTCGCCATGTCGTCGAGACGCTGTTATTTTCATCCCGGAGTCAAATCACCTTTGTTTGGCTTTCCCAGGGACGCTGTAGAGATCATTGAGCGCATATATCTCCCGTTAAGAGGCGTGACCTTTCCACGTGCGCTAAGCTGCTGTCGAATCACACCACAGGAACCGTGCCACGTTCGCTAAGCTGTGGTCAAATCCCAACACGGGAACCGCTGGCACAATCAGAACTCGTTACGCATTTCTGAAGGAGGGACTTCATAGAATAAAGGAAGTCATCAGCCGTTTTTAGGACAGTGAAAACAGCGGTATACAGATAAGTAAATTGTGTTAAAAATACTGTTTTTTTTTTACACGCGAAACATGAACATGTTATATTGCACACTGTAAACACAATCAAAGCTTAAAAAAAAACACGAAGAACAGGACCTTTAAGCATAAACTGAGCATCATAGCTAGATTTTTGCCCCTTAGGCCCAGCATGTAAACGCATTAACCTGATTTCTGTCAGCTAATCGAAGTGCCCATGTGTGATATGTGACAGGAACACGTCCTTACTGTGGAGTTAAGTACATCCAGACAGAGCAAGCAATTTTCAGTAAGGGAGGAGGGAATATAATCACAAACTCAGACTCTTTCTTGACCCAAACAATTATAAATGTGTTCTCATCTCATACAGCAGCAGAAGCGGTACAGTCGAAAATGCTGCATCATTAACTGCATGAGAGGATAATATATGAGCAGTAAGTTTCCCAATGACATGTTGCAATAATGTTCTTAGGTTTTTAAAGCTTTATTTAACATCAAAACCAACATAACAAATGAATTACTCTGAGTCAGATATGCAAATTATAAGGTTTTGGCATCACTACCGGGAAATAACCTGATTTATTAATAAAGTCTAAACGCGGTTTACTTGTGTTCTCTGGTTATTGGTTTGCATATAAACCCGGACAAAAAGTTATTTTAGTAAGCTGATTTTTGTGAGTTATCAGCGTACTAGTGTGCATGTAAACATGCTCTTTTCTTAGCCTTTATTATCCTTCAGTGTGTGTGTGCGTGTTTAAGGGACAGGATTTTGTTCAGAAAATAAAGCAAAGTTTTAGGCTGGTCTGAACGGTGTCTTAGCTATCTGACATTGTATGTGAAGAGTATCAAAAGGTCTACTTCACCATAGAAAAAGAAAAGACAAGCAGAATGAGAGCAGACGGAGAGAAGACAAATCTGTGCTGAAAAAGATTTGCCATTCATCTTTCTATTGACAGTCTGATTCAGCCACTCTCTCTCTCTCTCTCTCTCTCTCTCTCTCTCTCTCTCTCTCTCTCTCTCTCTCTCTATAACAAAAGCTGCAAAAGGAACAAAAGGGCATAACATCACCAATAGATCCAAAGTAGGACATTTTGGATAAAGTAGACAAAACAACAGATAAAAACTTCAAACTTTAGAGCAAGCGTTTCAAGTGCTATAATAGCTCAATATGATTTTACCCAATCTTTGTTGAAATTTCATATTAACTAAATAAGTGTAAAAGAAATATATTAAACACAACAAACCAACAAAAAATCCTGTTCACTTTGTTGATCTATATATAAAAAAAGAATACTGAAAATGGACGATGGACGTGTCTGAGAACGGTACTTGCCTGACTGCATTGTGCCAAGTGTAAAGTTTGGTGGAAGGGGGGGGGGGGGGCGATTATGCTGTGGGGTTGTTTTTCAGGGGTTGGGATTGGCCCCTTAGTTCCAGTGAAAAAAACTCTTAATGCTTCAGCATACCAAGACATTTTGGACAATTTCAAGCTCCCAACTTTGTGGGAACAGTTTGGGGATGGTCCCTTCCTGTTCTAACATGACTGCACACCAGTGCACAAATCAAAGTCCATACAGACATGGATGAGCGAGTATGGTGTGGAGGAACTTGACTGGCCTGCACAGAGTCCTGACCTGAACCCATAGAACACCTTTGGGATGAATTAGAGCAGAGTCAAGCCTTCTCGTCCAACATCAGTGCCTGACCTCACAAATGCACTTCTAGGAAAATGGTCAAACATTCCCATAAACACACTCCTAAACCTTGTGGAAAGCCTTCCCAGAAGATATGAAGCTGTTGTAGCTGCAAAGCGTGGGCCAACTCCATATTAAATCCTACGGATTAAGAATGGGATGTCATTAAAGTTTGTGTGCATGTAAAGGCAGGCATCCCAAAACTTTTGGCAATATAGTGTATTATAAAGAATGTTGCTAACCAAATCGTTTTGGTGATCATTGACTTCCATTGTATGGACAAAAATCACACAGATTCTCAAAATATCCCTTTTTGTGTCCTTTTATTTAACATTAATGACCAGTTGACCATACATGTTCCCTTACATACAGTATGTGCTCTCAACCAGAAGAAACCAACAATCTGTTGAGAAATCACAACTGCACACACACACAAAAAAAACAACAACTAATAAGTGAGGACCAGAGACAGAAAGAGATGCATGATAGAGAAACGAGAACACATGAAAGAAGCAAAATGAGAAGAGGGGAAGTTCAAAGAGAGAAACAAGGGGGCAATGAGAGGGTGAGAGGTTGAAAGAGTGGGGATTGCTATAAGAGCATTCCTCTTCTCACCCCACTCTATAATGAAAAACAGCACACACTGTACTGACAACTTCAAGAGCACTCTTTCTCGAGCATGCATTGCAAATAGCCTAAAACTGTGTGCTCCCACACACCGTGATATTTAACCGCCACAGAGGAAAGAACAAAGGTAAAAAATGGGTGGAGGAGAGGTATGGATAACATATAACTCATGTGTTCTTCAAAGAGCGTGAAAGAAAGGGAACCAGGAAAATGAGCTAAGACAAGATAGATGCATGTGTCTACTTACACTCACTCCTAATGGCTTCCTGTAAGTGCTGCAATGTGTGGCCACACTCCACAGAGGAAGGCAAGTCGACTTTACTGGTTAAGTTAGTTAAAAAGCCTGGTAGGTAAACTAGCATCCAAAATGCAATGCTGTTTCAACAGCAACTCACATCTACCTCTAATCCTTAAACATACCTGCTGACATTATTAGATTTGAAGTCAAACATGATTTATTAGCATTTCAAATAGTGAAGATGTCCTCACAAGTTGGCTTTTGACAGGTTTTACAAACGTTTGACCCTCACAGGTATAGTAAATCCTCTACCCACCCATATAGGGTTTGGTTAGAGTTTGTGTAATGAATACACAGGCATTTGTCATTAAAAAAACAAAAAACATCATTGGAGATTAATTTGGCAGATTCTCGACTGTGCACACAGCGCCATCTTATGGAGACAAAAAATTGTGCTTGATTAAGTCAAAGAACACACACAAAGCAGATCTGCACACTCCAACACACACTTGCACATCATTACATTGCCCTAAACGTTAGTTTGTAAATGACTCTTCCTGGGTATGGTTATGCTTACTGTATGCTGTCATCAAAAACAGAACAGGAGATTAGAGGGACCAATATATAAAGATTTCATGCAGGACTCGACATTAAGCTTTTTCACATGCTAAACCTGTCATTCACAGTAAATCTGTCATTCACTTATCCGAGTAAAAAAATTACTTGTCCGGAAAAAAAAAAGAATTGTTGTAAATAAAATTTATTCTGAAGCAATATTCTCACCAGTGTTCAATCAGCTTTGACATATTTAAATCTGCATATTTGTGATATGTTTACCTTTTATAAAGGGCATTTCCCCCCTAATTTTATTAAATATGCTTCAGCTTTCAGTTTATATTCTTAAAGGGATAGTTCACCCAAACATTAAAATTGTGTCATCATTTACTCTACCTCACATTGTTCCAAACCTGTATGAGTTTCTTTGTTCTGCTGAACACAAAAGAAGATATTTTGAAGAATGTTTTAACCAAACAGATAGAGCAACAACTGACTACCATAGTATTTTTTTCCCTACTATGGTAGTCAATGGTTGCTCTATCTGCTTGGTTACAAGCATTCTTCAAAATATCTTCTTTTGTGTTCAGCAGAACAAAGAAACTCATACAGGTTTGGAACAACTTGAGGGTGAGTAAATGATGACAGAATTTTCATTTTTGGGTGAACTATCTCTTTAAATTTGATCAATAAATTAAATTAGAAGACGACACTGGCTGTTACCAGTCAAATTAAATAATTTACACTGAAAAATGACAACGACATTAAATAATGTTATGAGATTGTTTTAAATATTTTTTGAATATACAAATAAGAAAAGTTGGAAAGAATGTTTAAATATGAAACTAAAACGCCAGTAGGTGGCAGCCTGTGACCGTCTTAATGAGTGAGTCATTGAGTCGATTCGTTCAAACGGCTGATTCATTCAAGAATGAGGCAGACGTTTACGAATAGGTAATTGAATCTTTGATTCAACCGATTCATTCAAAACGCTGAATCATTCACTAACACGCTGTTGCGGTGACACGCTGTGGTTCTGCTGTGATCTTTGTTTGGAACTATTTTCGCTGCTGAAATAGAACAAAAACACTCAATATTGTATCTAAAATGTAAGTGACTTAATGTTAATAATTGTTTATGGAACTGTCATATGAAATCAGTGTCATTTTCAGTTGTGATGTTATTCAGGAAAACCGCACTCTTGGTAATGTGACGTTGCAAATGTATCATATGTTATAAATATAAATAAACTCCACATTTCTAAATTTTTACGGCAGTGTGTTAACTGAGTTTCTCTGTGTGAGCGGTGCACATTTGTTTAGATTTTTCCTCAAGAGGCTGCGCGAGTGTCAACAGCGCAATGTTACCGTCAGTTCATTATACATTATATATTATTATCCACTATTGATCGCCACTTACACTAATGACTGCAGAATCATTCTTGCATTTTGGTGATTCCCTAGCTATTTTTTGTTAATGATGTTTTATCAGGTTACTTGTCCGGTCGGGCAAGTAAAATTCTCTTTCACTTGCCCCTTCAAAAAATCCACTTGTCCCGGACAAGCGGACAAGCGTTAATGTCAAGCCCTGTCATGTTTGCATATATAAACAAAACATGCACACACAATGACTATAGAAATGAGCAGAGTTGAAAAATAAGGCTAAAGATCAAGAGCAGTCCAGATCCTGACCTTATCCAACCACTGATTGCACTGGACAGCATATTTAATGCCGCCATTTGAGCAGGTTATGATCTTTTTTATTATTTAGATTATAAGAACACATTAAACTGATTAGCATTTATCATGTTGCAAAATATTTTAATTTCAAATAAATGTTGCTCTTTTCAACTTTGTTCATCAAAGAATCCTGAACAAAATGTATCACGGTTGTCACAAACTGCAGCACAACTGTTTTCTACATTGATAAGAAGAAAAGTTTCTTGAGCACCAAATCAGCTGATTTCTGAAGGATCATGTGACACTGAAGACTGGAGTAATGATGCTGAACATTAAGCTTTGCCATCACAGAAAAAAATAACATTATATTAAATTAGAAATATGCCACTTTAAAATGTAATTTTGTAATTGTAATTTCACAGTATTACGGTTTTCACTGTATTTAGAAAAATGGCATTTAAAAATCTCACGTCAACAAACTTTGAACGATAGTGCAAAAATACATTAAAGAAAATAAAGGCCATTTCTTAAAACATACCAAAAATAAAAACATATTAAAAATGCTTTTCTAGTACAAATTTACTTGATATTTGAACGGTCTTTTCCTAAAAGAATGTTTTATTTTACATTAATGACCAGTTGACCGTACATGTTCCCTTACGTACAGTATGTGCAGATATGACTCTCAACCAGAAGAAACCAACAATCTGTTGAGAAATCACAACTGCACACACAAAAACACAAAAAAGTGAGGAACAGAGGCAGAAAGAGATGCATGGTAGAGAAACGAGCTGGTGGAGAACACATGAAAGAAGCAAAATGAGAAGAGGGGAAATTCAAAGAGAGAAACAAGGGGGCAATGAGAGGGTGAGAGGTTGAAAGAGTGGGGATTGCTATAAGAGATTGCTATAAACACAAATTTACTTGGGATACAAGCACCATTGAGATACAATCTGTATATTCTTTTTCACCAATAGAGGGCACCACATGAGTGCCTGACTGTGAATGTGCCAAGGTTCTCAGAGTTTGGCTAGTTAGTATGGATCCAGGGGGAGTCACTGACATTAAAGGGGTCATGAATTGAGAAATCAAATTTTCATTCAGACTTTGATATATAAAAGTTCATTGTGATATAAGAATATCCTGTAAGTTTCGGAGCAAAGAAAAGCTTTTTATTGACACCAGGTCCAGCAAATGCTCAATCTCAGAGTGTGCCACGCTGTGACGTCAGAGTGTGGTGAAACACCACCTCAACAGAAGAAGAAGTACGCCTGATTCTGTAGCCCCGGCCACCGATTATAGGCCTATGTGGAGCTAAACTGGATCGAACTTCCAAGCAATAAACATGCTGCATAAGTTTCATTCGGATTCCAATATTATGAATGCATTGATGAACTTTATTTTTAATGAATATCCAGCTCACATGGGGAAGACTTTGCACATTTGTTCCTAAATTTCACCACGGATTCGTTTGTAAACAAGAGACTGGATTTGCAGACAGGATAAGATTACATTAATGAATGAAGCAACACACTAATTTGAGTAAACATTTTTTTAAATATATACAGGTGCTGGTCATATAATTAGAATATCATCAAACAGTTGATTTATTTCACTAATTCCATTCAAAAAGTGAAACTTGTATATTATATGCATTCATTACACATAGACTGATATATTTCAAATATTTATTTATTTTCATTTTGAGGATTATAACTGACAACTAAGGAAAATCCCAAATTCAGTATCTCAGAAAATTAGAATATTGTGAAAAGGTTTAATATTGAAGACACCTGGTGCCACACTCCAATCAGCTAATTAACTCAAAACACCTGCAAAGGCCTTTAAATGGTCTCTCAGTCTAGTTCTGTAGGCTACACAATTATGGGGAAGACTGCTGACTTGACAGTTGTCTAAAAGACGACCATTGACACCTTGCACAAGGAGGGAAAGACACAAAAGGTCATTGCAAAAGAGGCTGGCTGTTCACAGAGCTCTGTGTCCAAGCACATTAATAAAGAGGCAAAGGGAAGGAAAATATGTGGTAGAAAAAATTGTACAAGCAATAGGGATAACCGCACCCTGGAGAGGATTGTGAAACAAAACCCATTCAAAAATGTGGGGGAGATTCACAAAGAGTGGATTGCAGCTGGAGTCAGTGCTTCAAGAACCACTACGCACAGACGTATGCAAGACATGGGTTTCAGCTGTCGCATTCCTTGTGTCAAGCCACTCTTGAACAACAGACAGAGTCAAAAGCGTCTCGTCTGGGCTAAAGACAAAAAGGACTGGACTGCTGCTGAGTGGTCCAAAATGATGTTCTCTGATGAAAGTAAATTTCACATTTCCTTTGGAAATCAGGGTCCCAGAGTCTGGAGGAAGAGAGGAGAGGCACACAATCCATGTTGCTTGAGGTCCAGTGTAAAGTTTCCACAGTCAGTGATGGTTTGGGGTGCCATGTCATCTGCTGGTGTTGGTCCACTGTGTTTTCTGAGGTCCAAGGTCAACACAGCCGTATACCAGGAAGTTAGAGCACTTCATGATTCCTGCTGCTGACCAACTTTATGGAGATGCAGATTTAATTTTCCAACAGGACTTGGCACCTGCACACAGTGCCAAAGCAACCAGTACCTGGTTTAAGGACCATGGTATCCCTGTTCTTAATTGGCCAGCAAACTCGCCTGACCTTAACCCCATAGAAAATCTATGGGGTATTGCGAAGAGGAAGATGCGATATGCCAGACCCAACAATGCAAAAGAGCTGAAGGCCACTATCAGAGCAACCTGGGCTCTCATAACACCTGAGCAGTGCCACAGACTGATCGACTCCATGCCATGCCGCATTGCTGCAGTAATTCAGGCAAAAGGAGCCACAACTAAGCATTGAGTGCTGTACATGCTCATACTTTTCATGTTCATACTTTTCAGTTGGCTAAAATTTCTTTATATTGTTCTTAAGTAATATTCCAATTTTCTGAGATACTGAATTTGGGATTTTCCTTAGTTGTCAGTTATAATCATCAAAATAAAAATAAATAAACATTTGAAATATATCAGTCTGTGTGTAATGAATGAATATAATATACAAGTTTCACTTTTTGAATGGAATTAGTGAAATAAATCAACTTTTTGATGATATTCTAATTATATGACCAGCACCTGTTAGGGATGCCACAATTCTCAATATAATATTGAACCGTTCGGTATGGCATTCACGGTTCAATACGCGCTTGCGACATACATTCACATCACACGTTAGTGGAAGAGTTATACTCACGGGACACTATAGTTATTCACAATCACCAAAGTTCATTACTTGCATGCGTTTTAAAGCCTTGCCGGCTCATTTGCGTGCATATGCACTGGTTTAACATGCACTTTTCCGAGCGCGCATTAAACGCCTGTCAAACACACGCGATTACTGGACTAAGTAGTCTTACTGCGCTAATACTGTCAAATACACACAAGGTTAACATAAACACAGTCGGTTATGTCTAAAGTGAAAGTAAAATTGCGTGTGTCTGTATATCAGATGCACGCAGGTCTTAAAGTGACAGCAGCGCAGCCTATAGTGAACACGCCGTCCTTAAAGGGACAGTTCATCTCTAAAATTATGTAATTATTTACTCACTCTAATATTGTTCCAAACCT
Organism: Romanogobio albipinnatus; assembly: GCA_023566225.1. NCBI lineage: Eukaryota > Metazoa > Chordata > Actinopteri > Cypriniformes > Gobionidae > Romanogobio > Romanogobio albipinnatus. Next base: position 31,155,137 of record CM042242.1, read on the forward strand.
GTATTCATTTCTCGATAACAGAATTTTCATTTTTGAGTGAACTATCCCTTTAATGTTAATACAACAACAAAAGACAAAGAGAAAATCACTCACTGCTCTTGACTGAAAAACTTGAATACAGTAGCTTTAATAAGAATCAATGTATATTTTATAGTGACGTCTATGTAGTGTTTTATTTTTACATTCATTCATTCAATTTCATACTTAAATGCTGCTGTACAGCTCTGAGCTGCCAGTGTAAATCTTTTTTTATATATTTATTTTATATTATACAATACACTAGGAATGTGTACAATGTTTTTTTTAAGTAAAGTTTTAAGTTTAAGTAAGGTTTTTCAATTCTTTTAAGTAAAATAAAGAAAGAGTATTGCAATAAAATTTTTTAATTTTTCTCCTTAACCTCTTGCTATTCCTGTCGCTTAAGAATAGAATAGCAAAAAACTGATGTGACAACCCACATCATATACATATATATATATACACAGTGAGAAAAATAAGTATTTGAACACCCTGCTATTTTGCAAGTTCTCCCACTTAGAAATCATGGAGGGGTCTGAAATTGTCATCGTAGGTGCATGTCCACTGTGAGAGACATAATTTAAAAAAAAATCCAGAAATCACAATGTATGATTTTTTAACTATTTATTTGTATGATACAGCTGCAAATAAGTATTTGAACACCTGAGAAAATCAATGTTAATATTTGGTACAGTAGCCTTTGTTTGCAATTACAGAGGTCAAACGTTTCCTGTAGTTTTTGGTTTGCACACACCGCAGGAGGGATTTTGGCCCACTCCTCCACACAGATCTTCTCTAGATCAGTCAGGTTTCTGGCCTGTCGCTGAGAAACACAGAGTTTGAGCTCCCTCCAAAGATTCTCTATTGGGTTTAGGTCTGGAGACTGGCTAGGCCACGCCAGAACCTTGATATACTTCTTACAGAGCCACTCCTTGGTTATCCTGGCTGTGTGCTTGGGGTCATTGTCATGTTGGAAGACCCATCCTCGACCCATCTTCAATGCTCTAACTGAGGGAAGGAGGTTGTTCCCCAAAATCCTCTCCTTAATACAGTGCAGTCGCCCTGTCCCATGTGCAGAAAAACACCCCCAAAGCATGATGCTACCACCCCCATGCTTCACAGTAGGGATGGTGTTCTTGGGATGGTACTCATCATTCTTCTTCCTCCAAACACGTTTAGTGGAATTATGACCAAAAAGTTCTATTTTGGTCTCATCTGACCACATGACTTTCTACCAAGACTCCTCTGGATCATCCAAATGGTCATTGGCAAACTTAAGACGGGCCTTGACATGTGCTGGTTCAAGCAGGGGAACCTTTCCGTGCCATGCATGATTTCAAACCATGACGTCTTAGTGTATTACCAACAGTAACCTTGGAAATGGTGGTCCCAGCTCTTTTCAGGTCATTGACCAGCTCCTGCCGTGTAGTTCTGGGCTGATTTCTCACCTTTCTTAGGATCATTGAGACCCCACGAGGTGAGATCTTGCATGGAGCCCCAGTCCGAGGGAGATTGACAGTCATGTTTAGCTTCTTCCATTTTCTAATGATTGCTCCAACAGTGGACCTTTTTCACCAAGCTGCTTGGCAATTTCCCCGTAGCCCTTTCCAGCCTTGTGGAGGTGTACAATTTTGTCTCTAGTGTCTTTGGACAGCTCTTTGGTCTTGGCCATGTTAGTAGTTGGATTCTTACTGATTGTATGGGGTGGACAGGTGTCTTTATGCAGCTAACGACCTCAAACAGGTGCATCTAATATAGGATAATAAATTGAGTGGAGGTGGACATTTTAAAGGCAGACTAACAGGTCTTTGAGGGTCAGAATTCTAGCTGATAGACAGGTGTTCAAATACTTATTTGCAGCTGTATCATACAAATAAAAAAAAATATTGTGATTTCTGGATTTTTTTGTTTAGATTATGTCTCTCACAGTGGACATGCACCTACGCTAACAATTTCAGACCCCTCCATGATTTCCAAGTGGGAGAACTTGCAAAATAGCAGGGTGTTCAAATACTTATTTTCCTCACTGTATATATATATATATATATATGAATGACAGTATTGCATTGTTACAGATTTTTTGATATCTATTGATTATGTGTACGTGTCTAACTGAACATAACTTAGCACGTTGTCACAGGCTGGAGAATCCTTTATTTGAGGTGTTGTTGGTTCATTGTGCTGCGATACGTGATCAGACTCGGGCCAGGGCTCGCAAAGCACAACGTCCCGTGGCTATGTGTTTTCCAGACGGGCTACCAAAACGTATCACCGGCCTGCCCGACGGGTTATCTTAAATAGTGAAATAACATTCCTTTATTGATGTGCGTTGTTCACTCTCTTGACTTGATATTTAAGGAAAAATACAATCACAGAAGTTTTTATCATGCTTTGATTTGCCTGACTCTGCAGTGAGGCTTGTGTGTGCGTGTGTGTGTGGTTAGTGATGCACGGTTCACAGTTATATCCACCGATCGGGCGGGCCAAGTAATAAATAAATAACATTCCAAATAATTGTTGGTGGATGACAGATAAATCATTGTGTTTGTTTGATAGACATTCTGCGTGTCCTTTGGGCGAATCATTCCGATTGCCGTTTCCCACATGCTCAATATAATATGCAAAACTAATCAAATCATAGCAGTGGGTGTTTACTTCCAAGTCTTTAGTGAGGAACGCCCATGAAAAACCAAGCGTTCAATGAGAGAGGCTCAAAACCAGGGTAGAAAATAGCCTATTACTTATTCATTATGATGTTTTTACAAATAAAAACCACACGAACGTCATAAGTTGACCTCAGACAACAGCATACATTATTTTTTTTAATTTCATGACCCCTTTAAGAAGAATGAGAATGTTTATGGATAGCTTTCTTCAGGTATTATATAAACTGGTCTGTGTTCACATGGAGCAAAACCCTGAGGGCTGTTGAAGAAAAGCTAAATGTACCAGCCAGTGTCTTCTCCTCCTAGCTACAGTGCCGTTTCCTAGCTACAGTGTCAAACAGCTGCACTAGCACTACAGTGATACTTACACTGATGTGGCGAGCACTAGTAAGCAAAGGTGAAATGTGAAATCCAAATGTGAACGCTTCTTCGTGCTCTCTTAAGATTGAAAGAAAATGTGAATGTCTGATCTGTATTATCTAGTAAACAGGTGTCCCTTTCTCACTCTTGACTGCCTGTCTGTTATAATTGAATATAATGAATAATTTATCAGTGTAAAAATCATCTTCATCTCTGCTTTTGGCCTTTATATAATGCTCAAATCCACCCTTCCTTTCTCAGGCTTTTATTTTTAGACGTGTCATAAATCAGTTCTCATTCATCTCGGTTCCTCCCGACCCATGATCAGCACAATCCTGACATGCCAAAAACGGAATCAATAAAAACAAAACAGCCTTCAAACTATTTTATATAATAAAATATATAATGATTATTTTATAATAATTCAGAAGATTAAAGGTTAAAAATACAGCGTTTAATGTACATTGCCATAATCTATTACATCAATTACCGTAGTCAAAATTTCATCAAATGGAGAGATGTATTTTTAAAATGATGTCAGAGATCTCTATATTTTGGATAGTTGGTAAATTTAAACAATTATGTCATGCTAAGCTCATAAACTCCTACTCATCAAGCATATACTGACAAAAAACATGCATGGGTTCTGCAACAGATTTATATACTTCCTTGCTTGATAATCCTGTTTGTTTCTTTGCTTTTATTTTCTCGCTGTCAAGAAGCAAACAAGGAGCTCTCAGGAGCTCAGTGAATTCAAGTGTGGTACCGTGATAGGTTGCCACGTGTGCAATAAGTCCATTTGTGAAATTTCCTCACTACTAAATATTCCACAGTCAACTGTTAGTGCTATTATAACAAAGTGGAAGCAATTGGGAACAACAGCAACTCAGCCAAGTGGTAGGCCACGTAAAAATCACAGAAGTCGTCAACTTTCTGCAAAGTCAATAGCTACAGACCTACACCACTGGACTCTAGAGCTGTGGAGACGTGTTCTCTGGAGTGACAAATCACATTTCTCTGTCTGGCAATCCGATGGACGAGTCTGAGAACGGTACTTGCCTGACTGCATTGTGCCAAGTGTAAAGTTTGGTGAAGGGGGATTATGGTGTAGGGTTATTTTTCAGGGGTTGGGCTTGGCCTCTTAGTTCCAGTGAAAGGAACTCTTAATGCTTCTGCATAAAAAGACATTTTGGACAATTTCATGCACCCAACTTTGTGGGAACAGTTTGGGGATGGCTCCACCACTGCACAAAGCAAGGTCCATAAAGACATGGATGAGCGAGTTTGATGTCGAGGAACTTGACTGTCCTGCACAGAGTCCTGCTGACCTCAAATTAGAGCGGAGACTGCAAGTCAGCCCTTCTCGTCCAACATCAGCGCCTGGCCTCACAAATGCTTCTAGAAGAATGGTCAAACATTCCCATAAACAGACTGGAACCTTGTGGAAAGCCTTCCCAGAAGAGATGAAGCTGTTGTAGCTGCAATGGGTGGACCAACTCCATATTAAACCCTACAGATTAAGAATGGGATGTCATTAAAGTTTGTGTGCATGTAAAGGCAGGCATCCCAAAACTTTTGGTAATATAGTGAATATATGTGTGTATCAGAACATACAAACAGAGAGATTAACCTGTAGGATGATGTCATCATTTGTTGTGTGTGTGTGTTCCTATAAAAGAAAAAAAAAAAGAGAAAAAAACTCTGCACTCGTACCAAAGATTTTGCTATGTTTTGAGGAGGCGTTTTTAGGTGGCCAAATCCTAAGCTCTCTTATAGAAACAGCTTCACATTATACGAATAACAAGTGTGCTCTTATTTATGTTTGATAGCCCATTATTATTTATATACAGGGTTTATAAAATTGCACTTTTATAGAATGACTACAAACTTGCAGTGGTCACAAATATACTACTACTGTGTGTGCAATATTTGAAGAGTTTTGAAGGAAACAAAATAAAAACAATTGCAAGCACAATCCAAGGTTTATGGTTTATTAAAATCTACAGTATTTGTCTATTAAATAACTAAAAGAGAGCGAGAGCAGAAAAGAGGAAATACCAAACACATTCCCGCTTATTTAATTCAAAACACTGAGCTGCAGTATACCTTGTGCACATAAACATGTCATGCACAATTCAAAAACCTCCACTCTTGTCAGTCTCTTTGAAATTGTAATTACTTATTTCTACCCAGAGCAAAATCAGTCGTTCTTTCATCTTAAGTTTATTCATCTGCCTCTTTTCTTTATGCAGATGAGGTAGAGCTTTGATGATCTGAGTCATGTGTCGATATCTCTGACAGATTGTTATGCAATGCTCTGCAACACGGCAACAATCCTGCACATGTGCTCACAGACACGCTAGCACTCACATGCACACTCAAACCAACATGTCAGAGAAGAAAAGACAAACATTGCATTACACACACAGATCATTGAGTAAATCAAATTATGTATGTGTCATCATAAAAATGGAGAGAAAAGTAACATGTTGCAGAGGTGTAGTGTTTTAAATCCTTGGTAAGAGGCACAAAATAAAATCAACTTTATTGTAGGTCTATAAAAACGTTGGCCAGTTCAGCCTTGTGATTTAACGCTATTTCCAAATGGTACCTACTATAATTATGGTTTAAATATAATTTATAACTTTGGTGCTTAAAAACAGGCAACAATACAGCACAGCCTCATCATTTTTTAACATCATGAAATATTAGATTTATAGAGACATGTTTAGGACATTATGTATTTTAGGTAATTAGGACATATTGTCTGTTTGCAGGTTTCAAAAGCCATTACAATGCAAATGCATTTTATGCACTACTCTTGAAACAGTTGTGTTGAAATTGAAATGATGGAAACCATGCACAATAACAGACTGAATGAATAGAAGCACTGAGTCACTATCATGACCAACATTGTCACATGCTGGAGTGAAGTTCAGGCAAAAAGAAGGATCTGGGCACATTGATGAAGGCAACAAAATCTCTGATGTCATTGTTTAAAGTATTCACAAACAAGCACTGGATTCTTGAGAAATGTTGAGAAAGAGAGATACTGGTACTGGTTCTGAAAAATAAACATATACGATCATTGCTTCTCAGCACTCTGTACACAAATCTAAATCACATACGTTGTAGGTGGTCTCAGACTCTCCTATTAAAAAGTAATATGGCGATGAAGTATATAACAGGCAACTAATAGTGAATCTGTAATACCATTTACACGGCAATATATTAGTGAGGATATTTGTGGGCAGTGAGAGCAGTCACTTGTTAGAGCTAACTGAAATTGACATTTCTTTCTTTCTTTATCACATTTGCCAAACAGCAGTCTAAGCTTTTGGTTATTGTGTGTATGTACTGTATCCTAGCTTTGAGTAACTTAAAGGGTACATAACACACACACACACAGTTTCTGCCAATCTCATGTTAATCTTGAGTACCTACACTGTAAAAAAGGAATTGGGGAGAAAAATTGGGAAAATTGATCATTACATATTGGCCCAATAAAGGACTTCCAAATAATTATCCCCATGAAAAAAAGATGCATTGTACTAATCATAGCTTAAGGTCTTCACTAAGAATTAAAATTGTATATTCACCGAACATATTTAATTGTGTTCAGTCAATCTATGAAGTCGAAGTAAAAATACATGTTGGATGAACAAGTCCTACGCCTGTGTAGGACTGTATACACATGCGCAAAATGCACTTGAGGAAAACCGTTCCTGTGGAAATTTCAAATGCGGATGCGTGGGAGAGCGAGCGGAGCCGAACCAGCCAGTGCTGAAGACTGAAACAAAAATTCCCCAGAGAATAGAGATAATCGTCGTCATAAGACGTTGGTGAGTATTGAGCACTGAAATTATTCTCCAGAGTTTGGCTTCATGACCCGATATGACGTTTCAACAACATTTTGTATAATCACGAGTTCTTGCATTCATTGGTTTCATGAGTGTGTTCTCGTTTACCACATAATTATCTAATGGTAGCCAATAGTTTTATTTTCCTCATGTCTTATATGTCTAAAATAATAGGTAATAAGTAAATTAAGTAATTTGTGTGAAATATCCGTTGAACACGGTGCCAGATTTCATTTGGTGTCGGCCTCTTTCAGGGCTTAAGTTATATCCTTTTAATATCAAACACGTCAAGCTCGTGATTTTCTTATTCGTCCATTCATTCGTCTCATCCTCATTATATAATGAAGTAACTTCTGTTCTGTCTTTTGCCAGATTTGATGCAGGGGAACTTTGTCATTAATGTTAGGGTTTGTCACAGGTTTTTAGCCTATGTAGTGCAGCGTTTTCTTCACCACATTAAGACATCCTGTTATGCAGGAGGCTTCTTTAATGTATTCAGAGTTTTTCTTTTTGAAAATAAGGTATTTTCACCAAATATCCTGTGCTGGAATTGACTTGTTAATAGAGTAATGTGATAAAATCAACCCTTTTTTTCCCTTTTTTTTCCGATTAGTCGGTTAATCTAACGATTATTTTCCCGGATTAATTTTATGATTCTTTTTTTACTGATTATTGTATTTCAAAGAGGGTAGTGAATTTGTATATTATTTTAACATGAAATCAATGAATGATGACAATATTAACTGTATTTAAGGAAGGGTAGTGTACTTATACCATTTTATAATGAAATATATGAACAAAAGAAGCATTTTAAACATTGTGTATAACTAATGATACTATTCAACATAAAATGTATACAGAGTAGGCCTAATTAGCCTTTCGCCAAGTCCCGCCCCCCTTAGTTACTGTTGCTACGTCCGACAAACAAATGGTCAAACACGACCAGCGCGACAGATTTACATGACGGGAAGAGGTATACCCGTGCGTGTCAGTAACCTTTCTTGGAGCAATACCTCCAGATCGAGGCAAAAGTGGTTACAGTATGCAGTGGAGGGATATATTCAAAATATAAAAATACACAATAAAGGAGACACGACTACTATCGAGGCTAATGCTTACCGGTCTCAAGTGAAATCTGAGAAACCCCATGACCTTAACCTTAAATGCAACCAGCACAGCCTTGTGGACCAGTCATGCTCTTGCACTGCCGGGTAAGTTTTCTTTCATATGGTATGGTCTATTATTGTCTATTGCGAGTAGCTATTTTGTTCAAATACAAGGGTATGTTAGCTAGCTATACCTACATGTGCGTCAAAGCCATTCAAATCTAACTAACATTTATCTGTTGTTTTGAGAATAGCCGTTTTGAGAATCAGAATCAGAATGTTTTATTTCCATTGTTGATGAACAGAATTCACAAATAGAAAATTGCTTTGGCTTAAAAGGTGCATAACATAATATTCCACCATGTAAACAACCTGTTCCGATTACTTTGAGTGTACGTCTTTCTGTGATGTGATATACGGCAAACATTCAACCCAGCTAACAGGGAACGTTTCCATAACTTTCACTAACGTTATGTAAAAGTTATGTAAATGTTAGAATTTTTTTTTCCTAAAATAGTGTTTCAGGAACATTCTTATAATGTTTTCATAGTTCAAAAACTCTCGTAACGTTGAGAGGAAACATTCTTAGAACAACATTGTTGGAACTTTTTTATGATGTTTTTTTGTGCTTGACTGATGTTCTCATAATGTTCAGAACTGATGTTCTCATAATGTTCAACGAAAACGTTCTCACTACAACGTTCTTGCAACGTCTTTATCATGTTTTTTGTGCTTGACTGATGTTCTCATAATGTTTAGTGAAAACGTTCTCATAACAACGTTATTGCAACGTCCGGCATGCACTATCAAACCCTTGCAACTGATCCAGAACGCAGCGGCAAGGGTGATCTTTAACGAGCCGAAGAGAGCGCACGTCACGCCTCTCTTCATCAATCTCCACTGGCTGCCAATAGCCACTCGCATCAAATTCAAGACACTGGTACTCGCCTTCAAAGCAACCACTGGCTCTGCACCAATTTACCTAAACTCGCTTGTTCAGACTTACACACCCTCCAGAGAATATTTTTGTTATAAAACATTGTGAATTCTCTGGGTTTAGCTGTTGTGTTTCAGCGCGCTGTTGTGGGAAGCGTCCACAGCGCATTCTGACCAGCACAGTCAAGTTCGCTTGTGCATTTGCGTCATTTTAAGCATATGCAAGTCGTAATATTACGTTTTTGTTGTATAAACATCTGATTAATGTCATATAGGATGCGTTTCGTTAAGTCAATTTACTATTACTGTAATATTAAACATATTTTTTTCAAAAACATAGAAGCGTTATTTTTTATAACTAGCACTTTTATTGTTCTCGTATCATTTCCATCAACAATACGGTTTGATTAAAACATTTCCTTAATGTCTGTGCCGAGGTTATTTCATGCACTTACATTCTGATTCTTTATTATGCAGCCTAAGTAATGCTGTTCAATAACTTGTTTGCATTATTTAGGTATATTATTTGTATTTTTTAGGCAATATAATTTTTGGTAACATTTTACAAATAAGGTCTCATTTGTTAATGCATTAACTAACACGAACAAACAGAGAGCAATAACCTTTGTTTATTTTAGTAATAAAATGTTTGTGTTTATTAACAGTCCATTCACAGTGCATACCTAATGTTAACAGACATAACTTTGGGTCTGAATATGTTGAGATTAACATGAACTAAGATGAATAAATCCTGTTGAAGTATTGTTCATTCATTGTTGGTTAACTAATACTAACAAAAATTAAACCTTATTGTAAAGTGTTAACATTTTTTTTTTATAAAGTAAGTTGGCCATAGGAGTGTAAATTAATTTGAAAAGGTAAGGAATCTTACACTGGTTCAAATAGGATACTATAGTGTATAGGTTTGATTTATGTTGAAGTGTTTGGGACATGGCTTTAAATGGTGAGCCTTTTGTTTTTGTAATCAGGCTCTCAGAATTTATTAAAATTTGTATTTAGATTTATCGGCCAATATATTGGTTATCGGCTTTCAAATATAAATAATTATCGGTTATCGGTATCGGCCAAAATGTTCATATCGGTGCATCCCTAATTATGTGCATCACGTACATGTCTTTTAATTTATTATTGGTTGATATTTTAATTTATTATAAAAACTCTATTTAAGCAAAATTCAGTATTTATAGCAGGCTGTCTATAATAAACTTGCATAAGTGAGCAGAGAAATGTATACAAGTATTTTACTATTACCTGTCAATGATATTAATATGGGCAATCTTCGCAGTTTCCATGATTTGGATCTATTTATTGATTTTATAAATGTTATTTTTTCATCTGATACAATCCATATTGGAACAAAATGAAAACATGCCGAAGATTGGTGCGCAAATGGTTGATCAGGTAGGTAAAAAAAAAAAAAAACATGAGGAGAACCGTTTGGATAATACAACATTAGCAATCACAGATATTCACATTCGGACGGGATTAGATTCCTCAGACTCAGAGGACCGCTGAGTTTGCCGAAAAACAGTAGGTAATTTACTCTGGAATTTTTACAGAGGTTGTAAAGATCTTGGCAGATTCCGATGGGATTAAAATCACAAAGTACGTCTATGAAACACGATATTCCCTAATATCCCGACCGAATAGGGCTAGTTTATACAGTATTTTTTAGCTCCTATTCTGATATTATTATATGTTGTTTATCATATACAGAATATTGGTTAAATATTCATATAGTCTCACTCTAGTATCAGATCACAGAACATTTCAAAGTCTTGCAAATTATTTAGAGTAAAAAGCAAAAGTTCTGCCACTTATAAATATTTCACCTTGATGTATTTTTTGGGGGGAGGAAACAGCTTAGTAGAAGCCTGAGTAGAAGCCTGAAATGACACTGCCACATTCACATTTGGATCAAGGCTAAATGCTCACTATATTTATTACAATAGAGAACGAGACATATAGCAATATAAGACAACTGACAAACTTGGACTTGAATAGCATTTATCTTCAGATTTACAAGGTCCCTAAGCAGTGTTTTCTTCAATCGCCACAAAATTTGTTCACTTGGATTAACCTGCACTGCCACCAAACACTTGAAAATCACACAGATTACTGGTTTACTGATAACATTATAGGGTGGCATGAATAAATATAACACTTGTTACCTATGCCATCTACAGTGTCCTTTGAATTGAGTATACATGCTCCCTACGATTTGGAAACTCACTAAAGATGGTCAAACACCCTTTGAAGTCAACTTCATGAGATCTATCCTGGCTGAATGGAATGCACCCTTTGTTTCACCATAGTAACAAGCTATTGTCACGGTCACAGCTCATAGCATACGTCTATGTGTTTGACTATATGGCTGTTTGGGGGTGTGTGTGTCTACGATGAAGGAAGTCTGAGGGCACCAGTGGAAATGATGCACATTCTTTAGTTTTCCTGTTGTGACCCAACGGTTTTCTGTGTATGTGTTTGTACGCAGTACAAATTTTAAGAATGTCAGAATATGTGTGTCAGAGCTTGTCCATAGTGCTTTTAGAAGTGCCTATGTTTGCCACTTTAATATGTGTGTGTTTGGGAAGGAGAGGGTATTTTACAAGCTGCACTCTAAAAAAAAAAAGGTTCTATATGGCACCAAAAATGGTTCTTCGTCGTAATCATAGAGGAACCACTTTTGGTGCTATATAGCACCATATCTTAACATGTTCTGTATATGGTAGCGGTGCTATATAGCACCATAGTCAAAGAACCAGTGAAGAACCTCTGAAGAACCACTGAAGCACCAAAATTGGTGCTATATAGCACTTAAAAAGGTTCCCCTATGATTATGAGCCAAGAACCATTTTTGGTGCCATATAGAACCTTTTTTTTTTGTAGAGTGTGTTCTGTGAACTAAATTGTGAAATATAACCATTTAAAATAATTATTTTCTATTTTAATATATTTAAAAGTTGAATTTATTCCTGCAGCCATTACTCCAGTCTTCAGATGCAGATTTGCTGCTCAAGAAACATTATCATCAAGGGTCAAAATGGTTATTTTGAAATCTTGAGATGTACTTTGTATCCTTTTATATATTGTTTTGTAAATAGTTAAAATGTAAAATTAAAATAAATAAATAAATAAATAAATAAAGAATATTTAAAAAATGTGCTGCTTAATATTTTTGTGGAAACTGTAACACATTTTTTCAGGATTTTTGATAAATAGAAAGTTCAAAAGGACAGCATTTATTTGAAATAGAAAACTAAGTAAGCGATTGAACTTAATTTTAAATACAAACACTCCTGGTACGGCAACAGTACCGCCCGCAGCCGCAAAGCCCTGCAAAGGGTAGTGCGCACGGCCAGCTGCATCATCGGAGGTGAGCTTCCCTCCCGCCAGGACATTTATGCCAGGCGGTGTGTGAAGAGAACACAGAGGATCATCAGAGACTCTGGCCACCCGAACCATGGGCTGCTATCACTGCTGCCATCAGGCAGGCGGTACCGTAGCATCAGAACACGCACCAGCCGACTCCAGAACAGCTTCTTCCCACAAACAATCAGACTCCTTAACTCCTGATCCATCAGGATCATAACACACACTGGACAGAATATCACTCAGCACAACCCACTGTAGATACACACACATTATATACACATTTATTTATCATATAGCACCTATTGTACATTGGATCTCTAATGTGATTAATATTGTATACTGTACATTGTATATTATTATTATAGCTTAATGTATATTGTTTAATGTATGTTTAGTGTACATTGTTTAAAGTATATGTATATTGTAAGTATGTGTATATTGTTTAAAGCTGTGAGAACTACACTCACATTGTGTAAATTATTTATTGTTTATTGTAGAGTTTACTGTGCTGTGAGTAATTGTGGGCGCATCAGATGTGTAATCTGATGTTGCTTTAAATGTTGTACATGTCATGTCATGACTGCTATGTTGCTCGGAACTGCACCTAAGAATTTCACCTACTGTTACACTTGTGTATATGGTTGTGTGACAATAAAGTGAATTTATTTTTTTTAATTTTTTTTTTTTTTCTTGAGGAACAACAGACTAAATTCACGGTCTGCACTCTGATGGTCATTACTGAGTCAGAAACATGTGTTGAAGGCTATATGTGTTTGTGGAGGAGAATGAACCAAGCATGAATGTCTTTTCCTGTTTTGTCCATGGACAAACACACACAGCATTGTGTGTGTGTGGATGCCCATGTCATAATGTCAAGCACACGTCACTCACTGCATGACACATCTCAGCACTGATCACAGCTTCCTCTGCTTCACTCACACGCTGTTACTATGACAATGACAAGCAAACTATACTTGATCTGCTGGGGAAACTTTCATTTTGATTTTTTTTTAAAAAGGATGTAAATTTGTTTAGATCGCATCACAAAACATGTGATTCGTTAAAATGACACCATCAGTGCTTCTGTGTGTGTGCATGTGTGACTAACTCTTTCATAATAGCCCTGTGTAAGCGGCACTTCATTAACAGATTCCGTTTGACCAATCATGACAGGATCAGATGGCCACCTGATTGTTTGTAGCGAGTAGAGAACAATGAGCATCCTGTTTTACACACACACACACACACACACACACACACACACACACACACACACACACACACACACACACACACACACACACACACACACACACACACACACACACACACACACACACACACAGAGATTGCCTTTTCCAGCCATGTCTAAAAAAAGTATAAGAAGTGATTATGAAGAATGACAAGTTTCACTGCCATTAAACTGCTCTCTTCATCGGTCAACGTTAACAAGGCCAGTCTAAACATAGTACAAAAAAAGTAAACACACATTACTGCATGTAAATTACTCAAATGACAGTACATAAATACAAGGCCCATTTGCACCTAGGATTAACATTAACATTAGCTTTTTAAATCTGGATAGTTTTTTAATATTTTAAGCCGGTATTATATTTACACCTTACATCAAATTGCATTAGTCAAGCACATTTTGAAAAACACTGATGCCCTATTCAAAATGCTTTTGTTATTTTACAGAAAAACACATCTATTGCATTTCAAAAATATTCCCACAGTCAAGGACGCTGATAGGGACTAGAAGTAAAGGCGAAAGAATATAGTTTAAGCATCCTTGCAAAAAAAGAAAAAAAGAAAAGCCACGAATCAGCAACACAGAGAACGGTAAGACTAAAGCTCTTACAATAAAGACTAAAGTTCTTATAATATCAATATCAATGCAAATGTTTCACAATACAATCTAAATGCATCTTGGACTGTCAATTGACTCCTCCATTTCAGTAGCTCAAACAGTACAGCATGGCGCTAGCAACAACAAGGTTTTGGGTTTGAGAAAAAAGTATTTTGAATGCACTACCATTAAAAAAATTGGTATCTGTAAGATTTGTAATGTTTTTGAAAGAAGTTTCTTATGCTCACTAAGGTGCATATATTTGAAGAAAAAAGTGAAAGTAGTAATATTGTGAAATAGGATTATGATTTAAAATACATTTTCTATTTTAATATATTTAAAAATGTAATTTACTCCTATACAGCAGCCATTACTCCAGTCTTCAGTGTCACATGATCCTTCAGAAATTATTCAATGCTGATTTGCTTTATCATCAATTATCAAAATGGTTGTGCTGCTTAATATTTTTGTGGAAAAACTGTGATACATTTTTTCAGGAATCTTTTACAAAGAGAAAGTTCAAAAGAACAGCATTTTTAAAAAAAATAGAAAACGTTTGTAGCATTGTAAGTCTTGTCACTTTTGATTAATTTAATGCATCCGCGCTGAATAGAAGTACTGACCCCAAACTTTTGAACAGTAGTGTGAGTCACTTTGAATAAAAGCCTCTGCCAAATGCAGAAAAATGTAATCCAGTCATGAGAAATGCATATTGATACCATGTGTAAGGGGCTCTAAGTGGAGCGGGACGCCTGACCAATCAAAGGCTTCACAGCCACAGCAAAAATGTCAGGACCGGTGCGGGTCAAAGTGTCTGGTGCTGGGTTGAGCTCTGACTGACAGAAGCGGTGCTGAAAACAGACATGCGGAGAATGAGATGAGAGAGTTTCGCCGGCAGGAGGAGAAAAGGGGACAGGAGAGAAATGAAGGCACTTAACATTCCACAGGTAAAGTCCCCTATTGAATAAACCCAGAGAGTCTGTCCAGTCATAACTCACACGGGGGGAAAGTCACAAAGCGTTTGAGACAGATGTTTTGCGAGTGAAATGAGAATGTCTTATCTAGTCTCTCTTTCCGTGGATCTAGTTATTAATTTTCATTCATACCTTTCCCCATTTAGACCCTGATTGACCGTACATATTGTCACAGCTGTTGCGGTAACGCATTATGCCGCGGAGACTGTTGTTCTTTCTCGCTGGCTTCCTGTCGGCCTCTTTTGTTTTATTCTGGTACAACAGCTAGTCATATCTGGACAGGCATGGAACCTAGTCGAGAACATGAGGTCATGCAAGGAAAGGAGTATTGCAGTGCAATTCATTTTTTAGCACGGCTGCTACCAAGTATTCTAGCATTCCCAAAAAGCCCGGTTCCAGGCAATGGCCAGGTTGGGGCCCCTAGTGCAGTGAACCCTGGTAGTCCTTGTGCACTCAAGGCCCACTTCCTTCCCTTCAGCTGCAGCCTCACTCCCTGCCCTGTTTCAGGCTATTAATAGAACAACAATCATCGGTCCTATATGGAATGCCCTGCAATGGTGGACAGACTGGTTTGCATTTTAGGTATTTTGAAGGCAGTCATAAGCACATGTGACGCGTGCTAATTTTCAAAAAATAGCTATTGTTAGTTTCACATTCTATATTAAAAAACTCCTTTAAAATAATGTATGATGAATGAAAAAACGACTGAGCTACACCTGTTTGAAGTTGATAGAGTCAGCAAAATAAATTTTGGGAAAAATAAAGTTTTCTGAAGGTTCCAAAACAAAATCACCAAGCAAACATACTTTACAATCCCTGGTAATAATACCAAATTTGGCACACACAAAATCAAAACCAAATATATATAGAAAAAAATATATATTAAACTTTTTCTCCATTATACCACAATTGTTTGATTAACATTTATGAAATTGACAGCCTGTACCGCACAGATCTAATATAATGTTACACATCAGATGTTTTTCCCCAACAGTTAACCAAACGTTCATTTAAGACATAACTGATAATGTTTGTGTGACTACTCGCCAAGACTGATATTTTCAAATATTGTAATTCTGTGTATATTGGGATCGCCCGCTGTCTGAGAGGCGTCTGGTGTTCTAGAAGCAAGCAGAGAAAAACGGCATGGACAGGGAAAGGTACTCCTCTTAGAAAACGTACTAATAAAGATACTTTTAGATATTTAATTGCTATCTGGAGCATTGGGATTACTAGACGAGGGCTTAATGAACTAATTTTTGTGAAAACCTCAAATTAGACCAAAATTGACATTTTTTACTTGTTTTGCCTGTAGTTGGTAATTAGCCTATGCGCATTCCGACTCATTTTTCCAGCATGGGTCACATATGTAGAAAGCAAACATACTGGTACTGTATATAAGGAAGCTATGGTATTGTTGCTAGTCAATATTAACATGTACTATTTTGTCAAAAAAATAGGGTTAGGGTTAAAAAAAATAAAAATAAAATCAAAAAGATAAAAAAAATACAGCATAAAAAAAAAGAATATTCATTTAGAAACTTGCTAAATATTTAATTTAACAGTGTTAGTAAATTATTAGTGTTTGACTTTAAGTGAGCGTTAGAATGGTAACGATAATCTAAATGTAAAAATAGGAGAAATAAAAATTAACAAATTATATAAAAATTATATAAAAAGAATGGTAACTTTTACAACAATGCAAGAAGAGCTTGCAGGAGTACAGCATGGCTCCACAACTGCAGAATGTTAAAGCACTTACTCTTGTTTCTGTTAAGTTTTCACCTGTTCACATATACATAGATACACACATACTCACATTGTGAGTATGATCCACATACAGCAGTGGGAGAGTGAAAATCAACCCCTTACCTCTCAACAGTGCAAAAACACTTCACACCATCACTTCATCAGCAAATAAAGAGCCAATGGTCACATGTCCCACTGTCCAGTTACAGTCCAGCTACATCCAAACTCTCTCTTTTTCCCTTTTCTTCATTCACACACTTTCTTTCTAGCGGGAATAGCAGCCTTGTGTGTGAATGAGAGCGAGTGTTTCCTAGCACTACACTCCGACAGGGGCATTCACTGCAAACAGAGTTCAGACCCTCCCCTTTACACAAGATCTAAGTCATGCGAGCAGAGAGAGAGAGAGAGAGAGAGAGAGAGAGAGAGAGAGAGAGAGAGAGAGAGAGAGAGAGAGAGAGAGAGAGAGAGAGAGAGAGAGAGAGAGAGAGAGAGAGAGAGAGAATGTGTGTAGGTATGTTACGTGTGAAAGAGAGAGCCAGAGGAAAAGGATTGTCTTTCCTTTATAGAGAACAATAATAGAAGCCCAACTATTATACAAACAAAAACACAAGCAGACATTTCCAGGAAAAAAAAAACTTTCCTGGTGCACTTTGTCATTAGGTATGACTGTGTAAATATGTCTGTTTGAACTCATATTCCCCTTTCCCATTGCTCTTCTCACTCTATAGACGACACACACACATGCACACGCGGCTGTGTAAGGGAATGCCGTTGTTCATTGACGCCCTCAGGGCAGAGGGAGGGTGGGGTTAAGAGCAGGGAAAGCAAAATTCCAGACGGATACTAGACCAATCAGACGTCAGGCTGTGGTCAAGAAGGCAAAGACATCAGGATTGGGTTCTACTACAGACGAGAAGCAGCACACTACACAAAGAACAGAACAGAAGCCAACCTCTCATTAAAAAATCATTACACTCTCATACAGCTTAGAAGAAACCAATGTGTGGAGGACTGTAGACAACAGTAAGTCCAAGTAGGGATGTCTTTCCCCATAACTTCTTTCTTTTTTTTCTCCAATAATGTATTTTTAGACCAACAATGGGTGTACAATCCATTAAATAAGATAAGCCCACTCTGTTCCTATCCATCCAGCACCAACAAAAGGCACAACAATGGCTGTGCTATGTACCCAAAATGTTATTTTGAGAGCAAGAAATCAGAGAAACGAGAAGACATGAAGAGCCTATTATACGATTAGAAGCAAAAAATTGAGTTTCACCCTTTTGTTGGGCCCTATGATTTCCGTAAATCATACAAATAAAACAGATTTGGTATTTTTTGGTACAAAAGAAATTGGTATTGATTGGTATTTTGCTACATCAAGTGTTTCTGAGTAGAGGAAAGCACAAACACTTCCATTTATTTTAAGTGACCAACACAATTTTCTACATTTCCTACCTTCAACAATTTTCTACATTTCCTCCAACGTAGTCAGTTGGTCATATATTGCAAAATAATACAATAATACATACAAGACATGTGAGTGACAAATGTCACTTTGACAACAATGTTTCCAAAAGCATCACAGGAAAGTTAATCATTTAAGAACCACCTGATGCCTTATCCAATCCTTACTAACAAGTAGGGCTGTAATCAACCAAAGAAAATCTTGGTCGACTGAGGTCCTGAAATGTTTGACTAAAAATCGACTAAAAATGACGTTAGGAAAGAAAACGTTAAATGAATTAGCTGCACACTGTGCGCAGTACTTGATAGCCTTGTTGTCTGCCTAAATGAATTATAAATAAACATAAAAAACTAGTAGGCTATTTGCAGTATATTAAATTGTTTTTGAATTATTTTGCACTGAAATGAGTCTGACACGAGTCTTTCGGCTCTGACAGTGTTGCATCACGTGCGACATCATAGCCTATGATTTCCGAAAATATAGTACTATGTTGTCAACTAGTGATATCATCACAAGAATTTTTGAGGAATATGCAGCATAATTTAGAAAATTGTTTTTGTCATATGTATTATACTAACTGACAGACACTATCATTTCAGCAGCTCTGTGCAGCTCGAAGGATCAGCTCAGCTTCGCGGCTGAGACACGAATAGACTATTAACTTAAAGCTTTTACTCTTAAACACAAAAGGCATGTCCACTTTAATAAAAAAGGAATATTTATTAAACAAGCCAGATCAAGAGCAGAAAAAACGCTCTCCCAATTAAATAAATAATCAGCAGCAAACTAGCCTTCTTCACTCTGTCTCTCTTCTCCAGTGGGTTGGGCTAATCCAAAAGAAGTGGAAACAAGGGGGTGTTCTGAAGACAGACTGTTACCTGTGAAACAGGGGTGCTCTGAAAACACCCCCATTAGCAATTAGTGCTCTCCACCTGATGAAATGAACGTGGCGCGGCAAAACTGATGAAATGAACGTGGCAAAACTAACGAAATGAACGCAGCAAAAAATTGACCAATCAGAATTTTGGTCAAGCCAGAACGTATCGACTAATAATCGACTGGGAGATTACAGCCCTACTAACAAGCTGTGCACTTGGCACAAATAATATCCTCTAATGACAATGAGGTAATGGAACGGAAACTAATGAATATCTAATGATTGCCGCCTGCAGTGGACAGTTAACACTAACCTGTGAAAGGTTCAAGAATAGTCACGGCACTTCAGTTACTTTGATTGGGTAAAAGCTATTTTCTAGGTCAAAGTGCCACATTATGGCTAAGAGCAATTTAAGATACTTACAGTGCAGAATTTCATTGTTTATTGCAATCGGCTGAAAATCATTGTCTTGCTTAAGTAATAAAAGTGTGAATTGGCCAAAGCAAATTTTACAGAAACCCGTATGTTTAATTTGTAGACATTTTATAACAATTGTATTATTATTATATTAATTGTTATTAATTATACTTTTTTTATACTGTACTTATGAAGTCCCGATGTCACGTTCCTGTTCTGAGGCTATTCACACTGAACCTAAAGAAACTAATACATTTCAAACATCACATCAGATGATACAGAAAAGCAAGAAACATTCTAGCTAAAGTCTCCTCATGCACAGGCGCCGAAATACAGGTTTTGGAGAAAACTTACACAGGAAAAATGTCAACAGCTGTTACCACGGAGACAAAGCCTTCGCTGTGCATGATCCATGGGAAGTCCGAGGCCAGTGGTCCTCATGAGCGCCTGTCCTGAAAGCTGAAAAATGGCAGAGCACCTGCATTCCCGCCTGGAACTGAACAAGTGCAACATTCCAGAGTCTGAAAAGAACGCCACACTTTACCACCTGGGAGACAGAAAAGCCCTCCAAGCGGAGGAGTTCTGGCTTTAAGCGCCTTAGAATGGCTCAGAATGGGTCCTGCATTCTCCACCAAGGCTCATGATACATGCTTGACATGGTCTTGTTGCACAGAAAGGAATTCCACACTGGACCGATGAAAGGACTTATTCACATATGGAGAGCATGCAGTGTTGGAGCCACATTCAATACTAGACTGTAAAAAAAAGACCTGGCAAAAAAAAAAAAAAATTTTAGAAATAGAGATATTTACTTTATTTGTTCCCCACTAAATGTTTTTTTTTTTTTTTCACTAAATGTTTAGATTTTATACAAAGGACACTAAAGGTACCCCTAGGCCTAGGCATCACTATATCGACGCGCAGGGTATTCCATTGATTTTGTTTGAGAAACCTTTGGTGTCATACACAGACGCGTTGGGCATGGAAATATTGTCGTAATGCTGAATTAATATATTGGGTTTTGATTTTGCCAATATGATATGTTGGAGTGTGATTCTCAATTGAATCAGCCAGCATACTTTTATTTACATTTATAAAAAAAAAAATATTTACGCTATTTAGACACATTTGAACATATAACCCAACCCCATCCAATCCCTAAACCTACCCATTTGTGTATTATATGATATAAAACACAGAACATAACAGGCAGATAAGGCTGCATGCACAATTATTAAAAAAAGTACAAATATTATAAGTGTTCCAAGGCCAAACGATTGATTTGTGTGAAGAAAATCCCCAAAAGTGGTCAGGGTGTCCATCTGTAACTTCAAAAGTTGCCGCCCGAAGAAACGTTACATCAGATTTCATAGTGAAATTGCATTGGCTCTTGTATGTCTCGTGACATGTGTCATGTGTGTCATGCTCAAGAGTCAGGTGTATCATTTGAATGAGATATGAATGAGTGCGTGATCATCATTTCAGCGATTATAACATTAAGATCAACTCTGTTCTTTACATGAAGACATCGCATGACTTCAGAACACTTGGAATGCAACATGAGTATACCTCTATACTGTTTTTGGTCAGTTTTTGCAATAAATACCTGTGACGGTACTTTTATTTGTCTGTTATGTGTTTTATATTGTTTAGAAGTGGGTAGGTTTAGGGTAGGAGTGGGGTTAGTTGCTCCAAAATATAAAAGTAGATATACATATTCATAAAATCATGTCTGCTTTTACAAATGCAAAGAATTAAATGCATTTTCATGTGATGCATTGGGCAAACAACTGAACTCAATGATGTACCCCTGCGATATGGTGACCCCTAGGGGTGCCTTTAGTGTCTTCAATTTGACGCGGAAGGCACTTGACCATGCTTCAGATTTTGACGCCTTGGGAGTGAGAATGGGTTGGTTCAACACACTGAGGTATAGAAATTCTACATTGAATTTTTAAAATATCGGTATCGGCCAATACTCCGAATTTTGGGTATCGGATCTGTTCTGAATTTTTTGTATGCGTGCATCCCTACACTAAACATAACATAGCATAACATAACGTAACAACATGACAACAAAAAAAACAACATACAACAAACAAAGGACATTTCATGTAATTGCAACTTTATGTCTCAGAATATGACTTTGTTATTTAACACAATTACTATTTTAAAAGTCAGAAACAGACTTTAAAAGTGAACTTCTCTAACTCAGCTCCGACAGATTTCCATCTACCTCAACTCTGTGTTTTCATAAACTAAACAAGAAAGGAAAACAGGCCAGACGAAAGACAAATTAGACTCGTGCTTGCTGTGATTAGCTCTTCAATTGGGAAGTGCTTAGCAGTCATACATGTTCCTTTCACCAGCATCCAAATCAACGCTTGCTCCTTTCAACAGTGCTTAGACTTCTCAGGCCTTTTGTTCTCAACATGTACAATGGATTGGAACTGGTAGAGTTCCTTGCAGCGATGCTATTTCTAAAAACATGCACTCAAATCTACAGAGCTCAACATGTAAAGCCCTATTTTGAGAAAACTAGTTTTCCTCGAGGAGGTTAGGAAAATTTGTGTTTCATAAACATACTTTGCCATTTTAATCATCTATATTGAACACTGCGTTTTGCATACAACCTCAGAAAAATTACACAGCAGTGCACATTATATACTGTTTTTTTGATAACTCTGGATTCCTCTGAGAACTCTCATACCATCCGGACAGGAAAGCCTGTGAAATATACTGCAACTAAAGCTGCACTACTGTTTAAACGTTTGGTGCTGATTATTTTTAATAATAGTTTAAATAGTTTTCTATTTTAATACTGTAAAAATATTCAAAATCTTTGACGAACAGAAAATTCAAATGAAACATTTATAGGGATTATATTTGCATATAAGCATTTATTTGAAATATAAATATTTTGTAACATTATGAATGTCTTTACTGTCGCTTTTGATCAATTTAATGTTCTTGCTGAATAAAAGTTGCCTATTAATTTCTTTAATAAATAAATAAATAATAATAATAATAATAAAATGAATCTTCCTGGGCCCCAAACTTTTGAATTGTAGTTCTCTCTCATCCTCATATTGTTCCAAAACTGAACAACTTTAGTTTCTTGAATGGTACACAATAGAATATATTTTGATATTGCCCACACAAATGAAGTCATGGAGTCTAAAACAACATATTTGGGTTAATATTTCATGTATCATGTAAGAATTTGTGAAAAAGCCATTACACCACAACACAGACAAACTCATCCAGAAACACAGATGATTATACTATAAAAGCTGTAGCTTGAAATTTTAATTGGGTTTTAGGCCATACAGTTTTGGATTTAGTTTTAGCTACCGCTTTAACAGAATTTAAGTGAAAGAAAACAATGACTTTTTTCTTAGCAATATTTCTTTCCTCAATGTTGCTTTATACAAGGCAGGAAACATCTGACACAGCCGCATCTACCATGAACTCCCTCACACACAGAAACAGAAACACACACACAAACTCACAGCAGGGCTTCCATCACCAACAAACAAACTGAAACTCTACATAAGTGTTCAGATCAGAGACTGTCTTCAGTAAAGAGAGTAGATCAACAAGCTCTATTCAGAAACACCCGAGGCATTTAAAAGCCTGTGACTGCCACAATTCTCTATTGTCCTGTAACTAAACAATTTCTCTGAGTCAAATTCTGTCTGTTCAAATTCACTTCAACATTACATTACTGCTTCCACCACTCATTCTCAAGTTTCTTTCAAACTATGAAACTCTGACTCACACTAACTTGTACAATCTATATTCTTGTAACTGAATCCAAATGAAGGTCATATCTCCTATATTTGTAAAACTATGAAATGTATGTGACATACAGTTTTCGTTTTAAAATCAAGTAAAACACTATACATACCATTCAAACAGTATATTTGTTCCATTTTCTTATGTTTTTGTCCTATGTAGATTCTGGAGACTATCCCAGAGTGTTGGACCGTAGGCAGAGAAACACCCTGGATGCAGGGAACCACCGTCCATCACAGGGCTCCTTTCAATTCCTCCACACACAATTCTTCAATAAACACAGTTTTAAGTCATGCATCAGCCAGCTCCAAGGTACTGGAACATAATAACAATGAATATGCACATTACCAGCAGCAACAGAAAATACAGACTATTAGGACCCACTTTATATAAGGTGGCCTTAACTACTATGTGCTAACATTTTAATTAATCGTTTGATACAATGTACTTATTGTGTACATCCATGTTTTTACATTGTACTTACATTTAAAAAAAAATACCTGCATGTAATTACATCTGTAATTAATTTCTGTAGTTACATTTGTAATTACACAGTTGACCCTACCCTTACTTACCCAGAAAGGGAAACTTACCCATACCACCACACCTGTCCCTAACTCTACCCGTACCCCACCTCAATATCAGCAAAGGTGTTTTGCAATACAATTTGAACACAGTAAGTACATTGTACTTATTTTTTGATGTAAGTACATAGTACTTAAGGCCACCTAATATAAAGTGGGGCCGACTATAAAAACATAAAATATGACATACTGTATAAGAGGTTTGCTACAAAATGTTTCTGTAAAAGATGCAGTGAAAAGCTCTGCATGCACAAACAAAGATATGCAAGATGGCAAAATGTGGAGGGTCCGATCTGATTATGCCATAGTTTGATTCATGCAAGTAGACTGTGAACAGTCTATGAAAAGTGTTCAAAGCAAGTACTTATTTTTACGGTGTTCAATATTTAAATACATAATTAAATAAATAAATAATTAAATAATAAAAAACTTGCTAAACTCCTATCGAAAGAGAGCCCTTCCATTTATCCATATTCATCATTCTAAACGGATACATCAGATATGACTTCTCATTTATTTGAAAAGTGTACTTCATACTGAAGTGATCCTACAATCACCTATTAAAAATGCATTTTGATTATTTTGGAGCACCGGCATCAATATTCTACGTAATCTGATCCTGTATTTGAGTTTGTTATTCTCCAGAAATGAAAACTGCTTTGCATAAATGGAAGGTTGCCCAGACCAAGATTAGATTTCTTTCTGAAGAGGAATGAGATAGCACTGCCACATTCAAGCAGAGAAGTGTTGATTAAACCCCTCTTTTTCCTCACCCTTTCACTCTCTCTCTCACTCTATCAGCTTATTACTAAGCAACATCACAAAAGTTTTGTTTCACACAGATTTTTGAGGTCGATCTTCAAATGCTCGGAATACAAATGCACACAGCATTATGCACATATGCACAAATACAAGTCACATAAAGATAGACATATGGACACATAAAAATAACTCTGAAAGTTTCAACTACCAGCATACTTGGCTCACATACAAAGACATTGCTGCTGGACAGGCAGATGGTTGCAAAGGATCCCCGAGAGTCTTAATAAGGCGCTAGCTAAAGCTGAAGGATAGAACATCAAACTTGATCTGCTCTGTTCCCTTACTGTTCTCATGGGCTTCTGTTACGAAACCCCCTTTGAGCAACTCTAGAGACGAAGCATGAAACTTTCTCACATATAAACACCCAAAAGACAAAAGATAATATAAAGACATTCTTTCCTGCAAGACATTCAGTAAGATGGGAGTGTGCATGCAGATACTCTTTTGTCTTTGGTCTAATAATTAGAGCGTCCCCTCCAGTCAAAGCAGACATGTATGCAGTTCCCAGAGGCCAGAAGTGACTCAGAGAGAATGACAGAGAGATTCTCTTGTTTATCACTTTGTGAAAAACTGTAGTAATCCCCCACACTCCCTCTCCTACTCCACTTGTTCTCTTCTCTTCTCTCCTCTCCTATCCTCTACCCAAAGAAAAGAAAGAGTGAAGTAGGACAAACAGACCTATTTCCATCTCAATGAGGGCCAGGGATTCAGTGTTCTACCTCACAAGAAATGACTTTCTCGCTCTACCCTCTCCCAAAATTCTTTAAAGACCACGAGGTTGGAGTTGTTGCTTTTACTCCACTTAAATTTGCTTTGAAGCTAGTGTACTCTGTAGTGTGACACATAGGATATTTCCATTAAACATTTGGTCTTTCTCTTCAAGGAAAGCGTGCTAAATAATGATGACTCAACCAACTACCCTCTAGAATGAGAATGTCCCGCCCACTAACAACATGCAGCTGACTAGCATGTAGCAAATCTTAGATCATGATTTCGATATTTAAGCTCAAACGTTCTGTTTTCAACAGACATGCATCAACACAGGAAAGCAAAATGCCCTCATTAAGTGATTCTTGGGGTCTTGAACTGATGTATACATAACCCAAATACTCCCTGAGCCAATTTTGCATAGAGTAGCTAATTCATTGTTTAATTACAATCCTTCGCAGGGCACTTGCTCAGCAACTTCCTGATAACCACTGTGAAGCCAAGACTGCTTCATTTCAGACAAACCTTCCTAAGAATGTGATTACAGAGCAATAGCAATGGAAGCACTGAAACACTGTACATGTAGAAGATAGAACAGGAGAATCAACATAACCCACTGAGAGCTGGGCAGTCAGGTGATTGCTTATTTCACTATCTTCCCATAATGATATATTGGGGTCAGTATAAAAAAAAAAAAACTTTTACTCAGCAAGGGTGCATTAAATTGATAAAATCGACAGTAAAGAGTTATAATGTAACAAAATACTTATATTTCAAATAAATGCTGTTCTATTAACTTTTTATTCAATAAACAATCCAACAAAATGTACACAAAAAAATCAATTGCATAAAATTCTAATTTTAGAATTATTTCTGAAGAATCATGTAATAGTAATGTAGTAATGACTCAGCGTCACAATAGTAATGTAGCTTTGCATCACAGAAATTACATTTTATCAAAATATATACATTTTTATAAATATATACATCTTAATAACCCCATACTTTTGAACAGTATTCTGATTATAAAATCAATATCAGTAAGAATCCAACTACTAACATGGCTAAGACCAAAGAGCTGTCCAAAGACACTAGAGACAAAATCTCCCTCGGACTGGGGCTCCATGCAAGATCTCACCTCGTGGGGTCTCAATGATCCTAAGAAAGGTGAGAAATCAGCCCAGAACTACACGGGAGGAGCTGGTCAATGACCTGAAAAGAGCTGGGACCACCATTTCCAAGGTTACTGTTGGTAATACACTAAGACGTCATGGTTTGAAATCATGCATGGCACGGAAGGTTCCCCTGCTTAAACCAGCACATGTTAAGGCCTGTCTTAAGTTTGCCAATGACCATTTGGATGATCCAGAGGAGTCATGGGAGAAAGTCATGTGGTCAGATGAGACCAAAATAGAACTTTTTGATCATAATTCCACTAGACGTGTTTGGAGGAAGAAGAATGATTACCATCCCAAGAACACCATCCCTACTGTGAAGTATGGGAGTGGTAGCATCATGCTTTGGGGGTGTTTTTCTGCACATGGGACAGGGCGACTGCACTGTATTAAGGAGAGGATGACCGGGGCCATGTATTGCGAGATTTTTTGGGGAACAACCTCCTTCCCTCAGTTAGAGCATTGAAGATGGGTCGAGGCTGGGTCTTCCAACATGACAATGACCCGAAGCACACAGCCAGGATAACCAAGGAGTGGCTCTGTAAGAAGCATATCAAGGTACTGGCGTGGCCTAGCCAGTCTCCAAACCTAAACCCAATAGAGAATCTTTGGAGAGAGCTCAAACTCTGTGTTTCTCAGCGACAGGCCAGAAACCTGACTGATCTAGAGAAGATCTATGTGGAGGAGTGGGCCAAAATCCCTCCTGCAGTGTGTGCAAACCTGGTGAAAAACTACAGGAAACGTTTGACCTCTGCAATTGCAAACAAAGGCTACTGTACCAAATATTAACATTGAATAAATCCAAGAAATGTAGATGTTACCACACTTTTTTATTTTTTATTAATACATTTACATATTTTCGGTCAGGTAACCTAAAAATGTGTTCATGTAGTAACATCTCGTTTTTATTAAAATCAAAACAATATGTAATGACTGTTAACTGACATAATGACTGAATCAAACTGTAAACACCAACAAAAGTAATTTTTAATCAGATCTAGCAGAAATTGTTTCTTAATCCTGATCATTTGGTATCTTTATTGCCATCATTGCCATTCTCTAAAAGAAATAAGCCACTCGAGGCCTATTATAACAGTGATTTTACCACAGTTAATGGACTTTTAGGGGCTTTTTTTATCATGCCTGAGTCAAAGGAATATAAGAATCCCTAAACTTTAAACCAGCACAAGGATTAAACAAGCCCCTATAGGTTAAGAATCAGATGGTAAAGCATGGAATTAGCACCCTGCTAACATACACTAGTGTAATAACTGCAAGAGGATTATTTTCCCTGGAGTGGCAGAGGAGAGAAGTATCCAGATGATGTCTATCCTTTCCAATGCCCTTGTTGCACGCTCTCTCTTATCTTTAATTACTCTCTCATCCTCTCGTCTGAATGCTCACTACATTAGAGATAGTCTTCCACTTCATCTCGGCAGCAGATGACACAAGATGCAGCAAATGCCAAGAAAGAGTCCGGCCCTGTTTTCATAAAATTCTTTTTTTCTTTAACTTCGGTAATTGGTTTAGATACACAGATATGAACATTCAGAGCTTTTTTTGCTCTGCTTATTTAAATTGATTTATCTATAACTATAAGTGCATCTCTCATCCCATTATAATGCGAAACGCCAGACCTTCATAGGATCCTAAAGCTTTTAATTCCTTCATTCAGCTCTTAAATTAAACATTCAAAAGAAACGCTCTTCACGACACCAACTGATTATGGGTACATCAAAAGTTCTGTATGAATCTGTCTCTGTATAAGGATTTTGCAATATCAAATCATATGGGAAGTGATACATTTCCATGGCAGAGGATTATGGGAGGGCATCTACTCTGCCAGGGCAGGGCAATTGTACCATGTTATTTGGGGCTATTCTGGGATATTTTGAGGTTTGGCCTGTGTTTAAGACAGATGTTGGGCTCAAATACTGTGTCATGGAATTGGATTCCCTTGGCAGGACCTACTTACTGTCTTTCTTTCTAGCTTTCTTCGCAATATCTCCATCTCTCTCTGTCCAGCATATCGACCCAGTTGGACCCTAAACGTACTGTTTCCCTGAAATACTTTGGCGGTCAGCTAACCGCATTCTTCCAGAGAACCTTCTCAGCAGATCCTACCTGCACCATACTCTCTGCGCATACAGGCAATGGAAAAATATTCAAATTATATTTTAATCGTTAGGTTTTATAGGGATCTGACCAGGGAAATTGAAAAGTGTGAGTGGAAAAGAAGACGAGAATGTGAGGGAGAGGAGAAAGAAAGAGAGATTTATTTATGTACATAAGTCAACCTCCCGTCCCGTCTCGCTTTCTCTCTCTCTCTCTCCCACACACATCTACTTTATCCCTCTCCCCACAAACTAAAGCCACAAGAGACACACAATTCAGAGAAACACAATTCCTTTAAAATGTGAAACTCCCTCACACACTCTAACATAATCAATTGTGCACAGCACACTCCAGTCTCCCACAACTCACACATAAAATGAAGGAAGGAAGGAAGGAAGGAAGGAAGGAAGGGAGGGAGGGAGGGAGGGAGGGAGGGAGGGAGGGAGGGAGGGAGGGAGGGAGGGAGGGAGGGAGGGAGGAAGGAAGGAAGGAAGGAAGGAAGGAAGGAAGGAAGGAAGGAAGGAAGGAAGGAAGGAAGGAAGGAAGGAAGGAAGGAAGGAAGGAAGGAAGGAAGGAAGGAAGGAAGGAAGGAAGGATGGATGGATGGATGGATGGATGGATGGATGGATGGATGGATGGATGGATGGATGGATGGATGGATGGATGGATGGATGGATGGATGGATGGATGGATGGATGGATGGATGGATAGATAGATAGATAGATAGATAGATAGATAGATAGATAGATAGATAGATAGATAGATAGATAGATAGATAGATAGATAGATAAAAAATGCATACAAATCTGACTACAATTTCTGTCTAAAATTATTAAATACAGATTATGTTCAAATAAACTCAGAAACATACAGTTCTGCTCAAGGATCTCTCATTTACATGATACTTAGTGCTTTCAAAACAACTCTGCACATTGTGACAGTTTCAAAGATTTTGAGGCCACTAATATGGCAAACAAGTTTCAGGCGTAAACTTGCAGACGTTCAGTGAACAGACTGCGGGTTGTCCGTAGGTGTGCCGTCTGAGGCCGAGACTAGTTTTCAACAAAACTCTAACGGCATTTTAAAAACACTGCCAACAATCCATCTTCAATACTGAGGCAAGGGCCAAGTGCGTCTTTTCCATCTTTTCTCCTCAAGCACTTACCGGACTGACCCTCCGACTCAGGGCTCGTCTCAGACTCCATAACTTCACAGAGTGCTGAACTGCTGTCCAACAATTGAAAACTTGTGCTGAAAGGAGACAGATTGAGGAGAAAGAAAGAGAGAGAGAGAGGGAAAGAGAGAGATAGAGAGGTGCTCCCTTCACCCTATGCGTAGAGAACCACTCTGTGCCCCAACTGCTGCTCTGTGTTTGTCTACTGCTCCAGAGAGAGACAGAGAGTGCATGCAGATCGACTATTCCTGTAAGTTGCGGTCTCTCTTTTTCTCCCACTTCTCACATGCTTCTTAAAGGCACAGTATCAGCGACAATACTTTTCACAAGCCTGCATATTTTACTCACACTGTAGACTCTTTACAGAAGGACGTACCTAAAATGCCCAATATTTATGGACACCTTAAGCCACTAATGAATATCAGTCATGCAACAAACACTACATTGTAAAAGGTGACCGCAATAATGTTCTCACACTATAATGATCTCATTCTGAAAATCCCCATGACATGAGCATGAAATCAATGAGTCATTAGTCTAGCATTATTTTGCCAAACATCTGAATGAGCAATAGGACGACAGCTTTACAAACTATGCCTCACTTTGAGGTTAACAAGCTGCATGCACTAATAGTGATTTAAAGGCATCTGACATGTCAGTACCCAGCATTCAGCACTCTGATAAATACTTGAGCTTTTAAATTCCAATATTGATGTACAGTGCATGCTTACTGCTCTTTGACTACATTACTTATCCTGCTAAATAAATGAGCAGGATAATATTTAGATGAAGAAAAAATTATAAAGTTAAAAAGTTTCTCAGTAAATCTAGTCTCTGTCAACACCAACAACAACAACAACAACAACAAAAAAACAGCAGTGTAATTAAAAACAGGGAAAACTGGAATAGAGTCACTCTTGAGGACTGTATTAGGGTCTCTGTTTCTGCATGTCTTAAGAGTAGTTGTATGATCATGAGTCTTTAAAAGATCGGTTATCAGTGCAAAAATTGCATTCATTTATGAAATCAATAGTCCACTAGCTTGAAGCTCAGATGTGTCATTGTCTTATTAAATCGTATTAATAAATCTGAATAAATGCTTGTATGTCCAGTATACTGCTATAAAACTGTGTGTGTGGGGGGTGGGGGGCAATTTATATAACACACACACACACACACACACACCCACACAATTTGTTTCACTATATTAGTGAGAACATCTCATAGACTTCCATTGTTATCAGGTTACTAATATTTTTAAATCGCCTGACCCGACCCCTACTCCTAAACCAATAAACATAAACATGATTTGGTCACTTTATAAGCATCTTTAACTAGTGAGGTCCAGCTCACTAATCAGTGTTCAACCACCCAATACACCCTTAAAGGGTGACTTAAAAAGTACATTTGATGTGCATGGGAAAAATACAACATTCGTTGGTAGGCCCGTCAAATTGTACAAAACAACATCAGCCAAATAAAGTGGGCACACATCAAATATAAACGTTAACAAAAAAAGTAAACAAAATGAATAAACAATATAAGTATAAAAGGTAGTCCAAACTGGAAGAACACAACACAGACAGAATATTGCAGCCAACATCCTCCCCTGCTGGCTTCAATAAAAATGACAGGCCACAAGTGCAAGAATCATTTCTTTAAATAAAAGTAATTCTCTGCAACAAGTACAACTACTACTGTATATATATTTGCTCTCTTCAGTAAACAGTAAATGTTTTTGTCTTCTTTGCAAATATGTATCAGAGGTAGTTTGAATAAAAAAAGTGACAAAATTTGACCAATACCTTATAATTATGATTAATGATGTCTTTATACTATATGATATACTTGTGCAACTTTGTATATTTTTCCAAATTACTGAAAAAATATCTTTTTTTTTTGTATGAGCTAAGAGTTAATTCTAGTGGATGAAATTATTTAAGAGCTGAGCACTACTAGAAAACTACAATCAACATTTTAAAATTCCCTGATATTTCCAAGTTTTCTATGACCATAGGAAAACCTAGATAGACAGTTGTTCGGCTTTGTTAGAAATATGTAGGTTAATAATAGTGCACTCACTGTTGTCCACTGAGAGATGGCATTGGAATTCAGGGCATTGCGTCTCCACAGGAACACTGATGGTACGACGCAGCAGTCTGGATTTGCAGGTGTCAGTCCTGTTCCCCTGTAGGAGCAGAGGGTGTATCTGTGAACGGGACAAATAAAAGAGAAACAAAGACACAATTGAGCACATATTTGGCTGCCTCTCATCTCATGATTAACATATTTAATTTAAATCGAACAGATTTAAGTCTACGGAGCCCCTAAAGGGACATGGTGAAGAAAAAAATTATGAGACAAAGTTTAACAGGTGAACACAAAAGTTTTGCAAGCGAACGTGAAGTTTCTTGGGGGAACGCAAAACATTTTGCGAGTGAACTCAAAGATTCTCGGAGGAACACAAAGGATTTGTGAGCAAACGCAAAGCATCTCGAGCGAACACAAATTTTCTCAGGGGAACGCAAATCATTTTGCGAGCTAAAGTTTCACAGGTGAACACGAGTTTTGCAAGCGAACGTGAAGTTTCTTGGGGGAACGCAAAACATTTTGCGAGTGAACTCAAAGATTCTTGGGGGAACGCAAAACATTTTGCGAGTGAACTCAAAGATTCTTGGAGGAACGCAAAGGATTTGTGAGCAAACGCAAAGTTTCTCAAGCAAACACAAAGTTTCTCAGGGGAACGAAAAACATTTTGCGAGCTAAAGTTTCACAGGTGAAAAACGTCTCGGTTACGACTGTAACCTTAGTTCCCTGATAGGGAACGAGACGCTGCATCACCGCTCTGGGAACGCCTCTGCGTGATTGCATCGTGAAGCACGTATGTCATCAGTCCAATAGAGAGACGGAACGTCATAGGCGGGTGACGTCATAGACCCGGAAGCTATAAAGCACACCGGCAAACACACGCCGTTAGCTTCTGAAGAAGGCCTGAAACAAGGCGCTTGCGGGCATGCGAGGAGTATGGCCGGGTGACGCAGCGTCTCGTTCCCTATCAGGGAACTAAGGTTACAGTCGTAACCGAGACGTTCCCTTTCAAGGGAACTCGCGCTGCATCACCGGTCTGGGAACGAGAATACCCACGTCCCCATGCGAGTCTGGATGCCCGCCTGTGAAAGCTACAAGGCGAGCACCCGAGACCCCGGAGTAGCATTAACATCTAGTTCATAGAACCTGACAAAAATATGCGGCGAGGACCACCCCGCCGCATCACAAACTTCCTGCAGGGAGGCTCATCAGAGCTTGAGAAGCAGCCATACTCCTAGTGGAGTGGGACCGAACAGCCAAAGGAGAGAGCTGTCCGGCCGCCACATAAGCCAGTGAGATAGCCTTGACTACCCACTTGCTCATCCTCTGCTTTGACACCGGACCCCCACGGGATGGAGGTCCGTAGCAAACAAACAACTTATCGGTTTTCCTCCACAGGGCAGATCTGTGGACATAGGCGTCTAACGCACGAACAGGACAAAGCAGATTAAACTTTTCCTGGTCTGACGTCACAAAGGAAGGAGGACAGAAGGCCTGGAGCACAGTAGGTCTGACAGGATTAGTGAGGACCTCTGGAATGTACCCGAGCCTCGGAGAGAGAAAGGCCTTAGCCATACCCGGAGCAAACTCCAAGCACGAGGGTGCAACAGAGAGGGCTTGCAAGTCCCCAATTCTCTTTAGAGAAGAAATAGCAAGAAGAAACACTGTCTTGAAAGTGAGAAACTTTTCAGCAACTTCCTCGAACGGCTCAAAGGGAGCCTCGGAAAGGCCGTGAAGGACTATGGCTAAGTCCCAGGCCGGCACCCTGGTACGTGTCCCAGGCCTCAGTCTCAAAGTTCCACGGAGGAAACGGGTTACTAGCGGGTGTCGCCCTAATGAAACTCCACTCAAAAGGAGTGTGGTAAGCTGCTATGGCCGCCACGTACACCTTTAGTGTGGAGGGGGCTAACCCAGCAGAGAATCTCTCCTGCAGGAACTCCAGCACAACGCTCGTAGGGCAGTTAACTGGATCCCGCAGGCGATCTCGACACCATAAGGTGAAGAGTCTCCACTTTAGGTAGTAAAGTTTCCTCGTAGAGGGAGCTCTGGAGTGTAGAATGGTCTCAACAACCTCAGTTGAGAGACCGGAACTTATGAGCTGGGCCCCCTCAGAGGCCAAGCCCACAGTTCCCACAACTCCGGGCGGGAGTGAACAAAAACTCCGCCCGCCTGAGAGAGAAGGTCCCTCCTGAACGGGATCTCCAAAGGAGAGCCGTCGAGGAAAGACACCAGATCTGAGAACCATACCCGGCCCGGCCAGAACAGGGCTACTAGCAAGAGACGGGCCCCGTCCCGGCGTACTCTCTCTAGAACTCCCGGAAGCAGAGCAATCGGGGGGAAAGCGTACAGGGGTAGCCTCGGCCACTCCTGTACCATCACATCCAGTCCGAGAGGAGCTGGAGGTGACAGAGAGAACCACAGACGACAACAAGAGTTCTCGTGAGTGGCGAACAGGTCCACTTGGGCCCTGCCGAACTTCTCCCAAAGGAGCTCCACCACGTCGGTGTGGAGTCTCCACTCCCCGGGCCTTGGCCCCTGCCTCGACAGGATGCCTGCTTCCACGTTCAACCGCCCAGGAATGTAGATAGCCCTGACTGACAGCAATTTTCCCTGAGCCCAGAGGAGGATAAGGCGCGCCAGTTTGTATAAGCGACGGGACCTCAAACCCCCCTGATGGTTGACGTAGGAGACCACCGATGTGCTGTCTGTGCGCACAAGCACATGATGACCCCTGAGATGCGGCAGGAAGTGCTTCAGAGCCTGAAACACTGCCAACGTTTCCAGGCAATTTATGTGCCACGAACGCTGGTGCTCCTGCCACAGACCCTGGGCCGAGCGACCACTCATGGTCGCCCCCCAGCCCGTCAGGGAGGCATCCGTGGTCAGAGACGTGCGCTGACACGGTGCCCCCAGCGACAGGCCCTGGGTCAGGAACCTGGGGTCCTTCCACATAACCAAGGTGCGGAGACACCGCCGCGTTGCCTTGATTACGTGAAAGGGGTTCCCCCTCGGGGAAAAACCCCTGGCCTCATGAACAGTAGGCCCGAAGGAATAACGTTGGACGCAGCTGCCATCAGACCCAACAGTCTCTAAAACTGCTTTACAGTGAACGGCTGGTCTAGCTTCACCCCTTTCATAGCTGAGAGGATCGACCCCACGCAAGGCTCCGACAGACGAGCCTGCATAGCGACCGAATCCCAACTCACCTAAAGATAAGTGATCTTC
Organism: Romanogobio albipinnatus; assembly: GCA_023566225.1. Classification (NCBI taxonomy): domain Eukaryota; kingdom Metazoa; phylum Chordata; class Actinopteri; order Cypriniformes; family Gobionidae; genus Romanogobio; species Romanogobio albipinnatus. The sequence goes on from CM042242.1 coordinate 31,190,502, forward strand.
TGCACAGGAGAAAGAACACTCTTCTCGGAGTTGAGCCTCATCCCCAACCTCCTCATATGCGCGAGAACAACATCTCGATGCTGAACCGCGAGACGCGCTGACTGTGCTAGTATCAGCCAGTCGTCTGAGACACGATCTGTTTAAGTGTCAGCATCCTGAACTTGAGCTTGCCACAGCTCGGTTCAGGACACGAAGATCCAAGATGGGGCGCAGCCCACCATCCTTCTTTGGCACTATGAAGTACCGGCTGTAAAAGCCTGACTCCCTGTCTGGGGGGGGGGGGGGGGGGGGGCTCTCTAAAGCCCCCTTTTGCAGCAGAGTCTGTACTTCTAGAGTCATAACCAGAGCCTGCACTGGGTCCACCACAGTGGAGAGGACCCCGTTGAAGCTGGGAGGACGGCATCTGAACTGAAACGCATACCCCAACTTTACGCATCGCAGGACCCAACGAGATATGTGAGGCAGATTTTCCCACTCTGACACAAAATCTACTAAGGGAACCAGCCACTCGAGGCTGGTCTCTGATGTACTCTGCACCGCGAGTGCAACGCCCTGAAGCGGCGAACCGGCAGGGAACGACTGACTCGACGGCATGGTTTCGACGGCACTCGGGCGGGGTTGGCGGACTGAACCTGTGAGGGTACCGCGGACGCACGGGTACCGTGTACAGCGGTAAGCACGTGCGCCCGCGGATGTGTGGGGAGCTAGTACTCGGAGACCTGGGGCTTACGGGGGCTTTCCGCTTCCAGGAACCTGTCGGTAACTGAAGTGACAGCGTCACCGAAAAGGCCCTCCGGAGACAGCGGCGCATCAAGCAAAAAGCTCTTGTCCCTTTCCTTGATATCCGTAAGACTGAGCCACAGATGCCTCTCCGTGGCCACCAGGGCAGCCATAGAACGACCAACGCATCGAGCCATCTCCCTGGTAGCACGGAAAGCGAGATCAGCAGTCGATCGGAGTTCATTAATAGTACCGACTCCAATCTCGTGGCTCTCCCCCAGATCTCTTAGCAGATCAGCCTGGTATGCCTGCACGATAGACATGGTGTGCAGACATGAGGCGGCCTGACCCGCTGCCGAGTACACTTTGCCCACAAAAGAAGATGTAATTTTTAGCGGTTTTGTGGGCAAAGTCGGAGCCTTTATGGTCGACGCAGATTCAGGTGACAGATGGCTCGCAAGCATCTGTCTGACCATAACCGTGTCTTTGAAAATGCGTGAAGACACGGGCCGCTTCCAAGACCTCGACACCTCGGTGTGGAGGTCCGGGAAAAACGGCAGACTCCCTTTTCTTTTTTTTTTTGTTTCTTTTTTCTTTTTTTCAAGGAGGCTGAACAGAGCGCGCGGGGAGAAAACGCTCGTCGAGTCTGCTTTTTACGGCAGCTCGCTCATGTTGTTCTTGTGGCCAGTCAATGTGTAATCTGGCCACAGCTCTGCCTTACTTGCAGGGGACTGAAGTGACGAGTCCTCACCCCCTTCATCGATGCTACAGACATCAACCTCCTCGGAGGAAGATAGCTGCAGCATCGCAGCCACCCCCCGGGCGGAGACGCTGCAGAGCGGGCTCCTGAACTCAGAGAGGCGGTGCTGGATCTGGCGGGTGAAGGAAGAGATAGGGCGGGGCCCGTCTCCATCCCCTCCGCCAGATCCTTACTGCGAACCCCACGACATCAGTCACCGCTGAGCCTCGGCAGCAGCGGGACCCATGCCGTGGGGAGCGCGAGCCGGGACGCCCTCCTCGAAGAGCGCCCGGCGGGATCGCAGCACGCGAAGAAGCAGCGCCTCACAATGCTCGCAGCCGGCACCCTCGAGTGCCGACTGCGCGTGCTGCTCTCCCAAACAAACAACGCACATCAAGCGTGTATCCCCGCTCGTGATGTAGCGTGAGCAGGGAGGAACACACTGTCTGTAACGCTGTTCGCTCGTCATAATATATCTCTCTTACAATGTGCTTTTTGGTGTGAGTGAAACAAAACAGTCTGAACTCAGACACAACACAAAGACATTTTGGACAATAACACAGAGAGGTTGTTGAAGGCAACAGAAGCTAACGGCGTGTGTTTGCCGGTGTGCTTTATAGCTTCCGGGTCTATGACGTCACCTGCCTATGACGTTCCGTCTCTCTATTGGACTGATGACATACGTGCTTCACGACGCAATCACGCAGAGGCATTCCCAGAGCGGTGACGCAGCGCGAGTTCCCTTGAAAGGGAACAAACGTTTTGCAAGTGAATGTGAAGTTTTTTGGGGGAACGCTACGTTTCTTGGGGAACGCAAAGGTTTTGCAAGTGAACACAAAAATTCTGGGGCGAACACAAAAGTTCTGCGAGCGAACGCAAAGTTTCTCAGGGGATCGCAAAACATTTTGCGAGCTAACAAAGTTTCACAGATGAACACAAAAGTTTTGCAAGTGAACGTGAAGTTTCTTGGGGGAACACAAAACATTTTGTGAGTGAGATTCTCGGAGGAACGCAAAGGATTTGTGAGCAAACGCAAAGTTTCTCAAGCAAACACAAAGGTTTTGTGAGCGAACGCAAAGATTCTCGGGGGAATGCAAAGGTTTTGCGAGCTAAAGTTTCACAGGTGAAAAACAAACGTTTTTGCAAGCGAATTTGAAGTTTTTTGGGGGAACACTAAGTTTATTGGGGAACGCAAAGGTTTTGCAAGTGAACACAATTTCTCGGGCGAACACAAAAGTTCTGCGAGCGAAAGCAAAGTTTCTCAGGGGACGCAAAACATTTTGCGAGCTAACAAAGTTTCACAGATGAACACAAAAGTTTTGCAAGCGAACGTGAAGTTTCTTGGGGGAACACAAAGGTTTTGTGAGCAAACACAATGTTTCTCGGAGAATGAAATCATTTGCAAGAGAACGCAAAAGAATTTACTTATTTTTCCTCACATCTCATTTTTTTTTTCCACCACCATGTCCCCATACAAGTCAAACAGACAATCATATGCAGCAAGACAAGCACACAGATGGACAGAATATGACTATATTAATCAAAGTGCTTCTAGTGACTTAAATTACTTATTGAACATGTATATTGTTATTTCATATACCGGTATAATGGCATGTCATAATCATGCAAAAAAGGCAGCTAAAGATCCCATCATAGGGACAACAAATATATTTTCATTAAAAATAAAATAATAATGCAAAATATATTTTTGTGGACAGTAAGAAAAATTTACAGCAAGAACATTTTCTTAATTCACTTACTATTTGCAGGTGAAAAAGATGGTGGCATGAAGATTTAGAGGAAGACAAAAGCAAAAGAAGCAAAAGCTTAACTCTGGGGAATTCAGCATAAGATCTGGGCACCTCTGACTGTCAATATGACCTTGCTTACCTTCCCAGAATCATGTTTCCAGCACACATTCAACCCTTATAATGTAAAAACCAAACTCTCTGAGCATGCATTCTCTAGAGTCTGTGCTAGTGTGCTTTTACTGTTATTGCCAACAGTGAATTTGCCCTCAAGAAACAGTCCACATTCAATTTCAGCCACAGTAATCTGGTTTAACTGACAGTCCAAACCATTTTACAACACTGACATTTTAGTTTCGTGACTGTGATATTTGCCAAATACTAAAAATATGAAGTGAGTAAAATTTGATTAATTGTATTACTTGTTATATTAGCACCAGCCTATGAGCTGATTATTTTCTTAACCTGTGTGACCTTGGGAGTGATCTGAAGTAAATAGAACAACATATACAGTGCAAAAGGGTTTGGCATAAATTATAGCGCGCCAGCTCATGTTTGGATCCAGCCTCTTACGATGATTTCAGATGACCCAACACCTGTGAAGAGATGATCCCAACCCCTGCGAGGACTTCAGATGACGCCAACTCTAAATCAGCAAACAAACCTGCCAAATTTCCCAAATATTGTAATCATCATGATCCAAAAATGTAATCAGTGCTTTAACATGCTCGATATTTTTGCTTTAATGAAAACACGACGATAGCAATTTTCAAGTATTTGTGGAAAAAGAAAACACTGTTTATTTCACACTTGCATATCAATTAGAGGGAGTAAAGTTAATGCGTATTTGGCGTGCTGTCCGGCGGGAGGGCTCAGAGCTCTGAATTTGGCCCGAATCCAGAGTACTCTTCCTGTGTATGTAAGTGGTTAGAACTAAAAGTGTGGAGAAGGGTTGGTGGAGGGATGCGGATAAACTGTCAACAAACGGAGGTAAGACTACTGAATATACACTCACCTAAATGATTATTAGGAACACCTGTTCAATTTCTCATTAATGCAATTATCTAATCAACCAATCACATGGCAGGTGAAATAACAGCAGCAACTTTGACTGAAATAACCACTCGTTACAACCGAGGTATGCAGCAAAGCATTTGTGAAGCCACAACACGCACAACCTTGAGGCGGATGGGCTACAACAGCAGAAGACCCCACCGGGTACCACTCATCTCCACTACAAATAGGAAAAAGAGGCTACAATTTGCACAAGCTCACCAAAATTGGACAGTTGAAGACTGGAAAAATGGTGCCTGGTCTGATGAGTCTCAATTTCTGTTGAGACATTCAGATGGTAGAGTCAGAATTTGGCGTAAACAGATTAGATTAGATTAGATTAGATTCAACTTTATTGTCATTACACAAGTACAAGGCAACGAAATGCAGTTTAGGTCTAATCAGAAGTGCAATAGCAGCAAGTGCAGGATATACAGTGGTTGCGTAAGTGCAGGACATGGAAATGTACTGAATATATATAAATATGTATAAATAGAGAGACGGTTATTACTATAAACAGAACTGAATTTACAGGTGAATATGTACAGTGAATAAATATACAGATGGCTATTACTATAAACAGAATTTACAGGTGAATATGTACTATGAATATAATATACAGATGGCTATTACTATAAACAGAATTTACAGGTGAATATGTACTATGAATATAATATAGAGATGGCTATTACTTTAAACAGAATTTTACAGATAGAGGTATACAATAATATGTTAGGCTAAGATGAGGAATATAGTAGTGGATTAAGGTAGTGCAATAAATTATGGACAGAGCTATCCGAAAAAAAGTGTAAAAGTGCAGTGGAAAGTGGTTGCATATTACAGTTAGAAGTACGATGCAAAATGCAAATGTAAAGATTGGTACTATAAATACAGTCGGCAGTGCAAATGAGCATAATCCAGTTAAGATATGGTGGTGCAAAATGCATAAGTAAACAGTTGTTACTATAATAAACAGTCTGTAGTGCAAATAACAAAGTGAAGGCAGATGTGAGGTAGGAGAGTTAGCAGTTTATGAGGGAAGTGGATCAACGGGGGTTTGAGTTCAGTAAAGAGACAGCTCTGGGGAAAAAACTGTTCTTAAGTCTGCTGGTCCTGGTCCGGAGGATCCTGAAACGCCTGCCGGAGGGCAGGAGAGAAAACAGTCTGTGGGCTGGGTGAGAGGAGTCCTTGAGGATGCTGCGAACTCGATGCAGACAGCGTTTCCTCTGGATGTGCTCGATGGCAGGTAGTGGAGTCCCTGTGATGAGCTGGGCAGTTTTCACCACCCAGTGGTGCAGTTTTTTGTTGCTGATGAGACCAATCACCGTAGTGTCGTCCGCAAACTTGACGATGGAATTAGATCCATACACAGGCTTGCAGTCGGAGGTGAAGAGGGAGTAGAGAAACGGACTTAGCACACAGCCCTGTGGTACACCAGTGTTGAGTGTGATGGACGTGGAGCAGGTGGATCCTGATCGAACATTCTGTGGTCTGTCAGTTAGGAAGTCCAAAATCCAGTTACATATTGAAGTGTTGATGCCCAGGTCTCCAAGTTTGGCTATTAACTTGGATGGGATGACAGTGTTGAATGCTGAGCTGAAGTCAACAAACAGCATGCGTGCATAATTGTTCTTATGGTCCAGATGGGTGAGCACAGAGTGCAGTGCCATGGAAACTGCATCCTCTGTGCTCCTATTGCTGCGGTAGGCAAACTGGTGTGAGTCCAATGTGGATGGTAGAGAGTCTTTTAGGTGTTCCAGGACCAGCCGCTCAAAGCACTTCATAATGATGGGTGTGAGTGCTACAGGGCGCTAGTCATTAGGGCACCTCGGGCTAGAGTGTTTTGGCACTGGCACAATGGAAGTGCGTTTAAAGCATGTTGGTACAGCTGCTTGGGCAAGATACAGGTTGAAAATGTCTGTAAAAACCCCAGCGAGCTGCTCCGCACATGCCCTGAGCACACAACCAGGGATGTTGTCTGGTCCAGCAGCCTTGTGTGCGCTGATTCAGCTCAGTGCCTTGCAGACATCTGTGGAGGAGAGTGTGATTGGTGGGTGGTCAGCTGAGGGTTTGAGCTTGGTGGCAGTTTCTCTGTTGTCTCTTTCAAAACGAGCATAAAAGTAATTTAGCTCGTTCAGGAAGTTGACATCAGTGGCTGCAGGGGTGGACCAGGTGGGTTTGTAATCACTGATGGCCTGAATGCCCTGCCACATGCGTCGAGGGTCAGAGTTGGAAAAGTGTCCCTCTATCTTTAGCTTGTAGCAGTGCTTGGCCTTTTTGATGCCTCTCTTCAGGTTTGCTCTGGATGTGCTGTAGGCTTGTGCATCTCCTGATCTGAAGGCAGTATTGCGTGACTTCACCAGGAGTCGCACTTCCCTGTTCATCCAAGGCTTCTGATTTGGGTATGTGGTGATCTGTTTCTGGGTTGTAACACTGTCAATGGTGGTATTGATATGGTCCAATACAGAGGAGGTGTAGGAGTCAATGTCCGTGTGAGCGCCACTGGTGGCCTGAGAAGCAAACATACTCCAGTCTGTGTTTAGAAACCTTTCCTGGAGTGTGGAATCTGTCCCCGCAGGCCACACCTTGATGGTCTTCACTGATGGCTTCACACGGTTGATGAGGGGTGCATATTTTGGGGTGAGAAACAAAGAGAGGTGGTCTGACTGTCCCAGGTGGGAGAGGGGTGTTGCAACGTAAGCTCCCGCCATGTTTGTGTAAACATGATCTAAGGTTTTGTTTCCTCTGGTGTGGCAGGACACATGCTGGTGAAACTTGGGTAGCACTGACTTTAAGTTTGAGTGATTAAAGTCACCTGCAACAATAAACGCAGCTTCCGGGTGATCAGTCTGTTGTTTACTGATGGCTGCGTGAAGTTCTTTCATAGCAAGCTTGGCATCAGCATCCGGGGGAATATAGGCTGCAGTGATAATGGTGGAAGTGAACTCCCGCGGTAGATAAAACGGTCTACATTTAACCATGAGAAACTCCAGGTTAGCTGAACAATGACTCCCAACAATAGCAGAGTTTGTGCACCAAGCTTTGTTAATGTAAATGCACAGTCCACCCCCTCTACTCTTCCCGGAGCCATCTAATGTTCTATCTGCCCGGAGTGTGTGGCGTCCCGCTAGCTCAATAGCGGTGTCCGGTATTCCGCTGTTTAACCAGGTTTCCGTGAAGATTAGGAAGTTACAGTTCAAAAGTTTCTTACTGTGTGTGATGCTGAGTCGAATCTCCTCCATTTTGTTCACTAGCGATCATACATTGGCAAGGAAAATGCCGGGTAAAGAGAGCCGATGAGGAGTAAGCGTTAGCTTAGCTCGTAGTCCTCCACGCTTCCTTCGCCTTTGTTTACGATCACGCCACCGCCTGCTAGCACTTCCGCCCGGCCGTGTAGAGTGCATAAAACTGTCGGAAATTCCCAAACCAATATCCAAAAGCTCACAACGGGTGTACGATGTAAAGGCACAACTGTTCTGTACGAACAGACCCGAGATGAGCAAGAAAAATACCGCAAAATTGCAGAATCTGGAGAGACGCTGAGCCTCGCGATCTACTCGCGCCACCATCTTGGTCCATATGCGGACCAAACAGAATGAGAACATGGATCCATCATGCCTTGTTACCACTGTGCAGGCTGGTGGTGGTGGTGTAATGGTGTGGGGGATGTTTTCTTGGCACACTTTAGGCCCCTTAGTGCCAATTGGGCATCGTTTAAATGCCACGGCCTACCTGAGCATTGTTTCTGACCATGTCCATCCCTTTATGACCACCATGTACCCATCCTCTGATGGCTACTTCCAGCAGGATAATGCACCATGTCACAAAGCTCGAATCACTTCAAATTGGTTTCTTGAACATGACAATGAGTTCACTGTACTAAAATGGCCCCCACAGTCACCAGATCTCAACCCAATAGAGCATCTTTGGGATGTGGTGGATCGGGAGCTTCGTGCCCTGGATGTGCACCCCACAAATCTCCATCAACTGCAAGATGCTATCCTATCAATATGGGCCAACATTTCTAAAGAATGCTTTCAGCACCTTGTTGAATCAATGCCACGTAGAATTAAGACAGTTCTGAAGGCGAAAGGAGGTCAAAAACAGTATTAGTATGGTGTTCCTAATAATCCTTTAGGTGAGTGTATATACTCTTATTGTTGATTGGCTGAGTGCTCTCCACTCGTGTCAATTATCTGAACGTGCTCCTCCCGAACTTTGTTAATAAAACATCATTAGTTTTTTTAAAGGTGCCATTATAATCTGTTAAAGTCCCTGTAAAGTCAAAATGAAATGTGTGTTCTGAGTTTGTCACACCACAGACAATTGTGTTATTAACCACCCAGCCTTGAATCATAAAAAAATCTGTAAATAAAATAGCTTATCAAAATCTTGAAAAAATAAGCAGCATTCTCTACTCTCAAACGCTGGGGGCTTGTCCGCTGTTGGTGCTGACATCACACCCACTCGTGGGAAAGCTGCCGTAAGCACACAGGTTCACTCACGTAACTTAATGTTCATGACGGCACCAGATGTTGGCGGGACGGGAGGATGAAGGTCGGCGTGGGAGCTAATCGGTTCGCCCTCATTCTGCAGTGGATTATCAGTAAATCCCAGTTGTCTCCGATGAAAGTTTGTAAAACTATATGATGTAAAGTCACTGCAGAGGCAGGTGTTGGTGGTGATCCTCCATTCTCCATCAAGGTAGGTGTTCACAAAATGAATCCACCTCTTCTTGATATCATCGTTTTTGTTTTGAAAGTTTTAGGCTGTATAACTAACGGTACTGGCAGTAACTCGCGATCGAGCGGGCAAACTGATGCGGATGTGCTGTAGTTATGATCGTATTAGTGGAAGGGCCAGACTCAGTGGCTCCAGTGCGTCATCAACAGTTATGATAGTGTTGGGGGAGGGGCCATATGCTCAGTGGCTCCAGTGTGTCATTGAGCCCCCGTTTTAGCCCCGCCCAAAGAATTCTGAACACAGTAGTAGTTTGAAGTTCGGATCATTTTACTGACACGGATCTTTGAATCTCGTTCAAGTCATTTCAGCAGAATCTAATTAAAATGTTACATGCTACATTTTTCAACACATTTAGTACTTTTGGAATAAAAAATAAACTATAAGCTAATGCAGCCATGGCCAAACTTTGAGAAAGGAAAAGATTAATTAATTGCTTAAGCTGGGTCTTCAGGCTATGTATGCAGTCTGATCGTTCACCTCCCGATCCAAATCGTTCTTTCTTTTGTCACTTCACATTTAATCACGTCTGTTCCCTGGAAAGTTTAGTTCACCTCTCGTGTCTTCGCGAGCCGTTAGTTCCGTCATCATGTCTGATCTAGGCCGTGACAGCCTGATATGCAATGCATGCAGTCCGGAAACAGAATTTATTAGATCATCTCTCGAGTCTTCGGGTTTGAGTCATTCGTTAATCAAGTCCCAGCCCCATATGCAAGGCTATGCAGTCACCGGAAACAGAAAAGATTAGTTCATCTCTCGAGTCCTCTCATTCGAGTCGTTCGTTCTTTTTTCACGTGACTGCTTCCCAGTTCAGTGTCTCGCAACATATACATTACAGTCGTATTATTGACTGCGTGTTGTAATATATTTATTATTATAAAATCAACAGAAGATATGTGCAATAAACATTTGTTATGCCTATCCATTCTGAACAACCCAATGTGTCATAGGAAAATCAATTTTATTAGCTAAAAAACTGAACTAAACAAACAAAAAAAACTACTTGTTTGTAAGGAAGATTGTGAATTAACTAATTTCTGTATCCAACATCCAGTATGTGGCAGATGAAAAAAGAAGTTTCCATCCCAAGAACACCATCCCTACTGTGAAGTATGGGGGTGGTAGCATCATGCTTTGGGGGTGTTTTTCTGCACATGGGACAGGGCGACTGCACTGTATTAAGGAGAGGATGACCGGGGCCATGTATTGCGAGATTTTGGGGAACAACCTCCTTCCCTCAGTTAGAGCATTGAAGATGGGTCGAGGCTGGGTCTTCCAACATGACAATGACCCCAAGCACACAGCCAGGATAACCAAAGAGTGGCTCTGTAAGAAGCATATCAAGGTTCTGGTGTGGCCTAGCCAGTCTCCAGACCTAAACCCAATAGAGAATCTTTGGAGGGAGCTCAAACTCTGTGTTTCTCAGCGACAGGCCAGAAACCTGACTGATCTAGAGAAGATCTGTGTGGAGGAGTGGGCCAAAATCCCTCCTGCAGTGTGTGCAAACCTGGTGAAAAGCTACAGGAAACGTTTGACCTCTGTAATTGCAAACAAAGGCTACTGTACCAAATATTAGCATTGATTTTCTCAGGTGTTCAAATGCTTATTTGCAGCTGTATCATACAAATAAAGTTATAAAATCATACATTGTGATTTCTGGATTTCTTTTTTAGATTATGTCTCTCACAGTGGACATGCACCTACGATGACAATTTCAGACTCCTCCATGATTTCTAAGTGGGACAACTTGCAAAATAGCAGGGTGTTCAAATACTTATTTTCCTCACTGTAGCTGAGGGGCTCATGGTTGAGAAAATCACTCCAACTCAGTAGTAACATCTAGGAATCTTTCTGTAAACCAGCTGCTACAACTACTAAAAAAAACCATAAGTACCTGTAGTAAAGTATGTTTGTACGGGAAGAAGGAGGCGGGAACCGGCGAACAATAAACAAACTTTTAATCAAAATAAAATGGCGGCGACAGCCCCTCGCGGTCGACTGCCGCCTACACACAAACAAACAAACACAAAATGAAAATAATAAGCTGCAGCCCCTCACGGTCGACTGCAGCAACACATAAAACACAAATAAAATACAACGTAAAATCCAGGCCTGGTCCTCTCTCGTCCCTCACTGTCGTCGCTCGTCCTTTATAGTCCCTCACTCCTCCGCGAGAGCCGAGATCGCTGGCTCACAGCTGGCGCTCATCCTCTCTGATGAGCGCCGCCTCGTCCCGCCCTCGCGGTCCCTCGGCCTCGCTGCTCGCCACATACCCCCAACGCCCTTCGCAGGCCGGGGGGTACCCCCGAGACTGCGCTCTACTCTCCCCCCCCCCCCCTCCCCGGGGGGGGGGGCGATCACGGCGGCCGCGGGACCTGGGGGTAAGAACAGCGAGGTGAGAGAACGGAGCGAGGAACATGAGGAGCGACAGAGACGAGTGAGTGGAGAGAGGAGAAAAGAAAAAAAAAAATTCTGGTCCGGTTCCCAGACACACTGCCGCTCGGTCCTCAGCCAGCCGAGAGGCTCTTCCTCGCGGTGCCATGCGGTGGTACTGGACGGCCGGTGGACGGCTCGACGCTCCTCCGCCCCCTGGCGGCCGGCGGTGGCTCCTCCTGTCGAGGGCAGCCGGCAGCGAGTCCCGCGCACTCCCTGCCCCTCCCCTACACGGCGGAGAGATACAGGCTCCGGCCCACGGCGAACGCTGGTGACTCCTCCGCGCTCACTCTAGGACGGCCGCCACCCCACCTCGACCCAGGGGCACGGCAGCGAGCTCTTCGTCCCACCGACCTTCATCCGCTCCAGCACCACCGCTTCGGGCAGCCGCTCGCGGACTTCACTCCTCCGCGGTGCCCGAACTCCGCGGCACCGCGATCCCCCTCAGCTGCGAGGGCTCTTCGACAGCGCGTCCCTCCTTCCCCCCGGGTTTCGGCACCACTGTAGTAAAGTATGTTTGTACGGGAAGAAGGAGGCGGGAACCGGCGAACAATAAACAAACTTTTAATCAAAATAAAATGGCGGCGACAGCCCCTCGCGGTCGACTGCCGCCTACACACAAACAAACAAACACAAAATGAAAATAATAAGCTGCAGCCCCTCACGGTCGACTGCAGCAACACATAAAACACAAATAAAATACAACGTAAAATCCAGGCCTGGTCCTCTCTCGTCCCTCACTGTCGTCGCTCGTCCTTTATAGTCCCTCACTCCTCCGCGAGAGCCGAGATCGCTGGCTCACAGCTGGCGCTCATCCTCTCTGATGAGCGCCGCCTCGTCCCGCCCTCGCGGTCCCTCAGCCTCGCTGCTCGCCACAGTACCGTAAGCAAACAAATTGCTCAGAGCATTAAAGGTCCCGTTCTTCGTGATCCCACTGTTCAAACTTTAGTTAGTGTGTAATGTTGCTGTTAGAGCATAAATAATACCTGTAAAATTATAAAGCTCAAAGTTCAATGCCAAGCGAGATATTTTATTTAACAGAAGTTCCCTTTCAAAGCCTACAACGAACGGCTGGCTTGGACTACATCCTGGTACTTCCTTCATAAATGACGTCAGTAGAACAGTAGAACAGACTAACCTCCGCCCACAAGAATACGCGCAAAAAGGGGGCGTGGTCTTGTTGCTGTCCCACGTGGAGAAGAGGACGTGTCGCGTGGAGAAAAGGAAGTGTTGCGTTTGAGTGCGTTTGTCGCCATGTCGTCGAGACGCTGTTATTTTCATCCCGGAGTCAAATCACCTTTGTTTGGCTTTCCCAGGGACGCTGTAGAGATCATTGAGCGCATACATCACCCTATTAAGAGGCGTGACCTTTCCACGTGCGCTAAGCTGCTGTCGAATCACAACACAGGAACCGTGACACGTTCGCTAAGCTGCTGTCAAATCCCAACACGGGAACCGCTGGCACAATCAGAACTCGTTACGTATTTCTGAAGGAGGGACTTCATAGAACAAGGAACTCATCAACCCGTTTTTAGGACAGTGAAAACAGCGGTATACAGATAAGTAAATTGTGTTAAAAATACTGTTTTTTTTTACACACGAAACATGAACACATGTTATATTGCACACTGTAAACACAATCAAAGCTTCAAAAAACACGAAGAACGGGACCTTTAAAGATCTGGCATTGCCAGGAGAAAATCTGTCTCTTGATCCTCCTTCAGCAGAGAATCATTCACCACTGCTCTGCCAGGCCACTAATAGATGGCTGGAGATTTATTACAGCGCTGCTCTCTGCCTGATAACAGAGGCTTCGACATACAGCGTGAGCTATGGGGGAACGGAAAATTCTTTATCGACCATGGTACACGGCATATATTCTTTGCAAGTATGGGCCATATATTGATTGTCCCTGTGAAACGCCGTGTGTCTTGGCTGCCACGGTGAAAAGTGAGCTCAGGCAGCCTGCTGATGTACCGCATTTCTACACGACACATCACGATGACAAACTACACACAGCTACACGCTATTCGCTCTCATGTGCTTGTACTAGTTCAATCTCACAAGCAGCAGATAATACTTCCCTCTTCTGGCTATTCCTTTCTTTTTCCTCACTCTGTATTTTTTTGTTTGTTTTACATTTAGAATTTGTTTCTGCCCAAAAATACAAAATGAAAGTGTAATTTATAAAGTGTATACCGGTAGTCATTATTTCTTCATTAAGTGCAAAGAAGTACAAATCTTACCATAAACAAGACATTTTTTAGTCAAGCAACTATATTAACTAAACTTTGGATGTGATTCACACAACCTGTGCCAATACAGGCATACTGAAGCTGTTCAGTGAAGTTTTATTCCAAAATATTTGATGGATGCAATGTGATCAGAAGCATTTCTGACCATCACCGAATGTGGTTTCAGTGATCGTATGGCAAAAAAAATAATTGTGCAGTTATTACATTATGCTTTGTACCTTATGAGCTGCTACAAACTCTGTTTACACCTGTATTTAACACTGTCCACTTGATTGGCTCAAGGGCATATGTTGAAATATAAGGGCATGTGTTACAAATGAGAAAAGGCTCTCTCTGTGTCTGTGTGCGTAATACCTCCTCTCTGTCCAGCAGCAGCATTTGATAGTCGGTGACCACACAGAATTTGGGGTTCCACACAGCACGTTCAGCACACGGGTGACCATATGACATCCAGTGGCCTGGAGGACCCCTCATATCTGACAGAAAGAAGGAAAAGCCAGAAAAAGAGAATGATGATAATGATAACAAAAAAGTACCTGAATCATATATTTCCAGGCTGGCCTGTGACTTTCAATTTATTCCTCCTATTTACAAAGGCCAAACAAAATCCTGAAAAATCTACAAAGCAAACTGCTCCTGAACTTGTAGGAGACATGTCTTCCAAATAAAACAAGAGCGCCTGGAACACATTTATATGGTAATGAGCCCCCTTGCTCGTCATTTCTTGCGACAACGAGATTACCAAATATTGCACCAAGTTTGCAAGAAATATTGCCATGTTAATATGAGTTTGATATAGAGAATGTAAGTAAAGTGAATTACAACATTATCATAGCGTTGCTATTTTGCAAGCATCTCATATGGAGACAGTGACATGCTGCATGGAATGTTAACAATCTCATCTTGTTTCAGAACATTGAACAAGTCTGCTGGACTCTGTTCTCATTCACATGCATGGTGAACCTCCATTTCCCATGCTGAATGGAGGTAAAAGGCCTTTTAACAGCCAAATAATTAATGAGTTGAAGTTTAGCTGTTACACTTGCTGTGCTTTACGATTGGAAACCGTGTCCATGGGTGCTCTCACAGCACAGTAGCTCTGAAACATTACAGATTAATGTTTTGTTTTATAACATTTTAATCAGTGTAACAGTGAATATGAATATGAGATGGTTTGATCTTTTGCATTTTTCTGCTCCAATCTTGAAAAGGTCAAAACACACTAGGCAGACTACAAAACCAACTTTCACACAAAAACAAATGGACCGAAAATGACACATTATACCTTCAAATGGCTAAATGGAAGCAGCATCCATCCAATGTGGAACACAGGTTCAGGGCTTAGGAAGTCTAAAATAACATGACTTATGTGTGAGGTAATATTCCAGAGGAAAGAGACATCTTCCAACATTAAGACATACAATACCGTTCAAAAGACTGGGGTTGGTAAGATGTCACCAAAGCTGCAATTATTTAAAAATAACTGGTTTCAATTTATATAGTTTAAAATGGAATGTACTCCTGTGATGGCAAAGCTAGATTTTCAGCAGTCATTACTCCAGTCTTCAGTGTCACATGATGCTTCAGAATCATTCTAATAAGCTGAATTGATGCTCAAGAAATTGTATTACTATCATCGATATTGAAAACAGTTTTGCTGTTGACACCAAAACTTTTGAATGGTAGTATGTATAAAAAAAATACTTTACCTTAGAGCATAAACTAATTATAAGTCAAATTTAACATGTCATATTTAAATACAATTTTATTTTAAATTAATCATCAACACATCCAACTTGAGATGGCAGCTGTGTGCCAGCAATAGTTTCACTGGTGTCTATATGAGCTATGAAAAAGCAATATCTGCAACAGTCTCTTTCTGAGGTGAGTATCTCTTTATCTGACCAGATGTTTCTATGCTCAAATAACCTATTCAAGAGCCCTTAATCTGATGGAAAAAGCCTCAATCTCTGTGTTCTTGTTGTATGAAGATAGAGGTCACCAGAAACACACAATTCATGGGGTAGTGTTAATATTAGGGCTGCACAGGGACGTGCACAGGAATTTTGAGGGGCAGTTGCTCTGACCTAAAAAAAAGGGCACTCCCCTAACAAACATTATATATAATGCATATTATGCAAATGTAATGTAATTTAATTTAATTTTCATATTGTTCATACTGTTGAAGAAAAAACGTATCAAATAGATTGACATTGCAAATAAAAAAATATTCTAAACAATTCAAGTTTGTACTGTCATATTACATTTGAAACATTGGATGAACTTTAACATTTAAAATGAAAATGTAATTTAATTATTTTTTTTGCAAAGATAAAGGACAAAATATGTTTGCAGTTACATATTAACAAGGTCATAGTCAGGTATGTTTAATAAAAACAAGAGTAACACAAAAAAATCTAGCTTGTATTGTTGTGTTACTTTCGTCCCAACTGATGGGGTCAAAAGTAACAATGTGCAGCTTATGTTCAAAGTGAAATTATACTGTAGTCGTTCTACATTTGTACAAAATACCACCTGCTATTGATAGACCACACTTGTGAGTTACTGACCACAGCAAAAATATATCTCAGTCTAAAACATTATCTTTTAAAATTACGATTTTCTGAAAAATGGTACTGCTCGCCCCTAACTTAGGCTGCTTGTCTGCAAGCTATCTGTCTGATTATTTAGGCTAAACGTGGCAAACTCATCCTGGATTTATGAAGATTTTAATTCATTTCATAAAACGTCTCGGTTATGTATATAACCCTTGTTCCCCGAGAAGGGAACGAGACACTGCGTCATCGTGTGATGACACTTTGGGAACGCCCTCAGCGTTACGCATCTGAAGTATGAATGAAATCAACCCAATCTGATTGGTGGTGCGTCATGACGTAGTAGATGACGGCATACCCGGAAGATACAAAGGAGATACAATGCAAACACACGGCAGCTTTTCCGCGATGAAGCGAGCGCTCTGACCGTGATTGGTGTGGCGACGAGACGCAGTGTCTCGTTCCCTTCTCGGGGAACAAGGGTTATATACATAACCCGAGACGTTCCCCTTCGAGGTTGCTGATCGTCTGAGTAGACGCAGGCAGTCCTCTCTTGGGTGAGCCAAAGCACACCAACAATTGGTCTGACCTTCTCCATTGGGAAGACTTCTCCAGATAGATTTGAAGTGCTCTGACAGGACAGAGCAGGTGAAGTCTCCCCTCTTCCGCCGCCAGGTGGGGAGGAGGATGGAAAGCCTGAAGAACTAAAGACCGAGCCACCTGAGATGGCACCTTGGGTATATAACCCGGTCTAGGGTGCAAGATGGCCTTAACCCCGCCAGGGGCAAACTCCAGGCAAGTTGGTGTAACTGCCAAGGCCTGGAGATCTCCCACCCTCTTGAGAGAGGTAATGGCAAGGAGAAAGGCTAACTTGAGGGTTGGGTTCTTCGGCTCAGCCTGCTCCAGTGGCTCGAAGGGGGCCTCGGCCAGCCCTTCAAGTACCACCGCCAGGTCCCAGGTTGGGACTCTGGAATGAGCCGCCGGCCTCATCCTCCGGGCCCCACGGAGGAACTGTACAACCAGAGGGTGCTTCCCCAAGGGTCCATTACCTAGAGGTGCGTGGAAAGCCCCAAGGGCAGCCACGTACACCTTCAGGGTGGACGGGGTAAGACCATAAGAGAAGCGATCTTGGAGGAACTCCAGCACTGAAGCCACTGGGCAGTTAACTGGGTCCACCTCACACTCTCTACACCAAGTGGAAAAGACGTTCCACTTGAGGCTGTGCAGTCTCCTGGTTGAGGGAGCTCTAGAGCTGAGCAAGGTCTCGACTACCTCTGCTGACAGGCCCGCCTCTAGGTACTGAGCCCCCTCAGGGGCCAGACCCAGAGGCTCCATAACTCCGGCCAGGGGTGAAATATTGTGCCCCCCTGCCTGCGAGAGCTGATCCCTCCTCACAGAGATCTGCCATGGAGAGCCGTCTAGCAGAGCTATAATGTCCGAGAACCATGCTCGAGTGGGCCACCGGGGTGCTACTAAGAGCAGGCTGATGCCCTCCCGGCGGACCCGCTCCAGAACTCCCGGGAGCAGAGCGATCGGGGGAAAAGCGTACAGACGGAGCCTCGGCCACGTCTGCACCATGGCGTCCAGCCCTAACGGTGGACAGTGGGACGTCTCTCGAGACGCGAACAGGTCCACTTCCACTGGGCCGAATCTCTCACACATGGTCTCCACCACCTCTGGGTGGAGCCGCCATTCCCCGGGCCTCAGCCCCTGCCTCGACAGGACGTCTGCTCCCTGCTTCTGGTCCCCGGGGATATACATCACTCTGAGAGACGATAATTTCCCCTGGGAACACAGGAGGATTTGATGCGCCAGTCTGCATAGAGGGCGCAACCTCAAACCCCCCTGGTGGTTGAGATACGCAACAACTTAGGTGTTGGCCGAGTGTATCAGGACATGGTGGCCGCGGAGGTCCGAGTAAAGCTCCTGAGAGCTTTTGTGTACGTGGCTGCCCTTGGGGCTTTCCACGCACCTCTAGGTGATGGACCCTTGGGGAAGCACCCTCTGGTTGTACAGTTCCTCCATGGGGCCCGGAGGATGAGGCCGGCTGCTCATTCCAGAGTCCCAACCTGGGACCCGCTCTTGAAGAACCTTTCATCCAGCTTACTGGGCGGCTGGATTTCGGGCCCCTCCTGTGGCCATTCAATGTTTAATTTGGCCACAGCGCGGGTCAAAACCTCCACTAGCTCCTCCTGAGCGGGTGCGTGACGCGATGGCTGAGCTTCCATGTCACCCGCCTCGATGCTCCGCCCATCCGACTCCTCGGAGACGGACAGCTGAAACATCGGGTTCTCCGCCTCGCGGGAAGAAGCCGCACCGCGGGCTTCCGCACGGGGCGGGAGAACATCGGAATCCTCGGACGAGGATAGGGAAAGTGCCTCAGCAGTCCCATATCCCGTCACAAGGTCCCGTTGCGATCCCCATGAACTGCGGCGCCGCCGTGCCTCAGCATCGGCGGGCCCAGATCCCTGGGGCTCGCGGGCTTGGCCGGTCTCATCGAACACGGCCAGCCGTGAGCGCAACACCCTGAGCGGCAGCAAATCACACTCGCTACAATTGCACACACATTGGATGTGTGTCCGTGCCCGAAAGGAACCGCGGACACGGATGCACATCTCCAAAACTGAGCCATCTCACTTGTTTTTTAAACGTTGGTAAACAAACAACACCAAATAGACAGAGACAATACACAGAGCGCTTCAGCTGAAGAGCGAAAAGCTGCCGTGTGTTTGCATCTACGTCCCTTTGTATCTTCCGGGTATGCCGTCATCTACTACGTCATGACGCACCACCAATCAGATTGGCTTGATTTCATTCATACTTCAGATGCGTAACGCTGAGGGCGTTCCCAAAGTGTCATCACACGATGACGCAGTGCGAGTTCCCTCGAAGGGGAACTTGATGATGATCGTCCGTTTGTAATACCTTTCCAACAACGTTAAGTCGTCTCACCCGACAACCGCGTCAATCTTCTTCTAGTGCCGCTCATGTAGGCTCAGCTCAGGTGCCGCTGCAGCCACGGAAACAGAGTTTGCCCTTCACCCCTACTGACTTTCACTTTCGGACGGGTGCCCGAATATGGAAGAGGATGAGTGAGGCTTTGCGATTTTTTTTAATATAGGCTGTGAAATTCTGCATCCATTGTACGATTTTTTTTTTATTTTTTTCCACCTCGGAAGGGCAACATGAGTCGAGAAGGGCATATGGGCAGTTGCCCGGGCAACCTGAGCAACCCCCCTGTGCACGTCCCTGGGGCTGCACGATTTGGGGCAAATATCTAATTGCGATTATTCTGGTTAAAATTATGATTGCTATTGTGAAAATGTGATTATTATTGTTTTGGTTTTTTTTACAAATGAAAAGTGTGTGACATTTTGTGTTTATATATTAATATGGCTAATAATAATTATTATAATTATTATAATTACTAAATAAAAATAAGAAATATTACTATTACAATAACATTTTCATTATAAAAAATTTAAATAGAGCATTTAAGAATAAATATAACAGTATAATAATAATAATAATAATAATAATAATAATAATAATAATTATTATTATTATTATTATTATTATTATTATTATTATATTTTACAGAAAACTTATTTTACCAAAACATTTATGGATTACCTGTTAATATGCAGACAGCCTATGACTAAAAATCATTAGAAAGTTCTAAGTATTTATTGTAAAAAAATATATATTATTATACAAATCTGTGCTTTTTATCTGTGATATAAATTTCTTAAAGTCTATGTCTTTAATATGAAATAGGAGCCTCTTATGCATCCACTGTGGGGAATAAAACTCCTGTCCATTGAATAAAAACATATGGATTGTCATATACATTTATTTAGAAGTATTATTTTTCTTATTTTCTACCCAAAAGTTTAATTCATATTGGAAGCCAGAGGGCGCCCTCAAGCAGAAACTCCACGTTTTCCTCAGAGAAGTAATCGTTTTCAGGAAATCCCAATGGGAAATCCCTAACGTGTGCTGTAAACTGAATAAAACGAAGATGGAAACGCTTTGACTGATTAAACATGAAGATAATACTATAGCGACAAGATATGGTGTATCGAGTTCTTCAAGCCTTCTCAGGTATTTTCATAATAATAAAGTATTCAGTACTGATTGTGATAAGAAGCCACATCAGCTCTGACTATATCAAGTTAAAACATATTTTTAAACGTATTTTGTTAGACAACAGGTTTATGAACACTTCACATTACTAGTTTGTGAAGGTGTGTTGTTTTTTCAAATGCACATTATAAGCGACTCAAACTCGCAGTCTTTCAGACGGAGCAGCGTTTCCTCCTGATCACAGAGCCACTCTTCACTGACACACTTGGCATTTATTTATTTAAAATCGCAGCATTTGAGCTTTCATAATCTCACATAAGCCAAATTGCGATTGCAGTTCGATTTCGATTAATAGGTGCAGCCCTAGTTAATATGCAGAAATTTAATTCAGGAATCCATGTCTGTCAATGAAAGATACAGTATGACATGACCTTTTGACTTGATTTCATTATAGTTCAGTGAAAACATACAACACAAAGATAAATCTTGCTTTTGATTTATTTGACTATATCCAACTGCACATGCAATCATACATCACAGTTCAATGGATATATGTGAATGTGTGCTTGTGTGAAAAAAAGATGCACAATTTTCCACATTTCTCATGTTTTAATCAATGTAATTACCATCCCCATTATTGTAACCATAAGCGAGTTTTGTTGTGTGAGTTTTTGTAGGCGGATGTGAGAGTGTTTGTACATTACATCCTGTAATCTTGAGATAAAAAAAGAGAGAAGTCTTATCTTTTAATTCAATGTGATTGTGCAGATGCAATTAGCATTGCAGTAGAGTTTTGAATGCCGGACACTGTCCACAATCAACGACTGCTCGATAATGAGCATTACACTTAATAGCCCCCTTGAAGGGACACACACACAGCTCAGAGATTTGAACATGTAAGACAATCATTACACATCTATCATGCACACAAACCCACACACACTGCTTTAGAAAGAGGAGCATATGGCCCGTTACAAATTGCTAGAAGCAGTGACTTTTCACCCAAGATAGAAGTAGTTTTAAAATGGCCAATCTGTTCTCTTCAAAGTACCTACAAGAAAAACAAACCACTATCTAGAAACAAGAATATTACATTACTGCCATATTTCGTACCAAACATGCCTGACAACTACTTTGCTATATATTTACTTTATATAGACTACAAGAACCAAACTGGAAACTTATACGTGACTGCATTTATATGCTCTAGATAGGCAGCAATGCAATGCACTTTTATATAGCAAAACTATATAGACAACTACAGACAAGCAAATAAATTATTAAATTAAACAATAAAATATTACTTTGTATTTTTTGCATGTATATTCTGTTTTGGTTTGGTTCTGTTCCATGCATATGTATGTATGTATGTATGTTGACCTAGTTTCCTAGTGTGTGCCAGTTAAAGGGGTCATGAACTGGCTTTCTTTTTAAAATTATACTGTTGTCTGAGGTCAACTAATGACGTTTGCGTGGTTTTTACATTCAAAAACATCATAATGAATAAGTAATAGGCTATTTTCTACCCTGGTTTTGAGCCTCTCTCATGGAACGCTCGGTTTTTATGGGCATGCCGCACTGAAGACTTGGAAGTAAACGCCCACTGCTATGACTGGATAAGTTTAGCATATTATAATGAGCTCCGTCTCCCACGTGAGTACACATGAGTAATTGTTTTGAAAGCATGTGGAAAACGGCAACCAGAATGATGATTCGCCCAAAGAGCTCGCAAAATGCCTTTATCAAACAAACACAATGATTTATCTCTCATCCATCCGCAATTAATTGGAATGTTATTTTTTATTACTTGGCCCGCCCGATCGGTGGATATAACCGCAAACCGTGCATCACTAACACACACACACACGCATACACAAGCCTAACTGCAGAGTCAGACAAATCAGAAGGTCCCCGCAATCCCATGGCTCCGCCTGGGTCTCCACTGAAAGCTCCATCGGTCAGTAATCTCCCTGGGTCCATTGGCCAAGCCGTGCAATATACAGGGGGTGCAATGTAACATGTGTATTCTGTTTTGGTTTGGTTTGATTCCGTCTCTGTTCCATGCATGTGTGTTTCAGTTAATCACTAATTAAGTTCACCTGTTGTTCATTTAGTTTCCTTGTTTACCTCTGTTCAAATCTGATTTTTGTGCACATCTGATTGAAATCCGATCAGATTTAGCAAGTTTGAATGGCCAAAAATCACTTGAAGTCTGTTTCAAGCTACATTCATATGTGGTTTGAAATCCACACAATTCGCATTTCTAGAAATCTGTTTCAGTCTGATCGGATTTTCAGTGGTTTGTGTGACTTTATGCCATGTAAAGTGTAAACAGCAGACGTTGTTATAGGAAACATACTGAAAGACGCTGCAGAAACAAGGTTGTATTATTGCGAAGTGCTGGTTGAGCAGAAATTGACATGGGGACAACGGCGGAAACAACAGCACGGAATAAAGCTGCTCATACCAGCCTTGTACGGTTCTGCCGTTGCCTCAGAAGACAACATCTGTATTGTTGTGGTTGTAGCTGCTGCTTTTGGTTTTTGCACTAAGCTTGGTTGTTCTGTGTGGCAGAGGGGGCATGGTTTTGCAAGGTCTGTAGCGGGAGAGAGAGAGAGCCGAGCCGAGCCGAGCCGAGCCGAGCCGAGCCGAGCCGAGCCGAGCGGTGAGTAAGTAGGTCAAGTGCAGATGATTGACACCTGTGTCTGATTGCAGTAATTGGCGTGGAGAGACTGTATATAAGCCACCACAGGGAGAGAGTTGAGAGAGAGAGAGCTTGGACTGGGACTTTGCGTGTGCCTACCTACCTGAGAAACGTGGAAACCGAGTGATTAACCTGAAGCAGTTTTGAGTATATTGTTGCATTGACGCGCCCACGAGCGCCTGTTCTGTTTGTATATAAAGTACTGAGTAATACAATCGCGAGTCCCAGTCACGCCGACCCCGCCTTCTTCCTTGCCCACACACACAGAGTCCACGAACCGTACTACACTGGTGCCGAAACCCGGGAAGGAAGAAGAATGGCGCCGCCATGGAGACTCCTTCAAGAACGCAACTTGCGGACCCGGTACAATCTTTCGCCGGTCTTCATCAAGAAACACATCAAGACCTGAGGGCCATCAGGGAGGAGCAGCAGAAGAGGTTCGAGGCTCTCCTCGAGGCCCAGCAGGAAGACCGCAAGCTGTTCTGGAGCTGGGTAGACCGGGAGATTCGGGCCGTCCCCCCCCCGTCCCCCCCCCCCCCCCCCCACCGACTCGGCAGCCGCCGAAGGCGGACTGGCCAATGCGGCTCCTGCCGTTGCTGTGCGGAGAGGCCCAGGTAGCTGCCCACCAACTGCCAGTCCAGAATCTCCTGGTCTACGACGACCTGAAGCGCACCATTCTCCAGGGGTTGGTCGGACCCCGGAGCAACATCGCCAGCGGTTCCGGACCCTGGCCCACGATGAGTCCGGCCGGCCCTTCGTTTTCGCGCAACAGCTCCGGGACTCGTGCCGCAAGTGGCTGATGGCCGACGGAAGCGACGTCGAGGTAGTCATCGATCGCGTGGTACTGGAGCAGTTTGTGGCGGTGGGTCCAGTGCCACCGCTGACGTCGGGGCCATCCAGTTGGCAGAGGACCAGATGGTGGCGTGCCACGGGGTCAGCGAGCCCCTGCCGTCGGCATCTCTCTCTCTCTCTCTTCTCCCCCCCCCCTCTCTATAAACCTGTCCCCCTTCCCAGGTCTTGCGGTGGGATGCTGCCCAGACCAGCGCCAAGGTGGAGGACGGGTGCTCCGCCCGAGGCACCGGCAGCCCCCAGACAGAAGCCCAGGGGAGAGGGAGTGACCACCGAACCGTTCCCCTCCTCATCCTCACAGACACTCTCTCAACGCCAATTTTCTGACCTACTTCAAGCCACTAGGGCAGCGGGGAAGCCTGGGCCGACTTGCTGGCGCTGTGGGGACCCGGGACACTTTATTGATCGGTGTCCAGTGATGGAGGTGGGGACACTGATCCGGGTCCCCGACGCGCCGCAAGCTGCCCCCGATCAGGCTGGCCTGTACCAGATACCCGTGAGTATCAAGGGGGGTACTTATCAAGCTTTGGTGGATTCAGGTAGTAACCAGACCTCCATCCATCAAAGCCTGATTCAGCCTAAGGCGTTGGGTAATAGCCGCATGGTTAAGGTGAGTGCACGGGGAAGTGGTGAACTATCCGTTGTTGCCCGTTGGTATTCAATTTAGGGGACAAACGCATAGTGTTGAGGTTGCAGTTAACCCACACCTCCGGCATCCGCTAATTCTGGGAACCAATTGGCCAGTGTTCAATGAATTATTGGGGCACTTGTGTGCGGATGCCTCTTGGGAGAAACGACCGAAAGGGATGGTGACGGTGGCGCACTTGGGGGAGGTGGATTTGCGACCTCTAGGTGCTGTTTTGGGCTAAACGAGCGCTCTGGGGACTTCTGTTCTCACAGATCGCGATGACTTTCCCCTGGAACAGTCCCAGGATGAGACGCTCAAACATGCGTTTAGTCAGGTCCGTTCCTTCAACGGCCACCTCCTCCACCCTGACCAGCCCCTCTCCTATCCCTATTTTTCAACTACGCATCGCGATATCCTGAGGCAGTTTCACTCCGCACTATTTCGGCAAAAAGGGTGGCGAGCACGCTGTTTTCTTTAATCTCCCGGGTGGGAATCCCGAAAGAGATTCCCACCGATCAAGGCACGGCGTTTATGTCACGGACGATCCGCGAACGGTACGAACTATTGGGCATTAAATCGATTCGCACCAGCGTCTATCACCCACAAACCGACAGACTGGTGGAACGATTTAAATCGCACGTTAAAGGCCATGATTCTTAAGTTCATTCATGATGACGCCAAAAATTGGGATAAGTGGTTGGAGCCTCTGTGGTTCGCTGTCCGCGAGGACCCCAAGCATTCACAGGGTTTTCCCCGTTTGAGCTCCTCTATGGACGCCAGCCTCGGGGGGTGCTGGATGTCCTTAGAGAGGCTTGGGAGGACGGACCTTCCGCCAGTAAGAACGAAATTCAGTACGTCTTGGTCCTGAGAACAAAACTCCACACTCTGGGGCGGCTGTCTATGGAGAATTTGTTACAGGCTCAAGACAAACAGAGACAGTTGTACAACAGAGGCGCTAGACTTCGTCAATTTACACGGGAGATAAAGTCCTTGTATTACTCCCTACCTCTAGTTCTAAATTACTCGCTAAGTGGCAAGGGCCTTTTGAGGTCACACAGCGAGTTGGGGATCTCAACTATGAGGTGAGACGGTCAGATAGGGACGGAGCACGTCAAATTTACCACCTCTGAGGTAAAAATGGTCTGAGGCGGAGTCAGTGATTCTAGCGATGGTAGTGACCTCGAGCAGAGTTTGCTGACGTGTTCTTGCCCCTACCTGGCCGTACCGACCTCGTTCAGCACCACGTTGAGACAGAGCCGGGCGTTGTGGCCCACAGCTGGCCTTATCGCTTGCCTGAACGCAAGAAAAAAGTCTTTCAGACCGAATTAGAGGCTATGCTGGATATGGGAGTGATAGAAGAGTCCAGCAGTGACTGGGCAGGCCCGATAGTTTTAGTACCAAAACCTGACGGCTCGGTCTGGTTCTGTGTGGACTATCGTAAAGTAAACGCGCGCCTTGAAGAGAAACAACCGCTGTTCTCACAGCAACCTGTCGGTTCGGTGGGCGTTTCCATTGAGTGCAAACACAAGCTGCACTATCTCCTGTGTGTTGCCGCGGTCTTCCCTGGGTGCTTCAGCACTTCTAAAAAAAGAGTGATTCCTCACAAAAAGAGCAACACGGTTTGACCCTGCATCTTTTTCAAGATGTCATTTCTGGATGCGGTCGTTCCCTCTTGCCCGCTGACGGTCACAATCGCTGTCTCACGTGTTTGGGCGCTCAGCGTCCCGCCCCAGTTCCATTCTTCCCGGAAGTGCATGAGGAGCTTACCAGGTCGTGGATCACACCCTTTAGTGCCAGTTTCCGTTGGTCAGGTGATGTCCACCTTAGTGGTCCAGGAGCGACATCTCTGGTTGAACCTGGCCGATATGAGGGAGTCCGACAAGAACCGGTTCCTGGACTCCCCCGTTTCGTTGGCCGGGTTGTTCGGCGACACGGTTGAGAACTTCGCCCAACAGTTCTCGGCCGTCCAGAAGCAGACGGAGGTGATCAAGCACATCCTGCCCCGGCGGTCCGCTGCTGCCTCCACCCCGCCGCCAGCCGCAGCACCTCCGTCTGCCTGTCGCCGAGGACGTCCACCTGCCGCCACCCCCGCCTCAGCCCAGCAGCAGCCTCCACCCAGGCGGAGGCGTGGAGCCGGCCGCAGGAAGGACGTCCAGCCCGCTGCCAAGCCAGGTGGCAAGCGCCGTCGCAAGAGACCCTGAGACGGGCCACCCAGAGATGGAGGAAACTGCTCTTCAGGAGATGGCTGCAGCACCACTCCTTCCCCCGGAGGAGGGCCGGGGGAGAATTTTTTGTTCTGTTATTTCTGTTCCGCCACTGGCCCCTTCGCCAGCAGGGGGCGTTGGCTGTCGGGAAGCACTCAATGTGCCTCCTCACACTCGCCCGCCCCCCCAGCGGATGCAGGTTTGTGTGTCTCTCACCCAGACCCCTCCATGGACCACTCACATGTCGCCCACGGGTCGCTGCGTTCCGCTAAGCTGCCCCGCTGCGGGTACGTCTGTGGTGCCGATGACCCCGCTTGTACGGTCTCTGGGAGCCTGGCTAGCGCTCCCCAGCCCGTCTCGCTGGCTTATCCGCACCATCAGACTCGGCTATGCGATTCAGTTCGCCCGGCATCCCCCCAAGTTCAGGGGCGTTCTCCCCCATCACAGACGTGAAGTGAACGCCCCTGAACTTGGTGCTTCAGGCGGAGATCGCTGTCCTACTGGTGAAGGACGCGATAGAGCCGGTCCCTCCAGCCGATATGAAGTCTGGGTTCTACAGCCCGTACTTCATTGTACCCAAGAAAGGTGGCGGGTTACGACCGATCTTGGATCTGCGTTACTTGAACCGCTCCTTAAGGATGCCGTTCCGAATGTTGACGCAAAAGCGCATCTTCAGGTGCGTCCGTCCCCAAGATTGGTTTGCAGCGATCGACCTGAAGGACGCGTACTTTCATGTCTCGATTCTCCCTTGACACAGACCGTTTCTACGCTTTGCATTCGACGGACGAGCATACCAGTACAAAGTCCTGCCCTTCGTGTTGTCCCTGACGCCCCGTGTCTTCACGAAAGTCACGGAGGCGGCCATTGCTCCCATGAAAGAGCGTGGTGTTCGCCTCTCAACTACCTCGACGACTGGCTGATCCTTGCTCAGTCGCGGGGTCAGTTGTGCGAACACAGGGATATGGTGCTTCGGCACCTCAGCCAGTTGGGTCTTCGGGTCAACCGGGAGAAGAGCAAACTCTGTCCCGTACAGAGGATCTCTTTTCTCGGGATGGAGATCGACTCGGTCGCCATGACAGCGCGCCTCACAGAGGAGCGCGTCCAGTCGGTGTTGAACTGCTTGAATTCATTCAAACGCAGCACAGTGGTACCACTGAAACAATTTCAGAGGCTCCTGGGGCATATGGCTGCAGCAGCCACAGTAACGCCACTAGAGCTGCTCCATATGAGACCGCTTCAACGCTGGCTACACGACCGAGTCCCAAGATGGGTGTGGCGCCGAGATGCCGCCAAATCTTCAGCCCGTGGTCGGACCCTTCATTTCTACGGGCAGGAGTGCCCCTAGAACAAGTTTCCAGGCATTCTGTTGTCTCCACGGATGCCTCATCCACCGGCTGGGGTGCCACGTACAACGGGCTTGCAATTTCGGGTCTGTGGACAGGGCCCCAACTGCACTGGCATATCAATTGCCTGGAGTTGCTGGCAGTTCGTCTTGCTCTCAGCCGCTGCAAAGCGCCGCTCAAAGACAAGCACGTTCTGGTCCGGACGGACAGCACTGCGGCCGTTGCGTACATCAACAAACAGGGTGGTCTACGCTCCCGCCGCATGTCCCAACTCGCCCGCCATCTCCTCCTGTGGAGTAAGAAGCATCTGAGGTCCCTTCGTGCCATTCACATTCTGGGCCCGCTCAATCGTGCGGCCGACGAGCTGTCACGGTTACCGGTGCTCCCCGGAGAGTGGAGACTCCACCCCCAGGTGGTCCAGCTGATCTGGAGTCGCTTTGGGGCCGCACAGATCGACCTGTTTGCCGCCCCCGACACAACCCAACAGGACTTGGTTCCCGGAACTAGTGCTCCTTGCGACATCACCTCCCTGGCCCATTCCTCTGAGGAAGGACCTCCTAACTCAGAGACGGGGCACCCTATGGCACCCGCGTCCGGACCTCTGGAAACTCCATGTCTGGTCCCTGGACGGGACGTGGAGGTTCTAGGTGACCTACCGCAAGCGGTAGTTGACACTATCACTTCCGCCAGAGCCCCCTCTACGAGACGGCTGTATGCGCTGAAGTGGAACCTCTTCGTCGATTGGTGCTCTTCTCGCCAAGAAGACCCCCGAAAGTGTTCGGTCAGATCTGTGCTCTCTTCAAGACGGGTTGGAGCGAAGGCTGTCTCCCTCCACCCTCAAGGTATATGTTGCCGCTATTGCCGCAAATCATGACCTGGTAAATGGTGAGTCCTTAGGAAAGCACGATCTGATCGTCAGGTTCCTGAGGGGGGCGAGCAGACTAAATCCGCCTCATCCTCCCTCTATACCCTCTTGGGATTTAACTCTGGCGCTGACCGCACTGCAGAGCGCGCCCTTCGAGCCTTTGCAGTCAGCTGAGCTGAAAATCTTGTCTCTAAAGACAATACTCTTGGTTGCATTGGCCTCGGTTAAGAGGGTAGGGGACCTGCAGGCATTTTCGGTCCACGAATCGTGCCTGGAATTCGGGCCAGGTAACTCTCAGGTAACCCTGAGACCCCGGCCTGGATATGTGCCCAAGGTTCCCACTTCTCCCTTTCGGGATCAAGTGAGCCTGCAAGTGCTGCCCTCGGAGGAGGCAGACCCAGCCCTGGCTTTTCTCTGTCCAGTTCGCGCCCTGCGCGTCTATGTTGACAGAACGCAAAGCTTTAGGACCTCAGAGCAGCTCTTCGTCTGTTACGGAGGACAGCAGAAGGGAAAGGCTGTCTCCAAGCAGAGGATGCCCCACTGGATAGTGGATGCCATCTTCTTGGCGTATGAATCCCAAGACGTGCCCTGCCCACTCGGGGTTAGAGCTCACTCCACCAGGGGTGTAGCTTCTTCCTGGGCGCTGGCTCGTGGCGCCTCGCTGACAGACATTTGTAGAGCTGTGGGCTGGGCGACACCAAACACATTCGCTAGGTTTTATAGCCTACGTGTGGAACCGGTTGCTTCTCGTGTGCTCGCTTCCCATAGTCAGCAACACTGAAGGGCCCGTTCTAGTGTCGGCTTGCTGCGCCATTCCCTTCCCCATGGAACGGATATGTGCGCTTATATTCTCCAGTTGAGTTCCCCAGGATTGGGAGAACCCTGTTGAGTCATCCGCAACCCGCGGCAGTCGGATGTGGCGGAGCACTTGTGGCACTTGTATGCATTGGTGGAACTTGTGTCAGACTGGGTTCCGTATGTTGCGACCCCTACAGCGGTCCCATATGTGTATTATCCACGGTACAGCTCCCTACGGCGAGCTTGTGTCTTTCCCTCGGCAGAGTTCCTCTGCCGTTTCAGTACGGTGTCGTTCCCCCGCCTGCAACAGGCCGGGGCCACCCCTGGGACTTCCGTATGTTGCACTGCCCAAGGCCAGTCCATACGTGTATTCTCCACATGGTAACTCCCTCCGGGCATGATGTGGCTTCCACAGCGTGCCTCCGGGCACGCTTTCCCAGCGTTATCCAATAAGTCTGCTGAGTGGGTCTTGCGGAACAGCAGTGTGACTCTCCCTGTGTGAATTTCCCCGCCCGCATCAGAACAGGGTCTGAGGGGCTCTCGCGGGGCGCTGGAAGTGGTAGTAACTGTGGCGTTTTCCAAAGGGATCCCAATTCAACGTCGTAGTGACCGACTGAAAGGGAACGTCTCGGTTACGTATGGTAACCCTCGTTCCCTGAAGGAGGGAACGGAGACGTACGTTGTTATTTGCGAGAGCAATGCACTGACGTTTTTCACTGAGGAGCCGAACTAGTGACTCGGCCCTGCAGTGATGGTAAGGAACTGTGGCGACGGGACGTACGTCTCCGTTTCCTTCTTCAGGGAACGAGGGTTACCATACGTAACCGAGACGTTTTCTGCTTCTCTAAATAAACACTTCAAAAAGATCACTGCTGTGATTTTAATCAAATAATTTATAGTGGTTCTGCTAGAAGACGTTAATAATTTTATATATATAGCCTTTTCCTTTCAATCTGCTAAATCCTTTCACATCAAAAAGGAGATTACTTTATGCCACTGCCAAAGTGAAGCTCTTATCAGTGCAATAACATGCACACAAGGGAGGGGAGGAGAAACGGAGCTAAAAAGCCCAAATGGCACAAGAGAGAGACAGAAAAGAAGAGATATATTGCAAGTATGACATGAAGGAGACACAGAGGAGTCTCTCGTCCTCATTGGCTGTAACTTGCCAGTCTCTGTGGTCCAACAGTAAGGTTTAAATTCATCTTTATCAAAACCAAATGAGACATTTGTTCCTTTTATCCCATATTATAGTGGATATAATTTAGAAGTATCATTCATTTTATTAAAGTGTCTCTTCCAATGATGCATTTTTAAATTAAAAACAAATCTGTGGCAGTAAAACAGACTCACTAAGTAGATTACTCTCTGTTTAATTAGGCACCTGAGCTTATTTGCATTTGACTACTTCTGAGGACAAACAAAGAGAAAGTTTCCCTGAGAAAGATCTAACAGCTACTGAATTCATACAGTAAAATTAAACCAAAGTAATTTGCAAAATTTATATGGAATCTCAACAAGCATAAAATATTACCCACAAGACAATACGTCTCATTCACACCAACAAACAAACATTTACACAAATATATATTTAACAAATAAAACAAACATTTTCTTAGTACCCCCAGAACCTGCCGAACTATCCCTGTGGGAAAAGTACCAAAGTAACTCTCACACACTACCAGTTCAGAACTAATAAATAAATTACTTTTGCTACTGGAAAAAAAAGATACACTAATTAGGAAAATTAGGAAAGTGCATTGAAGGAGACCAGCACTAGAACTTTTGTATTGCAGGCTGCACTTGGACAAACAAAAGTAATTGGGCATTTCCTTCACATAGAAAGAGAAAGCAGCGCAAAAACCTGTAAAATCCAACCAACCTTTCAAACATTATTGGCTTCCTCAGAATCAAACCCAGAATGTCTTGTGCTCAGGATCATGAAAAAGGAATTTACGGAAAAAGTGCAACGCCTCGCACAGTTCAAAATGCTTACGCTATGTTTGACGAGTGTTACTGGTGTGCAATGTCGTCAGACGTAGCATAAGCATTTTGAACTGCACGAGGCATTACACTTTTTTTCCGTAAGTTTAATACAGAAGACGGTCCGCCGGAAGTTAGAAATTTTACTTTATAAAGTTTTATATGCTTAAACAAACGCATTGTTTTGCTTCAGAAGGCCTTTATTAACCCCCCAGAGCCGTGTGGAGCAGTTATGATGGATATAGATGCACTTTTATGGACTTTTATGGAAAACAGAGCAACATTCACTGGCATTATAAAGCTTGGAAGAGCCAGGACATTTTTTTATATAAGTCAAGTCAAGTCAAGTCAAGTCAACTTTATTTATATAGCGCTTTTAACAATGTAGATTGTTTCAAAGCAGCTTTACAGTGTTAAACAGCAAAATAATGCAGCCTAATTTTATTCAGCTGTATAGCCATTTGATGTCATCAGTTCATTTCAATTTCCATACGGTGACAGTGTGGGCTTTAGATCAATAATTAGATCAGTAATTTAGTTTACATGGTTAAATTAGTTTATTAATTAGATTTATTTCGATGTTTAGTTGAAAAATATAGTGTCCCCAACTGAGCACGCCAAGCCAGAGGCAACAGTGGCAAGGAAACCAAAACCCCATTAGGTGACCTAATGGAGAAAAATAAACCTTGGGAGAAACCAGGCTCAGTCGGGGTGCCAGTTCTCCTCTGGCCAATTTACAAACAACGTATTATTATTATTATTCTGGCTGCTTTACAGGTCAGAGGTCATAATAGATCGGAATATTCAAAGGACCGGAGGCAACACGCTGGAGACGGGTTTATTGAGGATGATGTTGATTAAATAATTATTAAAGTGCAATATTCGAATGATCGGAGGCAACACGCTGGAGACGGGTTTATTGCGGATGACATATCGATTTAAGTATTATTTAATGATAATATTCGAACAATCGGAGTCATCACACTGGTGACGGGTTTATTTAGATGCCGTGTCGATGAGGCAGTTGCAGGGGGAGGATAATTGACACGGTCTCTGCAGACACTTCGGGGTCCTGTGTTGGTCTTCTCTGGTCCACCATCTGATTAGGATACGGCCCAGATCTGGCTGACTGCAGTAAACCTCGGGATAAAACAGAGAGAATATCATTAGCGTAGATGCCATTCTTCTGATGATGTAACGAGTACATCAGGTGTTATGGGAAGTGTTCCCGGTTCCGGCTGACCTAGTTAATGCAGCCTAACAATCAATTAATTGATAAAGTGTTTTATGTGTATGCCACAGTAAAGAGATGTGTTTTTAGTCTAGATTTAAACTGACAGAGTGTGTCTGCTTCCCGAACAGTGCTAGGAAGACTGTTCCAGAGTTTAGGAGCTAAATAGGAAAAGGATCGACCGCCTGCAGTTGATTTGGATATTCTCGGTATTAACAACTGGCCAGAATTTAGAGATCGCAGTAGACGTGATGGAGTATAATATGTTAAGAGCTCGCCCAAGTATTGGGGAGCTAAACCATTTAGTGCTTTGTAAGTAATAAGCAAGATTTTAAAATGTATGCGATGTTTAATAGGTAGCCAGTGCAATGTTGACAGAACTGGGCTAATATGGTCATACTTCCTGGTTCTAGTAAGTACTCGAGCTGCTGCGTTTTGGACCAGCTGGAGTTTATTTATTAAGCGAGCAGGGCAACCACCCAGTAGAGCATTACAATAATCTAGCCTTGAGGTCATGAACGCATGAACTAACTGTTCAGCATTTTGCATTGAGAGCATGTGCCGTAATTTTGATATATTTTTAAGATGGTAGAAAGCAGTTTTACAGATGCTAGAAACGTGGCTTTCAAACGAAAGATTGGTATCAAAGAGCACACCCAGGTTCCTCACTGACGACGAAGACTTGACAGAGCAGCCATCAAGTGTTAGACAGTATTCTAGGTTACTACTTGTGGAGCTTTTTTGTCCAATAATTAAAAATTCAGTTTTTTCTGAATTGAGTTGCAGGAAATTACCAGTCATCCAATGTTTTATGGCGGCTATGCATTCCGTTAATCTTGTGAATTGGTAAATTTCTTCAGGGCGTGAAGAAATATAGAGCTGAGTATCGTCAGCATAACAATGAAAACTAATGCCATGCTTCCTAATAATATCTCCCAGTGGTAGCATGTACAGGGTGAAGAGTAGCGGTCCTAGCACTGAGCCTTGTGGTACTCCATACTGAACTTGCGATCGGTGTGACATCTCTTCATTTACTGCTACAAACTGATAACGGTCGCATAGGTATGATTTAAACCATGATAAAGCAATTCCACTAATACCTACATAATTTTCGAGTCTATTCAAAAGAATGTTGTGGTCGATGGTATCAAATGCAGCGCTAAGATCGAGTAACACTAATAGAGAGATACAGCCACGATCGGATGATAAGAGTAAATCATTTGTAACTCTGATGAGAGCAGTCTCAGTACTATGATACGGTCTAAATCCTGACTGGAAATCCTCACAGATACCATTTCTTTCTAAAAAGGAACATAATTGTGAAGACACTGCCTTTTCAAGTATTTTTGACAGAAAGGGTAGATTTGAGATTGGTCTATAATTGACTAATTCTGTAGGATCAAGTTGCGGTTTTTTAATAAGTGGTTTAATAATAGCCAACTTAAAAGTTTTCGGTACATATCCTAATGACAAAGATGAATTAATGATATTAAGAAGAGGATCTATGACCTCTGGTAGCATCTCTTTTAATAGCCTAGTCGGTACAGGGTCAAGCATACATGTTGTTGATTTTGATGATTTAACGAGTTTAGCCAATTCTTCTTCTCCTATAGCAGTGAATGAGTGTAATTTTTCCTCAGTGACACTACAATGCTCTGTCTGATGTGATACTGTAGTAGACGGCTGCATGGTTAAAATTTTCTTCCTAATATTATCAATTTTACATGTGAAGAAGTTCATAAAGTCATTACTGCTGTGCTGTTTACAATCATCAGAAGTTGAAGCTTTATTTTTGGTTAATTTAGCCACTGTATCGAATAAATACCTTGGGTTGTGTTTGTTTTCTTCCAAGAGAGTTGAGAAATAAGCGGATCTAGCAGTTTTTACGGCCTTTCTGTATGCGATCATGTGCTCTTTCCACGAATTTCGAAAGACCTCTAGTTTTGTTTTCTTCCAGCTGCGCTCCATTTTTCTGGCTGCTGTTTTAAGGGCCCGGGTGTGCTCGTTGTACCACGGCGTTGGACTATTTTCTTTAATCTTCTTTAAGCGCAGAGGAGCAACTGTGTCTAAAGTACTGGAAAAGAGAGAGTCAATAGTTTCTGTTGCAACATCGAGTTCTTCTATGCTGTCTGGGTTGCTGAGGAGATGATACTGATGAGGAAGAGTATTTAAAAAGCAATCTTTAGTAGCGGCAGTGATTGTCCTGCCATTTTTGAAACGAGGGGGCGGCTTTGCAACTTTAGCTAAATTAAGTATACAAGATACTAAGTAATGATCTGAGATGTCATCGCTCTGCTGCAGAATTTCAACGGTATCAACATTAATTCCATGTGACAATATTAGGTCTAAAGTATGATTATGGCGATGAGTGGGTCCTGACACGTGTTGCCTAACTCCAATAGAGTTTAGTGTATCTTTAAATGCTAATCCTAATACGTCTTTTTCGTTGTCTACATGGATATTAAAATCACCAACAATTAGTACTTTATCTACGGCCAGTACTAATTCTGATAGAAAGTCAGCAAATTCTTTGATAAAGTCTGTATTATGCCCTGGTGGCCTGTATACAGTAGCTAACACCAATGTTGAACGGGTTTTGTCATGTACACTACATAGCGTTACATAAAGCACCAAAACTTCGAAGGAATTATATTTGAAACTAGACTTCTGAGTAATACTGAAGATATTATTATAAATTACAGCAACCCCTCCCCCTTTACCTTTCAGACGCGGCTCATGTTTATAACAATAATCTTGGGGGGTGGACTCATTTAAAGTAATGTAGTTGTCAGGTTTTAGCCAGGTTTCTGTCAAACACAGCACATCAAGATTATTATCTTTAATAATATCATTAACAATAAGCGCTTTTGGGGAAAGGGATCTAATATTCAGCAACCCAAGCTTTATCAATTGTTCATCTGTATTATTTCTTTTGTTTATTTGTTGGACATCAATTAAATTTTTACTGTTGAATGGTTTTGATGTTTTTTTGTATTTACTAATTCGGGGAACAGACACAGTCTCTATATGATAATATCTCGGTGAAAGAGTCTCTATGTGCTGGGATTTATCTGACTCCGGTGACGTGAGACAGCTAGCAGACGGTCGGTTTAGCCAGTTTGTCTGCTTCCTGACCTGGGCCCTAGTGAGTCAAGGTTTAGCTCTAAGACTATGTGCCAAATTACTAGAGAGAAGAGCGGCACCACCCCAGGAGGGATGGATGCCATCCTTCTTCAACAGGTCAGGTCTGCCCCAAAAACTTTTCCAATTGTCTATGAACCCTATGTTATTTTGCAGACACCACTTAGACAACCAGCCATTGAGTGATGACAGCCTGCTAACTATCTCATCACTCCTTCTAACGGGGAGCGGACCAGAACAATAAACAGCCTCTGACATCGTACTAGCGAGTTCACACACCTCTTTAATGTTAATTTTGGTGATCTCCGACTGGCGAAGTCGAACATCATTAGTGCCGACGTGAATAATAATCTTAGAGAATTTACGATTAGCTTTAGCCAGCACTTTTAAATTTGCTTTGATGTCAGGCGCTCTGGCTCCCGGTAAACAAGTTACTATGGTGGCTGGTATCTTCACATTCCGTGTAATAGAATCGCCAATGACTAGGGCACTTTCAACAGGATACTCAGTGGGTGCTTCACTGAGAGGGGAGAACCTGTTTGATGTTCTAACCGGAACGGAAAAGCGTTTTTTTGGTCTGCGACTATGCTGCCTCACTGTCACCCAGTTGCCCTGCTGCGAGGGCCCTGCAGCCGGAACCGAAGAATGTACAGAGTTCACTAAGCTATTCACATCCAAATCAGTGTCTAAAGCTGTTACATCCTCACTACTCTCAGATAAAGTATGGATGCGTGTTTCTAATTCTGAAATCTTCTCCGTCAGCCTAACTATCTCCTTACATTTATCACATGTGAAGCCCTGTTCGCCAGCGGAGAAGCCTATACTAAACATGCAGCATGAAGTGCAAGTGATAATGACAGGAGAAGACATGACTTACCGTATTTGTTGATTAATCCAATTTACCACTTACCACAATCGTATGCTGGACACTATTTACTAATCCAACTAATGAACTCAGAGAGCAGGAGACCCGGGTGCAGAGATGACAAGCTAACAGGCTAGCGAAATGCTAACGTGTGATGGTGATTTAGATTAAAAGCTAGCGATGTCAAATTTAACGTGATAGGCAATTTTTAAACAATTTATGGTGATGAGTAAGTTATATTTAGCAGTAGAATAAAGAGGAAATATCAAGATAAAGATTCAAACGTGAGCAAGGCTGTACAGAGCTACAAACAGGCACACAGGAGGCACACAGGAGGCACACAGGAGACAGGAGCAATCGATCAGGCAGGCTGATTGTATTCGTCTGAAAGAAGAATGTCACCTAGAATGACTTGAGGGTGAGTAAATTATGGGCTAATTTTCATTTTTGGGTGAACAAACCCTTTAAGACTTCTATTCTTTTCTTATTACTGAAAAGCTCAGATATGTTAAGATAAAAATGTAAAAGTCTTGGTGTAACGCAGATTATATCAATTGTGTGTCTGAACTAGGCATGTGCCAGTATCAAATTTTCATGTTGCGATTAATTGCTTAAGCTTTTATCACGGTATACGGTATTATCACGATATTGAAATAAGTTGCAAAAAAATGTGTTGTCATACTATAACAGGTTTAATATTGTATAATACAATAAAGCAATACACAAAAATGTATAAAGCAAACAAATATTTAAAACGTACAATAGGTAACACTTTACAATAAGGTCTCACTAGTTAATGCATTAACAAAGAGCGAATAGCTACATTTTTACAGAAGTTATTCTTCTTTGATAACGTTAGTTTAAAAAAAGCAACTGTTAGTTAGTGGTAGCTCAGGTCCATTAAATAATAGTTAAAACTATTGATTTTAATAATGTGTTATCAAATGCAGAAATTTACAATTTAACTAAGATTAATAAATGCTTTAGAAGTATTTTTCATTGTCAGTTTGTTAATGAATGAACTAATGTTAAATAATAGAGCCTTATTGTAAAGAGTGTGAATGCACAACAAAGAATCAGAACATATTCAAACAATATCTAGCCTTAAGTCTTTAAGTATTAAGTATTTGGTGATGTGATGAGCACCATAGCGAATACAGAAGTCTGAATGGCTGTGTTTAGTAGCGCAAGTTTTTTGTTTACGAGGATTACCGGGGAAACAGTTGCATTTCTGCTGTTCCATCAGCTCCCTCTGCTGTCAGAGAGTGTGAATGTGCACATTCATTCAACGCATCTCCTTCACTCGTTCCTCCATGTGCTGCTCATGCACGTTGGGTGTGTTTCAGGGCGCATTTGTGTTGTTCATTTTAAACGGTTGATGGGTAAAGTATTCTTAAAATGCATTCTAAAAGTCTGAATAATTCGTAATAAATAATTATTCACGGTATTTTGAAGTGCCCACGATAACAATATCATGCATGTTCATTATTGTGATATATCGTATTACCGTCACATGTCTAGTCTGAACTGTTATTCAGTCTTCAATACACAACAAAATTCAATACACTCACCAAATCAGAACAGAAGCACTGTTGTTACACCGACTCAGCAATTTGTATGAGATTTAATGAGAGTTCTGTGAAGCAGCTAAAGAATTAGCGTTTGTGATTGTAGGAGAGCATAATTAGATCTGGTACAGATGATGTGAATACATACGATCCTTCATCAGGTCAGGAATGAATAGAAGACACAATAATCATACAAATCATGTTTGCATTTGCCTGCAAATGTTCCTTTATCCAATAACAAAACCCAAGTCTGATAACAGTGCAGGGGATTGAAAAACTAATACCCTAAGCTCTAAATGATGTGTTACTGCATGAAAAAGAGGAAATCCTTCGGAAAAAAACACACACACACACACACACCATATTAATTTAAAACGTCATCCTTACATAAAAACAAACAGAGAGGCAAAGCACTGATTCTTCAGACATGGGACAAACCCTTACCTTTAGTTTCTATTAACGAGAGATTATCATTAGAAATGATCTTAACACAAATGTGCCACTTCATTTGATTTCGATCAAAATTATAAAAAATAAAAAAAAATGTATAGTACATGATCACTTTTTCAGTATTCTACATTCATCCAGTAAGTCCTACAGCAGCTAATACAAACTCTTTCCATTTTACTACAGTGCAAGTTATACATGAGCACAAGAGAGTCATAGATTAATCACTTCATTATATGACTGTATGCAACCAATTACTAAACAAAAGCTTGGAAAGAAATCTATGTTGAAATTCTTCTAAGTAGGTCAGAGAGTAATACAGCAGCTGATCTGTTTCTCTCTCTCTCTCTCTCTCTCTCTCTCTCTCTCTCTCTCTCTCTCTCTCTCTCTCTCTCTCTCTCTCTCTCTCTCTCTCTCTCTCTCTCTCTCTCTCTCTCTCTCTCTCTCTCTCTCTCTCTCTCTCTCTCTCGCATGTGTTCTGTTCTACTGTGTTCTGTTCTACTGTATTTCAAGCTCCAAAGATCAGGGATATTTGTCTCACAACACGTGGACCACAATTTCATGTGCGCGTAAACAGTCCCACTGTTCAACATCCATTACTGCTGATATTCATTATGCATGATTCCTTAAAGGGTTAGTTCACCCAAAAATGAAAATTCTGTCATTAATTACTCACCCTCATGTCACCCTCAGGCCTCCATTGACACTCAGTACATTTACACTCACAACACCCATAAAAGGCACTAAAAACGTTGTTACAAAGTCCATCTCACTACAGTGGCTCTACAGTAATTTTATGAAGCGACGATAATAGTTTTTGAGCGAAAAAAAAAATCTAAATAACGACTTTATTCTACAAGTTCTTGTCTTTCTTGTTGTCCTGTGCCGTTGAACTCACAAAGCAGCACGACGCATGCGCGAGAATATGACGTAGCGCCAGCGTTCGGGAATCCATGAAATGCACACTTTATTCTCATTTTGAGCTCTACGCCGAGACCTAAAGCACGATCAATGTAGAATTCAACAGCTTAGATACGGCGCGTCTTCCTCTGTTCATGGTAAACAAATCTCCTCGCTTCTGGGTCACGTGTTCGAACGCCGGTTCTTCGTCATATTCTCGCGCATGCGTCGTGGTGCTTCGTGAGTTCACGGCACAGGAAGACAAGAACTTGTGGAATAAAGTCGTTATTTTGATTTTTTTTCGCTCAAAAACTATTGTCGTCGCTTCTTAAAATTATTGTAGAGCCACTGTAGTGAGATGGACTTTGTAACGACTTTTTTAGTGCCTTTTATGGGTCTTGTGAGTGTAAATGTACTGAATGCCAATGGAGGCCTTTCTCAGCCATCAGCTTTCAACAAAAATATCTTCATTTGTGTTCCGAAGATGAACGAATGTCTTATGGGTGTCGAACGACATGAGGGTGAGTAATTAATTTTCATTTTTGGGTGAACTAACCCTTTAAGAAAACTCAAGGAACAGACTCTCATTCATAAGTCATGCATACACTCAGACGCTTCGCATGCATATGGATCAAATCATGTTTGTTTTTTGTTTACATCATAGGTTTTTCTGCTGGCCAATCAATCAGTATAGAGGTTTTAATCTATTGTGTCTTGCTTATTTTATGTCAGCACAAACAACCCAATTTAAACTACATCTTGTTAAACAAAAAAAACTAAATTAAATTCCCTATAAAATATGGTGATAATGTTTTATGGATGGCATATTGGTGCTTGTATATTTTGCTACTTATAACAGTATAATTCATATAATGTAAAATAAACATTATAATATATCATAATATATTTAAAAAAAAATACTGATAACTGCCATTATATAGGTGGTAAAAAGCCAAACGGTGAATGGTCCTTAAACCATGGCCAATACTCATACTAAAATACTACAATAATGCACTAATCATGAATTAAATAATAGAAAATGTAACAAAACACCTAATGTACATTACTGACAAAAAATAAGCAACAAAACTGCTAAAATCAAATTTAACTGAATGTTAAGTGTCAATTAAATATTTTTACAGTGAATATTGTGCATTATATTTAAATACATAATGAGAACACACCTGTTGAGAATTTGCAGCCACAAAACTGAGAAGAAACTGTCTTGCATCAATATAAACACTGAACTCACACACAAAAACAAGCCTGTAGGATTGGCCAGTTTCACAAAACGGTAGTCCGTTACAGACAAAGACGATGTGAGCCTGCAAAGAAGGATACAGAGAGAAGAAAATCAGATTAAGGGTGCGCTCAGAGGTGTTTACCTGAGAGGAAGTCGCTGGACGTGCTCTTTTGCCTGTTCATTGCCAGTTTCTGTAGTTAGTCCTTCAGAGCGTGAGCAGCATATGCTAAGAGTGTGTGAGAGAACATGCCGTTACCATGTGCACGAGAGCAAGTGCGTTTTGCACGCTGTGCTTTCTGAAGACTATTTGCAATCAGCTGAGGCAGAGTTTTGCTCTCTGGCAATTTCAATGTCACAAATTCTCTCGTCTCATTGCCTTTTTGTTTTGTAGAAAAGCGGTCAAAACTGGTCATCACAAACTGAATGTGCATCACGAATTACAGCTCTCAGGTGGCAGCGAGGTGTGTCTGAGCCTTTCAATGCTTCAAAAAGAGTCTCAGAGTGCAAAGCAACCGCACATTATGAACGATTGATAGAGGGCAGTGGAGGAACAGAGTGAATCTGTGAAAATCATGGACATTCTAGTTATTGTGAGACATGGAAGTGAAAAGTGAAACATATTAAGATATTTTATGTTTATTACATCACACACAACATATACTATAATATGTATCACTTTCAGAAGTGTTTTAAGTAGTGTATTACTATAGTGTATTACTATTAATTATTATTTATTATTAGTATTTATACAACTGTATATGGGTATGGGGGGCAGGCGGAAAATACATAAAAAAGGTAATATTCCTCCATTCATATTCATTTGAATAAATCCTGCATACATGATCTAGACAAAAATCTTTTTTCTGGTATTTTCTGGAATAGTGGAAACAGCCCAAACTGTCTGCAGGGTGCTAGAGCACACAAGGTCTGAGTTACATGGTTTAAAAACTGAATTTATAACCCAAAAAATAAAAAAGCGTCTCTTTTTTTGTGGGGGTGGGGGTGGGGGTAATTTAGTGTAAATAAGTTACTTTGTGTAAAAAAAAATGCCACAATGATGCATATCTCCAGAAATGGTACCACATATGAGGTCAGAGCTCCTCCACAGACATTTGAAAGTATATACAGTACATGATGTCGTCATTCCGGACCCTGTACATGGTCCGCAGAGTTTAAGTGGTTAAATGTAAGTTTAGGTCAGTTAAAGTTATCCCCTGTATAGTAGAGGCTTACTTGCTGTGTGTGTGCACATCTTTACACTAGAGCACTGAAGCTCACACTTCAGAAAAATGTACTAACAAACATGCACAGCCTCTCACAAACAGACATTTAGTCAGGAGGCCAAAACTGATATTAAAACTTTGTCGGACACTTTTTGGTACAAGCATACAACCTATTCAGTATTAATATTTAACCCCTCAACATGTGTTCTAGCCAGGTTGTCAGCTTAGAATTTTTTTTTTTGTGTCCATTTTAACACTATAATCTCAAAAGTGGTAAAACCGATTTTTTCCCCCAAAGTGCTTCCATTTTCTATGTTACCTACTGTAATTTTGGGCAAATGTGAAATATAATCCAATTTATGTGCAAGCATGATCATTAAAAAATAATAATCAATAAATACCACAAGAGTATCACACCCCAAGGGACACTGTTGTGTCAGCACAGCTGTGATTTGACATGAGGCAGCAGATCCAGAGAAGATCACAGCAGGTGTCAACAGTCTGAACAAAACTTTCTAATGGAATAAATCACACAATCACACAACAAATTAACTTGGTCTATTTGTCTACACAAACATTTACCTCAATATTCAACCATTCTAACATCGAATGTTGCCAGAAACAGGTAAGCTAAACTGTTTTCCAACTAGCTATACTTCCCAGACAGATAGCTAGGCTAATTTAGTTTCATAATTACTAGCTTACTTACTATGTTTTGTGCAGATGTGTAATGGAAATATTGTTTATAATTTATTTGCTGCACAGCAGCCTGTTTTACAGTCTGCTAGCTAAAAGCCCTCAGCTTATGTCAGAGGACATTGTAGTGATCCACTCAGAAACCAATCAGACTAGTGTAGTGAACCATTTCTTTGACTTTAGATGAGATAACATGAGATAACATTTCATGCCATCACTGGATGTGACACTACCAGTCAGTTCACTGGAATAGGAAAAAGGATGGCGTGGAAAGTGTTTCAGCAGTGCCCTCGTCTTCTCCACAACTTTGGTGAGGATGAAGTACCAAGTCCAGCGATTCTATCCTCAGCAGAACAGTTTGTCTGCAAACTGTATGATCCAAAAACAAGCAGCACTTCAATCCATGATGTTCGCTGTGCCCTGTTTCGGAAAGTGAAAGCCAATGTGGATACTTTACCACCAACTCAGGATGCCTTGTATCTGCACCTCATGAGGGCCCACTATCAAACAAAGGTTTGGAAACAGTCACTAGTGACCCATCCACAGTTGCCCTCACCAACCAGTTGTGGTTGGCACATGAAGGATGGAATGCTTGTCCCCAAGCTTTTAACCAAAGAACCTTTACAGGCCAGGTGCTTGGAGATGACGATATGTGGATGCAAGGAAAATGGAAGTCAGTGCAGTACCAGGCAGTGTAAATGTTGAAAAAATGGAATATTTTGCAGTGGGGCATGTGGGTGTGCCTGTGCAGTTTGGTGCAAAATTACTCAGGTACTCACATCATTATTATTGAGTTTTGCCACATTATATGCATTATATACAGTGAGGAAAATAAGTATTTGAACACCCTGCTATTTTGCAAGTTTTCCTACTTAGAAATCATGGAGGGGTCTGAAATTGTCATCGTAGGTGCATGTCCACTGTGAGAGATATAATCTAAAAACAAAATCCAAAAATCACAATGTATGATTTTTTAACTATGTATTTGTTTGATACAGCTGCAAATAAGTATTTGAACACCTGAGAAAATCAATGTTAATATTTGGTACAGTAGCCTTTGTTTGCAATTACAGAGGTCAAACGTTTCCTGTTGTTTTTCACCAGGTTTGCACACACCGCAGGAGGGATTTTGGCCCACTCCTCCACACAGATCTTCTCTAGATCAGTCAGGTTTCTGGCCTGTCGCTGAGAAACACGGAGTTTGAACTCCCTCCAAAGATTCTCTATTGGGTTTAGAGACTGGCTAGGCCACGCCAGAACCTTGATATGCTTCTTACAGAGCCACTCCTTGGTTATCCTGGCTGTGTGCTTCGGGTCATTGTCATGTTGGAAGACCCAGCCTCGACCCATCTTCAATGCTCTAACTGAGGGAAGGAGGTTGTTCCCCAAAATCTCGCAATACATGGCCCCGGTCATCCTCTCCTTAATACAGTGCAGTCGCCCTGTCCCATGTGCAGAAAAACACCCCCAAAGCATGATGCTACCCCCCCCCCCCCCATGCTTCACAGTAGGGATGGTGTTCTTGGGATGGTTCTCATCATTCTTCTTCCTCCAAACACGTTTAGTGGAATTATGACAAAAAAGTTCTATTTTGGTCTCATCTGACCACATGACTTTCTCCCATGACTCCTCTGGATCATCCAAATGGTCATTGGCAAACTTAAGACGGGCCTTGACATGTGCTGGTTTAAGCAGGGGAACCTTCCGTGCCATGCATGATTTCAAACCATGACGTCTTAGTGTATTACCAACAGTAACCTTGGAAACGGTGGTCCCAGCTCTTTTCAGGTCATTGACCAGCTCCTCCCGTGTAGTTCTGGGCTGATTTCT
This sequence comes from Romanogobio albipinnatus, assembly GCA_023566225.1. Taxonomy (NCBI): domain Eukaryota; kingdom Metazoa; phylum Chordata; class Actinopteri; order Cypriniformes; family Gobionidae; genus Romanogobio; species Romanogobio albipinnatus. The sequence goes on from CM042242.1 coordinate 31,235,349, forward strand.
CACCTTTCTTAGGATCATTGAGACCCCACGAGGTGAGATCTTGCATGGAGCCCCAGTCCGAGGGAGATTGACAGTCATGTTTAGCTTTTTCCATTTTCTAATGATTGCTCCAACAGTGGACCTTTTTTCACCAAGGTGCTTGGCAATTTTCCCGTAGCCCATTCCAGCCTTGTGGAGGTGTACAATTTTGTCTCTAGTGTCTTTGGACAGCTCTTTGGTCTTGGCCATGTTAGTAGTTGGATTCTTACTGATTGTATGGGGTGGACAGGTGTCTTTATGCAGCTAACGACCTCAAACAGGTGCATCTAATTTAGGAAAAATAAATGGAGTGGAGGTGGACATTTTAAAGGCAGACTAACAGGTCTTTGAGGGTCAGAATTCTAGCTGATAGACAGGTGTTCAAATACTTATTTGCAGCTGTATCATACAAATAAATAGTTAAAAAAATCATATATTGTGATTTCTGGATTTTTTATTTATTTAGATTATGTCTCTCACAGTGGACATGCACCTACGATGACAATTTCAGACCCCTCCATGATTTCCAAGTGGGAGAACTTGCAAAATAGCAGGGTGTTCAAATTCTTATTTTGTGTCCGTGACCAGGACTCAGACTGAGCACATGGACATGCTGCTGGGTGCCTTCTGTTGGCTGCCTTCCTGAGTGCCACTGCTTTGATGGAGAAAAACATACCTCTGCCATATGACTATTACATAGTTATTACTACTAACTAGTTACTAACCCCTAACCCCAAAGAAGTGAGAGAGCAGTTATGTTAGTATGGAATTAATAACTATAGTGATATGTCAATTAAATATAATTTGTGTTACAACCTGGTACATTAATGAAGTCAAATAGCACCATAGACCACCATCTACAGTTCTACATTTCCGCTTAGACATTAAAGTAGTATAACTTGTGCAGAATTGCACTGTCTCTCCCTACAAGCTTTAAACTTGGCTTGACGCATTCCCATAGATAGGGGTACTGATTGATAGAGGTTTTGGGATACTATGTTATGTTTCCAAGCTGATATTCACTTTGAAAACTGGCTCTCTTTAGGCGGAGATTGTTTTTTTCAGGTTCTAGTTCTGTTGTCTCTTACACTGTACAATAAATGTTCATTATGACACTTCAGCAGACATCCCATGAGTGTTGGCTTTCATTTGATACCATTTTTATGTATATGGTCCTTGTGGTTGTGGAGATATTCAACATTTATCGTTGGCATGTTGAGTCGAGCAGGAAACCAACAAATTGGCCTGAAATTGCTTGTACAAGTCACAAAAAAAAAAAATTCAGCTTGACAACCACCCTAATATCTTCCCTATGGGTGTCTTCTAACTAAAAAAATAGGGTGACAGCTTGTACCAAAACATGTCCGCAAAAGTCTTAACGGAAGCCCTTTTCAGAATTGGCCCCCTGACTAATTTTCAGTCCAAGATTAAACATTCTGTTGTACACAACAAAATATCCACATAATGCAATTTTACACAATTAAGAAAATCACAACATGCAACTGCCAAGACAGCTACAATGCCAACAATAAATTGCACCCATGAAATTGTGTGCTTCTTATGGGTCCTCATCTTTTTTTCCCAAACCCACGGTTATGGTCCTGTCTTCCACTTTTTACCTGTTGGGGCCAGTATGACATCGAAATGTAACAGAGACAGGCTTATTTATGGGTGGATTGAATAAAAGTTTGTAGTAATCTACTCACCAGCACTTCCTCTGGTGGAACATAGTTTTCCATAGAGGTATTTTGCTCCAACTAGTTTTTTCTTTCAATGACATATCTCAAAATTTTATTTCACTTTCAACGTCAACCTCACAAGGAGAAGCCACCAAAGATGCACAGGGAGCAATAAACTCAACTTTTAGTTATGTCGGTAAAAAAAAACAAAAAAAAAAAACAGGTAAAAAGTGGAAGACAGGGCCAGAAACAGGGCCACAGTTAGCATGGCAAATACAATTTGAATATTACTTTTGCTGTGTTTTCCAGCTAAAATATCTAGATTAAAACAAACTCTGTATCTGGCATTAGCATCTGGTTTAAGACATGCTTTTTTGGGCAGTAAATAATAGCGCAAATACCAGTAAATTGACCAGCGTAAACCTTAGTAAATCACATTGCATTATTCATTTAAAGGTGCCCTAGAATGAGTTGAAACAATATTTTAAATTGTTCTATGATATCTACATAGAGGTATGTGAGTTATTTACGGGTAAAAATTGTCCAGATACGGTTTTACAGGTCCATTTACAACCCCAGAAATAGTCTCTAGAATTAAATGGTCTGTTTTTGCCTTATTTGGAAGGGTCATGAATATTAATGTAGAGTTCTGCTCTGATTGGCTGTTTCAATGAGGCTGATTTCAGTAGCTTCAGTGACAACAAACAGATCTACACTGTCCGTCATGAAAATGGAGAGATTATGCATCCAACCTTATATGTTTGATCCTGTTTCTGACGAAGATGCTTTTTTTGAGGAACAGCCAATTGTTTTGAGATTGGAAATGAACACTTCTGAGTGGTAAGTTTAGTCTTTATTTTCAGTAAGAAAATAAAGTGCAAAACGTAACGTCAGTACCAATAGCCTGACACGTGAACTAGCATATAACATTAACTTTTTAACATGTTATCTCATAACGTCAGCAGTCACAACTTTGTTTTTAGCATTGTAAAAATATTTTAATCATTGTAATGCATCACCGTATGAATTTACAATGATAACTACTTACCTTTGACGAACTTCCCTAAACAGCGAACAGGGCAGCACATAAATATGTTGTTTGTACAGTACAGTAATTTTTTTTTACAAATTGACTAGATGCTTCGTTTCAACTTAAGTGGTGGAGGTGATGTTAGCTAGAAGGATCGAGTGAGCTATAAGCATCTAAACTAACATAGTTAGCTCTTGAGTTGTGTTGATGATGAAATATAGGCTAAATTATAATTCTATCAGACAAAAGGGATGGCCGTATGTATCTACAGTTGTATTTTGTAGATTTATATGACAACACTGGCAGGAAATAATATTAACCTTTTTCATTTGACATACTGTTATGTATGCTACTTGGAGTTTACTGTACTAGCATCTTGCGTTGATATTATTGTGGCAGTTTGCTCTCCTAAGCGCAATACAATACCAATTATGGCACAAAATAGACTACGCCACCCCGGATAATGGGCCGGGGACCCGTTTGTACATCAAGATACGCGGTGACTGGGTCAGATAACAGACAACAAGGAAACGTTTCAAATTGTTTGTTAAATACAGATAAGAAAAATACCAAAAGACACAATACAAACACACATTAGAATAAATATGTCAACTACAACACTTATCCATTTCAGAATTGGGGATTCAGTTCACCCGCCCGGTAAACACTGCAACTGGTGCTCTCACCACACAGCACCCAATCACCCTCTGTGAACACAGCAAACGAGAAGCACACCACCACACCAGAGGACGTGGGCGTTGAACTGGTACCCCAACTCTGGGTAAAAGGGAAGAGAGGACAAACTGAGACATAAGCAACCACACACACACACACTTTCCACGTAATAGTCTTTTGGTTGAACCCTTATCACATGTGGACAGATGGAATCAGTTGTTTACACAAAAAAAAATAAAAGCAACCACTCACTGGCAAACGCTCCTTAATAGCTTTCCAACACTGCGTCGCCTGATGATTACAGTATTTTAAAAATGCACCCTTCTCAGGTCGGAGTTAGAAATACATGTAAGACATTCCAAAAACAGACAATAACAATTTTACAAACGTAGATACTTTAAATAACAATGTTTCTGCTAAAAAAAACCAAAATAGAAATGACAACCCAGTTATTCACCGCTGTACTCCAGCCCAAAGATCAGCACTGAATTTGCTAGCTTTGCAAAGCGTCTACGGCCAAAAATGCGCTATTGTTCCGGCCGTCTCAAGACGGATGAGAGATAAGAGGAAGTATTAGTCAGATAATCATAACAAGCGCTGTTCCATTAATAGTCACTGAAAAATGGTCGAGGAGTTTCTGGCAAGGGGAAACCTGATCCAATCGGTCGTCACTAAGCCCAGCTACTCCCACCAAGCCTGCTGTAACACCACCCCTGTATTACAAAAACAAATATATAACACACGATAATTGTAATTTACACATTTATGATCTCATGAACTTAACATTGACATGTGTATGACCAGAGCCGGCCCAAGGCATAAGCACCAGGGGGCCCCAAGAGCACATGAAATTACTTTTTGCTGCATGTTATGATGATTAAAATCGCGAAATGGCCTTAAACAATTACTAAATAAACTGCAAAATGTTACGTTTTCTAATATACAGGGAGTGCAGAATTATTAGGCAAATGAGTATTTTGACCACATCATCCTCGTTATGCATGTTGTCTTACTCCAAGCTGTATAGGCTGGAAAGCCTACTACCAATTAAGCATATTAGGTGATGTGCATCTCTGTAATGAGAAGGGGTGTGGTCTAATGACATCAACACCCTATATCAGGTGTGCATAATTATTAGGCAACTTCCTTTCCTTTGGCAAAATGGGTCAAAAGAAGGACTTGACAGGCTCAGAAAAGTCAAAAATAGTGAGATATATTGTAGAGGGATGCAGCAGTCTTAAAATAGCCAAGCTTCTGAAGCGTGATCATTGAACAATCAAGCGTTTCATTCAAAATAGTCAACAGGGTCGCAAGAAGCGTGTGGAAAAACCAAGGCGCAAAATAACTGCCCGTGAACTGAGAAAAGTCAAGCGTGCAGCTGCCAAGATGCCACTTGCCACCAGTTTGGCCATATTTCAGAGCTGCAACATCACTGGAGTGCCCAAAAGCACAAGGTGTGCAATACTCAGAGACATGGCCAAGGTAAGAAAGGCAGAAAGTCGACCACCACTGAACAAGACACACAAGCTGAAAGGTTTTATGGACTGATGAAATGAGAGTGAGTCTTGATGGGCCAGATGGATGGGCCCGTGGCTGGATTGGTAAAGGGCAGAGAGCTCCAGTCCGACTCAGACGCCAGCAAGGTGGAGGTGGAGTACTGGTTTGGGCTGGTATCATCAAAGATGAGCTTGTGGGGCCTTTTCGGGTTGAGGATGGAGTCAAGCTCAACTCCCAGTCCTACTGCCAGTTTCTGGAAGACACCTTCTTCAAGCAGTGGTACAGGAAGAAGTCTGCATCCTTCAAGAAAAACATGATTTTCATGCAGGACAATGCTCCATCACACGCGTCCAAGTACTCCACAGCGTGGCTGGCAAGAAAGGGTATAAAAGAAGAAAATCTAATGATATGGCCTCCTTGTTCACCTGATCTGAACCCCATTGAGAACCTGTGGTCCATCATCAAATGTGCGATTTACAAGGAGGGAAAACAGTACACCTCTCTGAACAGTGTCTGGGAGGCTGTGGTTGCTGCTGCACGCAATGTTGATGGTGAACAGATCAAAACACTGACAGAATCCATGGATGGCAGGCTTTTGAGTGTCCTTGCAAAGAAAGGTGGCTATATTGGTATATAATGTTGAGATGTTATATTGGTTTCACTGGTAAAAATAAATAATTGAAATGGGTATAAATTTGTTTTTTGTTAAGTTGCCTAATAATTATGCACAGTAATAGTCACCTGCACACACAGATATCCCCCTAAAATAGCTAAAACTAAAAACTACTTCCAAAAATATTCAGCTTTGATATTAATGAGTTTTTTTGTGTTCATTGACAACATGGTTGTTGTTTAATTATTAATGTTGTAAAATTAATCCTCAAAAATACAACTTGCCTAATAATTCTGCACTCCCTGTATGCACGGATTGATTCTGACAGCACTGCACGAGCTCGCAGCACCATCGGACACTATTCGCTTGTTAGCCAGGGTTCAAAGTCCAAAGTGCGAGAAAATCGGCGCTAAAACGCACTCGTCTATTGCCCGGTAACCTTTTTATGAATGGAGGATTTGAGATTGCGCTGCGGTTTGGTGCGAATATCTTGTCTGACGTGCTGCATGTTTTGGAGTACAGCATAGCTTCCAGTTTCTAGTGCTATAGTCTATCGTCCCCTTGGAATTATAAGTTGTGTAGCCTACATTTTGGAAGTTTTTATTTAGCAAATAAAAAGGTTCTTTCTACACAGTCGAATGGAATGTAAAAAAATAAATGTTTATTTCCGCCAAAATAAAAGCTCTGTTTAATATATGAACAAAATCAACATTTCTTGTTTTTAAAAGAAGTCTCTTCTGCTCACCAAGGCTGCATTTATTTGATCAAAAATAGCTACAGTAAAAACTGTAATATTGTGAAATATTATCATAATGTAAAACAGCTGTTTTCTATGTGAATGTATAGTAAAGTGTAATTTATTCCTGAGATCAAAGCTGAATTTATCATCATTACTCCAGTCATCAGTGTCACATGATCCTTCAGAATTCATTCTGATATGAGGATTTGAGCTCAAGAAACATTTATGATTAAAGTGTTGAAAACAGTTGTGTACAATGTTTTTAGGATTTTTTTGAAAGCTTTCTATTTCAGAGAAATGCTGTTCTTTTGAACCTCCTATTCATCAAAGAATCCTGGGGAAAAGTGAGCATATTCAGCATAAGAGACTACCTAAATTTTTTTTTTAAAAAGTGCATATCTCAGTCTGAACTGTAGTACTGTAAGACTTTGAATAAATCCCATTTAATCCCACCGGTCACAATAGTGACCGTAAAAAAATGTTTCATTTCTAAGGCTATAAAAATGTTACTGAATGATCTATCAATGCATTTCCAGCAGATATTGAAATAATAAAGGGTCTCAATGAAATATGTGCAGTGTCGCATGTTTACTGTAAATTGTCACATGACCAGAGCTGTTTACTTCCTGTTTGCGCCAAGAGAAGAGGATGGCAGCAGGAAAGCTCCCAAAGAAAAGGGTGGTAAAGTATGTTGACATATAGATAGGACATAGATTTTTGGTACACATTATGTTTAAGGTGTCTAGTGTTGATATATGCATTTGCTATTACTCAACTTTGTTTAATGTGGTCATAGAACTCACAAACATGTCATCGGCAACAATAGTGACCGGTGGGATAACCCATTGTATCTACATACTAATACACATAGGCTAACTGTTCTACCTTACTTTCTACCTAATTGTACACACACACACACACACACACACACACACACACACACACACACACACACACACACACACACACACACACACACACACGGTCACATCTCCTCTGATGTCTGATCTCCACACACAAACACACACACAGACAGACAGAAACTCACACACACACACACACACACACACACACACACACACACACACACACACACACACACACACACACACACACACACACACACACACACACACACACACACACACACACACACACACACAGAAACTCACACACACACACACACACACACACACACACACGGTCACGTCTCCTCTGATGTCTGATCTCCACACACACACACACACACAGACAGAAACTCACACACACACACACATGGTCACGTCTCCTCTGATGTCTGATCTCCACACACACACACACACACACAGACAGAAACTCACACACACACACACACACACACACACACACACACACACACACACACACACACACACACACACACACACACACACACACACACACACACAGAAACTCACACACACACACACACATGGTCACGTCTCCTCTGATGTCTGATCTCCACACACACACACAGACAGACAGAAACTCACACACACACACACACACACACGCAGAAACTCACACACACACACACACACACACACACACATTGGTACAGAAAAAAGGAGCACATTCCACCATGTGGAGCTTTTTCGGGTTTAAACCTGAAGACGTTTTGCGCAAAGATGCGCAAAGAGTTATAATTTGCAAACAGTGCTTTTGCATCGTCGCAGCACCGCAAGGTAACACCACTAATCTATACAATCACCTCAAACGTCACCACAAAATACAGTGCGAGTTAGCCATGAGAGACAAGGGAGCCACACCACAAAATACCAGCCGCCAGACCATGCAAACTTCCATAACTCAGACGTTGTACGGAGCATTGCCATACCCTCCAAGTTCCCAGCGGCACAAAGATATAACAAAAGCCATCACTTATTATTTAGCTAAAGACATGGCTCCAGTAAACACCGTTAAAAACGAGGGATTTAAGGTAATGATACAGACTTTAGACAAGCGCTACTCTTTGCCCTCTCGCAACTATTTTTCATCCGTTGCACTGCCAGGTCTATACACCCAGTGTCGAAAGACAGTCGAGGAAGAACTGCAAAATATGCAGAACTTTGCGGCAACAGCAGACCTATGGTCAAGCCGAACCATGGAGCCGTATTTAAGCTTGACAGTGCATTTCATAACAAATGACTTCAACATGAGAAGCCACTGTCTACAGACGGCGTTCTTCCCTGCTGATCACACTGGCGAGGAACTGGCACAGGGACTAAAGGAGAGTCTCTACTCCTGGAGTTTGGAGGAGGAAAAAATGGTGTGCATCACCACAGACAGTGGAGCAAACATTGTAAAAGCAGCCTCCCTGAACAACTGGACAAGGCTTCAATGTTTTGGCCATAGGCTACATCTGGCTAGGTGAGCTGTGTATTAAACACCCAGTAAAGATTTCATATTTTCATTTAAATCAGAAAAATGGGTCCTTAATTTTTAAATTTTAATAATTAAAAAAAAACATGACAGCAAACAGAATAAAATAAGAACACATAACACATAAGGTACTATTTAGGACTGCACAATTAATCTGATATAATATCTAAAAGTATAAATGTGCCCAGTCTTAAATTAACATTGAAGATTGTATTGTATGTTTCAAATAAAAAATAAAAAATAAATTATAGTTTTAATTTTTTACAAAAACAAAAAGAAACAACGAAATGAGACAACAAAAACCCTCTCTCCACTAGTCAAGATATTAAATAATCATAAAAATAGAAATAAACAGTAATAAGCATAGATTTACATCTAGTCTGTCTACATTTGTTTTTTCTACATTTAATTGTAACTAATTACTTTTATTTAAAATTTTGATTCATTTTTTTAAAAGTATAAGCACACACAATTAAGTTTATCCTGCTTTATTTTTGTCCCATCATATTGAATTTTAATAGCCATTTTAACATTTAATGCAAGAAAATGTATGGAATGTTAAATTAATTTACTGCAGAGTTGATAAAGCATATTTTTATTTATAGAGAATGCAATGAAAGATTCCCCGATTGACCGTGCTGTGGGTCTTTGCAAAAAGCTTGTGGCCTACTTCAGCCATAGTTGGAAGCGGAGGAGGGAGCTTGATATTGCCCAAAAGGAGCTAAACCTGCCTGAACACCAGCTTAAAACGGAGTGCCCAACAAGATGGGGATCCCGACAAGCTATGGTCCAGAGGATCCTGGAACAGCAAACTGCTATTGTACATGTTCTCTCCGCTGACCGGATGGCAAGACACTTAACACCAACCTGGCAGGATATCGAAGTCCATGAAGTGATCAACAAGACACTCACCCCACTGGCAGACTTTACTGATGCTCTGTCAGGAGAACAGTATGTTACGGTCTCCTCAGTCAAGCCGGTCCTCCACCTTTTTGAGACAATGATGGCAGTGCAGGAAGATGATACAGATCTTGCACGATCAATTAAGTCAAAAATCCTGCATTACCTTAAAGAAAAGTATAGTGATCCACACACTCAGGAGCTGCTCGACATAGCCACAGTATTGGATCCACAATTTAAACTGGACTATGTCAGTGAGGACAACAAAGTCAATGTCAAGGACAGACTGAAGAATGAGATGACTAGCATTGGTATGGTAAGTATATCTTTACATGATTCACAATATTTATTGTCTCACAGAGTAAGAAATTTACATTGGGCTACATTGTTAATACATTGAAATAATTGAAATTGGATTTAGCTAACCCACCATAGTTTTTAACTGCTGAGATATTACTTTTGTTAACAAGTGTAGAATATTAAGATTTTTATTTGATATTTTCTCTTTTCCAGCGAAGTCCCCCCACAACTGCCCCCAGCCTTTGCTGCCCCCTGTAGAAAAGAAGAGAAAGACCTTAGGCAGTTTTTTTTAAAGCAGCAAAGGGCAATGAGGCAGCAGCACCATCTGATGCTTCTTCTCAAGAGAATGATGTTGACATGGAGCTAGGCTCATATCTGCTCACAAGAAACATTGAAAGCGACGATGACCCCATAGTCTGGTGGAAAGAACACAAGGGACAATATCCAATACTGTCTGTGCTGGCAAGGAAATACCTCTGTATCACTGCTACAAGTTCCCCATCAGAAAGAGTTTTTAGCACAGGGGGGAACATTGTAACATGCCAGCGTTTCTCCCTGAAACCTCAAAATGTTGATAGGTTTGTGTTCTTGGCCAAGAACCTTTACCAATTGGAGCAAAAAGCACAGGTTCTATTTAGTTATTTTTATTTATTTTTGTATATTTTAATGTTCTCTTATGTTCAACAACATAAAGCTTTAAAATTATTCTCTTTAAGGGGTCTAAAATAAAGAAAAGTGAGTAGAGACATTTTTTTTGTTACTCCTGCACTTTATTATACTGAATGTCCTGTGTTTTTTTTTTTTGCGTTTTTTTATTTTATTTTTAATTTTGGTTGAAAAAAAATGAGAATCGTGTAAGAGAATCGTGATCTCAATTCCCATGGAGAAAAATCATGATTGGCATTTTAGCAAAAATCGTGCAGCCCATTTCAATTTTTTCATTCTAGGGCACCTTTACTCTCCTCCCATACATTTTTTGTCTGAAAGGGAAACTCCTACAAATGCATAAGACTAGTCAGTTACAAAAGTTGCAACGAGCACATTTCCGAAAATGAGTTATTGTAACATTATTAAAAAACCTTATGTCAATTATGTAGGATTTGTTTGTATGATTTGCTACACCTGCTTGAAGTTGTGTAACATTTCAGTGATCTACTGAAGGCAAGTCTTAGTTGAACCCAAATGCAGTGTTTATTATATCGTAAACGCAGGAACACCATGGACATGGACATGGACATGGACATGGACATGGACATGGACATGGACATGGACATGGACATGGACATGGACATGGACATGGACATGGACATGGACATGGACATGGACATGGACATGGACATGGACATGGACATGGACATGGACATGGACATGGACATGGACATGGACATGGACATGGACATGGACATGGACATGGACATGGACATGGACTCACCAACAGCAGTGTTACACTAACAATACTCGACACATGGCAAACACAAGGGCTAAATACACAAAGACTAATGACAAGACAAGGGACACCTGTGAACAATGATGAAACAATTAGCCAATGACATGACACAACACATGAGGGCATGGGAATCACATGACAATGAAACACATGACAAAACCAGGAAACATGACAAGGAGCATAGTTACAAAGACATGTACACAAACAAAACCCAAAACTGTTACAAGTTGATAGAGTCAGCAAAGTCAATTTTGAGTCAAATCGAGTTAAAGTTTACAGGTTTCAAAACAAAATTACCTAGCAACCATACCTTAAAATCTCTGGTAATAATAAGAATTTGACACACACCAAGTCAAAACCAAATATCCATAAGATATATATTAGATTAGATTAGATTCAACTTTATTGTCATTACACAAGTACAAGTACAAGGCAACGAAATGCAGTTTAGGTCTAACCAGAAGTGCAATAGCAGCAAGTGCAGGATATATACAATGGTTGCGTAAGTGCTGGGCATAAAAATGTACTGAATATATATAAATATGTATAAGTAGAGAGATGGTTATTACTATAAACAGAACTGAATTTACAGATGAATATATACAGTGAATAAATATAAATATACAGATGGCTATTACTATAAACAGAATGTAAACAGAATGTACAGGTGAATATGTACTATGAATATAATATACAGATGGCTATTACTTTGAACAGAATTTTACAGATAGAGGTATACAATAATATGTTAGGCTAATATGAGGAATATAGCAGTGGATTAAGGTAGTGCAATAAATTATGGACAGAGCTATCCGAAAGAAAGTGTAAAAGTGCAGTGGAAAGTGGTTGCATATTACAGTTAGAAGTACGGTGCAAAATGCAAATGTAAACATGGTTACTATAAATACAGTCGGCAGTGCAAATGAGCATATTCCAGTTAAGATATGGTGGTGCAAAATGCATAAGTAAACAGTTGTTACTGTAATAAACAGTCGGTAGTGCAAATAACAAAGTGAATGTAGGTGTGAGGTAGGAGAGTTTGCAGTTTATGAGGGAAGTGGATCAACGGGGGTTTGAGTTCAGTAAAGAGACAGCTCTGGGGAAAAAACTGTTCTTTAGTCTGCTGGTCCTGGTCCGGAGGATCCTGAAACGCCTGCCGGAGGGCAGGAGAGAAAACAGTCTGTGGGCTGGGTGAGAGGAGTCCTTGAGGATGCTGCGAGCTTGATGCAGACAGCGTTTCCTCTGGATGTGCTCGATGGCAGGTAGTGGAGTCCCTGTGATGCGCTGGGCAGTTTTCACCACCCGCTGCAGTGCCTTGCGCTCCGCAACAGAGCAGCTCCCATACCATACTGCCACACAGTTGGTCAGGATGCTTTCTATTGCGCAGCGGTAGAAGTTCACCAGGATAGCCGAGGAGAGCTGATTCTTCCTCAGTGTCCTCAGGAAGAAGAGGCGCTGGTGAGCCTTCTTGACCAGGCTGGAGGTGTTGGTCGTCCACGACATGTCCGCCGAGATGTGGATCCCCAGGAACTTGAAACTGGAGACACGCTCAACAGCCATTCCATTGATGTGGATGGTGTCGTGTGTGCCTCTTGACTCCTTCCTGAAGTCCACGATGAGCTCCTTCGTTTTGGTGGTGTTGAGGAGCAGGTTATTATCAGCGCACCATGTGGCCAGGTGCTGGATCTCCTCCCTGTAGGCAGTCTCATCGTTGTTGCTGATGAGACCAATCACCGTAGTGTCGTCCGCAAACTTGACGATGGAATTAGTTCCATACACAGGCTTGCAGTCGGAGGTGAAGAGGGAGTAGAGAAACGGACTTAGCACACAGCCCTGTGGTACACCAGTGTTGAGTGTGATGGACGTGGAGCAGGTGGATCCTGATCGAACATTCTGTGGTCTGTCAGTTAGGAAGTCCAAAATCCAGTTACACATTGAAGTGTTGATGCCCAGGTCTCCAAGTTTGGCAATTAACTTGGATGGGATGACAGTGTTGAATGCTGAGCTGAAGTCAACAAACAGCATGCGTGCATAAGTGTTCTTATGGTCCAGATGGGTGAGCACAGAGTGCAGTGCCATGGAAACTGCATCCTCTGTGCTCCTATTGCTGCGATAGGCAAACTGGTGTGAGTCCAATGTGGATGGTATAGAGTCTTTTAGGTGTTCCAGGACCAGCCGCTCAAAGCACTTCATAATGATGGGTGTGAGTGCTACAGGGCGGTAGTCATTAGGGCACCTCGGGCTGGAGTGTTTCGGCACTGGCACAATGGAAGTGCGTTTAAAGCATGATGGTACAGCTGCTTGGGCGAGAGACAGGTTGAAAATGTCTGTAAAAACCCCAGCGAGCTGCTCCGCACATGCCCTGAGAACACGACCAGGGATGTTGTCTGGTCCAGCAGCCTTGTGCGCGCTGATCCGGCTCAGTGCCTTGCAGACATCTGTGGAGGAGAGTGTGATTGGTGGGTGGTCAGCTGAGGGTTTGAGCTTGGTGGCAGTTTCTCTGTTGTCTCTTTCAAAACGAGCATAAAAGTAATTTAGCTCGTTCAGGAAGTTGACATCAGTGGCTGCGGGGGTGGAGTGGGTGGGTTTATAATCACTGATGGCCTGAATGCCATGCCACATGCGTCGAGGGTCAGAGTTGGAAAAGTGTCCCTCTATCTTTAGCTTGTAGCAGTGCTTGGCCTTTTTGATGCCCCTCTTCAGGTTTGCTCTGGATGCGCTGTAGGCTTGTGCATCTCCTGATCTGAAGGCAGTGTTGCGTGACTTCAGCAGGAGTCGCACTTCCCTGTTCATCCAAGGCTTCTGATTTGGGTATGTGGTGATCTGTTTCTGGGTTGTAACACTGTCAATGGTGGTATTGATATGATCCAATACTGAGGAGGTGTAGGAGTTAATGTCCGTGTGAGCGCCACTGGTGGCTTGAGAAGCAAACATACTCCAGTCTGTGTTTAGAAACCTTTCCTGGAGTGTGGAGTCTGCCCCCGCAGGCCACACCTTGATTGTCTTCACTGATGGCTTCACACGGTTGATGAGGGGTGCATATTTGGGGCTGAGGAACAAAGAGATGTGGTCTGACTGTCCCAGGTGGGGGAGGGGTGTTGCAACGTAAGCTCCCGCCATGTTTGTGTAAACATGGTCTAAGGTTTTGTTTCCTCTGGTGTGGCAGGAAACATGCTGGTGAAACTTGGGTAGCACTGACTTTAAGTTTGAGTGATTAAAGTCACCTGCAACAATAAACGCAGCTTCCGGGTGATCAGTCTGTTGTTTACTGATGGCTGCGTGAAGTTCTTTCATAGCAAGCTTGGCATCAGCATCGGGTGGAATATAAGCAGCAGTTATAATGGTGGAAGTGAACTCCCGCGGTAGATAAAACGGTCTACATTTAACCATGAGAAACTCCAGGTTAGCTGAACAATGACTCCCAACAATAGCAGAGTTTGTGCACCAAGCTTTGTTAATATAAATGCACAATCCACCACCTCTTGTCTTCCCGGAGCCATCTAATGTTCTGTCTGCCCGGAGTGTGTGGCGTCCCGCTAGCTCGATAGCGGTGTCCGGTATTCCGCTGTTTAACCAGGTTTCAGTGAAGATTAGGACGTTACAGTTCAAAAGTCTCTTAAGCCGCGTTTCCACCGCAGGAACTTTACCCCGGAACCAGGAACTTTGGGGGGGAACTCGGTGTGTTTCGACCGCAGGAACCAAGGTCTAAATGAAGTTCCGGGTAAATATTTCCCCCTCCAAACGGCCCTGCTTGCGAGGTGGTACTTTTGAAAAGTTCCCGAACTTTCGGGGGTGGGACTTGGGTGCTGAACATGCTGATTGGTTGAGCTCACGCAGCATTTTATTTCAACCGGCATTTTTAAAAGTCTTTTGCGAGGATCGAACAGCGTTCAGTAAATATCAGTCTTTCTGTCCGATGGCGCGCGTTCGTCTCAGCCATCTCACGGTCAATGTCCGTAATAGCTGATGATAACATACTTTGTCATATTTTAAATATAGCTTTACGAATACGCTTTAGTATCAGTGCTCGTCTCTTTTCCGCCGTTTTGTTTAGTAAACCGATACATAACCAGCAAAAGCAGCGCTGCTTGCATCTCCTCCACTTGTTATTGTTGCAGACATGTATCGCGCAAAAATGATTACTGTCCGTCGCTGACTGGAAGGAGCAGTCGCGCCGCGCGCAGTCCTACATCACCGGATTTGCCTAATCTTCCCGGTACTTTAGACCGCGGTGGAAACGCAGACAGTAGCAGGTCTGGGGGAGAAAAAGTTCCTGGGAAAAAAGTTCCTGGTACAAATAGTTCCGGGTAATTTCGGTGGAAACGCGGCTATACTGTGTGTGATGCTGAGTCGAATCTCCTCCATTTTGTTCACTAGCGATCGTACATTAGCAAGGAAAATGCTGGGTAAAGAGAGCCGATGAGGAGAACGCGTTAGCTTAGCCCGCAATCCTCCACGCTTCCCCCGCCTTTGTTTACGATCTCGCCGCCGTCTGGGTGCACTTCCGCCCGGCCGGGATGAGCGCATCGCCTCGGGCGTCCTAGCGATCTCAGGAAGGAGTCGAAGATTGTCCATAAAACTGTCGGAAATTCGCAAACCAATATCCAAAAGCTCAGCGCGGGTGTACGATGTAAAGGCACAACTGTTCTGCACGAACAGACCCGAGATGAGCAAGAAAAATACCGCAAAATTGCAGAATCTGGAGAGACGCTGAGCCTCGCGATCTACTCGCGCCGCCATCTTGGTCAACAATATATATATATATATTTAAAAAAAATTGTAATTCAAAACCACAATTGTTTGAGTAACATTAATGTTAAGACTATAAAAGTATATAAATGAAGACCTACTATACCGCACAGATCTAAAATAATGTAACACATCAGGGGCCTGTACCATGATGATAGTTTAACAAACTCAGGGTTAAAGGATTAGTTTAGAGTTGACAAAACCAAACCAATCTATTCAGGCTTTGTTGGTCCCATGATGCTGATCATCAGCTTGCTCTGTTAACTCAGGCTTTGATCCTGAGTTTAAGAGTTTAGCTGTGACATCAGTAGTGAACAGCCAATCACACGCTGTGGATCAGTGGAACTGAGATTAATTTCTCACTTCTGCAGAAAATTACATGATTGAAAAATATAAAAAATTGAAACAGATTTACACAGCAAGAAGAAAAGAGCTGTCTATAAAAGAGGACACCTTAAAGAAAAAATCTTACTACTTCAATGCAAGTAAAAGTTATGAAGTTAGTTTAGTTGATATATAGAGAGAATTGAACATTTAAGCTCACATGTAGTAATTTTTATAGCTTTATCAAGCTATAATGATTGATTAACTAAAATTATATGTGTAATTGATTAAGGATATAATTACATAAATTATATCTAAACCATTAAAAATGATTATCATTATAAATAAGCATTGTTAAAAGGCAGACGCTTTAGTCTTTATAAACCATTTGCTATGTAGTGACCTTTAATTTGGAGTAGAAAAAGGGGGAGTGGCTTTATTGCATCAGAGGTGTGTCACTTTGCTCACAGCTGATTGGTCCAATTTCAGTTTGAGATCTCTTATCCAGAACATAACCTGCCCTGGAGCAGGTTAGCTTTGGATTGTAAGTTACTATGGCGATGAACACTGCTAAAAGCCAAACCACTTTAATGGTACCTAAAACCCCGGATTGGCACAAACTAAGCTTAAACATAGCTGGTTAGCCAGCTAAACCGGCTTCATGGTATAGACCCCAGATGTTTTCCCCCAGGGGTTAACCAAACGTTTAATTAAGATATAACAGATAATGTTTGAGTGAATACTCGCCATGGCAGACATTTTAAAATACTGTAATTCTGTGTGCATATCATTCACGGTGCTGGTGCTGCATGGTGCTGTCTGAGGCGTCTTTGTGCACATGCGTCAGTGCGCTTAAGATCATTTTCATGGACAAAGGAAAGACACTCCTCTCAGAAAATTTACAAATAAAGATACTTTTAGATGTTTAATTGCTATTTGAAGCATTGGGATTACTAGACGAGGGCTTAATGACCCTCAAAATCCACCAAAATTTTCACTTGTTTCGAAATTATCCTCTGTGCATTCCAACTCATTTTGCCAGCTATCAGAACTGTTTTTTTTTTTTTATTGAATATTAAAAAGATTAATTCATGCTTGTTTTAAGTTTGCCCATTTGTATTGTGCTCTAAACGATGCCTGTTTTTATTCTAGGCTGCACTAGCAATTTATAGAAAGCCATTTACCAATAAAAGCCTAAATAAAATTGCAATGATAGATTAACATTAAAATAGCTTTTGTTCTGTTATGTACTTGAGTTGGGACCAAGATTACACAATAGTCCTAGCTAACAAAAGTGACATGACAGGTGTGATGAGGACTATATTTGACAACTATGGCAGTTAATACTATTTAATTGTTCTTTAAAAAAAAAAAAAAAAAACACTCCATAGCCTTCCTATTCATCAAGTCACAATAAAAACAAAACATCTGATCAAACCTACACAGTCCAGGTGGCAAACTGCTGCATTATTTAAGCAAACACACAAAACAGTGGTCAGTATTTGTGCATCTGCTCGGAAAAATATGAAATATTCTATGCGGCTTCAAGTCTATTGGAAATAGGGGTTTATGTCTGCTAAAAGTGAAAGACATGCATATGTGAAAGGCGCTCATGCCTCACTCATTTCACAGTGCACTAACAACATGACAAGATCGATTGCTCATGACTTTCATGGCATCCAACTCCTTCCCTCTCTATTTCTTTCTTTCTCATATATCTCACTCTCTTGCCTACTTTGATTATCCAAGATTTAAATTAAGATGTCTGTTTAGTGTGACCATGATGTCTAAGATATACAGCAGCTCTGACAGTCTATGTATGAATTAGCGCAAATGCGCTTGCCTCTACTTTGTCTTTGCAGAGTGTGTGACAACCATGGCACACTGCATTGATCAAGACTTCTTCTCTGACATCTGCGAGTTAAGAAAGAGAATGTGTGTAGCTCCCCACCACCATAGGTTATATGTGAGGATCAAAGAAGAAGGGATTTTACTCTTCCATTGACGGCTGTAATCAAGTGTAGTAAACATCTCAGAGAGACACATCTCACTTTACGATATTAACAAATAATAAATGGTGACATGAGAAACGGAAATAAGCTCAAACAGGAGAGCATGGCTGTCTAAGGTCATGGGTTTGATTCCCAGAGAATGCAATGCATTAATTGATAAAATGTACACATTGAATGCGATGTATGTCGCTTTGGATAAAAGCATCTGCCAAATGCTGCAATGTACATATAAATGTACATGGATACAAATGCTGTCACAAATTTGGAGAAGTTTCAAAGATTTGGTGGCTTAAAGGTCTTAAGTACAGGATTAGTTCTGAAGCCATGTTACGCAATATGGCATGTTCAAAGTGAAAGAGCCATGATGTTATTAAAGCAACAAGAGCAGTTGAAAATATTTTCATTATTTTCTCTCCCCCTACATCAGGGTAGGATAAAGTGTACTAATTTGCTTGTGCATCAAACTAATTTGGTGAGAACCTTATGGCTTTATTTATTAAAGCAGCGACAAAACGGAAATAAGGAAATATTGGACCCACTTTCTATTAGGTGGCCTTAACTACTATGTACTAACATTTTAATTAATCATTTAATACAATGCACTTATTGTGTACATACATGTTTTTACATTGTACTTACATTTAAAAAAATACCTGCATGTAATTACATCTGTAATTAATTTCTGTAGTTACATTTCTACTTACACTGTTGACACTTCCCTTACACCTAACCATACCCTTAAACTTACATACCACCACACCTGTCCCTAACTCTACCCGTATCCCACCTCAATATGAGCAAAGGTGTTTTGCAATACAATATAAACACAGTAAGTACATTGTACTTATTTTCTGATGTAAGTACATTTAAGGCCACCTAATATAAAGTGGGGCCGAAAGAGGACATTCCATCTTGTAATGCAATGTGTCAAATAAGGTATACATAAAAAATATGCAGTGCTGGGGGTACTCCAGCATCCGAGTGAACTGAATTATAGAAAAAGAAAAAAAAGTATATCCATCGGTCAGGGCTCCAGACAAAAAAACAAAACAAAAAAACAATTTATAAATTCAATAAGAAAAAAAAAGATAGTACCAAATAACTGAAGTGCCACATACAGAAATAAACATGCGTTTTCATTTTTTTTTAATATAAACTTCATTTCAATCAAACCCTCCTTTTACAGCATCTGCATTTCATTCATCTTGTGGATGTCCTGGGAACTGAATGCCTTTTCCATCTTGAGAACTACATACAGTAACAAAGAATTGCTCTTTACACAGAATCTGAGCCAGTGTCACAGATCGTAATTATGTCCGCATCTTTTTGCCATTGAGTGTAGTTTGGCCTCCTCCTCAATGCTTTCTATAAATATTATGTCTTGCACACATCTAGTCTACTTTTCTCCATTAGTAATATCTGAGAGGTTTGGTGAAAGGCAGCTCTTCACATACAATCATATAGGCAGTGTTGAATTTTATTTTAAAAATCCTTCCATTCGCTCTCATCGTGTAGACAACAGGTTAAGTAAAAATTAATACATAATATAGTGCATATATTTAGCAAAATGCTCTTGGTTATTTTTATTCTTTTGACTAACGAGTTTATTGACATTGAATAGCTTTTCTGTGGTAAATGTAGTGTTACGTGACATGGTTTACAAGCTGTTTTATTGACGTCTTTCCATGGTTGTAACTCGTGCTGTATTTACGCACTGTAACTAGTAGAAAGAGGAAGAGATGATCAGTTCATGTGGCGCTTGAACTGAGGTACTACCGCGATCTATCACGAAACATTAAAGAGACATTTTTTGTATTTCGTGATATCTGCAGGTCAGAATAATGGGCGTGCTGAAAGGTAGGGGGCGCGCCAAAATATCTTTACAATTGGTCACAGAAACGGCCTGTTAGAGTGTGGGTAACTCAGGGTGTGGGGTAGGGTTAGTGGTTGGTTTCTGTTGTAATTTTAGTTGTGTTCGACATTGACTACGGCTGGGGAGCTTTCTGCTTGCAGGTGGGGAGGAGCTGAAAATGGAGACGAGAAGTCGGACACTTTCTGCTACCTGCAGTGATGCTCACGAGTCACGCTGTGTTTGTATACTTTATCACAGCTGAAGTAAAATAAATTCAATATTTGTGAAATACACAGATGTTTCAGAGACATTTTCATTTAATACTTTTCGTAGCCTACTGCTTAATACAGCGTCTGTTTGCACAAGAATAAAGTTCAACATAATTCTATCAATGAAGTGGGGTCTATGTTTTAATAAACATGACAATATAACATCGCAACTACATGAAAAGAGGTTTTACTATTATAAAAAAAGTGATATGTGAGCATTAGTGTACTTGAAGGTTTTAGAATAAACACGACACACGTGATCACTGTCATGCGGTGAATATGGCCAATCGTGAAACAGCTGTATCGTCATTAGAGCTTGTGCAGCCACTCTGGAGAAGCTGCACAGAATGAACCAGCCATCTGCTCTCGAAACGCTCTCGCGGTACTTTGATGACATACATGATCGCATGACGTCGACACGGTCTCATGTCGGACAAAATTTCTTCTCCTTCATTTTCTATCTCTCTCATATGCTGGCACAACTGGAGCCTGCATTTTTATTAGCAGGTGTGCTGTCAGCGTTGGTGTTCGACAGAGATGAGGACTGAATTTGACATGTTTTTCTGACATAGAAAGCTGATCCTCTTTCCCCCCCTGTGTTTTGGTGCTCAAACTCTCACAGTGAGTGAGTTTCTTTTTTTTCCCTCTGAAACTTATGTCAACCCAAAAGATTGACTTGAGGCTACTCATCAAAGAACACGCAGGTAAAAAGTAGGAGTGGAACGTTTCTCTGTAAAAAAAATCGAACTGTATGGTTCTCCACCCATGGTTCGGCATGCACTTGCACCACGGTTCATCTAAAATCTGATGACGCATCTATAATAAGGTTTGTTGAAAATAACGTGTAAAAAAGACAGACAGAGTTAGGTTAATGTATTTTCTGTTGATGGATACACATTCTGGTTTCTCAATACATTACAACAGCAATGATCAAAAAGCAGGAACAAAACAGTGACTCTTGTATGCGAGTGCTTATGCTCGACCATGACTGAACAGCACACGTTGTGTTTAAACTAAACTTGTTTAAAGTGGTGGTAAAACACATTCTTTCGAAGGCTTGATTGTGTTTGTGGGGTGCACTGTAACATGTGTTCATGCTTCGTTTTTAAAAAATTGCATTATTTTTCATATATTTGATCTTTATTCTACACTGCTCTGTCCCTCCTTGTAAAAACGGTCTGATGGTTTCCGGGTTCTATGAAGCCAGTCCCTCAAAAATACGCAATGGGCTCAGATTGGTTAGCTGGCCCAGTGTGTTGTGATTGGCTAACCGCCTAGTGCATGTTTGTCGGAAACGTCACGCCCCTTACCTTTACCGATAGCCTGCGTCAATAAAACCATACCCATAAGCCCGAATCAGACCCAGATAATTTTAGTAAAGATGATCGAGCAGAACATGTTCAGTCCTCAAGAGTAAAGACTGCGGATCTATAGTGATCGCTCCTGAATGGCACTGTTACTTTTGTATTTTTAGAACGATTTGCCAAATATCTGTCGCAAGAATGAACACTAAACATTGGCTTTACTATAGTATCCAAATCAAACACAGAAGCATATTTAGCATGCCTGTAGATAAACAATACATAAAAGCTCTAATCAAAGAATAATTTACACTAAATCTTTCAACTAAACATCGAAATAAATCTAATTAATAAACTAAATTAACCATATAAACTAAATTACTGATCTAATTATTGATCTAAAGCCCACACTGTCACTGTATGGAAATTGAAATGAACTGGTGACATCAAATGGCTATACAGCTTAATAAAATGATGTTGCATTATTTTCCTGTTTAACACTGTAAAACTGCTTTGAAACAATCTACATTGTTAAAAGCGCTATATAAATAAAGTTGACTTGACTTGACTAATGCTAAGTTCGCTGTTGAGATTTTAAAAAGTTTGTAACGTTAGGTGTTTGTCGGATAACGTTAAGTATGAATGAGCATTTAACAAACTGGTTTGCAGAGCCAAATGAGCGTTGTCATCTGTGTACTTCCTTGCTACAACGTACAATTAACAATACGAACTATTACAGGAAAACACATCGACGAAAAATAAATCATACTTACAGGTTGTGGCCCGTAAACAGCTTCTGTTTTTAAATCCATCTTTCAGGACAAGCCGTTTTAAGAATCCTTCATTGAACTTGTGAAGATTGTGGAAGCTTTCCTGTGTGAGATGTGCCGCGGGAGCCGCGCGCGCCCGTCGTGCACTCAAACTGGCAGTGTTTGTCTCATGCAGCTGAACCGCGGCTCGTGTATTGCAAATACAGACAAATATTGTCCATTATGTCACATTTTCCGGTCTTCTCCTCCGACCCCTGTCTGTCTCGTGCTTTGATTCATGATGGGCAGCATATATCTGCTGCAAATGCAACCCTGTTCCCCTCTGTCTCATACACGCATGCATATAACGCACTGCAACGCACCCCCGTCCCTAGGAAGGCTGAACAAAGTGGACCTGCAATCCGGATGAAAATAACAGCGTTTTGTCGGCATTGGCAACAACACTCCAGCCTACTAACTAGCCTACCACAACAACTATTCTCCGCGGCGATACAAAATGGCCTCGCCCCCCCCTTATTTCATATTCTCGGAGGAGGGGTTTATGTAAATATTGGGGCTGGTGATGCCAGCAACCCTGGTGGAATGTGTAGTAGTCCCTAGCGGCTGTTTGCTGTTGTCCTTAGAAATTGATTTCTTTAAAAGCAAATATCTCCCTTTGCTTTAAACTTTGAACGTTGTAACTTTGCAGATGTTGTTTGTGCTCAAACAGCAACATTACACACTAGCTAAAGTTAGAAAAGTGAAATCGTGGTTTACCACCCCTTTAAGCCTTGCCAATTTAAACATTCAAGAACAAGACGCAAGAGATCTGTGTGTGTGCACACATCTGAAGCCGTTAACACTGCGCATCGCAGATAGTGCGCAAATATTGAGCTCCCTTTGAAGTTTTGCACGTGAACAGACAAATTCACACAAAATATGTCAACATGCACGTCTTGGTGAGTAATCCTAGCGAACATAGTAGGTTATGTCTTAAGTAAAATGTAAACAGTCTATAAAGATGTGTTCATGTGTAACAGTATGTACAGTACTGATGTGCATTATTTCTTAAAGGGAAAGAAGCCTTTTCCTGCTGTCTGTGTTTTTAATGTTAATCAAACAACAAATGACTAAGAAATCACTCACTGCTCTTGACTGAATAGCTTTTGTAACTTCAATAATTATTCATCTTTATTTCATTTATACAGTGAAGAATATAATATGCAATGTTATTTTATATTTGATTACTGTATTCAATTGATGTACCTGGAAAACCTTAAAAGCACTGCTTATTTTATGCATATTTGCTCTATTGTATGTATTTGTGTTGTTGCTTGTAGTTCGACTATTTGTTCTTATTTTATTTTTATTTGACAAATGTCCTAATTACCCTGAACAGCACATACCGAGCCCCGAACCGTGACCCTAAAACTGTGATGCAAACCGAACTAATTTACTAATAGTAATTTTAACCGCTCCACCCCTAGTAAAAAGGCATGCCAATTTTTAAATCATAACATGTACATTTATATTGTCACCAGTGGCAATCTCAGCAAAAATAAAACTCGCAAATGAATATTTTAGGTTGCAAACACGGCCGTTTTAGGCACAGTCTGAAGTCAATGGATCTATAAGATGTTGCTGAGTGTCGAATAACCTTATGGATTGAAGTCATTGCTCTTTACTGATGAAGGTATACAATCAGCAATGCGTATACGCTTACATAGAGCTTTAATTCACATCCTGACAATTTAATGTGTAAATGTGCTGTAGTGTTGTCAGAACAGTAAATGTTTGCATGCATATGGTGAGACTAGGTGTCTGATAGAAGGAACGGTTATTTACCATGCAATCATAAGCGCACAAACAAACATGCACATTTATCAATGACACAAGAACAACAGCACGATTATGAATTATGGATCAATAATACTTCAGATACTTGCACACTGAAGCATGCAAAAACACACACGCAAACGTCATTGAACAACAAGGCTCTGGTAAACAAGAGTAAAAATCACCCATGTGTGTCTAATATCTCAGTTGCCACACATTTGATCGATGACCCTAAATTTAAACATCTATGTCCCCTTCCAAATGACAGAAGTTACAAATCTGATTATACATCACTGTTCAAAGTGCACATCTA
Source organism: Romanogobio albipinnatus (assembly GCA_023566225.1). Classification (NCBI taxonomy): domain Eukaryota; kingdom Metazoa; phylum Chordata; class Actinopteri; order Cypriniformes; family Gobionidae; genus Romanogobio; species Romanogobio albipinnatus. Next base: position 31,260,052 of record CM042242.1, read on the forward strand.
ATCTCTAATACTTAATTCAACATGTTTGTAGCACGGGGCCAGTAAAGCCTGGTTGGTTGCATGAGGGACATCTCCAATTTACACGATTGCGCAAGAACTTTCCACATTTTGGCCAAGTCTTGGAATCATTGTCATGCTCTGGTATTAACTTCAATGAGTGTAGTAACTTTCTGGGGCCATATTAAAGAAACAACTCAGAATCGTATTTTATCTGGTTATAGTAACCATGGTGATTTCTGTTAAAAACATAGACTGTAAAAAAATATGGACGTAGTCCGTAGGGTTCTGAAGACCGTTTTTGAAGCCTGAAAGCTGGCTTTTGCCATCTTGACAGTGCATCACTCCCGGATAACTGACAATGGGCAAAGAGGCAGGACGTGACTGGAGCTGAGGTGACGTGATGACAACAGCAGACAAACGACAATCCACCTGTCACTTAAAGTGGTCACGCCTTAAAGGAACTGTATGTAAGAAATGTATTTCAATTAATCATAAAATGGCCCTAATATGTCAATAGACATTAAAAAATCATGTTAATTTCAAATACTTATATCACTGACAACAGTTGTCCGGCCAAGATATTGTCATTTTAAAATTGGAGTTGCAGCCCTCAACTGATGTTGATGTTGACATGTTGTGTCATGCCTGAAGCGCCGCCCTCCACCTATCTACCAATCACGAAGTCAGTAGTGTTTCTGCATTCGGGTTGCCAGCTCTGCTAGTTACCACAGCTGCAGCTACAAACTTTCTGGATAAACAATGTCTAACTTTACGAAACCTAAACGACCTCGATATGAATCAGAAAAACGTCGTGACAGTGTCCGAAATAAAACAAGGATTTGTATAGGAGATGCCTTTGAAAGATGGAGACGGCTGAAAACGGAAGAATTTGAAGACTGACGCAATTGCTAATTTTCTCCTGGACAGGTAAGATTAATCTATGTTTGGCTAACTTGTACTTAATGTAAATGGACATTTCAAATATTCACGACAGTCGAACAAAGTTGTGCATGTTCATGCAAAGTAACGTTAGGTTAGCGCAGATGGAGGAGGTGGTGGGTCATTGAATTGAAAAGGTAACGTTAAGGAATTGTTTGGTAAATAAAAATGGCGAGTCGTCATTGCTAACATTAGTAATGCATTATCAGAGCATTCAGAGTCATTATGCACTGGGGTCAAGCCATCCGCCACTCCGAAATACACAGTCAATCTATCCGCCACGTTATTTTGGGGTGCGCGCATACACTGGCTGTTACGGTACGACCGTCAGAGAACTGATATGAAAACAAGTGATCTTCTGGTGAACGCGATTTAACATACTTTTATTCAGTACGTCTGTCTGAATAAATTAAAACAAATAAATATTGTACCTGTCACTGTATGATGCCGACTTCCAAAATAAAAGTCTGCCTGAATAAATATAGAAACATACCTAAATAAATATAAATAAATAAACATTTCACAACCCAATTTCACCTGAAAAGGATAGTACACCTCACAGCCTGTCACTGTATGATGTCGAATTCCAAAATAAAAGTCTCCCTGAATAAATAAACAAATAAACGGGCGTATATATGAATTTTGGGGGAGGGCTTTTATTTTAGTTATATATATATATATATATATATATACACACATACATATATTTACATATATATGTTACAAAATAAGAGCCCTTATTTTTTTTTGTCTATACATTGAGTAACCCATAAAAACAAAAGTCCTAGTTTACACAGACTAATTTCACTGCAGATGGAGAGTACACCTTCTCACAGTGTCAACTACACCGTTTCAGGACAGTCTGATGTGGGATTACAAAATAAGAGCACTCCAAAACTCATATTTGCACAGTTTTTTTCTATACATTGAGTAACCCATAAAAACAAAAGTCCTAGTTTACACAAGCTAATTTCACTGCAGACTGAGAGTACACCTTCTCACAGTGTCAACTACACCGTTTCAGGACAGTCTGATGTGGAATTACAGAATAAGAGCCCACCAAAATCCATATTTGCGCTGTTTTGTATGTACATGAAGTAACCCTTAAAAAAAAAAAAGTCCTAGTTTCCACAGACTAATTTCACTGCAGATGGAGAGTACACCTTCTCACAGTGTCACTACACCGTTTCAGGACAGTCTGATGTGGAATTACAGAATAAGAGCCCACCAAAATCCATATTTGCGCTGTTTTGTATGTACATGAAGTAACCCAAAAAAAGAAAAGTCCTAGTTTCCACAGACTAATTTCACTGCATATGGAGAGTACACCTTCTCACAGTGTCAACTACACCGTTTCAGGACAGTCTGATGTGGAATTACAAAATAAGAGCCCACCAAATTTCATATTTGCGCTGTTTTGTATTGACATTAAGTGACCCATAAAAAGAAAAGTCCTAGTTTCCACAGACTAATTTCACTGCAGATGGAGAGTACACCTTCTCACAGTGTCAACTACACCGTTTCAGGACAGTCTGATGTGGAATTACAGAATAAGAGCCACCCAAAATCCATATTTGCGCTGTTTTGTATGTACATGAAGTAACCCAAAAAAAGAAAGGTCCTAGTTTCCACAGACTAATTTCACTGCAGATGGAGAGTACACCTTCTCACAGTGTCAACTACATCGTTTCAGGACAGTCTGATGTGGAATTACAGAATAAGAGCCCACCAAAATCCATATTTGCGCTGTTTTGTATTGACATTAAGTAACCCTTAAAAAAAAAAAGTCCTAGTTTCCACAGACTAATTTCACTGCAGATGGAGAGTACACCTTCTCACAGTGTCAACTACACCGTTTCAGGACAGTCTGATGTGGAATTACAGAATAAGAGCCCACCAAAAACCATATTTGCGCTGTTTTGTATGTACATGAAGTAACCCAAAAAAAGAAAAGTCCTAGTTTCCACAGACTAATTTCACTGCATATGGAGAGTACACCTTCTCACAGTGTCAACTACACCGTTTCAGGACAGTCTGATGTGGAATTACAAAATAAGAGCCACCCAAAATCCATATTTGCGCTGTTTTGTATTGACATTAAGTGACCCATAAAAAGAAAAGTCCTAGTTTCCACAGACTAATTTCACTGCAGATGGAGAGTACACCTTCTCACAGTGTCAACTACACCGTTTCAGGACAGTCTGATGTGGAATTACAGAATAAGAGCCCACCAAAATCCATATTTGCGCTGTTTTGTATTGACATTAAGTAACCCTTAAAAAAAAAAAGTCCTAGTTTCCACAGACTAATTTCACAGCAGATGGAGAGTACACCTTCTCACAGTGTCACTACACCGTTTCAGGACAGTCTGATGTGGAATTACAGAATAAGAGCCCACCAAAATCCATATTTGCGCTGTTTTGTATGTACATGAAGTAACCCAAAAAAAGAAAAGTCATAGTTTCCACAGACTAATTTCACTGCATATGGAGAGTACACCTTCTCACAGTGTCAACTACACCGTTTCAGGACAGTCTGATGTGGAATTACAAAATAAGAGCCACCCAAAATCCATATTTGCGCTGTTTTGTATTGACATTAAGTGACCCATAAAAAGAAAAGTCCTAGTTTCCACAGACTAATTTCACTGCAGATGGAGAGTACACCTTCTCACAGTGTCAACTACACCGTTTCAGGACAGTCTGATGTGGAATTACAAAATAAGAGCCCACCAAAATTCATATTTGCGCTGTTTTGTATTGACATTAAGTGACCCATAAAAAGAAAAGTCCTAGTTTCCACAGACTAATTTCACTGCAGATGGAGAGTACACCTTCTCACAGTGTCACTACACTGTTTCAGGACAGTCTGATGTGGAATTACAGAATAAGAGCCCACCAAAATCCATATTTGCGCTGTTTTGTATGTACATGAAGTAACCCAAAAAAAGAAAAGTCCTAGTTTCCACAGACTAATTTCACTGCATATGGAGAGTACACCTTCTCACAGTGTCAACTACACCGTTTCAGGACAGTCTGATGTGGAATTACAAAATAAGAGCCCACCAAAATTCATATTTGCGCTGTTTTGTATTGACATTAAGTGACGCATAAAAAGAAAAGTCCTAGTTTCCACAGACTAATTTCACTGCAGATGGAGAGTACACCTTCTCACAGTGTCAACTACACCGTTTCAGGACAGTCTGATGTGGAATTACAAAATAAGAGCCCACCAAAATCCATATTTGCGCTGTTTTGTATGTACATGAAGTAACCCATATAAAGAAAAGTCCTAGTTTCCACAGACTAATTTCACTGCAGATGGAGAGTACACCTTCTCACAGTGTCAACTACATCGTTTCAGGACAGTCTGATGTGGAATTACAAAATAAGAGCCACCCAAAATCCATATTTGCGCTGTTTTGTATTGACATTAAGTAACCCATATAAAGAAAAGTCATAGTTTCCACAGACTAATTTCACTGCAGATGGAGAGTACACCTTCTCACAGTGTCAACTACATCGTTTCAGGACAGTCTGATGTGGAATTACAAAATAAGAGCCACCCAAAATCCATATTTGCGCTGTTTTGTATTGACATTAAGTGACCCATAAAAAGAAAAGTCCTAGTTTCCACAGACTAATTTCACTGCAGATGGAGAGTACACCTTCTCACAGTGTCAACTACATCGTTTCAGGACAGTCTGATGTGGAATTACAAAATAAGAGCCATCCAAAATTCATATTTGCGCTGTTTTGTATTGACATTAAGTAACCCTTAAAAAAAAAAAGTCCTAGTTTCCACAGACTAATTTCACTGCAGATGGAGAGTACACCTTCTCACAGTGTCAACTACATCGTTTCAGGACAGTCTGATGTGGAATTACAGAATAAGAGCCCACCAAAATCCATATTTGCGCTGTTTTGTATGTACATGAAGTAACCCATATAGAGAAAAGTCCTAGTTTCCACAGACTAATTTCACTGCAGATGGAGAGTACACCTTCTCACAGTGTCAACTACACCGTTTCAGGACAGTCTGATGTGGAATTACAGAATAAGAGCCCACCAAAATCCATATTTGCGCTGTTTTGTATGTACATGAAGTAACCCAAAAAAAGAAAGGTCCTAGTTTCCACAGACTAATTTCACTGCAGATGGAGAGTATACCTTCTCACAGTGTCAACTACATTGTTTCAGGACAGTCTGATGTGGAATTACAGAATAAGAGCCCACCAAAATCCATATTTGCGCTGTTTTGTATTGACATTAAGTAACCCTTAAAAAAAAAAAGTCCTAGTTTCCACAGACTAATTTCACTGCATATGGAGAGTATACCTTCTCACAGTGTCAACTACATTGTTTCAGGACAGTCTGATGTGGAATTACAAAATAAGAGCCACCCAAAATCCATATTTGCGCTGTTTTGTATTGACATTAAGTAACCCTTAAAAAAAAAAAGTCCTGTGTAGTCTGTGGAAACTAGGACTTTTCTTTTTAAGGGTTACTTAATGTCAATACAAAACAGCGCAAATATGAATTTTGGGTGGCTCTTATTTTGTAATTCCACATCAGACTGTCCTGAAACGGTGTAGTTGACACTGTGAGGTGTACTCTCCATCTGCAGTGAAATTGGTCTGTGGAAACTAGGACTTTTCTTTATATGGGTTACTTCATGGACATACAAAACAGCGCAAATATGAATTTTGGTGGGCTCTTATTCTGTAATTCCACATCAGACTGTCCTGAAACGATGTAGTTGACACTGTGAGAAGGTGTACTCTCCATCTGCAGTGAAATTGGTCTGTGGAAACTAGGACTTTTCTTTTTATGGGTTACTTCATGTACATACAAAACAGCGCAAATATGGATTTTGGTGGGCTCTTATTCTGTAATTCCACATCAGACTGTCCTGAAACGATGTAGTTGACACTGTGAGAAGGTGTACTCTCCATCTGCAGTGAAATTAGTCTATGGAAACTAGGACTTTTGTTTTTATGGGTTACTTCATGTACATACAAAACAGCGCAAATATGGATTTTGGTGGGCTCTTATTCTGTAATTCCACATCAGACTGTCCTGAAACGATGTAGTTGACACTGTGAGAAGGTGTACTCTCCATCTGCAGTGAAATTAGTCTATGGAAACTAGGACTTTTGTTTTTATGGGTTACTTCATGTACATACAAAACAGCGCAAATATGGATTTTGGTGGGCTCTTATTCTGTAATTTCACATCAGACTGTCCTGAAACGATGTAGTTGACACTGTGAGAAGGTGTACTCTCCATCTGCAGTGAAATTAGTCTGTGGAAACTAGGACTTTTGTTTTTATGGGTTACTTCATGTACATACAAAACAGCGCAAATATGGATTTTGGTGGGCTCTTATTCTGTAATTCCACATCAGACTGTCCTGAAACGATGTAGTTGACACTGTGAGAAGGTGTACTCTCCATCTGCAGTGAAATTAGTCTATGGAAACTAGGACTTTTGTTTTTATGGGTTACTTCATGTACATACAAAACAGCGCAAATATGAATTTTGGTGGGCTCTTATTTTGTAATTCCACATCAGACTGTCCTGAAACGGTGTAGTTGACACTGTGAGAAGGTGTACTCTCCATCTGCAGTGAAATTAGTCTGTGTAAACTAGGACTTTTGTTTTTATGGGTTACTCAATGTATAGACAAAAAAAAAATAAGGGCTCTTATTTTGTAACATATATATGTATGTATATATATATATATATATATATATAATATATAATATATATAACTAAAATAAAAGCCCTCCCCCAAAATTCATATATACGCCCGTTTATTTGTTTATTTATTCAGGGAGACTTTTATTTTGGAATTCGACATCATACAGTGACAGGCTGTGAGGTGTACTATCCTTTTCAGGTGAAATTGGGTTGTGAAATGTTTATTTATTTATATTTATTTAGGTATGTTTCTATATTTATTCAGGCAGACTTTTATTTTGGAAGTCGGCATCATACAGTGACAGGTACAATATTTATTTGTTTTAATTTATTCAGACAGACGTACTGAATAAAAGTATGTTAAATCGCGTTCACCAGAAGATCACTTGTTTTCATATCAGTTCTCTGACGGTCGTACCGTAACAGCCAGTGTATGCGCGCACCCCAAAATAACGTGGCGGATAGATTGACTGTGTATTTCGGAGTGGCGGATGGCTTGACCCCAGTCATTATGCTGAGACGCTGATGAAAACAACATTAGCACGCCTATTATGGCAATGTGAAAACGTATTTGAGACAGTAGCCTAACGTTACCTCGGTAAAAATTATTCCTCATTCTTTCTTCGTATATATAGTGGATAAAACATGCTGCAAGTTGACCTGTATGACCATTGCAAATGTTATTTAGTTACTCTAAATCGTTTCTGACGGGACTGAAATCAACCATGTGATAGCCATTGTTGATATTGAACGCTGACATGGCGTAATTTGTCCCGCGTTATACTTGCTGTGGCAATGTTTGTTATTTGTTAGCCTACTTATGACAAAAACGCTTGTCTTACTGTGTACGACTCGTCACTTGCCATTGAAAGCTCCGTGTAGCAGCCTACGTTCCCGCTGGATCCTGCAGCCTATCTGGCAACCTCGAGTTGGGGTACTTGCAGTAATTTGAAAGTGATTGCAGTACCAGTTTTGGCCACAGTCCTACATACAGCTCCTTTAATTATGCAGAATTTTAAGGCTTAATATATTTTTAACCGAATGAGTAATAAAAAGATTCACCCCCCTCACAGTCATGAAGGGCAAAATTAACAGTATAGACGAAAACCCCAATTTGTAGCAGGCTGTAAACATGTTTTTTTTCTGCTGTAAAGTTGGCCATTTTAACATGGGGCTCAATGAGATTCTACTCCCTTTTGGAGCCTGTCTCTAGCGGCCAGTCGATGAATTTCCGTTTAAGTCACTTCTGTGTTGGCTTCCAGAGAAACCGCGGGAGGTTGTTGCTTGGTTAGAACATGGAACTTCTCAGATCTTAAAGGGATAGTTCACCCAAAAGTCAAAATTATTTAATCATTTACGGCAATGGAAGTCAATAGTAACTTCACCAATATTCAAATGTTTTGTTCTGCAGAAGACAGAAAGAAAAGACTTGAGGGTGTGTAAATGATGATTTTTGGTGAACTATTCCTTTAATTTAACAATAATCCCTTGTCTGCACTCAGGTTTAATCTGAGTTTACAATATGAGCCCTCTGTAATACTGAAGAATCTCTTCCTATTACAGAAAGAAAGGATGTCTGCTTTGGAATTACAACCCCTGTCTTTAATCTTTGGAGGCAGTGACATTTAACGAGAAGTGGAATGCATGCGCATGTTCACCTGAGCGAAGAACAGAATGATGGGATATTTATGATGGGTCATTTAGTATAAAGAGAAGGGAAGGCTGATTTAGGGAAGAACCTGAAGGGGCTCAAGGGAAGCATGAGGGCTCCATTCACACCCACTGACATTTTCCAGAGGACAAATCAATTAGCAGGGTATTAAAGAGAGGCCGTGTGTGACCGAGTCCCCAGGCTCTTAAACTGTAACTGAGAAAGCACTGCAGAACACATGCACAGCCACACACACACACACCACAGCAACATCAACAGACACAATCTTGATAGAGCAAGCACAAACACACACAAACACATACATCTCAACAACAACATGAACAGACACACTGTAGATGTTGCATACACAAGAAAAACACAGCTTCCACAAATAAAACACATCCTGGCATGGCACACACATAAGCTGACTTTTATGTGCTGCTGTGTGATAAAACCAATGGGATCTAGGGAAGCAGAACTGGGTAATTACGGATTACTAATGATTTGAAGCCTGAATAGTTGATACATCCGGAATAACATAAGATATAAAAAAGGCATGGATTTTTACAAAATAATACTGGTCTTCCAGCCATATTCACAAAGAAATTATAGGTTTAGCGCAAGTTCTATCAGGAAGAATCTAATGCCACGTCATTTATTCATGACCATTAGGTCTGGCCAATCTTTGCTTAACACTTGGAGTATATAAGCACTGAAATCTCTGTTTTAAATTCACAGTTAATAGTGCTGACGTTCCCCTCCATCCTCCCCAACACCACCAGGTTGGCCCTGTCCATTCGTTCAAGCCATCAAAGGTGTATATGACATTCTTCTTTCAGACAAATACAATGAGTTATACTAAGTGTAATAAATAAATACGTGTATAAAGCATTATAATGGCAGTGAGTAGCAGCCCAAAATCTGAAGACCAAAAAAGTGCATCCATCCATTATAAAAGTAAGCCACACGGCTCCGGGAGGGTTAATAAAGGCCTTTATTAAGGGAGGGTTAATAAAGGCCTTTATTAACCCCTGGAGACGTGTGGAGTATGTTTATGAGGGATGGATGCACTTTTTTTGGCTTCAAATTTTGGGCTGCCATTCACTGCCATTGTAAAGCTTGGAAGAGCCAGGACCTATTTAAATTTAACTTTGATTGCATTCGTCTAAAAGAAGAATGTCATATACACCTAGGACGGCTTGAGATGAGTAAATTTTGTAGGTTTTTTTTTTTTTTGGGTGAACTATCCCTATAATAAAACATAAACCTTTTGATAACTTTTTAAGCAGAACATGAGTAAATCATGTGCCAGTGTTACTACATAATCATGAGACAAGTTCCTTATACTTTTTTGTCATTGTGATCCATTCATAGCAGATGACCGTGTGTCAGAGTGCCTGTCTGGACAGGAAACACCCACCAATTGCAAATGACATTGACCTGAAAGAGGAATATCTATTTGTGAATGGAGAAAAAAGGAATAGGTCCATGTATACTCACTGTACAAGATGCAGGGGAAAAAACATGAATATTTTCCCACAACCCAACACCCTTGTTCTGATTTGGAAGTATTTTGACATGGCTCAGTATCAGAACTACTAGCAAGTAGGGCTGGAATGATTTGACCTAAAATCAAAATCTTGAGTAATTGAACATTTTACCTTGATTACGATTAATTAATTATTTTGCTCTTTTTTTTTGCTTTCCTTTTTTCCCCTTTTTGTTCACTGATAAGGTTTGTACTATAAATATGTTCAACTATTAAAGGTGGGATATTTTTTTCTAATGAAAAAGTGCATTTCTTTGTGATTTTAAAACACTTAAAGGAAACAGATCAGCAGTTATTATCTATGGGTCGTAACATTCCTTACAGCTTTCCTGTAGCTCAAACAGTAGATCATGGCGCTAGCAACGCCAAGGTCATGGGTTTGATTCCCAGGGAAAGCAAGAACTGACAAAAATGTAAAATGTGTACCTTGAATGCAATGTAAGTCGCTTTGGATAAAAGCGTCTGCCAAATGCATAAATGTAAATGTTACATATTCCTATTTGTTGTACATCAGATACAGATGAATTAGCACTGTAGGCCAACATTACATTTATTTTAATGCATTATGAGAGAGTGATTGTGTGTGTGAATTAGTCATACGTCTCTATTAATTATGAAGCTGCGGTTTGTAGTTTCTTCAAACAAATCTATGCTATAACGGTTGAGTTTTCTAAGCTACTTTAGTGATAAATCACTGGACAGTATTGACAATGAGTTTCTGTGCTCCTCTCTGCGCGTGATCTTCACGTGATGTGCGAGCTGTTTTCTGTATGAGTGTCACAATATATTTAGCATTAGTTCATAATACATATCCGGTCTAAAATCCCTTCAATTTTCAAACGTGCAGGCCTTAAAACACATACAATTGACAAAGTTTTGTGAGGACGCAAGTGAAAGTGATCTGGCTTCAGGGCATGCGCGTTGTCAGAGACTCTGTGTCACAGAAAAAAGCTCATGAGCACTGAACAGAGATGTTTGCCATATTGTTGTTCTTGAATAGTGTAAAATCGAATGTAAAATTGAATGTTCAAACTGGCAAACCTTTAAACGCATTTAATTGACAAACTTCATGAGGACGCAAGTGAAAGTGATCTGGCTTCGGGGCTTGCTCGCGCTGTCTGTGTGTGCGTGTAGCAGCGCATATAAGAACGGCGACTAACTTACCTGTATAAACTGTGTAAAACATGCAATTACCATAGTAATACTGAGCATCCAGATTGTATAAACAAAGATAACTGCTCCTGAATCTTTCCGTGTGCCTGCAAACTGCACTCGATGTGACTGAAGGGGCGAAGTCATGTGACTAAAACCGAAATAACCGACATGGGAAAATTACATCGGTTAGAGGTTCTGAATTTCGGTTTCGATTACTTTTATGATTAATCGTCCAGCCCTACTAGCAAGTTACTTTCCTACAAGGGCTTACTGTCTGGGCAGCTTATATTATAAATTCCTCTGAGACAAATCCTCAGAATTCTCTGAACTGTGTTCTTAGTTTATCTTGATAGCAGATTCGCATAAAAAGCACATCAACAAGTAGAGCCATGCCTCAATTAACACAACTGCTTAAAATACAATAAATGACTGTGTTGCCATAGCACAGAGTTTCATCTATATCCAAGCTCATTTCTAAGACAGCAGATTTATCTGACTGGTTTCTCATGAAACACACACTAACATACACTAACTAACATTGTCTGTTTCAGTGTAGATTCCCTTTGTACATTTCTTTTATCAAAACAGGTGTTTTGTTGTTTAGTTTTTTTGTTGTTTTTTTAAAGTACAAGTGATCAAATCTTGTACTGCTTAGCAGAAGTATTGCAGATTTTCTCCAGATTGTTTTCACTGTAAGCACTGCCTTGCCACTCCTCTTATGGGACAGTCCTACCTGAGACTTGAATCCATCCATGATGTTGGCTGTGAGATGAATAGAATAAAGGGCTCTCCATTGTGTTTCTTCTCCTTTGCGTCATTATGGTTGGTAATCTGAACCAATAAGCATGAGGATAATCTATTGAGAGAGGCATGCATCCATCTATCTGCTACTGTATCGACGCTCCAAGTCCTCTCAGCTGCAGCATGTGTGTGCTTCACAGAGAGAGAGAGAGAAAGAGAGAGAGAGAGAGAAGGTGGGGGGAAGAGGGAAAGAGAGAGAACAGTTCATGCAGGCTGATCGGATTTATGATTTCATTTGAGATCATGATGCAGACCGACCGATGTAAAATGACAAAAACTGGTATCATCTGAAGCAGCAGGTTTTGTTGTTTAGTTTGATCTAACATTCACACAAGGTTTTCATCTAAGAAATATTATGATATTATGCCCTCGCAGAAACAACGGAACAGTGTATACACCACATTTGCCACAGTTGTTGACTAATACACCCATTCCGTTATACCACCTATGTTATTTCCTACTTGTTTACCATCTTTAATTACAGTATTTAGAATTAAAAAGGGATGGTAATGGGAAACTATAATCAATTTAAATAAATGTAATTATTTAATACATATTTAATACATTAAACAACCACAGTCAATACGTGTAGATAACGGTTGTGTATTTCAAAACACAGCATGAAGCTTTGAAGCGTTATGAATCAATGAGTCGATTCAGCGGTTTGGATCGCCAAAGTCACGTATTTCAGCAGTTTGACACGCAATCCGAATCATGAATCGACTCGCTGATTCATAGCATCATGATGCTGTGTTTTGAAATCGGTCATCACTATATAAGTCGTTATTTAGGTTTTTTTGCGCACAATAACTATTATCGTCGCTTCATAAAGTTATTGTAAAACCACTGTAGTGAGATGGATTTTGTCTTTAGTACCTTTTATGGGTCTTGAGAGTGTACATTGTGCCAATGGAGGCCTTTCTGAGCCATCGGAATTCAACTAAAATATATTCATTTGTGTTCCGAAGACGAACGGAGGTCTTACGGGTGTCCAACTACATGAGGGGACATCATTAATGACAGAATTTAAATTTTTGGATGAACTAACCCTATAAGAGATTTGTGCATTGGAAGCACTCAAATGTCTGTTTTGTATAGCTACCTCTGTAAAACAGGAAGTTATTTATTCATTTTTCAAGTTGTAGCATATTCCTTTTGTAAAGCTACAGAACTTGTTTGACTCAATGTTTTGTAAATTTCAGCCGTGTGTTTATTAAGGTCTTCAATAAAACAAGATGGGACCTTAAATATTCCCAGCACTTTCTGTGATGTAGTGCTTTTTTTCTCTTTTTCATCAAACCGCAGTTTTTGCAAGTTCCCGCAATTTCATTGCATAAAATTGCATAAATATCCCGCATTTTCATCGCATTTTTTTAAGAAAACATGCCGCATAATCAAGGATTTTTGCCCGCAACAATCACAAAAAAACCCGCATTTTTCTGGAAGGACTGGTTAATGATAGCTTCCTCATTAGCACTGCCCCATAGGCTACGGCAGGCCCGTGCAGAGAGTTCTTCAGGGGCAGGGTATATATATCCTTATGCTCATCAAGCCTGCATTTATTTAATCAAAATACAGAAATAAATTATATTTTAAATTAGTTTAAAATAGAAAACCATTATTTTAATAATATTTCACAATATTGCTGTTTTTATCAAATAAATGCAGGCTTGGTGAACATAAGAGACTTCTTTCATAATGCTGCATAATATAAAAAAATGGTAATATAATAAAGTCCTTCCACGTAACCATTTCACCAGCCTACACTTCACATAATAGGCCTGAAGGTGCCGGTGGCACTTGGGTTTTGTTAACTTTGATAGTTTCATGAAATAGTAAACGGTGTATCAATATACATAAATACAAGTGAATTTAACACTTACCATTAATGCGACTTTTGCTGATGCATGGTTTTGTGCAGGGATTTGTTTGTTGTCAGTTAAAATCCATTTAGTCAGTGATGCAATTTATAAAATGAGACAAAAAATCGTTCCACAAACGTTAGTTCGTCTGTCCATGTAATTTTCAACCGATTTATGAATAAGAACAGAAAATTGAGGCCACACACTCTCTGAAAGGACCATATGTGGCTCGAGAGCCGTTTCGAACAGTGGAAAATCAAACAGCAGTCAATCAAAAGCACGCAACCCATAGCAACGCGTTATGGCAACGCCTCAACAGAAATTGTCCGACTTTTGAGCCGTTCGTTACTATTGTATACATTGTCATGCTTTAAAGGTCCCGTTTTTCGTGTTTTTTTGAAGCTTTGATTGTGTTTACAGTGTGCAATATAACATGTGTTCATGTTTCGCGTGTAAAAAAACACAGTATTTTTCACACAATTTACTTATCTGTATACCGCTGTTTTCACTGTCCTAAAAACGGCTGATGAGTTCCTTGTTTTATGAAGTCCCTCCTTCAGAAATACATAACGAGTTCTGATTGTGCCAGCGGTTCCCGTGTTGTGATTTGACCGCAGCTTAGCGCACGTTTCCCGGTTCCTGTGTTGTGATTCGACAGCAGCTTAGCACACGCACGGATCTGGAACTTCTCATGGTTCTGTGCCGACCATTCTGGCTACCGAGGGAATTCACCGCGGTCATCATCACAGCTGTGTATATTCCCCCACAAGCCGACACAGACCGGGCACTAAAGGAACTGTATAGGACAGTGAGTGAGCAGGAAACCGCGCATCCTGAGGCTGCGTTTATTGTGACCGGGGACTTTAACAAAGCCAACTTTAAGCGCATCGCACCCAAATACCACCAACATGTTAGCTTCAACACACGAGGGAACCGAGTTCTGGATCATTGTTACTCTCCCTTCAAGGATGGTTACAAATCACTCCCGCGCCCACCATTTGGTAAATCGGATCACGCTTCCATCCTCCTTTTGCCCGCATACAGGCAGAGGTTGAAACAGGAAGCACCCGCCCTCAGAACCATCCAGTGCTGGTCGGACCAATCGGACTCTATGCTACAGGACTGTTTTGATCACGCGGACTGGGAGATGTTCCGGTCGGCCTCTGATGACGATATCGAGGTCTACGCTGAAAGCGTAACGTGTTTCATCAGGAAGTGCGTAGAAGACGTTGTTCCGACCAAAACAATACGGCTGTACCCTAACCAGAAGCCGTGGCTAAATGGGGATGTTCGCGCGGCACTCAATGCGCGGACCTTCACTTTTAACTCCGGTAATGCGGAGGAGCATAAACAAGCAAGTTATGCCCTCCGGAAAACCATCAGAGCAGCAAAACGCCAGTACAGGGACAAGATTGAAGGACAGTTCAACACCACCGACTCTAGAAGCATGTGGCGGGGAATTAACACCATCACGGACTACAAAGGGAACACAAACTCCACCGTGAACACCGCTGCCTCTCTCCCGGACGAGCTCAACACCTTCTATGCTCGCTTTGAGGGAACTAACACCGCCCTCGCGGAGAGAGAGCTCGCGGCTGAAGATACAGAGGTTAGTGCACTCTCCGTATCTGTAGCGGATGTAACCCGATCCTTCCGGCTGGTGAACATCCGTAAAAGCCGGGGGTCCAGACGGCATTCCGGGCCGCGTCATCAGAGCGTGCGCGCACCAACTGGCTGGAGTTTTTACGGACATCTTTAACCTGTCCCTCTCCCTGTCTGTGGTCCCCACATGCTTCAAAACATCCACCATTGTTCCTGTACCTAAGCAATCAAAAACACTCTGCTTAAACGACTGGCGTCCTGTTGCTCTGACCCCCATCATCAGCAAATGCTTTGAGAGACTAGTCAGAAACCATATCTGCTCTGTTCTCCCCCCTCACTGGACCCACTGCAGTTTGCATACCGCACAAACCACTCCACTGATGATGCCATTTCATCAACAATTCACACTGCTCTCTCCCACCTGGAAAAGAGGAACACATATGTGAGAATGCTGTTTGTAGACTACAGCTCAGCATTCAACACCATTGTGCCCTCCATACTTGACATGAAACTCCGGGCTCTAGGCTTAAACAGCTTGTTATGCAGCTGGATCCTGGACTTCCTGTCAAACAGACGCCAGGTGGTCAGAATGGGCAGTAACATCTCCTCACCACTGACTCTCAACACTGGAGCCCCTCAGGGCTGTGTTCTCAGCCCACTCCTGTACTCCCTGTACACACATGACTGTGTGGCAACCCACAGCTCCAACACCATCATCAAGTTTGCTGACGATACGACGGTGGTAGGTCTAATCACTGACAATGATGAAACGGCCTACAGAGAGGAGGTGCACACTCTGACACGGTGGTGTCAGGAGCACAACCTCTCCCTCAACGTCAGCAAGACCAAGGAGCTGGTGGTTGACTTCAGGAGGAATGAGAGAGAACACCGCCCCATCACCATCGATGGAGTACCGGTGGAGAGAGTCAGCAGCTTCAAGTTCCTTGGTGTCCACATCACAGAGGAACTCTCATGGTCCGTCCACTCCGAGGCCGTTGTGAAGAAGGCTCATCAGCGCCTTTTCTTTCTGCGACGGCTGAGGAGGTTTGGAATGAACCGCCACATCCTCACACGCTTCTACACCAGCACTATAGAGAGCCTGCTGACTGGCTGCATCACCACCTGGTACGGCAACAGTACCGCCCGCAACCGAAAAGCCCTGCAAAGGGTAGTGGGCACGGCCAGCTGCATCATCAGAGGTGAGCTTCCCTCCCTCCAGGACATTTACGCCAGGCGGTGTGTGAAGAGAGCTCAGAGGATCATCAGAGACTCTAGCCACCCGAACCATGGGCTGCTCTCACTGCTGCCATCAGGCAGACGGTACCGCAGCATCAGAACACGCACCAGCCGACTCCAGAACAGCTTCTTCCCACAAGCAATCAGACTACTTAACTCTTGATCCATCAGGATCATAACACACACTGGACAGAATATCACTCAGCACAACCCACTGTAGATACACACACATTATATACACATATATTTATCATTTATTATTTATCATATAGCACCTATTGTACATTGGATCTCTACTGTGAATAATAATGTATACTGTACATTGTATATTATTATTACTATAGCTTAATGTATACCGTTTAATGTATGTTTAGTGTATATTGTTTAAAGTATATGTATATTGTAAGTATGTGTATATTGGTTAAAGCTGTGAGAACTACACTCACATTGTGTAAATTATTTATTGTTATTATTGTAGTGTATAATGTGCTGTGAGTAATTGTGGGCGCATCAGATGTGTAATCTGATGCTGCTTTAAATGTTGTGCATGTCATGTCGTGACTATGTTGCTCGGAACTGCACCAATAATTTCACCTGCTGTTGCACTTGTGCACTTGTTGCACAGTGATTTGATTTGATTTGATTGAAAGGTCACGCCTCTTAACGAGGAGATGTATGCGCTCAATGATCTCTACAGCGTCCCTGGGAAAACCAAACAAAGGTGATTTGACTCCGGGATGAAAATAATAGCGTCTCGACAACATGGCGACAAACATACTCACACGGAACACTTCCTCTTCTCCACGCAACACTTCCTCTTCTCCACGTGGGAGAGCAACAAGACCACGCCCCCTTTTTCTTGTGGGCGGAGGTTAGTCTGTTCTACTGTTCTACTGACGTCATTTATGAAGGAAGTACCAGGATGTAGTCCAAGCCAGCCGTTCGCTGTAGGCTTTGAAAGGGAACTTCTGTTAAATAAAATATCTCGCTTGGCATTGAACTTTGAGCTTTATAATTTTACAGGTATTATTTATGCTCTAACAGCAACATTACACACTAACTAAAGTTTGAACAGTGGGATCACGAAGAACGGGACCTTTAAAAAGAAATTGATAGCATCATAGGTCACCAGATGTCACCAAAGTCACCACATTTTTAGGTTTTGGCTCTCTGGATTGCTGATATGTTTAAAGAAATATTAAATATAACATAAAATAAAAATATTTTACATCAAAAATATGGTACTTTTAGAGGTAAATAAATAAATTAATACCCCCAAAATCACAAAAAGGCATACATTGATATAATTCATTTAATCAAAGATGGTGATATAACATTTAATCAAAGATGGTGATATAACCCTAAGGGTTAGTTCACCCCAAAATTTAAATAATGTCATTTATTACTCAACCTCAGGCCGTTCCACACATAAGACATCCGTTCATCTTCGGAACACAAATTAAGATATTTAGCCATGATCCAAGCAAATCATTTACACTCTTGAGATCCATTATGGATTAGTTCACTTTTAGATAAACATTTGCTGATAATTTACTCACCCCCATGTCATCCAAGATGTCCATGTTTTTCTTTCTGCAGTCAAAAAGAAATTAAGGTTAGCATAAATACTGCTCTTTTTATCGCAGAAACTGATCGTTTCGCTAGATAAGACCCTTATTCATCATCTGGTATCATTAAAAGCCCTTTGGAGCTGTACTGAAGCTGTCATTTGGACCTTGAACTGTTTGGAGCCTATTGAAGTCCATTGGAGAAAAATCCTGGAATGTTTTCATCAAAAACCTTAATTTCTTTTTGACTGCAGAAAGAAAGACATGGACATCTTGGATGACATGGGGGTGAGTAAATTATATGCAAAAGTTTATTTAAAAGTGAACTAATCCTTTAATGTACTAAAATCATATTTAAATCGGTCCATGTGAGTACAGTGGTTCAATATTAATATTATAAAGCAACGATAATATTTTTGGTGCGCCAAAAAAACAACTAAATAACAACTTATATAGTGATAACATTATTTTAATTTTTGGGTGAACTAACCCTTTAAGGGGGAAAGTAGCCATGAGAGTACGGTAGAAACATGGTGGAACAAGTTAGAATCATAGACCGTAAAATAAATTGCCCCCTATACCCTCAAATAGGGCATTATTTGACTGGACAGCTATTTGTAGTGGTGTCCGAAACCATAATGGACATATTGAGTGCACTCATTCAATCCCACATTGCACTGCAATAACGAGTGTACAGCCGATGTACACACAAAGGCTGTCCGAATTCACTCACTTGTTTTCATTCACTCCTTCAAGTGAACTATAAGTGGACTAACGTAGGGAATAGGGAATGAGGGTTTAGGGGGCGATTTCGGATTCAGCCATAGTCTCGCGGATGCAGAACAATTAATTATGTTGGTGTGAAATAAACTTTATGGAAAAATAGAAATTAAAGCTAAAGCTCCAATCTCCTCCCGAAAATCCTGAAAAAAATCAGTTGGTGCCTCAGTGCCAATTTTACTCAGAGAAGCTGTCAATCATGACGTCACACCGCCCGTTTTTATAACATCAAATAACTAACTAAAACCAAACTTATTTACTAAATGAACACTTGAAATAAAATTAGCATGATAAAAACTGTCTAAAATGACAGAAACCAACACAAAATATTATATATTAAGTGTAATTTGATTGTTTAGTTTGTCTTGCTTCCATTAGAATACACAGAGGGGGTGGGGGTTACGAGCTATACTGGGACCAACCACCTGGGGGCGATCGAGGCGTGTCGGCTTCAGTTTGAGTGCGGCAGGCTTGGTTAGAATATTCATAACCATATTTCATATTAATATTGAAAATATTGATAAGCACCTGGGACAAATTATTTTATTTAGTGACATTGTTGTAGTGAATTTCTCTGAGACCACAGATGGATGATAAATCCTTCTTTTAAGCCCTACCCTAAAGGAACACCCAAAAAAACTCTTGTAGGCTATCATTTACTCATCCACAAGAGACCACATTATAGTTGTAATTAATACAGTGAGAGAAATGATATTTGAGTAGTTTAGTGAGACCACAGAGGAAACAAGACCTGGTTTTCATATCAGGTCAGCCGTTCTTCTAGCTACTTTCTCATCATTAGCCTATCCAGCTTGAACGATTACCTCATCAGTCATTAGTCAGTACTGAGTTAGTTTGCCACTATTTTTAGGATGTGAATGCCTAGCCTACATGAAAATATATTTAGACGTGTGATACAATGTCCACTGTACAAATAATTGTTCTAAATTTGTTATCCATGATCTATGATCGCACAAATGGCTTCATGCTTCATTTTGCTGTTGCATGGAAACGAATCACTGCAGCTGAATTACTTCAGGCCTCAGTGACAATGAAAGTGCCCGCCAGCCTGGTCCTTTTCCATTCATGCCCTGTTCATCAATACAACTGTTGGGAACTTCCTGTCCAATATTCCTTTGAGAAACCAGCATCTAAACACATGCAGCCGGCCACTAGGATTGTCATTTGGAGCCATCAGTCATTATTAGTCTCTGCAGATTCTCCATTCTGTTTTAACAGTCTGCATATAATTATTTTTGGCAAAGGCTTCTTCTTGTTTCCACTTAAACCAACAGAGCCCATAGGAACATTCATGTATTTTCGAATATGGTTTTATGGCCTTTCCTAAATACATACTGTATAGAATAATGTAAACACTTTTCTAAAGTTTCAATGTTTAAAAAAACAAATTTTAGACTTTAATTTGTTAAATCAGAAAATGGGTTTAAAGGCTGATTAGTTTCACTGCTAGTGTTAAGTTAATAAATCAGTGTCTTCCCTTAAATATATTTATATCTGGCAGAGATTTGTATTCAAAGTAGTATCATCAATTTTTCCTGCACAATCCGTTTATTTATGAAACACCCTCAATGATTAAATTATTTTTACTGCTTACACTGCTGGTAAATAAGTTACATTAGATTATCTACAAGCTTTGTGCAATGCCCTCCAGCTGAAAAAACTGAGCCTCACATTAAATACTAAAAGATGGTAATGTTGACCTTAAAGTCAAGTATGTATAAAAAGGAGTGACCTTATGAAAGATACTTTCTGTCAGCATATATGTTTGAGCAGTAGATGCTGTAATGGATTTTGTCTTTGATAAATGGTTTGACAATCAAACAGTATGAGCCATGAACACTCTGTACATGGTTAGTCCGACATTAAAATGTAAGAGAAAAGCAGTATGCAGGTTGCTATATGTCTAGTTAGATGAGTGGATTAGTGACTTCATTATGACTTGATCTCAGCAAATACCATCACACAAAAGCACTTCCTCACATCTGCACTTCTATTGTGTTGCTACAGTGTGGACATAGACCCATTCAACAAAACATTTCCTATTCAGCTACACGCAGTGAAAATTTGTCCATTTTGAGTTTTAAATGTAGTGAGGGAACAAAAAGACTGCTCTTGACTGCTAAACCAACTGGACAAAATATAATTTTTGTAGATAAAATATGTCTCAGTATAGTGTTAGCCTTTTTAGAAGCTCTTTTAATATTTCAATCTCTTAAATAAGACTTTCAGTATCTGCTAAAAGAACCTTTATCTTGTTATTCTTGTAAATTGTATATCAACCCAAGTGTTACAGTGAGGAAAATAAGTATTTGAACACCCTGCTATTTTGCAAGTTCTCCCACTTGGAAATCATGGAGGGGTCTGAAATTGTCATCGTAGGTGTGGTGCACCTATGATGACAAATTCAGACCCCTCCATGATTTCTAAGTGGGAGAACTTGCAAAATAGCAGGGTGTTCAAATACTTATTTTCCTCACTGTAATTTATAGACGACTGTAATATTTATAATTTAAACAAGTGTGTAGATTCAAAACAAATGTGATTCACAATCTTACAGTTATTCTTGATGTTGAGACTTTTGTGATTAATTCAAACTTACCTTTTAGATTTATTTTATAGCATGCTGTGTGATAAAGTGAAAATGCATTTATGTAGTGTCGGGAACCTCAATATTTACATTACATTGACGTACTGAATGAGCAAAATGAACAAACTTTATTAAATATGCTACAGCATATGACGAATTATGTTAAAAAGTCATGTAGTCAAAGTTAACAAGATCCCATTCATTTATTTTGAAATGAATGCACTACTTAAAAAAACACAAAAAAAACCACTTAAATTCTGCACAACCATCACATTGAAACAAGCAAACATTACAAATAAGTTGTATACATGACCATATTTTAACAAAAGAATGCATATTAGCTTATAATATAAGCTATAAGTTATACTCTTTTTTATAAAGTTATTCATGTCAATAAAATGGTCAATAAATATGAACAGAGGCTCTTCATTATTAATTTATATTATGTAACAATGTCCCAGGTCACTGAAAAGGACCACAATAAAAATCTTATCCAGTTCTATCATGACAACTCTCTGGAAGATTTTTAGCATGGTAATGGATATGACAATGTTAATGTATTTGGTCTTGGTGGAATAGATCTGCTACGCTGCTGATGCAGAGCAAATACAGTAACTTGCTTCTGCCAATGCATACACGATACGCTGCAGTGAGCATGTAAGACATGCTGCAGCTGCTTCACAAATAGCATATATCAATTACCCATAGTAGATCTATACAGGTGGCGCTGGGGAAGGTAGAGGGTTTTAGGCGAACTCTGAAAGCATTGCAAACTGCTATAGAGAATGGTAACCAGCCATTTAAATGCTCAGCAGCAAGCTCATTGGCTGCAGAAGCAACATGGACCAATCAGCTTGTGCCAAGTAGATAACTTTGTAAATATCAGCAGCCTGCGCCATCTAAAGTTTCATGACAAAACTAGGCATGTATGTAATTTAAAGCAATTGAAATGTCAACTAGTTTTTGTTTGGAGTTTTTTGCCCCCCATTTCTTCAAGTTTTAAACATTCTTAGCTACTTCTTAAAAATATTTTTTTATTTTTTTTAAATCTCTGCATTTCTCCTCTGCTTACACTTGCTCTGTAATCTTTTTGTCTAAACCTAGCATTGTATACTACCAGTGGCCCTGTGACAAATAGCTTTTGTTCCTCTATTTCTTAAGTTGCTTTGGATAAAAGCATGCATGCAGGGCTGTAGCTAGGGTGTCCAGTTATTGCTGTGGGTCCACCTTGGTTGAAGTCGCGCTCCGGGTGGGGTTGGGGGTGATGGGTCATTACCACCTGTTTCCCCTCTAACAATGGCCCTGAATGCATGTAAATATACTGAAAAAAACCCCACATCAGACAAATCCTTTTACACACAAATCTTTACAGTACATATACACTGTGATCTTCATATTAATGGACAGTCATTCCTCTGTATGTGCCAGGGATCCCATTAACCTGAGAATTTGTGCTCACACTCCCACATCCCATATATGTTTCTGCACGCAGAGCTTCCAACAGGGGAGCTTCTCCATTGGATTGCAGACAGTGATGTATCAAATATCAGTGACTGCATCTTCCATCCACTTCAGGTAGTGTTGGCTTCCATCATCAATAGGAAAACTGATGATTTCTGGAATGTCATATGGATGCACAGCTCTGAGGGAACACACATGGAGTTGAATTGAAATAACAGATATAACAATATATATATATATAACCCCCCCCATTCAACCATTCAAATGTTTGGGATCAGCAAGATCTTTTTAATAATAATTAATAATTTTATATAGTAAGGATAAAATTGATCAAAAAAGACAACAGACATGTATAATGTTAAAACAAGATTTATCTTGAGCATCATATCAGCATATTAGAATGATTTCTGAAGGATCACGTGACACTGAAGACTGGAGTAATGATGCTGAAAATTCAGCTTTGCCATCACAGGAAAAAATGTCATTTTAAAATATAGTAAAATAGAAAACAGCAAGGCACCTAACCCTAGTAATGTTAGCTGTGGCACCAAAGCTCCGAGGTGTGTCAAAAAAAATTAAACGGTTTTCAGTGAAGCTTTGTATCGATGCTTTATTCGTTCTATCAAAATCACTTGACCAATGATGTCCAAAGCTTCGTTTGACACACACCCATGTGACACCCTGCTTCGTACTAGGATTAAAAAGTAAAAAGATGTGCGACACAGGGTGCGCCCTTGTGGGTTGTGGTGTATTGTGTTGCATTACTATAATCGTGTGAATATGTGTGTGTTTTTTTTCATGTATGCACCTGCATTTATTTACTTCCTCTATTCATGAGTTTTATATTTTTAGAAAGAGGAAAAATGTCGACATCCACAATACAAAATGTTATCTTTACTGTTTTGAGTTTATATGAGTATGCAATGGAACAGATTGTCGTCATGTATTTAATATATTGATTCATTAATTTATACATCTATCCATTCATTCATTTTTGTTTCTAAGATTAATGAGTTGGTAGGTTGTGTTTTCAAATCAGTCAAGCTCTGATTTGAAAAGCTTTGAGTAATGAACCTTTTTCCGATACAATTGTGATTTCACTGCGGTGAATGGCTGCCCACTGCTCCGGGTGAGTGAGTCCATGGTTTGCATTGTGTGTGTTCACTACTTATAATGTGTGTGCACTAACTTGGTATGGATTACCATACTTGACCTTCACATGTCACTCTCATACTTGATACACCAAATGTTTTCTGTGATTTGGTTAAGTTAGACATATTTTTTTCAAATGTATATATCCATATTGAAACCTCTCATTTCTAACATTTTAACCTATTAATAGATATGCCCTAATGATGACAATTTCCACAATATTCTAGAATATAAAATACTTAAAAGTGTCACAAAGTATATGAGGTAAGTGGTACATGTCTTTTGGCCTGCTTACTGGTACCATAAACGGAACAGATCTACACAATTTCCTTCAGACTGAGATGGTCTGTTGACATGGAAACTGTTATACCATTCGAGAAACTAATTTAAAAGTTGCTCAACTTGTTTGATGATAATGCGGATTTGATTTTTGAACTCTGGACCAATGAAGCATCACTATATATTGTGAATAACAACACATGCTCTATAGATCATATACATCTATAATGAACTGAAATATTCAAACATTTAAGCATTTGTGTCTGTTTAAATGTTTATCATGACTAATGTGCAAATATCTTGGGTCAAAATGTAGAAGTTTAAGCAACGTCGACAAAAAAAACGACTTACTTTATAGAAGCCACAAGTCTCTGCACCAGAGATGTTCTTGTCCTCACAAGCTGTTAAAGAAATTATACATTTACTATAGGTAATATTTTTTAAATTGCATAACCATTATGAGATAAATTTGTATACAACACATGATATAGAACCTTTGCATACACTTTATAACTTTACATAAAAACATTACAAAAATATTTGATTTGAATGATACATTTTGAAGTTTTAATAAATATAGCAACACACCAGCAGTATTTCTGAGGCATCCCGAATCTCTCCTTTCCAGTAGTACCTGAAATTAATAAACAATAGGTATTATCGATAAATTACATTTTATAAATGCACACATTTAATACTTATTGGATCTCATTTAGTCTTACAAGATTATTTATTAGAAACTAAAATATTACAAGTTTATGTATATTAAATTTCAATTTATTATCTGTATGAGCTGTGGTGCTTTGTGTTCAGAGCTCATAGTGGGTGAAAGGTTAAACTTGCTGCTGTTACATAGTGGTAGTGCGAGGAAATATATTCACACATGCTGCCAGCCTTTTCTCCATGATGCCCCTAACAGAAAAAAAGAGAGATAGAGAGAATTTAGCTTCTCTGTATTTGCTTACAAAGGACAAAGTCAAAGGAACTCTCTGTTCTAGGTACATGCACAGCTCATCTCAATGCAAGTGTAATACCATAGGAGTAAAATACAGTTTGAACAATTAATTTCAAGATGTATATCAGCAATGCAGAAATAACTTACGATTGGAAGGTTTGCGTGCGTGCGAGTGTGAGAGATTTTAAATGCCTTTAATTTATGGTGGCTCATGTAACTTTTACTTTACCACATGACAAAAGTGCACAAGTGCAGGTAACCAATCACTACACAACAGCAAAACAAAACAAATTAATTAAACCATGTTTGTAAAAAACAACTCCATTTCAAAAGTTAAAAGATCTTTTGTAGACTTATAAAAACAGAAATCAATCAGAACACGTGACTTAACCAGATTAAAAAACAAAAACACCACATCATCCCCTGACATTCTTTCAACTCTGTTTTTTCTACTTAAATAGATAGCCAGTTTTGCCTGACTTAAGACACAATTTAAAAGTTGACAGGTGTACTTTCTGCTTCTGGCGAACTTAAAACCAAAAATAAAAACTGACATAGAAAAACATTCATTAAAAGAAAGAAAAACATTTTCCAGAAGAATAAATAAGGGTCGCAGTCTTTCACAGTTCTTGAAAGCATGAAAAATGGTCTCCCTTTGCAGACAAAAAGGACATTTTTCAGTTACATCAGGATTAAGAATGGAGATAAAAGCATTAACCGCAATTGCACAATGAATTAACTTCCATTGCAAATCCCCTGCCTTTTTAGACAACGGTGGCTTTTATAAATGATCTCCATTCAGGTTTTTACCTCGTCCACAATACCCAAAATCTTACGTCATGGTGTATCAACCTTGTTACCAAAAACTTTTTTATTAAAAGCTTTTACACATTTTTTTATAAAAATCTTTATCAGTTGCTGTACATAAAACCAAACTCAATGACTTTCCATCATTGAGAAAAGGGCCCCCATATCCATCCAGCTTTGGTGAAATAATAAGGCTGGGAAAATCGTCCAGTACATAGTCACCACTGACATATCCAGGATTGTCCGACAGTAACAACATTTCTTCAGTGTTCATCATGGATTTCCATTTCTTAAGCATTTGTTCAACAGTTCGTAGCGATTTTATTCTCAAACAGGAGGCCACTTCTTCCGATTTGTCAAAATCTACTCCAGCTCTTATAGTCAGAGCACAAGAGTGAAATCGGGCACCAATTTTTAATCTCCAACAGGTCTCCTTTTTTGGGGAGAAGAGTAATAATCGCCCTTCGGCTACTAACAGGAAGACAGCCTGAACTTAAACTATCATTAATTACCTCCAAGAGATCGTCTCCTATTTCAGACCAAAAAAAAACTTTTAAAAATTCTATCGGAAGGCCATCAATGCCTGGCACTCTTCCGATATCCATATCTTGGAGAGCTGTATGTAGTTCCTCCAACTTCAATTTACCTGAGAGCTCGGTGTTGGTGCACTTTGGCATTTGCGGGAGGTCTTTAAAAACGCACTTTCAGAGTCACATTCAGAGTCTAATTCAGTCTTATACAAGTCTGAATAAAAAGCACAAGCTCTAGCTCGTATATCTTTATGACAAGATAATATCGTACCTTTCTCAGAGCGTAAAGCATGTAAAAAACGTTTGTCCATTTTTCTTTTCTAAATTGAAAAAATATTTGGATGGTGCATCCATGTGCTCCATATTTAAAAGCCGTGAGCAAACCAGAGCTCCTTTTGTTTTTAAATTTAAATATTCTTTGAGTTGTGTTTTTTATTAGAAATCAGTTCTGTACAATTTTGCTTATTTGTGGTGTCAGCTAAATTCTGTAAATATAAAATCTCAGCCTCCAAAAATTCGATTGATTTATTTAGTTCACTGGTGACGTTTTGAGTGTACTGCTGACATTGTTTTATCTGGATTTTGCCAAAATCCCACCATTGCTGTATATTTTGAAATGTAGCTTTACAGTTAAAATTTTTCAAAAAAAAAAAAAAACCTTCTAAAAACATCTTTAAAATCCTTAAGTAAGTAAGTAAACTTTATTTAAATAGCACCTATCACAGATAAAAATCACAAAGTGCTTTACAAAGTATATACAATTTAACAAACCAAAACAACCCCAAATAAAACATAAAAGCCCAAAATTAATTAAAAGCTTGTCTGAATAAAAGTGTCTTCAGCTGCTTTTTAAAAGAATCAACAGATTCTGAGTTATTCTGATTCTAAGTTAGAACTAAAATTTTATAATCAATTCTGTATGTAACAGGCAGCCAATGTAATGTAAATAAAATTGGAGTAATGTGTGTCCTTCTATTGGTTCCTGTTAAAAGCCTGGCAGCAGCGTGTTGCACCGTTTGGAGACGACTCAAAGAAGATTTGTTAAAGCAAGTAAAAAGAGAATTACAGTAATCTAGACGTGAGGAAATAAAAGCCTGAATGATCAACTCCCTTATTGCACAACAGATTTGGAGTAAAATGCCAGTAAGCACTTTGTGGTTTAATCTGATTTAAAAAAAAAAAAAAAAAACTAAAATCATATGGTGATCAGAAAAACACAGGTATTATAGTACAACTTTTATAAATACTCAGTTGGTGTTTAAAACCATAAAAACGATCTAATGTGGCAAGGGAAAGAACATTGTCACGAATGTGAGCCCATGTGTATTGTCTTGGTCCATCATGACAATATCTCCAGATGCCACACAAATCATTGGCATTTATCATCTTAGTGAGACACACTCGCGAAGGCATATGAGGCTCAATACGATTTCTGTCGATGATATTCTCTGTACAGTTAAAATCTCCTCCTAAAAATAGGTATTCATTAGGAATTGCGCCATCTTGCGTAACTCAAGATGGCGCCGAGGATGGCTGCTGCGTCGCGAGCTCCGTTACTACATTGCAGTTTTTTTGTTTGTTCTGTTTATAGTTTTTGTGTTTTTTGTCTTGGATGTTGTCTGCCTTACTGCGTACGACAGACAGACACCTTTGGACATTGGTTCGGCAATCGCACACTGAAAACCGGACTTTAAATTCTTCAGTGACGACCAGCTGTTTACAAACACGGCAGCGGAGCCCTTTGTCTGGGCGGTCCGACCTGGAAACGCAGCCGGAGAAGGGGAAGCAGAGCCGGCGTGCTCATCAGAGTAAGACGCGCAAACCGACCCCCGCTTCCCAGTATTTTACTGGCTAATGTTCAGTCTCTGGACAACAAACTCTGCGAGCTGAGAGCACGGATCTCTTTCCAACGAGAGATGAGGGACTGCTGCATTATCTGCCTTACAGAAACTTGGATGTCTGCTGAGATTCCAGATTCGGCCATCGAAACCGCGGGGTTCTCCGTGCATCAAATGGACAGAGAAAAAGATCTCTCAGGGAAAAGCAAAGGCGGGGGTGTATGTTTTATGATCAACAGATCCTGGTGTGATCAGAGGAACGTACATTCTATCAAGTCTTTCTGTTCTCCTGATCTGGAACTTCTCATGGTTCTGTGTCGACCATTCTGGCTACCGAGGGAATTCACAGCGGTCATCATCACAGCTGTGTATATTCCCCCACAAGCCGACACAGACCGGGCACTAAAGGAACTGTATAGGACAGTGAGTGAGCAGGAAACTGCGCATCCTGAGGCTGCGTTTATTGTGACCGGGGACTTTAACAAAGCCAACTTCAAACGCATTGCACCTAAATACCACCAACATGTTAACTTAGTAGTGGGGGTAGTGGGTAGTGCGCACTGCCAGCTGCATCATCGGAGGTGAGCTTCCCTCCCTCCAGGACATTTATGCCAGGCGGTGTGTGAAGAGAGCTCAGAGGATCATCAGAGACTCTAGCCACCCGAACCATGGGCTGCTATCACTGCTGCCATCAGGCAGACGGTACCGTAGCATCAGAACACGCACCAGCCGACTCCAGAACAGCTTCTTCCCACAAGCAATTAGACTCCTTAACTCTTGATCCATCAGTTCATAACACACACTGGACCGAATATCACTCAGCAAAACCCACTGTAGATACACACACATTATATACACATTTATTTATCATATAGCATCTATTGTACATTTGATTTCAATTTGTGAACATATTGTATACTGTACATTGTATATTATTACTATAGCTTAATGTATACTGTTATTGTTTAATGTATGTTTAGTGTATATTGTTTTAAGTATATGTATATTGTAAGTATGTGTATAATGTTTAAAGCTGTGAGAACTACACTCACATTGTGTAAATTATTTATTGTTTATTGTAGTGTATACTGTGCTGTGAGTAATTGTGTGCGCATCAGATGTGTAATCTGATGTTGCTTTAAATGTTGTACATGTCATGACTGCTATGTTGCTCGGCACCTAAGAATTTCACCTACTGTTGCACTTGTGTATATGGTTGTGTGACAAAGTGATTTAATTTGATTATCTGTGCAACATTTTTGTAATGTGGAATTCAATGTTTCCAGAAAAACAATTATTTCAATAGCTGAAGTAGGAGCATAAATACAAATGAAAATAAAGACATAATCCTCAAAAACTGCTCTTAATTTTAAAAGTCTACCTTTCACAAATCTCATCAACCTGATTCGAGATTGGACAGAAACCTTTGGAAAACAAAATACCCACACCACCACTAAGTGAAGTATTATGGCTAAGAACAGAAAGGCCTTCCCACTCTTGCATCCAATCAGGAGCGTTTTTTAAATCACTATGCGTTTCTTGAACAAAAATGGCATCTAAACTTTTCTGCCTCACTATTTCAAATATTTCTGCCCTTTTCTTAGCATTATATATATATATATATAAAATGAAAGACTACTCTTTGTCAAAGTTTAGTTTTTATATTGATTTGAAGTATCAGTTTTGTATTAGCCTACAGTCAAATCTGGACACAGAGAAAGCATTTTGTTATTCATACTAGCTACATATAATAGCTTGATCAGTCACACTATAGTAATCAGAATCACCAGGACGATATTTTAAAATATATAAATGAGTGTTAAATACCATGAAATGTTGTCTGAAAAAGTCTTAATCAGAATGGTATTATTGGGTATTAAAGAATGGGTATTAAATGTTTTGATTGTAAAGTTTAACATCAGCTCAGTGGTGTAAGCAGATTATATAATATATAACATTTCAATGCAATTCCAAACCAATCCAATAACGACACACCAGCTCAAAGTTCAGGATGAACACATATAGTCAGCCTTGAACGGTGCACAGCTTAAGCAACTGTGCTTTATTTATTTATTAGCATGTATGTGTGCATTAAAAGTACAATTTCGGCAGCGAGAACGATTCTTAGCCAAATGAAGATAAAGATGTGTTCTGGCATCTGGGTGTTTATTGAACCAATCAGATAAGGGTAAATCGAGAGTCAGCGAGCAGCTCATTTGATTGGCTACAGAAGAAGGTGGACCCGCCTTCCTCCTCGCGCTTGCAAAACTCAAGCGAGTGAGAGAATCGTGCCAAAACTTTAAGCACAGCTAAAAGAAAGACGGAACTGTACAAATCAGTTTCTTTCGGGAATTTTTTTTACCTACGTACACAACAAGTAACTTAGACATGTGCAACAGTTTATTTTTTTTCACAAAGGTTGGTTTTACACGGTCAATCTGTTTTGCAGTTCCTGACTCTGATGTTTTCGCTTGCAAATCGATGTTCACAGTCGTGCAATGATTTTGGCCGTATCTTAGCGAAAGAAACATGTCAAAAGTCTTAGCACGGAAAAATGGATGTCAGAAGAATACAGATCATATTTATTTTGCGTTAACACGAAGCTGCAGTTTCACAATACATGAATTACACTTACGAATAACAGTAAAATGCTGCAAATATTTTTTTCTTACACTTGAAAGGCAATTTACACCTTTACAAAACTTATCTTGCACATGCAAATTTAATTTACGCTTGCAATCTTATGTACACTTTCACAAATCTTACCCTGCGCTTGCTATTCTTTAAGACATCAATTTACCTTCACAGACGGTTTTCCACCTCCAGTTTACTGGGGTAAGCCCGGACCAAATGTCCAACTTTTCCCCAGCCAAAGACACGGAAACGACACAGCGTTGTGACACGGAAATTCAGTGCGGAATCCAAATCAGCGTTGTCGTTTGTAATCATGAACACTGAACGTCTAAATGAAACATGTTTTAGTAGACGGCCAATTGGGATTTTCTTAATCGAGGAGACCAATTTCCCATAGCGAGACACCGCTTGCGTTAAAACCGCATCACTAATGAATGGTGGTACATTAGAGCAGCCTTTCTCAAACTTTTTTCAGTCAGGGCACCTTTCAGAAGTGCATAAAATTTCAAGGCACCCCAGTTTAAAATATAATTTAAAAACGTAAATTTAAAACATTCTGGTTGACCCTCCAGCGTGAGTTTTTCAAAGCGACCGTTATTAATGTGTCACTTTATGGTTTCCATGGTGACGCGTCATTGCTTGTCACGTGACACACCGCAGCAACAACAGAGCTGAATGAATGATGATCTGCTTTTATGTCATTTTTCCTTTTTTATTCAAAATATTCACAAATTTGTTAGATATGGCCTGAAATATCTGATATTCCGATTGTCAAATAAATACAAGTGGAAGTGTTTTGTCGTTTAAACACCTTTAAAACGATCGCGTTAGTTGAGCTGTATGCACGATGGGCGCCGCCATCGCCGCCGCAGGCGCAATTCAGAAAATCGGATCTGTTGGATTTACAAGACGTGAATTCATCCACTTCTCCCAAAATACATAAAAGTAAGTGGCAGGTGAACTGGGAGAAGAATAGAGTAAACTTTAAAGTTACTTACAAAATGTGTATCTGATATGAATAAAACTAATTATAATGGAAAGGATTATTATTGCCTCTTCATTTTTCATCGTGTATTTTACAAACTCTAAATGTATAGTTTTTTTTAGTACTTATATGTATTAAACCTAAAATAAACATTATGTGGCTGAAAACACTGAAAAGTTGTGATATATGACAAGTCTGAGCGCGCCTGTCTCTGGCTCAGTGTAAGCCAACGCGAAAGCACATTTGAATTTACATTTGAATGAACGTGATGCACTGCCGGTCTAATCACATGTATGAATGTGTGATCGTACGTGCGAAAGGGTTAAAAAGAAGAAGAAAGTATTTATGTAAATTCAAATATATTTTATATATGAAATTTCTGATTTTTTTTTTTTTTTTTATTATTTCTTTTAGCCTACGTAATTTTTTGGCGGCACCCCTGACACAGTCAGGGGGCACCCCAGTGTGCCGCGGCACCCACTTTGAGAAAGGCTGCATTAGAGAGATAGACTCGTTTAGACGGTAGTGAAAGTGGTAAGACTGCGGTGAACACTTCATCAATAACAATTCCTTTTTTGAACAATCTCATTTGCTTTTTCAATTGAGCTCAAAAAAATGACAATAGCACCACTCATTCTTGAGGCAGACAAGATATTCTCATAGCCCACAACTTCTCCTACAGCCAAACAACAACTTTCTACATTAACTGCAAACACCACTTTGACTCCATGGCGACGTGTGAGTGTGAGAGTGAGAGAGACTCAGAATGTATACAGACCTATAACACAAACACACCCTTAAACCTAAAACTAGCAATATTTTGCATAAAAAGATACAATAACTTTATATATATTAGCTTGATTTTGAGTGTTGGTGGAGTTGGCTAAGAAATGTGTACTAGAATCAGTTATACTGGACTATGGTAGATTTGTGTTTGCCAGCTCATTGTTTGGGTTGTAGTGGTTTGGCTACTTCCCTTAGTTGTGCTGCCATCGCCTAGCCAATTGAAAATGTACCGGCTGCCTTTCCCCTTTCCTAATGCATCTGCCATTATCTCATATTTACCATACTACCTTGTGCTAACCATCCTCCCTTTCCATTATATTCTCTTACTCGATCAATAAAATTCCTTTCCTACAATAGCAAAGCATCATTCCATACTCCAGACATATTTACATGCACACTTTAACCCAATTATACTTTAACCCGATTTTGCACAACATTTAGACACATAAACCTGGTTCTGTCTGCTTATTGAAGTGTACATGTGTGATATGTAATAGGAAAGTATAGAAGCTTGTTTCAGCCACAGACAAAAAAAAAAAAAGTGAGACGACTTTCTCATAATTTGGACATGGTCATTAATTGATATCTGAGATTCAAACTCATAATTCTGACAATTTTCTCAGAATTGCATAATGTAAACTCGCAATTGTAAGAAAAAAAAAAAAGTCCGAATTGAGCTAATTCGCAACTACCTTTTTTATTTTTTATTGCGAGGCAGAAACAAGCCTCTATAGGAAATGTCCTTACTGTGGATTTAAGCACATGGAGTGAGTGTTTCGTGGTAGGGAAAGGGAAGGAGGAAATACACTGCAAACTCTGACTCTTTCATGACCCAAGAAATTATAAAAATGTTTTCTCATCTTGGTACAGTCAAAATACTGCTTATATATTTAACATCACAACTCACATAATTGAAATAGTTGGAATCAGATACACGAATGATTAGGTTATGTCACTTCCAGGGAATACCCTGTTGTTGTTGTTTTTTTAAATAAAGGAAGTCTTGCAAGCATGATTTACTTGAGTTGCTGGATTATTTGTTTGCATGTAAACCAGGACAATGGATTAATTCAATACGCTGAATTTTGTGAGTTATCAGCGTATTGGTATTTAACACTAGAACTACCAAGGCGGTCATTTTGACCGTTTTAAAATTTTGCGATGTAATAACTTTGTTGAAATTAAACCCATATAGCTATAGTATCCTGACTTTTCCTAAATGTAAGTATATTTTGTTCTATTATTGTTATTTTATTAAAAATACGAAGGACAAAAGAGTTCTGAGTATTTCACCTAGAATGGCCATAATGGTCAAATTGACCGTACATATTATAGACGGTGTACATGGCATATTATTTCAGGGTTTGCTAGTTCCTGATAGTCACTGATGCCTATCAACTATCTAGTTGTTTTTATATGCTATTGTTAAGATAAAACGTAGCTTTACCTTTGACATGTCAGCAAGAAAGAGATTGCCTGGCGCAGAGCCTTGTTTTAGCCTTGCTTCAGAGCCTTGAGGATGCTGGTGGCTGCATTGGATTATTTCCGATTTGTATAAAGTCCAAAAGTCAAAATGTAATAATTTCCATAATTCACAACAGATTTTTATCTAACTAAATATTCTTTTTCAATCCATATTTGTTGTCATTTAGACTCTAATAGCTCTTACACAATTATATATTATTAAAAAGATTGTAATATGTAGACCAATCTGAGTCTCTCTGTGCCCCGTGCTCCTTCCATGTTGTTTGATTTTATTCAAATTGAGAATTTTGTTTGAGGATTTTGACACTTTTTACGGTGATGCCGTCATAAAATATGATGACAGACATTTAAAGTTTAATTGGTAACACAATAAAAAAAGGTTCATTAGTTAACATGAACTAATAAAGCATTTATTTATCTTTGTTAAATGTTAATCTCAGCATTTACTAATACATTATTCAAATCTTGTTAACATTAGTTAATGCACTGTGAACTAACATGAACAAACCATGAACAGCTGGATTTATATTAACTAACGTTAACAAAGATTAACAAATACAGTGACAAATGTGTTGCTCATGGTTAGTTCATGTTAGTTAATACATTAACTAATGTAACCCCTTAATTCTAAATCCTCAATAGAAGCTTTGAATGTAAATATGACATAACAAAAATTACATTTGGTGCAGTCTAGTACGAATGGTCAGAATGACCGCTATGGCCATTCTAGTAGATATAGAATTCTGGTAGTTCTAGTGTTAAACATGCTCAGTATAGCATAATAATACATTTTATAACTAACAGTTTGTGGTCTAGCGACTTCCCACATTCAAACAGGAAATGAAAAGACTTAAGAGTTTACCATTCTTTTGCCATTTTGCCAATTCAACTTCAAAATAAACTCTATTTACATGTAATACTACATTTATTGTACTCTATGTCACATACAGGCTGTAAACAAAAGCATCTCTCTTAAAAACATCTCTGGTTACTTAAAATAACCCCAGTTCACTGAGAGGAGGGAACGAGACATTATGTAATTGAGGACACTATGGGTAAACTTAATTTCATAACATCACCACATAACCACACTTGCGACACTGACATGCGTGTATGAGGATTGAGGACTCCAAAGAAAATTTCAAGGTCAGTTCTCTCGAAACTCCCTTTCTTCTAGAATTCTGAAGTCCTATTGAATGGTGCCGTGTACATCACGCCGGCCAATGACACCCCTGCTATATAAGCCTCTGTTAACGTCATTGCATTAGAATCTTTTGAATGAGAGAACCATAGGTAACCATGCTCCCAGACACTGAGTGTAATAGAACACATTAACTTATGCAATTTCTCATTCCCTCCACTCAGAAGAACCGGGTTACTTTGAGTAACCAGAGACATTCCCTTTCGAGGTCGGTTCCCTTAACAGTGTGTCATTGATGACGCTATGGGGACCATATAACATCACAATGTGTTACTAGCAAAGTAGCTGAGGCAGAGCATCGACTAACAAACATTAAACCAGCTCATGTAAGATGAAAGAACAAGCTTAGCGACATAATGCATCATATCAATGCAATATAACATGGTAAAAGTAAAACCATACATACCAGATGGTGAACATAAGCGTCTGCTAGGGCTGGACAATAATTCAATATCAATATACAGGTGCTGGTCATATAATTAGAATATCATCAAAAAGTTGATTTATTTCACTAATTCCATTCAAAAAATGAAACTTGTATATTATATTCATTAATTACCCACAGACTGATATATTTCAAATGTTTATTTCTTTTAATTTTGATGATAACTGACAACTAAGGAAAATCCCAAATTCAGTATCTCAGAAAATTAGAATATTACTTAAGCCCAGTACAAAGAAAGGATTTTTAGAAATCTTGGCCAACTGAAAAGTATGAACTTGAAAAGTATGAGCATGTACAGCACTCAATACTAAGTTGAGGCTCCTTTTGCCTGAATTACTGCAGCGATGCGGCATGGCATGGAGTCGATCAGTCTGTGGCACTGCTCAGGTGTTATGAGAGCCCAGGTTGCTCTGATAGTGGCCTTCAGCTCTTCTGCATTGTTGGGTCTGGCATATCGCATCTTCCTCTTCACAATACCCCATAGATTGTCTATGGGGTTAAGGTCAGGCGAGTTTGCTGGCCAATTCAGAACAAGGATACCATGGTCCTTAAACCAGGTACTGGTCGCTTTGGCACTGTGAGCAAGTCCTGTTGGAAAATGAAATTGCATCTCCATAAAGTTGGTCAGCAGCAGGAATCATGAAGTGTTCTAAAACTTCCTGGTATACGGCTGCGTTGACCTTGGACCTCAGAAAACACAGTGGACCAACACCAGCAGATGACATGGCATCCCAAACCATCACTGACTGTGGAAACTTTACACTGGACCTCAAGCAACACCTCTCCTCTCTTCCTCCAGACTCTGGGACCCTGATTTCCAAAGGAAATGCAAAATTGACTTTCATCAGAGAACATAACTTTGAACCACTCAGCAGCAGTCCATTCCTTTTTGTCTTTAGCCCAGGTGAGACACTTTTGACTCTGTCTGTTGTTCAAGAGTGGCTTGACCCAAGGAATGCGACAGCTGAAACCCATGTCTTGCATACGTCTGTGCGTAGTGGTTCTTGAAGCACTGACTCCAGCTGCAGTCCACTCTTTGTGAATCTCCCCCAAATTTTTTAATGGGTTTTGTTTCACAATCCTCTCCAGGGTGCGGTTGTCCCTATTGCTTGTATAATTTTTTCTACCACATCTGTTCCTTCCCTTCGCCTCTCTCTTAATTTACATTCATGCATTTTGGCAGACGCTTTTATCCAAAGCGACTTACAGTGCCCTTATTACAGGGACAATCCCCCTGGAGCAACATGGAGTAAAGTGCTCAAGGACACACTGGTGGTGACCGCTGGGATCGAACCAGCAACCTTCTGCGTGTCAGTTCCATGGTTTAACCCACTGGACCACCATCTCACTGTTAATGTGCTTGGACACAGAGCTCTGTGAACAGCCAGCCTCTTTTGCAAAGACCTTTTGTGTCTTGCCCTCCTTGTGCAAGGTGTCAATGGTCGTCTTTTAGACAACTGTCAAGTCAGCAGTCTTCCCCATGATTGTGTAACCTACAGAACTAGACTGAGAGACCATTTAAAGGCCTTTGCAGGTGTTTTGAATTAGCTGATTAGAGTGTGGCACCAGGTGTCTTCAATATTGAACCTTTTCACAATATTCTAATTTTCTGAGATACTGAATTTGGGATTTTCCTTATTTGTCAGTTATAATCAACAAAATTAAAAGAAATAAACATTTGAAATATATAAGTCTGTGTATAATGAATGACTATAATATACAAGTGTCACTTTTTGAATGGAATTAGTGAAATAAAATCAACTTTTTGATGATTTTAATTATATGACCAGCACCTGTATATTGCGATATAATTTTTTTCAATAACGGTGATATGATTTTTAAACACATTTCCGATATATATACATTATTAGCCTGACGTCGTCATACTCAATTTTAGTCAGAATTTGAGTCTGATACTGCTCCGTTGGGCTGTGATTATGGGGCGTGTTTCAACCGAACCAGGAAAGACCTCAATTGGATAGACCTACAACCAATCAGAGCAACGGAGCAACACAATGGTTAGTTGTCAAATGTCAACAGAACTCAACTGCACTGTGTTGCCAAGTCCGCAGGTTGAAGCAACCCCAATTATGTACAGACCCAGGAATGCAAATTTTAGCAGACAGCCCTGCCAAAATAAAAATTTCCCCCCCGGAGAACCCCAAGGAAACCGAAACCCCATTAGGTGACCGAATGGAGAAAAATAAACCTTGGGAGAAACCAGGCTCAGTTAGGCACATATTAGATTAGATTCAACTTTATTGTCATTACACAAGCACAAGTACAAGGCAACGAAATGCAGTTTAGGTCTAACCAGAAGTGCAATAGCAGCAAGTGCAGGATATATACAATGGTTGCGTAAGTGCTGGGCATAAAAATGTACTGAATATATATAAATATGTATAAGTAGAGAGATGGTTATTACTATAAACAGAACTGAATTTACAGATGAATATATACAGTGAATAAATATAAATATACAGATGGCTATTACTATAAACAGAATGTAAACAGAATGTACAGGTGAATATGTACTATGAATATAATATACAGATGGCTATTACTATAAACAGAATTTTACAGATAGAGGTATACAATAATATGTTAGGCTAATATGAGGAATATAGCAGTGGATTAAGGTAGTGCAATAAATTATGGACAGAGCTATCCGAAGAAAGTGTAAAAGTGCAGTGGAAAGTGGTTGCATATTACAGTTAGAAGTACGGTGCAAAATGCAAATGTAAACATGGTTACTATAAATACAGTCGGCAGTGCAAATGAGCATATTCCAGTTAAGATATGGTGGTGCAAAATGCATAAGTAAACAGTTGTTACTGTAATAAACAGTCGGTAGTGCAAATAACAAAGTGAATGTAGGTGTGAGGTAGGAGAGTTTGCAGTTTATGAGGGAAGTGGATCAACGGGGGTTTGAGTTCAGTAAAGAGACAGCTCTGGGGAAAAAACTGTTCTTTAGTCTGCTGGTCCTGGTCCGGAGGATCCTGAAACGCCTGCCGGAGGGCAGGAGAGAAAACAGTCTGTGGGCTGGGTGAGAGGAGTCCTTGAGGATGCTGCGAGCTCGGTGCAGACAGCGTTTCCTCTGGATGTGCTCGATGGCAGGTAGTGGAGTCCCTGTGATGCGCTGGGCAGTTTTCACCACCCGCTGCAGTGCCTTGCGCTCCGCAACAGAGCAGCTCCCATACCATACTGCCACACAGTTGGTCAGGATGCTTTCTATTGCGCAGCGGTAGAAGTTCACCAGGATAGCCGAGGAGAGCTGATTCTTCCTCAGTGTCCTCAGGAAGAAGAGGCGCTGGTGAGCCTTCTTGACCAGGCTGGAGGTGTTGGTCGTCCACGACATGTCCGCCGAGATGTGGATCCCCAGGAACTTGAAACTGGAGACACGCTCAACAGCCATTCCATTGATGTGGATGGTGTCGTGTGTGCCTCTTGACTCCTTCCTGAAGTCCACGATGAGCTCCTTCGTTTTGGTGGTGTTGAGGAGCAGGTTATTATCAGTGCACCATGTGGCCAGGTGCTGGATCTCCTCCCTGTAGGCAGTCTCATCGTTGTTGCTGATGAGACCAATCACCGTAGTGTCGTCCGCAAACTTGACGATAGAATTAGTTCCATACACAGGCTTGCAGTCGGAGGTGAAGAGGGAGTAGAGAAACGGACTTAGCACACAGCCCTGTGGTACACCAGTGTTGAGTGTGATGGGCGTGGAGCAGGTGGATCCTGATCGAACATTCTGTGGTCTGTCAGTTAGGAAGTCCAAAATCCAGTTACACATTGAAGTGTTGATGCCCAGGTCTCCAAGTTTGGCAATTAACTTGGATGGGATGACAGTGTTGAATGCTGAGCTGAAGTCAACAAACAGCATGCGTGCATAGGTGTTTTTACTGTCCAGATGGGTGAGCACAGAGTGCAGTGCCATGGAAACTGCATCCTCTGTGCTCCTATTGCTGCGATAGGCAAACTGGTGTGAGTCCAATGTGGATGGTATAGAGTCTTTTAGGTGTTCCAGGACCAGCCGCTCAAAGCACTTCATAATGATGGGTGTGAGTGCTACAGGGCGGTAGTCATTAGGGCACCTCGGGCTGGAGTGTTTCGGCACTGGCACAATGGAAGTGCGTTTAAAGCATAATGGTACAGCTGCTTGGGCGAGAGACAGGTTGAAAATGTCTGTAAAAACCCCAGCGAGCTGCTCCGCACATGCCCTGAGAACACGACCAGGGATGTTGTCTGGTCCAGCAGCCTTGTGCGCGCTGATCCGGCTCAGTGCCTTGCAGACATCTGTGGAGGAGAGTGTGATTGGTGGGTGGTCAGCTGAGGGTTTGAGCTTGGTGGCAGTTTCTCTGTTGTCTCTTTCAAAACGAGCATAAAAGTAATTTAGCTCGTTCAGGAAGTTGACATCAGTGGCTGCGGGGGTGGAGTGGGTGGGTTTATAATCACTGATGGCCTGAATGCCATGCCACATGCGTCGAGGGTCAGAGTTGGAAAAGTGTCCCTCTATCTTTAGCTTGTAGCAGTGCTTGGCCTTTTTGATGCCCCTCTTCAGGTTTGCTCTGGATGCGCTGTAGGCTTGTGCATCTCCTGATCTGAAGGCAGTGTTGCGTGACTTCAGCAGGAGTCGCACTTCCCTGTTCATCCAAGGCTTCTGATTTGGGTATGTGGTGATCTGTTTCTGGGTTGTAACACTGCCAATGGTGGTATTGATATGATCCAATACTGAGGAGGTGTAGGAGTTCATGTCCGTGTGAGCGCCACTGGTGGCTTGAGAAGCAAACATACTCCAGTCTGTGTTTAGAAACCTTTCCTGGAGTGTGGAGTCTACCCCCGCAGGCCACACCTTGATTGTCTTCACTGATGGCTTCACACGGTTGATGAGGGGTGCATATTTGGGGCTGAGGAACAAAGAGATGTGGTCTGACTGTCCCAGGTGGGGGAGGGGTGTTGCAACGTAAGCTCCCGCCATGTTTGTGTAAACATGGTCTAAGGTTTTGTTTCCTCTGGTGTGGCAGGAAACATGCTGGTGAAACTTGGGTAGCACTGACTTTAAGTTTGAGTGATTAAAGTCACCTGCAACAATAAACGCAGCTTCAGGGTGATCAGTCTGTTGTTTACTGATGGCTGCGTGAAGTTCTTTCATAGCAAGCTTGGCATCAGCATCGGGTGGAATATAAGCAGCAGTTATAATGGTGGAAGTGAACTCCCGCGGTAGATAAAACGGTCTACATTTAACCATGAGAAACTCCAGGTTAGCTGAACAATGACTCCCAACAATAGCAGAGTTTGTGCACCAAGCTTTGTTAATATAAATGCACAATCCACCACCTCTTGTCTTCCCGGAGCCATCTAATGTTCTGTCTGCCCGGAGTGTGTGGCGTCCCGCTAGCTCGATAGCGGTGTCCGGTATTCCGCTGTTTAACCAGGTTTCAGTGAAGATTAGGACGTTACAGTTCAAAAGTCTCTTACTGTGTGTGATGCTGAGTCGAATCTCCTCCATTTTGTTCACTAGCGATCGTACATTAGCAAGGAAAATGCTGGGTAAAGAGAGCCGATGAGGAGAACGCGTTAGCTTAGCCCGCAATCCTCCACGCTTCCCCCGCCTTTGTTTACGATCTCGCCGCCGTCTGGGTGCACTTCCGCCCGGCCGGGATGAGCGCATCGCCTCGGGCGTCCTAGCGATCTCAGGAAGGAGTCGAAGATTGTCCATAAAACTGTCGGAAATTCGCAAACCAATATCCAAAAGCTCAGCGCGGGTGTACGATGTAAAGGCACAACTGTTCTGCACGAACAGACCCGAGATGAGCAAGAAAAATACCGCAAAATTGCAGAATCTGGAGAGACGCTGAGCCTCGCGATCTACTCGCGCCGCCATCTTGGTCACAACTGGACAGTATAGGACAGTCCCAGCATTAACCACACCAATTTTGGAATCTCTAAAACAATCCCTCTAGCGCCACCACCTGTCCAAAGTTTGACTCATATTTTTGCTAATAACTTTTGAACCGTAAGGGCTAGAAACAAAAACCATATGACGTCATTTTCCTTGATAATAATTTTCCCGCCATTTTTAATTAACCGAAAAACCTACTTTTACGAACTCCTCCTAGGCCGTTGCTCCAATTTGCACGAAGATTGAACCAGATCATCTTCAGACTATGCTGACAAAAGCGTAT
Organism: Romanogobio albipinnatus; assembly: GCA_023566225.1. NCBI lineage: Eukaryota > Metazoa > Chordata > Actinopteri > Cypriniformes > Gobionidae > Romanogobio > Romanogobio albipinnatus. The sequence continues at coordinate 31,302,245 of CM042242.1, forward strand.
TAGACTCAAGATGATTAGTCAAACTGTTCTTGAAAAACGCTCAAATTAAATCGACAAAGTACCCACAAAAATGAAAGTCAGGCTCTATCTCCGCAACGCTTTAGCATATTCTAACCAAACTTGGTGTGTGTCATAACCATGACCTGAGGCAACATGCAGCGTTTTGGCGCAGTGCCACCTAGTGGTCCAGTGATAGACAAATGTGATATTTTTTATTATTACTTAAGAAGGCTTTAGCCAAATATCACAAAACTGGTCTCCTTAGAGTCGGGGCATCACGCCAAGTCATACCATACCCAATTTTCCCATATCAACCATTTTGGGCATCTGCCATTTTGAATTTTGTCAGAAAGTGCTATGTTTTACAAACGCATTGGCGTATCATTATGAAACTCGGTGTGTGTCTTCATCACCAAGCCCTGAAAGTACTCAAAAAGTTTCAAGGCAGCGCCACCTTGTGGACAAAAGTTATAATGAATTTTCCAATAATGCTAATAACTTGATTAAATTTGACTATTGTCATAAATCTGGTTTTAGTAGATTCCCTGGGTCATGCCAAGAACATATATCCCAATTTTACCATATTTGGCCAAACATTCTGCTCGCCATTTTGATTTACTTTAGAAACCTACTTTTACGAACTCCTCCTAGACCATTTGTCTGATTTTCACCAAAATCAAATCGTAACATCTTCAGACTATTACAGCAAAAAGTTATTAATTTCGTGTCAACAGACAAAACCGTTTTCATATACTGCAGCGACAAAGTTGAGCCATGATGCCAAAATGACTCTTGAGGCTGTATCTCTGCAATGCTTTGACATACTGACACCAAACTTTGCCTTTGTCATTGTCATCTCACTCTGACCACACCACATCAGTTTCGTTACTGCACCACCTATTGGTCAAAAGTGACAAACCATTAAATCATATTATTAGTGACTGTATATATGATTTTTCAGCCATTTTGCCTAAAATCATCTTAAAATGCCTTTAATTGCTCATTGTTGCAGTTGGTCTAACACTCTCAGCTATGTTGGCATGTTTTATTGGCTTGTTTGCACTTGGCCCCGTTAATTGCTGCTCGCAGCTATATTTATTATTATTATTATTATTATTCTGGCAACTTTACAGGTCAGAGGTCATAATAGATCGGAATATTCGAAGGACCGGAGGCAACACGCTAGAGACAGGTTTATTGCGGATGACATATCTATTTAAGTATTATTAAATTGTAATATTCGAACAATCGGAGTCATCACGCTGGAGACGGATTTATTGAGGATGCCGTGTCGATGAGGCAGTTTTAGGGGGAGTCTAATCACGGTCTCTGCAGACACTTCATGGTCATGCGTTGGTCATCTCTGGGCGCAGGTCCAGCATCTGATCTGGATACGGCCCGGATCCGGCTGACTGCAGTAAACCTCAGGATAAAACAGAGAGTCTATTATTAGCGTAGATGCCATTCTTCTGATGATGTAACGAGTGCATCAGGTGTTATAGGAAGTGTTCCCGGTTCCAGCTGACCTAGTTAATGCAGCCTAACAATCATTTCATTGAAAAAGTGTTTTATGTGAATGCCACAGTAAAGAGATGTGTTTTTTGTCTAGATTTAAACTGACAGAGTGTGTCTACTTCCCGAACAATGCTAGGAAGTCTGTTCCAGAGTTTAGGAGCTAAATAGGAAAAGGATCGACCGCCTGCAGTTGATTTGGATATTCTCTGTATTATCAACTGGCCAGAGTTTAGAGAGCGCAGTAGACGTGATGGAGTATAATGTGTTAAGAGCTCGCTCAAGTATTGGGGAGCTAAACCATTTAGTGCTTTGTAAGTAATAAGCAAGATTTTAAAATGTATGCTATGTTTAATAGGCAGCCAGTGCAATGTTGACAGAACTGGGCTAATATGGTCATACTTCCTGGTTCTAGTAAGTACTCGAGCTGCTGCGTTTTGGACCAGCTGGAGTTTATTTATTAAGCGAGCAGGGCAACCACCCAGTAGAGCATTACAATAATCTAACCTTGAGGTCATGAACGCATTAACTAACTGTTCAGCATTTTGCATTGAGAGCATGTGCCGTAATTTAGATATACTTTTAAGATGGTAGAATGCAGTTTTACAGATGCTAGAAACGTGGCTTTCAAACGAAAGATTGGTATCAAAGAGCACACCCAGGTTCCTCACTGACGATGAGGACTTGACAGAGCAGCCATCAAGTGTTAGACAGTATTCTAGGTCAGTGGTTCCCAACCACGTTCCTGGAGGACCCCCAACAGTGCACATTTTGCATGTCTCCTCAATCAAACACACCTGATTCAGGTTATCAGCTCATTAGTAGCTACTCCAAGACCTGATGTGGGTGTGTCAGACAAAGGACACATCCAAAATGTGCACTGTTGGGGGTCCTCCAGGAACGTGGTTGGGAACCACTGTTCTAGGTTACTACTTGTGGAGCTTTTTTGTCCAATAATTAAAAATTCTTTTTTTTTTTCTGAATTGAGTTGCAGGAAATTATCAGTCATCCAATGTTTTATATCAGCTATGCATTCCGTTAATCTTGTGAATTGGTAAGTATCTTCAGGGCGTGAAGATATATAGAGCTGAGTATCGTCAGCATAACAATGAAAACTAACGCCATGCTTCCTAATGATATCTCCCAGTGGTAGCATGTACAGGGTGAAGAGCAGCGGTCCTAGCACTGAGCCTTGTGGTACGCCATACTGAACATGTGATCGGTGTGACATCTCTTCATTTACTGCTACAAACTGATAACGGTCGCATAGATATGATTTAAACCATGACAAAGCAATTCCACTAATACCTACATAATTTTCGAGTCTATTCAAAAGAATGTTGTGGTCGATAGTATAAAATGCAGCGCTAAGATCGAGTAACACTAATAGAGAGATACAGCCACGATCGGATGATAAGAGTAAATCAGAACAAATTCAACCCAAGCGCCTATGATGACGTGGATGATTACGTTACTGTTTATCATCTGTCCATCATCATCTAAAGCCCGCCCTGACAATTTCATTGGTCCGAACAGTTTCCGTTCAGGCATAATTACTTCTCTACGGATCAAGTCCAGACCGAACTGCCCGAGTTAAAATGTTGTGGGCGGGGCTAAGTTCGGCTGGCATCCAGGCTAATACATTACAGCATTTCTCACTAAGTTCAGGGCGCAGCCATCAGAAAGAGCAGAACACGATCGGATACTTGCTTGATGACGTACACCACAGAAACGCAGCAAGTTTTAGTTACAAAATGAGTACCCCTGACCGCAATACAAACGTGACTGAATGAGCTTCCACAAGTAAGGAGAAAGCAGAAGAAAGGAAAGAGAGGAAAGACTAATTCAGTGGAGTGGAAGTGGTTCGGCTATCTAAGATCTGATATTAAACTTTGCGTTTCAGTGTGCTGCAAAATGTGCCGGAGAGTGGTGCCGACTAGCAGTGTAACAATACATCAACATAGATCGATGCATCGAGCTAATGTCTAACAATACGATGTCAAGCATTCAAAATTGATACCTGTAGGCTATTTATATATTTAAGAGGCACATTTGTTTTAATACTCAACATTTTCACACAATGTCAGTATATGTATTATCGGCAACGCGTTCATTCTCGTTTAAATGACCTTTCAGAGCTTGTGAAAGAAGCTTGGACAGTGCTTCACGAAAGTTTATCATTTGCTCGTGTTTAAAGCCTTGCAAAAAGCAGCGCACACTCATCTCAAATAGAGCACAAATATAGGCCACTGAATTGAGTCTTCTTTGATTGAATTTTTTGTGCTTCCATAGATAAAGGTCTATGGTTTTGAATATAAGGAGAATAGAGCGCCATGAATCGTTCTTCACACTGAAATGTAAAACTGCTAAAAGAAAATGCTCAATAAAATGCGGCATAGAAGCGTTGCGCGCTGTGACTCTGTGTTGCTTCAAGCACATCATTCTGCACACGGGATGTGCATAAGTGCTTTGTGCTGCTCTGTATTGAGGGTATGTCACCGACAGCTGGAGTGACTGCGGTTATGAATCGTGATGAACCGTCCGATTTACACCCCTGGTGCCGACTAGCAGTGGGAACACATCAAATCTGTTCCACCTGATATTCTGAGAGTCAGAGCACTTTTCATATTGTTTATCCTGGCTGAAGCACTTTTGTTTTAATATAAATTAAGGATAATATAATCAGCCTACGTTATAGTTTAAAGTTAAAGATATTCATATTAATGAAGTGAGTGAGAGTCTTGTGTTTATTTGACAGTGATTTCCTATTTCTTTTTAGTAGGAAGGCTAAATACAAATAAAAGGTGAACATTAATTTATTTGTACCATTTTTATGTCTAAAATATTATAGAGGTTTATAGGAGGAGGTTTCATAGACTTGGCAAATTCATTTTTCAGAAGTTGGTAGGTACAGACATCCATTGTGGGTGTTCTTGGCAGTTTTTCTGAGGCTTTTATATAGTTCATATCGATATCGGAATTATATTGTATCGACCGAAATTAAGATATATATCGTGATATAAATTTTGGCCATATCTAGAGATGTTCCGATACCCTTTTTCCCTTCCCGATTCCGATACCCTGGGCTCAGGGTCGGCCGATACCGAGTACTGATCCGATACCTAGGTGTGTATCTGTACAGCTATAAATACTACTAGCCCTGTATGTATTGCTAGAATTATTTTATGGTGTGCTTCAGACTTATCCCTTAATAAAACATGAACAAATACATACAGTGAACTACTGTATTTATTACAGTATTTTTATTATTTGACATGCATTTGACAGTAATATTTATTTTTCTTAAGCGAAAAATAACTTCAAATGCAGCCACAAATCTAGCACCGCAAACTAAAAAAGCTATTTTAAGTTCTCTTACGAGAGGTTCTCTCGTATTGCGTAAGTTCCTTACGCTACGGGAAAGTATTCTTTCTTCGAGATTTCTGAAAAACCCAAAATTATCCTTAATTTTGTAACATTGTCAACGTAGTGCGGCAGCCTGGCAGACCATAGCAGGCTATTCCAGCGTGCTATTGGCTGCTCTGCTGGCAACTGCAGCAGCCTATCGGTGAGCCCGCGTGACGTGGCGACCAATGAGGGCGCTTCGCGCCCACCTGGCTTCATTTGCCTACAGGTGGGGCGTGGCCACGTGTATATAAGCAGGGCTCACGGGCTGCATATTCGATTTTCTTTTCTTCAGCGAAGCCCTTCGCATCGCTGGATCTGGAACCCGCCGCCGTGACCGCGCAGACAAGCAAGCAGAGGACAGCGCCTGAGGAAGCCGGCAGCATCGCGCCACCTTCAGCCATCCGTGCCTGCTCTGCTATCCGGCAGCCCATATCCTTTACGCTCAAAAGTGTTGTCGCCGCTGCGTCACACTTTTTCACAAAAAGAGCCGAGCGTTGATACAAATGTCTCGTTCCACCTGCGGCTCGTGTCACGCGCAGCTCAGCTCCGGGGACCGCCACGTGATCTGCGCTCTCTGCCTGGGCCGTGATCACGCCGCCGCCGCACTCCTCGCCGGCGGATGCCAAGAGTGCGAAGAACTGACGATGTCGACCCTGCGGGCTCGACTCGTCCTGTTCGATGATGATATCCCTCCAGTCCCTGCCACGCCGCGCAGAAAGAAGCGCCGCTCGCAGCGGATTCCGGAGTTCGCCGAGAGAAGCTCGCCGGAACCTTTCCCGCCCGCTTCACTCTCGCCTTCCCCGCCCCCACCCCAGGCCGCCATTTCTGTTGCCGCCTCCGGGGATGAGGCGGATGCGGCCGCGGAACGCGCCGACAGCTGCTCCATCATGGCTTCCGACAGCGAGGACTGGTCTTCCGCGTCCTCTTCAGTCCGGGGCTCCGGACGCTCTCGAGCGGGTGAGGACGCCGAACTTTTGCGCCTTCTCACCCGGGCTGTCGAGCAGCTAGGCCTCGAATGGGCCCCGCCCAAGGTGGCAGCGCCGAACCGACTTGACGGATGCTTCCTAAACAGTCGCCGCCGTGCGCCCACCTCCAGGACTGCACCCTTTCTGCCGGAGCTTCACGAGGAGCTCGCAAAGTCCTGGAACGCGCCATTCTCCGCGAGGGTCTCGTCTCAGGCTTCTTCGACGCTCTCACAAGTTGACGGCGCGGCCGAGAAAGGCTACAACGCTATCCCTCCGGTGGAAGAGGCGGTCGCAGCGCACCTTTGCCCGCCTTCTGGTTGGCGCTCAAAGGCTGCCCTCCCGTCTAAGGCCTGCAGAGTGACGTCATCGCTGATCGGCCGCGCTTTCGCTGCCTCCGGTCAAGCTGCGTCCGCTCTGCACTCTATGGCCGTGCTGCAAATCCTCCAAGCTAATCTCCTCCGTGACCTGGACGAGAAATGCTGTGACGCTGAGTTAATCACGGATTTGCGAAGCGCGACGGATCTCTCCCTTCGCGCCACCAAGACCGCAGCACAGGCCCTCGGACGCTCTATGGCCTCCCTCACGGTAGCTGAGCGCCACCTCTGGCTCACGCTCGCGGACATGCGAGAAACAGAGCGCGCGGCCTTCCTAAATGCCCCGCTCTCCCCGTCTGTGCTCTTTGGACCAGCGGTCAAGGGGATCGTCGACCGTTTCTCCGAAGTGCAGAAAACGACGCAGGCCATGAACCTTTTCCTGCCTCGACGCCCCGGCGCTAGCAATAGCTCCGCTGCTCGCCGTCCTCGTGACCAGCCAGCAACGAGCTCCGCGCAGCGCCCAGCGCGGCCCCCTTCGTCTCAGCGAAGACCGAGCGGCCACCCCAGATCGCGCTCTTCCAGCCGTGGTAAGCCGCCTCCACCTCGGGGCCCCCGGCCTAGGATCGCGCTGAAGCCCGAGCCTCCAAAGTCCTCCTAGCCAGAGGCAAGAAACGACAGTTAAGTCCCGCCGCGGCCGGACCACCGTCAAAACTCTTTCCTGTCAGCCCCCACCACTGTGGCTGCTGCAGATGGATTTCACGCAGCCAACGAGCCGGCAAAAATGCCTTCTCGCCTGTCAATAACCGCCGTTTTTACGCCGAACCAGAGAAATCACAAAAGTTGCATTATTTCTGGTTGCACGGCTCACGCCGTATGGGTTTCAAATGCAGTAAATGTGCCCACTTTTCTGTGTTCACCCCTGCACACAAGCACTATAAACCCTGTGTCCCCCACTCACATAAAGCGGCCATCGGCCGCTCGAGTGCTAGAGTTAGGTCACGTGTCCGCTTGTTTGCGTCCACGACTAACCACCACACGCGCTGTCACACAGCCACTCTTAACCGGTCATGTTCCACGCGTAAGAGTTGTGCCCGCTCAAACGCGCTCACACATTTTCGCGAACATTATGCCTCAGGCGCCACGCGCCGCGCCACACACCATTTGTTTTCCGCCCAGGGTGGCCGGAGCAATGAGTGTAGGGCCGCACACAAGCCACTCCCCGCTCGAAGCGGCAGAGATGCAGTGTGTAGGGCGGCCAGCCATCGCGAGCGATCGGCTGGCCCACAGCACAGAGCGCGCGCACTGCGCCCGCCCCTCCTATACAGGCCGTCAAACCCGCGAAACGTGGCGTTTCGAGCCCGGAGGCCGTTCTATCCCGTGTGGCGCACGCGAGAGCGTGGGAAGCCATTCCAGGTGTATCAGAATGGGTGCTGAAAACAGTGAAGCACGGCTACACTCTGCAGTTCGCTCGCCGCCCTCCGCGCTTCTGTGCGCGTACAGAGACGAGAGTGAGCGAGGAAGTAGCACATCTACTTCGAGCAGAAATAGCCACGCTGCTGTGCAAAGGGGCTATAGAACCGGTTCCCCATTCTATGAGCAAGTCAGGCTTTTACGGCCGGTATTTTCTCGTGCCAAAAAGGGATGGGTCGCTCAGACCGATTCTGGATCTGAGGCGTCTGAACAAAGCTCTTATGAAAAGATCGTTCAAGATGCTCACGACCAAGCAGATCCTCGCGCATATTCGCCCGAGAGACTGGCTAATCTCCCTAGATTTGAAAGATGCATATTTTCAAATCAAGATAACGCCGCGTCACAGGCCATTCTTACGATTCGCCTTCGACGGCCAGGCTTATCAATACACCGTCCTTCCGTTCGGCCTGTCACTAGCACCCCGTACATTTACGAAGTGCATGGACGCGGCCCTCGCTCCTCTGAGAAATCGAGGGATGCGAGTATTGAACTATCTGGACGATTGGCTCATCCTGGCGCAGTCGGAGGCCGAGCTCCTCGCCCACAGGGCAATGCTGCTCAGCCATCTGGACAGCCTAGGGCTCACGGTCAATTGGACCAAGAGCTCATTAGTGCCCACGCAATCAACCTCATTCTTGGGTTTGAATCTGGACACTGTGGCAATGTCAGCCCGCCTGTCACCCCATCGCGCGCGCCAAGTTCGGCGCATGGCTGCGTACTTCCGGCCGGGCAAAATCGCACCTCTCAAGCTTTTTCAGAGGATGCTGGGACGTATGGCCTCAGCTGCGGCTGTGCTCCAGCTGGGCTTAATGCGCATGCGCCCGCTGCAATGCTGGTTAAACGCCCGAGTGCCTCACAGAGCCTGGGCGTCCGGTGGCTTCAGGATCAGAGTGACTCAGGGCTGCGTGTCAGCCCTAGAGCCCTGGTTAGTAGCCGACTGGTACCAGAGGGGAGTGACGATGGGAGCCATCTCACACCGCAAGGTCATCTCGACGGACGCCTCCACCACGGGTTGGGGCGCCGTTTTCGAGGGCAGATCAGCCTCGGGCCTTTGGTCGAGCGAGGAAAAACTCCTACACATAAACTGTTTGGAGATGATAGCGGTAGAGAACGCGCTCAGGCAGTTTCTCCCGCTTATACGAGGACACCATGTGTTAGTCCGGTCGGACAACACCACAGTGGTGTCCTACGTGAACCGGCAGGGCGGTGTCAGGTCCAGAGGTCTGGGCAATCTGACAGAACGCCTGCTCGTGTGGGCACACAGCTGCGCACGTGCCGGGCCACCTCAATGTGGGCCCGGACAAGCTTTCCAGGGGCCTCATTCTCCCAGGAGAATGGTCCCTGCACCCCCAGACAGTCCAGCTGGTATGGCGCCTGTTCGGCAGAGCGGAGCTCGACCTCTTTGCAACAAAAGAGAACGCCCGCTGCCCGACGTTTCTGTCCAAAAGCGAGGATGCGCTGTCCCAAACTTGGCCCAGCCTCCCGCTGTATGCTTTCCCGCCGATCTCCCTATTGCCCCAGGTCATAGCGAAAATCAGGGAAACGCGCCGTCCGGTGCTCCTTATAGCACCGCGCTGGGAGAACCAGATTTAGTACCCAGAGCTGGTGAAGCTGTCGCACTCACCCCCCGGCCAGTTCCAAGGTTCCTTTCGCTAAAAACCGCGTTTCTGATAGCTCTGGCTTCAGTGAAACGCGTGGGGGATCTACACGCGCTCTCAGTGAGCCCGACGTGTATGGAGTTCGGTCCTAATGACTCTAAGGTCATTCTCAGACCGAGGCATGGTTATGTCCCCAAAGCGATCGGCACTCCCTTCAGGGCGCAGATTATCTCCCTCTCGGCTCTGCCAGCATCCGATGAGGGGGACGGTGGCAATTTCCTCTGCCCTGTCAGGGCATTGAGGGTTTATGTCACACGCTCCGCCGCCTTCAGGCGTTCTGAGCAGCTATTTGTTTCGTTTGGTGGGCGCACTAAAGGTCTCGCCTCCTCGAAACAGACCCTGTCCAGGTGGATAGTGGACGCGATTGCAGCTGCATACGCTTCCAAACACCTGCAGTGCCCGCTAGGTGTCAGAGCACACTCCACCAGAGGCATGGCCTCTTCGTGGGCTTGGGCCAGAGGGATTTCCATCCACGATATCTGTATGGCGGCAGGCTGGGCCTCCCCGTCTACGTTCGTGAGATTTTACAATCTGGAAGTTCCTGCCTTACAGGCGAAAGTGTTATCAGTTCAATAGGGCTGTTGGTTCTGCCCAGTGGTTCTGCGCAGACATAGCTCACATACTGGTAGTAAGTTCGGTACTAGGCTCATTGTGAATTTGAAGGAGACCGGCGGTGCCGTTCCCTCATTTACGAGACGAGCTGTTGTGAGTTTGAAGGTGACCGGCGGTGCCGTTACCTCACTCATATAACAAGATATTGTGAATTTGAAGGCGACCGGCGTTGCCGCTCCCTCATTCATGAGACAAGGTGTGGTGAATTTGAAGGAGACCGGCAGGTGCCGTTCCCTCATTCATGGGACAGGGTGTTGTAACCACCCGTCGTAACCACCCGTCAGTTCGAATGAAGTGTCTGTATATGTGGTGGCCCGTTTTCCTTACCGGCCACCCTGCCCGAGCAGTGTTATGGTCCCCGGTTCCCTGGGATACATATGCTGTATGCGAGGCGCGCACGGCGTTGACAATATGTTCCCGTAGCGTAAGGAACTTACGCAATACGAGAGAACCTCTCGTAAGAGAACGATACTCGGTTACTTAACGTAACCTCGGTTCTCTCTAGAAGAGGGAACGAGTATTGCGTTCCTTGCCGTGCGCCCCGCGGGCTTTTATGCTTCAGAACTACGAAAACCGAATATGCAGCCCGTGAGCCCTGCTTATATACACGTGGCCACGCCCCACCTGTAGGCAAATGAAGCCAGGTGGGCGCGAAGCGCCCTCATTGGTCGCCACATCACGCGGGCTCACCGATAGGCTGCTGCAGTTGCCAGCAGAGCAGCCAATAGCACGCTGGAATAGCCTGCTATGGTCTGCCAGGCTGCCGCACTGCGTTGACAATGTTACAAAATTAAGGATAATTTTGGGTTTTTCAGAAATCTCGAAGAAAGAATACTTTCCCGTAGCGTAAGGAACTTACGCAATACTCGTTCCCTCTTCTAGAGAGAACCGAGGTTACGTTAAGTAACCGAGTATCGTTTTACAATATAACTGTATAAAAACAGTGCAACAAATAAATGTTGGAATATAAAAAAATTATATATTATTCAGAAAATAATCTCTTTACAACCTTCTAGGCATAATTATTATTACATAGAGACGTAGCTAAATCTACTGTAGGCTACAACAGTAGCCTAATATATTCTGTCCATTTCTTCACATTAAACCGAACTTTTATTTTGACGGGTTGCCGTGAACACCTTTGAGTGTCTGTGTTCATTATATGACACAGTAAATTCTCATGAAGTGGCGGTTTATGCGTTCGTGTCCTCATTTAGTGGCCATAGACTGTAAAAACGCACATAGAGGTAGAGAAACTGGGGGAGGACAAAGACAGCGAGTGAGTGTCACACGCATGTGCGCGTGGGCGCCCGCCATCCACACAGAGACGAAATACTGCTAAATAGCAGACATACTGCTAACGCTTCTTCATTTCTTTCTTCTTTCATTCTGAGTAGTCGAAGAAGAACTGTGCAGTAGTTAGGCAAAGCTAGCGGTCATAATAACTATGTCTTGTTTAAGAAAATTGTATTGGATTGGTACATGGGTTCAAGTACTCGCCGATACCTCAACAAATTCTGGCATCGGTATCGGTGATATTTCCGTTACTAGTATCGGAATCGGAACAACTCAAAGCCATATCGTCCAGCCCTAGCTTCTGCATGCAAAACATTGGCATCTAACAGTTCTTGCAAACCAAAGCTGATTGGGGATGACGCAGGGCAATGGGCGAGAATAAAGTAATGCTCACGAGGTTGTGTGCACGGGGAAGGAGCAGGAATGCTTAATGACTGTAGTCACAGATGACGTGGCTGCCATTAACTACAGTGTTTTTTGAAAAAACTTCAGGGGTGGTGATCTCCGTAGCTTGAATGCGGAGAGAGAACTGATTATAGCAGAGCGCTCTCGAAAGAGAGAGAGAGAGGCAGGCTCAAAATGACAGTGAATAAATCTCTATTCCTAAAAATGTGATTGACTGACTGGGTTGTAACATGCTACTCTGCACATTGGCAGAAAGCCAAAGGCACTACAAGTGGTGAAGGAGCTTTGGTTTGTGACTGTTTAGCACATTCTCAGAATGGGCAAGATTTATCCAGTCATCAAAATAGTTCAGGATATGCATTTACACTTTCAGAGGGGACAGTGCAGCATCCATGCATTTTGTGAACGTGCATGGTGCCAATGACTGGCTGAAGGGCAGAACCAGAAACTGATAGGCCACGCCCTCAAAGGCAAATCTCAAGCACCTGTGATGAGGGGCTATATGAATGGTAAATTAGGCATCTCTCAGGTCTACCGGAATGAACCAATCCACGGGGCGATGTGCGCAAGGATTTAAGGCTGCCATCCTTTTCGGAACCAGAAATAGCGGCTGTAAAAGCCACTCCGCTGTTTTTAGGCATAGGCAAACTAGGCGGTCGCCTAGGGCGCCATCAGTAGGGCACTAGATGTTTGTGCGCATATAAGCGCATATCTGGCACTAGATGTTTGTGTGTAAAGGGTGTCACGGCCACCCTAAAATGTTATTGCCGCCCCCACTAGTTCCCCCACACTATTGGATCAGAGAACTGTCAATCTGACGATTCCTATATACCATCGGATGAGAGAAGGATACTGTCAAAAAAGTTTGCGTTTGGAGCGCACAACAACACCATTAGATCAAAGAACTCTGTCAATGCTTTGGCAAGGTAACACTTTTTTAAACCATAAAAATAAGGCTAAATTCAAACTAAAGGCCAATTAAAATAACAGGTACAAATCTGTATTTTGTTAGGGCAGTATTTGTGGCAGTCTAGAAATCATGCTGTGAATGGGCAGATAGCATTGCTCGGTGTGTATGTTAGAGGCAAAATATAACTGCTCGCTTACTTCAGCATTTCATGATGAAGTGAGTGTGCAGTTATATTTTGACTCTACAAAGCTTTCTTCTCTTAATTGCACCTCTGTTTTTGCGCCAATGCATTGTTAAAAGAATCAGTGTGTTTTGTAATTGTCCCATATAAAACTTTAGCGGCCAATTTAAAAATTGTATAATAAAATGTGCAAATTCACAACATGAATACATCCTTTATTAAATCACGTTGACGAATTTAACGTATCTTTACGGATGGTGTTGAATGCTGAATCGATTCATTCAGTTCTAATAGTGCTTAATGCAAGCAGTGTCGTACACACAGAGGGCAAAGTGTTGCGTTATTTAAAGGGGACGTTCACGCATCAATGAGAAACAAAAACCAATATTAAAAATATTAAAAACCTTTTAGTTCTAACCACTTACATACACGGGGGGTGTACTCTGGGTTCGGGCCAAATTCCGAGCTCTGAACCCTCCCCCCGGACAGCACGCCAAATACGCATTTAAATTTACTCCCTCTAAATTATATGTAAGTGTGAACTTGTGAATAGTGCGTGCATCTCGGTGCATAAGATCTGAGCATCTTGTGGCAGGGCAGTAGACATCACAGCATTGAAGCGGGGTGGTCTGCGACAAAACTGCAGAATGTAGCCACTTTTCTCATCACCCATTTCGAAATGCCCGGAATTACTTGCCAAGCAGTTGCATTGTTTGACAGGCATTGCGCAGCAGTTCGTTGTCATCGGCTGTCATGTGTTTGGCTGATCATTGGCCGATGCACACGCCGCCATTCAATAGGGCTTCAGTATTCTAGTTCAAAGGGAGTTTCCCCATAGCGTCCTCAATGATGCAAAGTCAAGAGAACCGACCTCAAAAGGGAACATTTTATTTAGAGTCCTCACTCATACGCACGTCAGTGCTGCAAATGTGGTTATGTGGTGATGTTGTTATGAAATTTGGGAAGGCAAATTAATTGTAGGTCCTAGTAACAATTTAATAATAATAATTTAATACAATAATGGGAAAGCAAGCCAATTATTGTCTCAATATCGTCAAAGGCATCAGCCCTCTGCGATATGTCTGACTATAGTCGATACACAATACTATCGTCTATTGACAACCATTTAACACTATATTTCTTTCCTTGTGTGTTTGTACATGACTGCATGCATGTATTGTACCTGCCAATATCTCTAGCAGTTTGTTCCGTAGGACAGTTGACAAGCAGCACCGAATGATATCCGGCCACATAGCTTCCTGTGATAGCAGAATGAATCTGAACACTCAGTGTCTTCAACACAGGGTACAGGGCGAGGGTCAGGACTAGAATCTACACACACAAAAAGGGGACCATTTAGAGAGAACAAAGAGCATTAATACAGTTAAGCATGATGTACAGTGCTTAAATCATCATCCATGGATTTTCTAGAATGTATGTAAATAATGTATCTTAAATAATGTACCACCACGCGCTCTGCTCCTGCTTACTTTGACTCCATTCTACAAATCCACACCCCCACCAGAAGCCTTCGCTCAGCAAAGGAACGGCGGCTTGTGGTACCATCACAGAGGGGGAAAAAATCCCTTTCCAGAACATTTTCATTCAACGTTCCCAGCTGGTGGAACGATCTTCCCAACACCATCGGAAACGCAGAATCATTGACATCATTCAAAAGTCAACTTAAAACTCAGCTCTTCCGTGAGCACTTTACCTCATAAAAAACAAACAAAAAAAACCCTTTCCTTTCTTCTCTCTCTTCCTTCTTCCCTCCTTACTCTAGCCTGTGCTACACTGAGCAATGTACACAGTCTCAGGATTTCAGGCTCTTATTGGGCATCTCGACTCTTCATGACCAATCGCTTCATGTACCCCCAAGTTGTAAGTCGCTTTGGATAAAAGCGTCTGCTAAATGCATAAATGTAAATATTTTCGTGTTATTTTCCAAGTGCAGATGAATAAAATGCATCAAAGAGCTGCTCTGAGAAAGGGCTACACTGAAATGTTTATATTAAAGTTAAACATTTCAGTAAACAGTGTAATTGGAACAAACATTTCAATATATGTAAACAGTGTAATTGGAACAAACTACCATGTTCTTTTGGAAATACTGGAGATAAGTTTACCATTACTATACTGCTTTTTAGTCATTTTGGATAGTATTAATCAACTCAATTCTCATTCATGCATGAACAGTACTTATCAGAATTTTGAGTTATGCAAATACTTTATTCAGAATATCCTACACGCTAACTGAATTGTATTCATCTTTATCTGTGCATGGGGCAACAGATTCAAGTAATTCTGGGTTATATTAGACAGAGATGAAAAGTCAAGCTATTAATATGGATTAAAATGGATAGTTTACATCACCCCCCAAAATGCAAATCTGGTCATCATTTACTCGCTTGAATGTTATTTCAAACCTGTATAACTTTCTTCTGCAGAACAAAAAAAATAGTTGATATTTGAAAGAATACAACATTGGGCCCCGTTAACATTATTGTATGGGGCAAAGATAAACAAATAATTTATTCTAAATAAACCTAAAACTTTTTCTTCTGCAGAACTCAAACAGAGATTGATTTTTATTTATTTTTATCTCTGTATTCTGTAGAAGAAAATATGGCATACAGTTTTGAAACAACACAGTGTGTAAATGATGGCAGAAATGTTAGGGTTTAAAAAAGTTTTAATGAACATGAATGTTAAATAATGTATAAATGAAATGACTAATATTACAATACATGCCGCATAACTGGCAAGAGCTATCATCTACAGTATTTCCATAAAAAAAATTAAGTTAATTGATTTATTCCTATTATATGAATATTCAGTAGCTGTGGATCATGTAAACAGCTTTTTCAGAATAAAG
This sequence comes from Romanogobio albipinnatus, assembly GCA_023566225.1. Classification (NCBI taxonomy): domain Eukaryota; kingdom Metazoa; phylum Chordata; class Actinopteri; order Cypriniformes; family Gobionidae; genus Romanogobio; species Romanogobio albipinnatus. Next base: position 31,317,851 of record CM042242.1, read on the forward strand.
ACTTGGGTCTCAATAAGAAAGTAACTTGACACAACCAGACAATACACAACTTTGCACGCTCTCGTCAACTTCAGCCATTCATTATCGCGAGGAAAGCGCTCAGCAGCTGATCTTGAAGAATTACTCCTGAATGCACAATCGCATCTTTCAATGCCACAGAGGGCATTAAAAATGCATTATTGTGTTCGATGTGAAAAGAACAGTGAGGGATTATCCTGCGACCTGATAACAGATTATATTTGCCACAGCAATGCAGGACGCTTGCTCAGCTCTTTGAGAAACAAGGCTTGCTATTTAGTTCAGAAGTCGGTATCACATTTTAGTAGGCTACATTTCACAATCTCAACTCACTTCTCACACACAACAAATAGTTGCAAATGATATTGGTGCAGAAACACTTCATTCAACACCGTTCACATCAGGCTCTTTTCTTTTAAGAATTTCACGTGAGGTCACTTGAGATGTAGTTTTTAAACTAACTCGCAGGGCTATTGGTATTCAAAAACAGTTCAACAAGTTTACGCCGTTTTGAAAGGCAAAACAGTCTGCTGTGTTCAACTTGCCAAGCACGTTCTTGCTCAAGTCTTTCAATATAAATGTCACGTATCAAGAGAAATAAAACTGGATTTACCACGCAAAAGACCACAAATCCCGATCGTGGGACAGCCGAAGACATTATGTCCTTGGGATAGCGCTGGTACAAGCAATCCGGTTTGGTCTCTTGCATATTTATTTAACAACAGTAGAAGTTACATCGTCAGTGAAGTGTAGGCTTCTGTGCGCAAATCAGCTCGTCAGGTGTTTTGTAATTCATCCCAATAACGCACTGAGTACGTCGGACAGTTTGGATAGTCTGGGCATTTCCTAAAGCAGCTGCTTGTCGCGCTCGATGCTGATTGAGTGACGCTCATATCCGGATACCGAGGCTTCCAATCCAGAGCGGAGCACGGGTCTCATCATAAGAGGATTGAAAACCTAATAAATTTAAGTGCTGCTTCTGACTGCAGTTTGTTTTGTACTATGAAATGCATGTTTACAAAACCACAATATTGCCCTCCAACATGTAGCCTAGGCCAGGTTAATAATCTGATAGGTTAAGTTTGTTAACTCACTGCAACAAACAAGCTAGCCTAACCCACTATAGGTTTACAACTAAAAACAAAACAAACAAAAAAACACTTTTTGCGAAATATAAATGATTATCTATTTCGTTTGTTCATATTTAATTCATTTTAGTCTCTTTTTATTATTAATTTTTTTTGTGTATTAGCCTATTTTTTCTTACTTTGTTGAAAAGGCCTAACTGAGAACGCTGCTAACCACATGGACCTGAAAGACACAGCATTTCTACGTGTAAGCGTTAACGATTGTTAGGCCTACTTGTTTTGTATTAAAAAATAGTCACCAAACAGTATAGAGTGATTATTACAAGTCAGATAATCAATCTAGTGGTCTGAGAAAATCCGGCTGCCCGTGAACTTACTTCAGCAACCTCTAGATGTCGCAATGTCTTGTGTTTTGAAATGGTTTTAGCAGAGTGAACAGAGTTGCCTACATTATAGCCTACTCACAAAACAATTGCCAATTAATTGTTTAACTGTTAATAGAAAAAAAAGCAGTCCAGTCAGCCTATTTCAGCCTATTTAGCAGAGAGAATAATTTTATTTTTAACGCACTTTACATTAAACAAAATCTCAAAGTGCTACAGATTTAAACCAATAATAAAATAAATTAGAATAAATTAAACTGAAAATTTAAAGTAACAAATCAATCAAAAGCTCTGCTAAAAAGGTGGGTTTTAAGACCACGTTTAAAAGCATCTACAGTCTGTGGGATCCGCAAGTGGTCAGGGAGAGCATTCCACAGACTGGGGGCAGCTGAGCAGAAGGCCCGATCTCCCATAGTACAGAGTTCGGTTGTGGGAGTTTTGAGAAGATGCGTTCGATCAGAACAGAGATTACGTGTGGATGTTTGTGTGGTGAGGAGTTCCTTGAGATATGTGGGTGCGTCACCATGAATGCACTGATGAGTGAGGAGGGAGATTTTTTTTATACTCAATCCTGAGTGAGACAGGAAGCCAGTGGGGTGATTTGAGAATGGGAGTGATATGGTCGTATTTGCACACCCTCATTAGGATCCTAGCAGCGCTGTTCTGAATATACTGTAGCTTCTGGAGATTTTTACCAGGAATCCCGATAAGAAGCGCATTGCAGTAGTCCAGCCTGGAGGAGACAAAGGTGTGGACAAGCTTCTCCGCATCTGCCAGTGTTAGTATGGGACGAAGTTTGGCAATATTTCTGAAGTGGAAGAAGGAGGTCTTACACAGATGCTTGATGTGAGCTTCAAAAGTAAGTTGGGATTCCATTCTGACCCCCAGGTTGGTGACTGATGTGGAAAGTGGAATGTCCTGATCAGAGAAAGCAATGCTGGTGATAACGGAATTCCGGACCTGAAGTGCAGTGCCGACTAGGATTGCTTCAGTCTTGGAGCTGTTTAACTGCAGAAAGTTTTGCTTCATCCACGCCTTGCTTCATCCACGCCTTGCTTCATCCACGCCTTCGAAAGCTGCAGTTAAGTCCAGGAGGATGAGAAGGGATGGGGATTCAGCATCTGCCGCCATCAATAGGTTGTTTGTGACCCTGACCAAAGCTGTTTCTGTGCTGTGTCCTGTGCGGAAACCAGACTGAAATTTCTCATAAAGATTGTTTTGTTTTAAATGGACCTGAAGCTGTGCAGCAACAACTTTTTCCAGCACCTTAGAGAGGTATGGAAGGTTGGAGATGGGTCTGTATTTGTCAGCAATATCTGGGTCTAAAGTGTTTTTTTTTAAGAAGTGGTCTGATGATAGCAGTTTTGAGTGATGAGGGAACATGGCCAGCTTGGAGGGAATGATTAATGATCTTGGTTATAAGGGGACATAAGACACAGAGGTTAGATTTTACCAAGGCTGTGGGAAAAAGGATCCAGTGCACAGGTGGATGGTTTCATCTTTCTGATGATGTCCTCAACCTCACATTGTGTAATTATGGAGAAGCAGCAGAGATGTTGGAAAGTCCCAGGCTATGGATCGACAGTCGGGACAGGCAGAGCGGAGGTGCTAGAAAGGTGAAAGTGGATGTTTTCTACTTTGTTCCTAAAAAAGGTCATGAACTTATTGCACCTCTCTTCTGTGGCTTCTGAAAAAGAGTGAGTTTGCGGTTTGAGGCTGTGATTTATAGGAGAAAAGTTTCTTGGAGTTTCCAGGGTTATTGTTAATGATGCAAGAGTAGAACTGTGACTGAGCATCTCTCAAGGACCTTACGTATGCCTTCTGATGCTCTCTATAAGCTAGCCTATGAACAGTGAGTCCTGAAAGCTTGAGACGCCTCTCAAGTACACGCCCAACCATCTTCATCTTCCGGAGTTTGTCTGTGTTTCAGGGGGCGGAGCGCGAGAAGGTGACCATTCTAGTTCTGACAGGGGCGTGAAGATCTAGAATGTTGCTCAGAGATTGGTTGTAGAAGTCAACTGACTCCGTGACTAAGGGGAGATCAGCAGAGGAGAGTTGCTGGAGGTCTATAGCTAAAGTGTCTTGGTTAATCTTTTTCAGGTTCCTGAAGCAAATTTGATGAGTATCTTTGGTATGGGATAAGGGGCGTAGGCCGCGTGGCAGCTCCATTGAGATGGCCTGGTGGTCAGACACACCCAGATCATACACCAAGAGGTTTCTAATATGAGGAGACTTGGAAATGACCAAGTCCAGAGTGTGCCCCCTAGAATGAGTGGGGACATCCACATGCTGTTGGAGATTGAGGCAGTCCAATAATTGCAGAAACTCATCTGTCAGGTGGCAGGAGGGGGTATCTACATGAATATAAAAATCTCCTAATATTAAAATGTTGGCAGAAGTAGAGCAGAGTGTTGTAAGAAAGTCATGCATCTCAATGATAAAAACTGCATTTTTTTGGTGGGGTCGATAAATAAGGAGTATTGTCAAAGAAAAAGGGGGTTTACATTTAAAAGCAAGGTATTCAAATTCTGACACTGTGGGCAAAAGGAGAAAAGACAGTTCCAATGTTTATCTATGAATTACAGCTAAGCCACCACCACAACCAATGTTACAGCTTAGATTGCAAAGATCTCGCGGTGTTTCCCATATTACCAACACAGAGGCCCTGTCCCAAATGGAACTCTAAACCCTTACGGTCTTCCTCTGAGTCCGCACTTTCACAACGTAATGCCGCTTTGACTGCCTGGAAGAAATCTGCTGCGTAGCTCGCACCAGTGCAGAAGTCCATGTTCCTTAATGACCGCAATGCACGCCAGAATGGTGCGGTTGTTGAAATTTAGCAGCTGCAGGATGGAATATTTGAGCTTCATGACGGCCAGTGGAAGGTTTTGACTAGCGCTAGGCATTAGCCAAACACAGAGCTGGAACACTGTCAGGCACAGCGAGAAGAAGGTCCATACCATGACATGAGCCAACTCCCAGCTAGTACTGCAAGAGCAGCGGTCCTAGGCTCGAGGGCAAACTGCAACGGGACAGCTGATGGGGATCACCAGCAAACAGCCGATATTTAGAAGAGATAGCAGTAGGTGAGTTAATGTCCTTCAAATTAGAAGCAAGCTGTAACAATCCATACAAAAGGTTTTAGACGTTAGATGTATTTAGACATAACAACGGGCATCCTCTCCTGTCATGAGTAAATCCATACGAACTACCAACTGCCAACTACCAACTGTTAACAGCCGAGTCGAGTCATCTGAGACGATAAGATCCAAGCAACGGTCCCAATATTAGCGCTGACTGATTTTACTAGTTACGGTAAAAAAAATAAAAATAAAATCTAAATCTAACATTACAGTTTAAACTAAAGTTGGGTGGAAAAGCGGCGAACAGACAACGCCAGCATCCTCTCCCCATCGTTGCTGGAGAGGGTGAACATATAAATCTATTGCACGCTATAAAAAGTCCTATTGGATCAAAAATCAAATTGGATCATTTGCAATTTAACCCTAAAGCCATCTTTTGGACAAATGAGGGCAAAATCGTTTTTTTTTATTTATTTTTTAAAGGTCCCATTGCATGAAATTTTCATTTTATGAGGTTTTTCAACATTAATATGATTTCCCCTAGCCTGAATATTGTCCCCAAGTGGCTAGAAATTTTGATTGGTGTAAACTGAGTTCTGGCTATCTTTGTCTGCCTTTGAGAAAATGACAGCCCAGACGAGCTGATCTTGAATTCTCCTGTTATGACGTCATAACAGGAACGGTTACTTCCCTTTCCTCCATACAGAGAATCTCGAGAGATCATGGCTTGTGAACGAGTGAATGCTGGCAGTTTCTCGGTGTTTGGATGTACAAATGAAAACAGAAGTCTTTTTTCAGTTCCTTCTGATCTGTGATCAGTGATTTCTGGTGTGTAGCTAATTATTCAAGTTCACACAGAACTTTATTATTCGTGCTGCGGCTTCTCTCTCTCCCAACAGAACGGTGTTTTCTATCTTGTGAGTCAGTGTTTTTATATGTCCTCGTCACGTCTATCTGTTCTAAAATGTGCATACAGTCGTGAGTTTCTGCTCAACATCGGCAGAGTCACATCTTTAGAGATAAACTTCACGCACGGCGAAGCTCGGGCTGCACTGACCGGTCGGCCTTCAACATCACCGACCCACAGTACTGCATCTGGCCCACAGCGGAGGCACCAAACGCGGCGTGAGATTAAGCAGAAGGAGGGTAAGCGTATCCGGGCTAGGCTAGCCAGCTATCCACTCAATAAACTTTTTTATTACATTCGATTACTACTGTTGTGTCTTTTTTTTAACTGTGTACTCAGTGCGTGTCACTGACACTTTTCATATGATAGAAAATATCTAAAAATAATGTTATAATCAACACTTACTCGTAACTCGTTCATCTCGACAGCTGTAATGGTACATTACATGTGTTACAAAGTTGGTAATAAGGAGGAAGGCAGGCTCGGCGTGACTGGGACTACAATATCACTTTGTTAGCAATCTCTCCATCTCTGGTCCATTGATGTCCGGTTCGCGAACTAATCGTTCTTTTGAAGCGGTTCTTTTTAGTGAACCGAACCAGTTCACCAAATCGGACTGAGTTTGGCATGATGGTGCAGTAACCCTCGAAGACTTATGGCAGCACACAGTGTGATGTTTCCCCCGCGCTGCCCCGGGACGTGCAAAATTGCCCTTTGGCCAATTATATTACGTCCCCGTCGTCTGTTTTTGCTAAGGTTCAATCCAGCCTCGTCAATGTAAATACATTCATGTGGCTGTGCAGCTCCATCCATGTCCAAGATTCTCTGTAAAAAAAAAAAAAAAAAACATATTGTGGATGGCTTTACTCAAAGCACACACATACACTACACAGAACCGACCCATCCCACCACACAGGTACCCGTGTAGCTTTCTGAATGTATCTATGGTACTAATCCAGTGGTACATATTCATCTGTTACTGGACTGCACCCATTCTTTATTGTAAATGTAAAGGACTGAAACACTTACCTGTACATATTCATGTCAAAGTTCTTTGACCCTGACACTGTTCCTCTCAAATGGGACTCCCCAGCCAACATGTCCATGTGGGCCCCACGTGGTTTTTATCTGGGCTATATGGGCGTCATCTGGGCATGGGCTCAGAGTGGGCACTTTGATGGGCTGAATGTGGGCCCCATCTTGGATAAAGTTGTGGGGCCCAGTTAGGTTGCCCATTATTGTTTATTTGAGGGTCCCATGTGGACCACATTTGGGCTATATTTAGAATTGTAAAGTTTTATTGTTTGCAGTTGGTTTTGTTTTTATACAATTATGGGTAACAGCCTAACCCTATTATATATAATATAATAACCCTAATATATATCATTTTTTAAAATAATCTAAAATCACTTGCCTCGTGCAGGCATGGCTTTATCATAATCATGTATGCTTTTTAAGAGAGTGTTCTTGTTAATGTTTTGATAGTATTTTAAACTAATTGTGTCAGGGTTCTGCCCTGGCAGCCTTGTCTGTGTTGTCCTTGTTTAATGTTTCTATGTTTGTGTTGTGTCTAAGCACATGGCTCTGTCTTTGTTTGTGTCTGCCTTGTGTTCCTCTTGTCCCACCTCCTTGTTTCCTGTTACCACGCCCCCTTGTTTAGTCCTTGTCTAGTCCTCCTTTCACTAATTGTGCTCACCTGATCCTCATGTGCTTTTCCCTTTTATATTGAGTTCCTTTCCCTCTTGTCTTTGCTGGTTCGTTGTATGTACGTATTCAGTGTTTGCTTGTTCATCTTGCCAAGTCAGTTAGAGATTTAGTGTCGCCTATATTTTTGGCTTTGAGTTTATTTATTTTCATTTTTTTCCCTTTGTTCCTGAATTTTTAGTCAAGGTTCTATCTTTATTTTGCTCTCGTTTTCTCCAGGCTTTATTTTGGTTTCTCTTTTGTTTTCCCCTTTTTTCTAGCTCCAGTTATATTTAGTTTATCGTTTGTTTCTAGTAATCTAGTTTCGCCAGTTTTTATTTGCTTGGTTTTCTTTTGTTGTCTTGAGTGTTGTCTTGTGTTAGTTCCTGCCGCCTCCCTGGGATTCCCTGCCTGCTGGTTCCCTCTGCCTGGTAGCTGGACTGGTTCTGAGTGTGTGAGCAGCACGTACTGATCCCTGCTTCACTGTGTCCTGCCCTGTCTTCTCCACTACCATCTACCTGGTCTGGTCAGTCAGTCCTCAGAGGTTCTTCAACCTGCTGTATCTTGGAGCTGGTTCCAGCAGTCACACTCATCCATCGTGTCATTGTTCCCCATTGGCCCTGCTGTTTGGATTCACTCATCCACTACCCTCTTGTGCTTTGTTGAACTGTCCTGTCAATAAATTATCTTTGTTCACTCTGCATCTGGGTCCTCCATTTCAGAAGTCCTGACAAATTGCCTTTTCTGTCTTTTCTTTCATTACTGTTCTTTAGATATGAAACTGATGGGTCTGCCCAATCCCAGGAGTGATGGCCTGAAGAATTTTCAATGCTCATGTCCTGTGATTTAACTTTTTTTTTTTCTTTTTTTTTTATGATCAATAAAAAGGTGATTTGCAAATTCTGAGTTGAAAGTCATTTTTTTTTCACAGTAGAATTTTTTTTTTTCATGTAATTAAAATTATTAAGGTCAGGTACAGGTTTAGTAAAACATAGATTAACTTAAAGTTGGCAGGGTTTGATAGTTTATTTTGCAACTCAGCACATTCATTTCACTTACAGGAATAAAAAGACATATAAATGGGACCCAGTTCTCACCCACTGGGGTCCCACAAAAAAAAACCATAGAGGGGCCATTTGTGGGCCCAGTGGTATCACCCATTTGGGCCCCATAAGGGTTCTGTATGTGGCCCACTTTGGCCCCATTTATTGGGACCCATATTGGTCCCTATAATGAATACACAAATGGGCCCCACTTAGAGCTCACTATGGACCCATCATGTGCCCCTATGGGCTAACACACATGGGGCCCATGTGGAGCCGATGGGCCCCACTTGGGTTGCCCATGTAGGGCCCAAGTGACAGCCCATCAAAAACCCACATGGGGCCCACATGGCAATGTTGGCTGGGTCTGTACAGTTGCTTCATGGTAATGTTGTGCTTTACCAAGATCCGTCTGATAGTTGTGATGCTTACTCGATTTATGTTGTTGAATACTTGCCTATCTGCAAGTATTTGTTGCTGTAGCTGGTGGAGACGGATTGCATTGTTTGCTCTGACTAGGTTAACTATGGCAAGTTCCTGCTGTTGGGTGAACAGGTGTTGGCGTCCACCCCCAGTAGGTCTTCTAGCCATTCTGTAGAAAAATGCAACCACAAATTGTTCTCGTCTGCTTCTTTTTACAGTACTGTGTATACTGAACTTTACTGTATTTACCATACACAGTACTGAAACATCTCAACACGTTACTGTATCAAGGTATGTTTCACAAAACTACCACTTTTGTTGAAAAAGGAGCATTAGCCACTCTGGAATACAATACATGTGATACAGTAATGTGATATGGTACTGTACAGTACTGTAAATACTCTATACAGTCTGAGTAGAGTAGAGAGTTGAAGACATACCTGTTTTCCAGCCGGAATGTCCTTATTATGGATGCAACTGTGAAGCGGCTTAGATTAGGATGGACTCTCTGCCCAGCTTCCCTCATAGTCAGGCCATGGTTTATGACATGGTCCACCAAAGTTGCCCTTATGTCATCCAAAATAATGGTCCTTGCGTGGCCTCTTTGACCACGTCCTCCTCTCTCTCTCTGTCCTCCTCTCGCTCTCTCTGTCCTCCTCTTCCTCTGCCTCTGCCTCTAGCTCTCCCTGCCTCCATGCTTGCAAAGTTCTCAAAATGGCTTAACTGGGGCCTTTTTGTAGCTGGCTGATTGGTGTTCAGTTTTGTAAGTAAGTGTTTTCAGGTGTGTGTCTATGCCTTTTCAATTAACCAATGTGTGTTGTATTTTGAATTGATGTGTTTTCCCAATGGTACCCTGAGATTTCATTTTTGAACTAAGTGTCTTATGTATGAAATAGTGTGTAGTGTCTAGGAGCAAGTGTGTTGCAGAAAGGAGCAAGTGTGTTACAGAATTGCAACTAAAGTGCAAAGCAGCGCTTTTGTTTAAGGTATGGTTACACTTTGTTTAAGGTATAGTAAAAACAACTTCAAGTTATGTTACTTTGGTTTAAGCATGTGTCTATAGTGTTCAAGCAACAGGCAAAAACTGTAAACAGGAAAATAATGCAGCATAATTTTATTTGGCCGTACAGCCGCTCCGGAGAAAACGGTGATGTCATCAGTTCATTTCAATTATCATACAGTGACAGTGTGGGCTTTAGATCAGTAATTTAGTTTATATGGTTAATTTAGTTTAATAATTAGATTTATTTGAATATTTAGTTGAAAAATGTAGTGTATATGTGGGCTCATGGATCCCGCTGTCTGCCACAGGACCTCATCGACATCGCATACCTCCACAAACCTGGGCTGATCTGGTCTGATGGAGAGCATCTAGAAATGTGAGTATATGTTGGCTATTGTATGGACCTAGTTTTGCATGATGATGCAGAAGCCCTCGAAGGCTTATGGCGGCACACATTGTGATATTTCCCCCACGCTGCCCTGGGACGTGCACAATTGCCCTTTGGCCAATTACATTACGACCCAGTCATCTTGTTTTGCTCAGGTCGAATCCAGCTTCATCAATGAAAATGAATTAATGAAGCTGTGCAGCTCCATCCATGACCAAGATTCTCTGTAACAAAAAAAACCCATATTACTGTACTACACATACAGAACCCTCACCCCATCACACAGGTTCCTGTGTAGCTCTCTGAATGGATCCATGTGGTACTGATATGGTACATATTCAGCTGCTACTGGATTTCAGAAATACTGTATTGTAAATGTAAAGGACAGTTACACTTCCCCGTACATATTCAGCTCGAAGTCCTTTGACCCTGACACTGTTCCTCTCAAATGGACCCTGTAGAGCTGCTTCATGGTGATGTTGTGTTTTCCCAAGATGCGTCTGATGGCGGTGATGCTCACATGGTTTATGTTGTTGAACACTTGGCTGTCTGCTGGTGGAGACGGATGGCATTGTCTGCCCTCACTTGGTCCACAACGGCAAGTTCCTGCTGTTGAGTGAACAGGTGTTGGCGTCCTCCCCCAGAAGATCTTCTAGTCATTCTAGAGAAATACAACTACAAATTGTCATCGGTTTGCTTCTTTTTCTTACAGTACTTTACTGTATATACTGTATCATCCACTGTACTGAAACATCTCAATATAAGTAATCATGGTGTGTTTCACAAAAACTTTGGCTGCAGAAGGAGCATTAGCACCCTGCAATTCCCTGTACACGTGATGTGGTAATGTGATATACTGTAGTACAGTGCTGTAAATACCATCTGAGTAGAGTAGAAGGTAGAGAGGTGAAGACATATCTGTTTTCTAGCCGGAATGTTCTTATTACAGATGCCACTGTGAAACGGCTTAGATGTGGGTGGACTCTCTGCCCAGCTTCCCTCATAGTCAGGCCATGGATGATGACATGGTCCACCAAAGTTGCTCTTATATCATCAGAAATAGGGCTCCATGCATGGCCTCTTCGACCTTGGCCTCCTCGGCCTCCTCTTCCTCCTCCTCCTCCTCCTCCTCCTCCTCCTCCTCCTCCTCCTCCTCCTCCTCCTCCTCCTCCGCCTCTATCTCTTGCTCTCCCTCCATCCATGCTTGCAAAGTTCTTGAAATGGCTAAACTGAGGGCTTTTTGTAGCTTGCGGATTGGTGTTCAGTTTTGCAAGTAAGTGCCTACAGGCGTGTATTTGACTGGTTGCAATTACACAATGTGTATTGTATTTTGGATACATGTGTTTTTCAACTTTTTCCCCAAAATAAACGTAACTATAGCCTTTTTATTTTACCATTTATGACTCAAACATCTCCTGCTGAGCATACTGACACCTTGTCCGCTCACAGTGGGTGCACCTATAAGCCTGTATCCTATTTTTCATATTTTCTGACGGGTCGTATTTTCCCGCGCTGTTTGCGGATGTGACGTCAAGCGCGTTCATGTTAAACGTTTCAGATCACTCTGCCACCACCGCTAGTCAGCAAGTAGCCTACACTCGCAAGCAGTGCAATGGATTTAACGAATACACAGAAGAGACCCAGGACAACTCGGACACCAACAGTAACTCCACAGAAGACTAAAAAAGTTAAACCCCTGACAAGTGGCCAAAAAAGGTCGAAGATTGAGAGAGACCGGCGCATTGCAAGGACTAGAGTGAACATCGGCTTCGCATTTGAGCGGCTTCGCATTTGAGCCGAATATATATATTTTATATATATATATATATATATATTTATATATATATATATATATATATAAACAAAAATAAATATGAATAGTGCATCAGTAATGTAAAGTCTTTTTGGGTGTCTAGAAAAGCGCTATATAAAACTGATGGATTATTTATTATATAGCCATGTAAAGCTACATTATATTGTTTGTTGTTTCTATATCTTAACAAAAAATAAGAGGTAAATGAAGATGTAAAGTGTGATGCATTTTATTTCACATAAGACATGTAGTCAATAAATATTGCTAAATAGTATTATGTATATGTGTCTTTCATACTTGGTGATAGTAAGCTACTTGTGTATAATAAGTGGTCAAGGACAGTGCTCAGTCGTCAAGGACAGTGCTCAGATTTGTGTTTTTAATATTCTACGAAAGTTTCGGTCTGTGCGCCCTTCATCAGCGTGTATGCCAATGGCGAAATGGGTTTATTTATTTATTTAATGTATTCATTTTTTATGTAGTTTGTCAGCTACACGTTTGACGTTTTGATAAGAGAACACTTATCTCAAACAATATATGTATTTGACTGTTCTTACCTCTGTAAACATAATGTTGACCTCCTTGCAGCAGATGACTTGTGAAGTGTGCACGTACGAGCGCGCGCTGCGAGAGCGAGCAGAAATGAAGAGCAGTTCTGTTTTTTGGCCACAGGTGTCAGTCGCGAGTTTAAATTTCAGAAAAACGCATATAGCCCCTTTAAGGGCTGTTATGCGAGGGTGGCTTGAGGGTTAAATGTTGCTTGCGATTCTTATTTAATCATTAGCTATGGATACTTTTGAAAGTCCGCCAACTGAGGAAAATGCTGGTGCAGTTACAGGTGCAGTTACAGCCTTACTATATGCCAGTTAAACATTGATAATTTCAGCAATATGAAATAAAAAAGTCCATGTAGGGGGCTGTCACAATTCACCAGTGTGAGTGCCCGTGATCACCACCAGAGGGCACTCCAACCCGGACTGTCATTCCATCATAGACTACATTACCCATAATCCTTTGCCCGGACTCATTAGCACTCACTGTTTACACCTGTGTCTCATTACCTCATTACCTCTGCCTATATAAAACATGTTCACTCTGTCATTCGCTGCAAAGTCTTGTTTTGTGTAATACAGCATTTCTGAGCGTTTTACCTGGTTTCATGTCTTAGATTACTTGCCTGTTCTGTCTCTCCTGTTTTGTTTGTCTGATTGGACTGATTACCTGTTATGACCTCTTGCCTGTTTTTGACTACGTTTGTGTTCTAAAATAAAGCTGCATTTGGATCCTCTACCTTCTGTCTTAGAGCGGTCCGTTACAGGGGCCACCCTCCTTTACCCGTTTATTTGATTTGTTCAGTTATATCCCACTGCCAGTCAGAAATTATAAGCCACATTTCCACTGTCTGGCCAGTGCGAGCAAGGGCTATAGACAATTTCTTGTTCCTAGTCACTCTGGTGTGCAAAAATAAAATAAAACAAGAATATACTTATTTTACTCACAATAAATTCTAGGGGTGCCAATATGGCCAACGTGTTTTGGAGAAAAGCATTTATTTCATAATGTGAGTTTCCTCCCACTTTCAATTATTTTACTTCAATGAAAGAAAAGGATTTTATTTTTATTTTTATGAAAGATCAAAAGGATAAACAATGCAGATTGGTATTTGCAGCCATTTTTGACCATATTTACCAAGGAGGCCAATAATTCTGATCACAACTGTATGTGAAATAATGATAAATATTAGTTCACACTGTTTGATGGCTTCGAATCTCAGTCGGATATTAGCCCTGGCTGTCCTGTTCTATGAAACACAAAGGCCAAATTCCCTTAATCATTCATCACAATGAGTTAAACCAAAGAATATAGTTCTGATGTGCAGCAATAGATTCACAGAATAGAAAGTGGCTGTAAGAAAATAGCTAAAGCATTGAAAAACCCCAATTTACACAAATAAAGGCAATAATTAATAAGTTACAATCAACTAAAGATGTTACAAATCTGCCTGGAAGAGGACATATGTCTATACCGTCCTAATGCACAAGAAGGAGAGTTTTAGTAGCCAAAGACTTTCCAAGGAACACAGATGGATATTTGCAGAGTCTTGGGTTCAGAAAGACACAAAAAATCACTACAAGTTGTTTGTTGTTTGGGAGGGTTTCAAGAAAAATCCTTCTCGCTCATCCAACTCCAGCATATTGAGTTGTCAGAGATGACTGGAACTTTAAAAGGGACCTGGTTCTAGTCAGATGAAACAAACAAAAAAAATTGTTTTGACAGCAAACCCACCAGATGCCTTTGGTGCAAAAAGGGATAAAAAGTGCCCCATGCACAGTTAAATATACTGCTGGATCTTTAATGTCTTATTTAAAATTATATTAAAATTATTAAAAAATTTTGCTGGAGGTTGGATTTTCCATCAGGACAGTGATCCAAAACAAACATCAAAATTAACACAAAAATGGCTTCTGCCATGACCGTCCCAGTTCCCTGACCTGAACCCAAAATGAATGGGCTGAACTGAAGAGAAGAAGCACCAACATGGAGCTGGGAATCTGAAGGACCTGGAGAGATTCTGTATGGAGGAATTCTCATCAGGCACTATAGAAGGAAACTCAGAGCTGTTTTTTCAAAGGAAGTTGCAAAAATATTGAATAAAATTGTCCAACGTATTTTGATGAAAAACATTTATTTCATAAAGAGATTTTCCCCACTTTTTCAATTCTTTTACTTCAATGAAAGGTTACATTTTTGTGAATTATTGGAATAAAAGATCTAAAGGATAAACAATGCAGATTTATTTTTACAGGCTTCTTTGTTAATATTTACCAAAGGGGGCAATAATTCTGACCACAACTGTATCACGTGTCAAATCGCATCTGCTCTTTTTTTTATATATAGGATATAACATTCACATGGCTACTTCAGCTTCGTTAAGGCTTTTAAAGATTGTGATAAACTATCATGCATTTTGATCTTCTCTCAACTGAGAGAGCATATCCTGTATTATAATGACTATTTAATATTACTGTGTGCTAAACTCTGATTAGGCTTGGCATATTAAAACATGGTTAGGCAAATTAATTGTTCTAGGAACCTCAAAGCATATTTTAATTTGTGTGTATTTTGTGCTCCATAATCATGTTATAGTTGAGGTCATTTGTAGCGTAGGTTGGACCCAAACATAAACTCAAGCCCAGGGGTCCCCCAGCCCCCCAAGTCCTGCCCTGACTATAACCAGTGGGTGGTGGCAGAGGAGCATTTGTTGGCTCATATCAGCCATTTCATGTAATTTTCTTTTACACATTTCACTTTTGGGTTTAAGGATACATTTAGTCAAAGTTTAGCACTTTTTTGTAGTAAGCTATGAAGTAGGAAAAGTCACAAAATCTCATGAAAAAATATAAATCACAGTAGCTGTCGGTCAGTGTAGTGCAACCTCACTGATTTCGGCACATTTGTGAAAATTCCCATTTTGTTCAATGAATCTAACTAAAGTGCACAATAAATCTTCGGTGTTGACGCTAAGTGTGAAAACTGATGATTGAATTTTGCTGAGGAAGAACACTTTATGTAGTTTTATGTTTGAATAACTAAATTAATGCTAGGCCTGACTATTTAAGTGATTATATTCTGATTATAAACAAAGTATTACCCTATTGAAGTTTTCCAGCTGATTTATATCATTGCAGAAGTTTTTAAGAACGTTCTGTGCAAATGGTACATTTCAGCAGAACAGCCATTTGTTAACAGTAATGTACTCTTTGAAGCCTTAAGTAGACCTCATGGAATAAAATAAGATGCACTTTTAAACTTTAAGCAGCGGTTTCCCAGACAGAGATTAAGCCTAGTCCTGGACTAAAGTGACCTTTCAAACCAGATTAACAGAAATCTGCTTTCTCTGTCATGGGTTTAAATAGTCCTAGATTTGGTCTACTCCTATGTGTAATAAGATGATTTCCTAAATTAGAGCTAAATTGAGGCTTAAATTAAGAGAAGCTGTTCACTGCAGAGCCAATGGGTAGAGCTTGACGTCCAGCTCCTCCTCGCCGGTGTTCTCACAATTTCTGCTACCCGCTTAGATTGTGCTATCTCCCATTAAAACAGACACATCTATTGCAAAAAAAAAAAAAGCTACCTATCAGATTGTGCTACCAGCATCATATTCATGTGGTTTGAGGCTTTTTTTTAAAAGGACCATACCTAACCCTACCCTAAATTTACAAGTCCATACCTACCCCTACTCTCTAAACCTGGCGCCTGCCTTCCATGCTAGAGACCCTGATTAAGTTTCTTGGGGGGAAAGCAAAACATTTGCGAGAGAACGCAAAAGCATTGATAAATAATTATTGATTCCATCTCATTTTCTCCCCCTTCACCATGACCCTTTAAGGCAGGGGTCTCCAAACTCGGTCCTGGAGGGCCGCTGTCCTGCAGAGTTTAGCTCCAACCCCAATTAAACACACCTGAACCAGCTAAACAGTGTCTAACAAGGACCTAGTTAGACACTGATTAGCTGGTTCAGGTGTGTTTAATTAGCCTGGTCTTACCAGACTCATTTCATTTGTACAGAGAGTCTGGCCACTCTCCATTAACAAGCGTTTACTTCCTTGAAGGCGGGTACTCTGTTGAAGTTTAAAACTATTGGATCTGCCAAGAGTCACTCTGGATCTGCCTAACAATCGCTAACGTTTGGTTGTGACGTATGTCACGCGCCGTTCGCCTTTGATTCTCACATTAACTGTGCACACCACCTCAGTGTCAGTGATAAAACCCTGTGCATTCGGATTGTGATTTATTCACGGTGGAGAGGAGAATTTTGTGATCGGAATGCGCTGCTGTCATGGTGCATATCTCGTGCAATTATAACATGATTGTATATGCTGTAAATAAAATGTCATATGCTTGGTATGATAAGAATAAAATGCTGCCATAAATAACAGCCAAATTCAAATGTTTACATGTTTTTCTTCTTTTTATTTTTTGAGCGGTGATTAAATATTTTGCTCTTGTAAACACTTGCCAGTCTAGAAATGCATCCAAATTATAGCGCACGCAACTGCACGGTGCTCTGCAGGGGTCAAACAGGATATAAACAGTGAATTTTGAAGTGACATATTCTTGAAAACTCAGAGATGTGGATTCGGAGAGCAATTACATTACCCTGTTACATTACACGACCTTGGTGTTTGTCAAAAGCAGTTGGTAATTCAGCCTGGGTTTTTTCGCGGGTGGTGGGAGACGGACAGCTTCAGCCAATTCCTTCACCACTAACGGAGCGAGCTGAAAAAGACTTTTCCCGGACCACAACATCATGGCCACCAACAAAACTCAGCAGTGATTGTTCTTGCTCCGTGTAACGGAGTTCGTTTGTTCAGGGAAGAAGGATGCGGGAACCGGAGAACGTTTAACAACTTTTAATCAAATAATAAACACAAAATGAAAGTAAAAGCGGCAGCCCCTCACGGACGACTGCCACGCACATACATAAAACACAACGTAAACATTATCTTCTGGACATTCGTCAGCGGTGCCAGTGCCACACACTCGCATCTTTCACCGCCGCCATTACTGAACTACAACTCAAACTAGCGACACGACACGACATCAACGTCATCGCTCTCAGCCACTCCCTCTGTTCACTGATTGGACCGGTAAAAAAATTGTTCGGGAGAAAACCTAAGCATATACAGCAGTACCAGACGTAGTACTGAAGGAAAATGAAAATTGAGCGGAAGTACGTAGGAGGGCGGAGCCAGGCTAGTGTTTAATTGGGGTTGGAGTTAAACTCTGCAGGACAGCGGCCCTCCACGACCGAGTTTGGAGACCCCTGCTTTAAGGGCTTCGTAGATTCCACAGCTGATGTGTGCAATTTTTCTTTGCTATTTGCTTTAAAAGAGGTCTCATGTTCAGAAAAGCTTTTGTTTTCCTTGGATTTGCTTCTCAGTTCCATACAATTCCATGTTTTATGTAACCACTGTCATGCTAATTCAGATTAGCACAGTTTAAATTAATCTTGTTTATTGTAGTTCAGGACTTCATAGTCCCGGTGTTAGTAATCTCTACTCAATCTGTGTTTCAAAAAGCCATTTTTAAGACAATTAACTATTCTTGATTAAGGCCTACTCCTGGCTTAATTTAGACCCACCTCCCCTAAAAGTTTAAAATGTTTTTTTTTTTCAATTGATGATGTCTGTTTTATTTTATCAGTGTTTTTAATCAGCAATCGGGTTTTTTTGTGTGTATGAGCGTGTCAGACAGAAACATGGAAACTATTTGACATTGTTGTATCTATGACTGGACTTAGTCCACAGATGTATATGCCATTCAAACCACTGACCAAATTCCTCGAACTCGCTCCATTTTCAAACCAATCAAGTTTACAGCTTCATATTTATACATTAAAACACATTGGGGTAGAATGTTGTAAGTGTTGCCTTATCACTGTCACTCTTTTCACAACATCACAACATAATAAACTAGGGCAAAGGGAAAAAACAAGAAACAACTTTAAGCAGACTAGCTGTGCTTGCGGAAAGATTTCACCGGTCTAACTTCAAAGTACAATCAGACATTTATGACGACTCTTTATGAGCCTGTATGACAGAACCATAAAAGCAAAATCTGGTGGGTATTAATGGTTATCTAAAAATAGCTTTGGTTTGAAAAAAAAAAATGCAATTTAAAAGATGGCTACAATTAAAACAGCCTCAATGTAATTATAAGAATAAATGTAGTTACAGTACAAGTTTTATCTGTGCAGAAATCAATAGGGACGGAAATGACATTGACAGTTACACAATCCTCGCCCTCAAGCACCACTGAACACTCAGTGTTGGCCAACATGAAGCTTTCTTTCACTGCACTCAGTAAGTGTTTTCTTCAGATTTCATGTTTATTTAAATGTCTTCACTCAATTTGAGGACTGCATTATTTATGTAACCCATCATTTCTGTTCTGATGTAGTTGCACTGAGTTGCATTTATTGGAAGGTCTCTGGAAAGCTGTTAGAGGTGGTTGTCAGGCTTGGAGATAATGCATCTCTACACTGTGACTGTGAGTTAATCACAGGACAGGAAATTCAATGGGTCAAGATCTGGTCTCCCCAAATCCAACAACCTCTGACCATCTCTGCATACAAGAGCATAATCGAACCCATTCCTCGATTCTCTCTACCCTGGAACAATACTTCAAAATCCTTTGACTTAGTGATCGAGAACATCACTGAAGCAGATCTGGGTCTCTACTATTGTTCAAGGGTAGAGACCAGGATTGAAGAAAATGAAAAAATCTCAGAGAAAGAATGGTTTCACACTGGAGATACTGTCATTCATCTCACATACAGTTCACCTGGTAAGCTTGTTTCACACCACAATTATGTATTATTATGTAAAAATAAATAAATAAATAAATAATGTAGCCTTAAAAAACTCTTGGAATAAAATTAGAGAAATTTAAAAACTTAAAATTTAAATAAATTGATTTGTTTGCTTTATAATTACTTTTTTTAGCCAGCAAGGCTGGTATTATCATTTACATCTCTTGTACTTCTGAGATCTGTATAGCTCAGCATTCTTCTAGCTCAAACAGTAGAGCATTGCGCAAACAATGTCATGGGTTCGATTTCCAGAGAATGCAACTGTAAAATGTGTACCTTAAATGCAATATAAATCTCTTTTTCGAGGAAACTGCCTGCCAAACACATGAATGATGCACCTTACATTTAATTTAACCCAATTGGTCACACTTCATAACATATTAGGTATTTTACTACTATGTACTTGAATTATAATAATAATAATAATAATAATAATAATAATAATAATAATAATAATAATAATTGTTAGGTATAATGTATTTATTTAATTCATGTTTTATTGCAAAACACGCTTTCTGCTATTGAGGTGGGTATGGTTAGGGACAGGCTTGGTGGTTAAGTTTAAGGGTGTGTTAAGGTGAAAGGAAGGGTCAACAGTGTAATTATAGATGTATTACAGAAATTAATTACAGCTGTAGGATATGCAAGCTATGTACTCAATAAGTGCTTTGTATCACATGATTAATTTACAGTTTTTTACAATCGCTATGACACATTTTTCAATACTTTTAACAAATTTCCTAAACTCTTAACGCACCAACACACCTACATCACACAATTGGCAAAACAGTTAATTTCATGCTCAAAATCACACATTGTAAACTAAACTACAACACTAATTTTCAAAATACAATAATACACTAACACAACACACTATGTCTACCGAAACAATTCAAACATATCTCAAAATCCAATTTTTTTCCTAAACACTAACACATGTTCTCGTACCAACAGGAACATTTAGTCATTCATAGCACAATGTCATAAAAACACAAACATCCGATGGAAGTACAGAAAATGGATTATTTTATATGTATCAGGTCTGCCCTTATACAATAGAAAGTATATTTTATTGATCATAGATTGTGTCTTTTGAAGACTCTACATTTTTGTTTTGTTGGGTTTAGTAAATGCATGCATCGTTTCTTTTGCTGCAGAAATTCAATACAAAAAAGGAATGACCCGTCTCAGAGTAGCTTTATAGAATACTCTTCAGTTTTATTTCATTATCAGCAATCACCATGTTGACAATAGCAAGTTTCTGTTCTTCATTTAGGAGCTTTCCTCTGCCCCCTGAGGGAGGACGTTGAATCCTTAGATAGACATAATACAGTTAGGAACAAGAGGCATACAGTCACTGTAATGCATGGTAAAATTATTTACACTTTGCAGTAGGAGAAGCGCTTATACAATGTCCTACTTGTTGGTTTCTTGAAAAATCTGAATAATGGATGGCACTGTGTCCCGGCTGAGTTTTGCTGTACTCGTTCACCAGCCTCTCTGTATGATAGCCTGTGGTTTATGACATGGTCTATGATAGTAGCTCTTATTTCATCAGTTACTATGAAGGTATTTTTGGTGCAAAACAACTGAACACGCGTGAGAGTGGAATTTGTAGCTGTAGATCATATCCACACATGTGTACCAATAAATTTGAAGTCACAGAGAAAAATATTTTAGGAGTTGTAAACTTGTAGACTTTTTTTTCTCACTTACAAACACAACGCAACAGTTACACCTTCACACATTCTTCACTGCAGGTGCACAAATCCTGTTCTACAAATCACACGTGAAGAAACTCATACGCTCACATTTTTGCTACAGTTGCTGCAGTAAATATGGTGCAAAACGCATTCACACACCCGTATCAAACATGTGAAGTCACAGACAAATTTTGCACATTCGCAAATTAAAATGTGAATCCATGCAATGAGAGTTGCACACTTGTAGAATATTTGGTCACAAATGTATTTCTTTTCTTTGATATTTTTCTAACACAATCACAAGTGCAATCACTACAACTGCTAGAATCTGCTGCTACGAGTCTCAAACGCAGTTCCCTTTCGAGGGAACTCTCACTGCGTCTGGTTAGACACTTGGGGGATACTCCCTAAGCACTAGCGAATCTGAAGTCCGTATAGCCACTAAACCAATCTGATTGGCGTGCGTGATGACGTCATCGTGACGGCGTACCCGGAAGTATAAAGCGGGAGCCGGCGCACAGAAACGGCAGTTATTGCTCTTCAGCATAGCGCTCTCTGTTGAAATTGTCTGTCTATTTACTGTTGTTTGTCACAGTTGCAAAAGTGTGTGAATGAAAAGAAAGAATGGAAAATAATGTGAGAGAGTTTAAGCAGTGTGTGCATCTGTGTCCCTGCTTTATTCGGGCTCAGATGCACACCTGCTTTGTGTGCAGTGTCTGGGTATTGAGCATGCTCGGGCAGTTCTCGAGGGAACTGCCTGTCAGTGGAAAAGCTGCTCATACTCAGACTGCTCCACTCTCGGCTGGCCGTGTTCAATGAGGCCGGCCAGCTTTGTGAGCCCCAGGGTTCTGGACCCGCGATCGCTGAGGCGTCTCGGTGTCACAGACCATGGGGTTCACAGGAGG
The DNA here is from genome assembly GCA_023566225.1 of Romanogobio albipinnatus. Lineage (NCBI taxonomy): Eukaryota > Metazoa > Chordata > Actinopteri > Cypriniformes > Gobionidae > Romanogobio > Romanogobio albipinnatus. The sequence continues at coordinate 31,339,666 of CM042242.1, forward strand.
ACTTGTCAGCGGGATCTGGGACTGCTGCGGCACTTTACCAATCCTTGTCTGACAGTTCTAAAGATCTTCCTCCCCGTGTGGAAGCCCGCGCTGCGGCTTCTTCCCCCGGGGTTGAGGATCTGATGCTTATTCTCTCCGGTTCCGAGGAGCCGGATGAGTGGTGCATCAGAGCAGGTGGAGAAGCAGGAAGTGTTTCATTGCTTCATCCACTCGCCCAAGAGGAGCTAATTGAGGTTTTTGACTCGTGCGGTGGCCAAATTGAAGATCAATTGGCCACAGGAAGTGCCGGAAATTCAACCACCTAGTAGGCTGGACGACCGGTTTCTTTCTCGCCGGGTCCAAACACCTCGCCGGGGTTTACCTTTCTTCCCGGACCTACACATCGAGGTGTGTAGGTCGTGGAGGAAGCCCTATTCCTCGCGTATTCCTCCAGTATTGGATTATTCCAATGTTCTGGGGGCGCGCGAGGCGGGCTAGGGGACGATGCCTCGGGTGGAAGAGGCTCTCACGAGTTATCTTTTCCCCGATTCTGTGTCGTCCCTTAAAACCCCGGAGCTGCCCACCAAACCCTGTCGGGACACCTCATCGTTGGTGGGCGAAGCTTATATGGCGGCTGGGCGGGCTGGTAGTTCCCTGCACACATTATCTGTCTTGCAGGCCTACCAGGCTGACCTCCTGAAAGAGCTCAATGAGGGCGACGGTCCCTCTTCGGAGGATGTGCTGGAGCTACGGAGGGCTGCAGATTTGTCTCTCCGCATCACCAGGAAGATGGCCCGTGCTATCGGCCGGGCCATGGCCTCCGTGGTGATGGTGGAGAGGCATCTCTGGCTGAATCTATCGGGGATGAGGGAGAAGGATAAGTCCTTCCTCCTAGACTCCCCGATTTCGCCTTCTGGTCTATTTGGTGACGCGGTTGAGAACGTTGTCGCCGGGTACCAGGAGGCGAAGATGCAGTCAGCGGCCTTCCGTCAGTGCCTCCCTCGCCACTCAGAGCCTGGGAAAGCGTCCCCTAGGGGGCAGCCTCAGCCGTCTACCAGCTCCTCGCACCGGCAGGTGCAGAAGGAGAGCGTCGCCTCTAGAGCCCCTCCTCCAGGAGCCTGGCAACAGAGGCGGCGTTCTCACCAGCAGTCCCAGCAGCGGTCTTTCACTCCTGGAGGCGATCTGTGGAACGTACTCCAGGGAGGGAGGCTGCTGGGAAGAAGTCCTAGCTTCGGCTAGACTTCCATGAGCGGTCCCCCCCGCGGGGGAGCAACCGAGGTTGCTTCCTCTGCGGCGCTCCGGGGAAATCGAGGTAATCCCGCCGTCTATGACGCTTCGGGCCCCATCGATTTCCCGCGAACGCATGCTGCTCCAGCCGCCTCCGGAAGGACTTGCGGCTGGGCAGCTAACGCGTCCGCACATAGAGAATCGTTCCCAACCACTTCCTGCCGGTCATCCGCTTCAGGGGGTTGGGGACGACGCTCGTGTAACACCCGAAGCCAGCCTCGAGAGGCTGGTTCCCTGAGTAGAGTATCTGAAAATGCCTTCCGAATATTTCTACATGGGTCCTGCGTACTGTAGACAAAGAGCAGGGTCGGGTAAGGGAACTGGTAAAATCCTTGCTGGCGAAGGAAGCCTTAGGGTGCCTTCCTCCGCCAGAGAGGGAGTCCGGGTTCTACAGCCGGTACTTTATAGTTCTCGGAAGGGAAGGAGAGTGGCGTCCGGTAGACCTGAGGTATTTGAATCGGTCTCTGAGGAGGCTCGGTTTCAAAATGCTCATGGTCTCCATCATCGTGAGTTAGATCCAGTTCGAGGACTGGTTCGTCACGATAGCTCTGAGGGACGCATACTTCCATATCTTCATCCTTCCATGTCACAGGAAGTTCTTGAGGTTCGCTTTCGGGGGCGAGGCGTACCAATATCGAATGCTTCGCTTCGGTCTAGCTCTTCACCCACGCACATTCACAAGGTGCATGGATGCAGCTCTGGCTCTATTGAGACTCCAGGGCATCCGTGTGCTGAATTATCTCGACGACTGGCTCATATTGGCCCAGTCGTACGGGATGGCAGTTCGGCATTGAGGTGTCGCTCTGGCCCGTATAAAGTGCTTGGGGCTGAGACTCAACACAGCAGGTGTGTTGACGCCGTCCCGGAGGACTACGGTTCTAGGGATCGTATGGGACTCGACGACGATGCGGGCACAATTGTCTCCCGCGCGAGTCGAGACCATACTGGCGATGGTCTCAGAAATTAGGCTAGGCCACAGCATCACTGTAGAGCACTTTCAGGAAGTGCTGGGGCTCAGGGCAGCAGCGTCCAACGGGATACCCTTTGGCCTGCTGTACATGAGACCTCTACAGTGGTGGCTGGAAACCAAGGGGTTTCCCCCAGAGGGAATCTTTTCCGTATGATCAGGGTAACGTGCAGATGCCTTCGTTCCCTAGTCACATAGAAGAAACCTTGGTTTCTGTCCCAGGGGCCAGTGTTTGAGCGTCCTGTTGCCGGGAATCCGCTTCAACAGACACCTTCCTCACTGGCTGGGGCGCGGTCATGGACGGCCGCTTTGGGGGGAAGTCCTAGCTTTGGCTGGACTTCCGAGAGCGGTTCCCCCCGTAGAGGGGCAACCGAGGTTGCTTCCTCTGCGGCGCTCCGGGGAAATCGAGGTAATCCCGCCGTCTATGACGCTTCGGGCCCCATCGATTTCCCGCGAACGCATGCTGCTCCAGCCGCCTCCGGAGGGACTTGCGGCTGGGCGGCTAACGCGTCCGCACATAGAGAATCGTTCCCAACCACTCCTGCCGGTCATCCGCTTCAGGGGGTTGGGGAGGAGGCTCGTGTAACACCCGAGGCCAGCCTTGAGAGGCTGGTTCCCTCAGTAGATTATCTCGGTGCATGGAATGCCTTCCGAATATTTCTACATGGGTCCTGCGTACTGTAGAAGAGCAGACATCCTGTCGAGGCAGGGGCTGAGGCCCGGGGAGTAGCGACTCCACCCAGGGGTGGTGGCGTCTCGAGGGACGTCCCACTGTCCACTGTGGTGTTCCATCACGCATCCAGCCCCGCTGGGGTTGGATGCCATGGTTCGGACGTGGCCGAGGCTGCGTCTGTATGCTTTTCCCCCGATTGCTCTGCTCCCGGGAGTCCTGGACAGAGTCCGCCAACAGGGGGTCAGCCTACTTTTAGTAGCACCCCGTTGGCCGACGCGAGTTTGGTTCTCGGATATCATAGCTTTGCTGGCAGGTCCTCCATGGCAGATTCCTCTGAGGAGGGATCTCCTATCACAGGCAGGGGGCACTATATTTCACCCCCGGCCGGAGGTTTGGAACCTTTGGGTCTGGCCCTTGAGGGGGTCAGGTACCTAGATATTGGCCTGTCGGCAGAGGTGATAGAGACCTTACTCAGTTCTAGGGCTCCATCTTTCAGGAGACTGTGGTGAGCCACTTGGTGCAGGGAGCGTGAGGTGGTCCCAGTTAACTGGCCGGTGGCTTCAGTGCTGGAGTTCCTCCGAGATCGCTTCTCTGCGGGTCCAACCCCGTCCACACTCAGGGTGTCCGTGGCTGCCATAAGGCTTTCCACACTCCTTTGGGTGATGGGCTTGGGTAGACACCATCTGGTTGTACAGTTCCCCTGTGGGGTTCGGTGGATGCGGCCTGTGGCTCGTTCCAGAGCTCCCAACCTGGGTTCTGGCAGTGGTTCTCGAATGCTGGCTGAGGCCCCCTTCGGACCATTGGAGTCGGATGAACCAGGGAACTTAGGATTGGTCAGTTCCCTGGTTCTTCAGGCATTACATCCCCCGCCTCACGTGACGGCGGAGTAAGATACCTTCACTGTGGAGCACTTTTGAGTGCTGGGGCTCAGTACAGCAGCGTCCAAGGTGAGACCTTTTGACCTGCTGCACGTGAGACCTTGACAGTGGTGGTTGGAAACCAAGAGGTTTCCCCCAGAGGGAATATCTTTCGTATGATCAGGGTAACGCGCATATGCCTTCGTTCCCTAGTTATATGGAAGAAACCTTGGTTTCTGTCCCAGGGGTCAGTGTTGGGAGCGTCCTGTTGCCGGGAAACCGTTTCAACAGACGTCTCCCTCATTGGCTGGGGCGCCGAAGGCGCTTGGGTTTCCCTAGTCCTAGTTGTGCCCGGTCTCCGGCTTCACACTAAGGCAGGCACTACCCTCGGTAGGTCCCAAGGGTCAGTGTTGGAGCGTCCTGTTGCCGGGAAACCATTTCAACAGACGTCTCCCTCATTGGCTGGGACGCCGAAGGCGCTTGGGTTTCCCTAGTCCTAGTTGTGCCCGGTCTCCGGCTTCACACTAGGGCAGGCACTACCCTCGGTAAGGTCCCAAGGGCCAGTGTTGGGAGCGTCTTGTTGCCGGGAAACCGTTTCAACAGACGCCTCCCTTCATCGGCTGGGGCACGGAAGGAAAAGGAGTGGAGAAGTATCTCCCTACGGTGCTGGCGCTAGGGTACTCAAGTTCTAGTTGTGCCCGGTCTCCGGTTTCACACTAGGGCAGGCGCTACCCTCGGTGTGGGCTAGTGGGTACTCGTTCCCCAAGTGTCTAACCAGACGCAGTGAGAGTTCCCTCGAAAGGGAACTGCTCGGGTTACGACTGTAACCCTTGTTCCCTGAGTAGGGAACGAGCACTGCGTCTCGTCACCACACCTCGGCACGCCTGGAGCGCATGCTTCAGAGCAATAGCTGCCGTTTCTGTGCGCCGGCTCCCGCTTTATACTTCCGGGTACGCCGTCACGATGACGTCATCACGCACGCCAATCAGATTGGTTTAGTGGCTATACAGACTTCAGATTCGCTAGTGCTTAGGGAGTATCCCCCAAGTGTCTAACCAGACGCAGTGCTCGTTCCCTACTCAGGGAACAAGGGTTACAGTCGTAACCCGAGCAGTTTTTCCGCCTTCAAGTGACACGTTCCGTGCGCTCTCACTTTTGCACCAGATACTGCGCGAAATGTGGAGCAAAAGAGATTTGTGCATCTGTGAGGCAGCAGTTCAGAGAGCAGAGGATTTCGGCCAATCAGAAGAGCTCTTTTAAACAGGTGGCGCGCGACCGAGAACGGGAAAAATACATGAGCGATCTCTCCCTAGCAGGCGAAGGCAACTTGCTCCTCTATATAGTAAAACATAGTAGGCTATAATTAATGGACATATATAGTATAATTAATGCACAATTGTACAATTAATATACAATTCAAGCAAGTAGCCTACACCTACATTAACATGGGTAATGGAAACATGAATCAGGATATGAATTACAGCGTGCGTTTTGAGCTTTTATAAGCACCAGTTCCCGTACGAACGGAACGGACCAATTATCTGCGCAACATGACTGAAGCCCGGTTCATTTCATTGTGCATGCATGGCGCGCGAATAACCATAAACTCCACAAACGCTCCAAAATATGTGCGATAAGATGTGAGCCGTTCTATCGCAACACTGAGTCTGAGAAAACATCCTCCTGCACCAACATAACAATAAGCGTTTTAATAAACTACTCATGACCACCTTTAGTAGATCTCACATTCTACTGTAGCCTATTTATTATGTTACATGTTGATTAACTTTATAATAGATTTATAATATATAGGCTACTTTTATAATAGAATAGAAGATAAGGGAATAGGTTTTTCACTAAGATTTATATGACATCTGTGGCATGTTGTGGTGGCTATAGTTTCTATGTGTAGGATGCTATTTTTCATAACTAATGCTATAGATAAAACATGTTAACGTTGGCATTATGCTAATGAGGAGACATTAATTGTTTTAATTGTAATTACTTTGAATGTGGATTTTGCAAAAAATAAACCCTAAATGGTTCACACTTCAACCCCCCAATTATTATTGCATTAATTATAGGCCTACTATATACATCCATTAATTATAGCCTACTATGTTTTACTATATAGAGGAGCAAGTTGCCTTCGCCTGCTAGGGAGAGATCGCTCATGTATTTTTCCCGTTCTCGGTCGCGCGCCACCTGTTTAAAAGAGCTCTTCTGATTGGCCGAAATCCTCTGCTCTCTGAACTGCTGCCTCACAGATGCACAAATCTCTTTTGCTCCACATTTCGCGCAGTATCTGGTGCAAAAGTGAGAGCGCGCGGAACGTGTCACTTGAAGGCGGAAAAACTGCGTTTGAGACTCGTAGCAGCAGATTCTAGCAGTTGTAGTGATTGCACTTGTGATTGTGTTAGAAAAATATCAAAGAAAAGAAATACATTTGTGACCAAATATTCTACAAGTGTGCAACTCTCATTGCATGGATTCACATTTTAATTTGCGGATGTGCAAAATTTGTCTGTGACTTCACATGTTTGATACGGGTGTGTGAATGCGTTTTGCACCATATTTACTGCAGCAACTGTAGCAAAAATGTGAGCGTATGAGTTTCTTCACGTGTGATTTGTAGAACAGGATTTGTGCACCTGCAGTGAAGAATGTGTGAAGGTGTAACTGTTGCGTTGTGTTGTGTTTGTAAGTGAGAAAAAAAAGTCTACAAGTTTACAACTCCTAAAATATTTTTCTCTGTGACTTCAAATTTATTGGTACACATGTGTGGATATGATCTACAGCTACAAATTCCACTCTCACGTGTGTTCAGTTGTTTTGCACCAAAAATACCTTCATAAAGTTACCCTCATTCTACCTTGCCCATGTCCAGGCATTCCTCTCCCTTGCCCTTGTCCCACTCCTCTCCTTTGTCCTGGTACTCGTCTTCCTCTCCCTCATGCAGGCCTTTTTATGACTTTCTTTGTGTTACTCTATATTGTTCCTTTTTCACACAAGAGCAGTCCAAATAGGCCCTCTTTTACTGTATACCATATGGTCATGTGATTGAAAGAACAACAGCTGAACAATTCCTAGAATATAATCAGCTGTGATTTATATATTTGCACAAATTCAATCAGCTGTTTATCAGTACAAATGGAATAAAATACAGGGGATATATTTGTGTTTCAATTCTCGATATAAACAGCCGTTTACCTTGACTTTAGCCTATAAGGTTAGGTTTAGAACATGATGTTATCTGTTCTGACATAAAGTGTTAAAGCATTGGTAAATTTGGCAGTACAAATTCATTGTTTTGGTCTTGGTTGAGCTTGTGTGTAAAAGAAGTTCAAGCATTTTAAATTTGTGTTAACTATATGCATTTTGTGTAAAAGCAACAATAAATGTGTTAATTGTATAGCCTACACAGACAGATGTTGTGCTAACTGTGTTAAGAGTTTAGGAAATGTGTTAAAAGTATTGAAAAATGTGTCATAGCGATTGTAAAAAACTGTAAATGTTACATAAAAGACACTTAATGTACAGCTGATATACAAATGATTGTTCCACATACATTGAAAAAAAAAAAAAGATATACAAGCTGAATATTTTATTCAAGCAGCTTTTAGGTCAAACTACCTTTAAAATAACAATATAATAAATGTATGTGTGCACCAACAAGACAAAAAAAAAAGTTACGTTTTGATAATGGGCTTACTAGAGCTGATGAAAGCTAATGTTTACATCGAAACTAAACAGAGCATAATAAATCTGAATAGAATTATATGTATGAATTTGTGTGAGTGTGTAATTATCTGCAGTGGATAAAAAAGTATACACAACCCTGTTAAAACTGTAAAAAAAAAAATTAAAAAAAATGAAACAAAGATAAATCACTTTTATACAAAATTATACAGATATTTATTATCAAGCAGGTGTAGGTCACCTACCAAGAGCCACTTGGTGTATGTTATCTTAAATTTATTCGGTCAAAGAATTAGTCATTACATTGGGGAACCAACTTAAATAGACTGCTTTCAAATAAATGTAGTTACAAATGGAGTTTTGACAGGAAACAAAGTGCAGTTCTGAAATGGGAAAAAAAAAAGCTATACGGAAAGTGTGATTGTGTGACAGCAACCCCTCTGTAATGAGCGTGTAGGTACTATATATCAATTTATCTGTATAGTGTAACACTCAGGTTCACAAAAAAAGATGAAGGAAAGCAGCACTATAATAAACATTGCAACAAAACAGCATGCACAGCACAATCAACACTGGACAAAGAGTAAACCAAACAGTGGGCAATATATACAAAGAGGAAAATTAATATTAAGCTAATTCATTAACTTGAAAGGTAATGGTCATTAATTAATTTATCAATCTTCTTCATTCATCAATTCATCCGTTATTTAACAGTCTTCCCCTCAGAATGCCCTCCAGAGCCTGTCTGTGACTGCTGGCAGTGCTGGCTGATACTTCAAACAGTGTGTCCCGTGTGTTCTCTTCTCTCTGCGATTTGGGCTTTTGTTTGTGGCTACAGCTGCTGCCACAAGACAGGTGAGATCAGGACAGTATTTTTTTAAATTTTTTTAAGAATTTTAAAAATCACTTAAAAAAAGTTTAATATATGTTAGAGATAAGACCTCTGACTGTGTAATTCACAGTGCTGAAGGAGTCTGAAGGTCGTCAAAGCAGTTCTGAGATGCAAAGACAGTTGAGCCAAGAAGAGGTAAACTCATTTCTAAGTTTAATCAGCAGCTCATGCAGAAAAGTGCTAAGATATGAGTCTGAAACTTGTTTATATTGAATATATTGAATTTTGATTATGTTATGAAAAAAAATTGAGGTAACACTTTATTTTAGGGTTCAATTCTCACTATTAAGTAGTTGCTTATTAGCATGACACTACTGGTATTGGCTGTTTATAGTATTATAAAGCTCATATTAATGCCTTATTCTGCATGGCCTTATTCTACATCCTAAACTTCAACACTACAAAAACTACCTTAACAACCTAACTATTAATAATAATAACTATTAATGAGTAATTTAGGAGTTTATTGAGGCAAAAGTCCTAGTTAATAGTGAGAATTGAACCCTTAAATAAAAAGTTACCCAATTTGAGTCTGAAAAGACAAAAAAAGCTATAATATTGTATAAGCATAATATATTAGTTAACTCCTGTTAACATTTTAAAAGGCTAAAAAGAATAAACATCATTCATATAAGTTCTGCGTATTTCATGCTAAATCAAAATTGTGGCATCATATTTCACTTCACTTCACATCACTTTCTTTCTTTCTACTTATGAAACATTATTATGAACCCACAAGACAGTTGTTTTAAAACAACTAAATTATTATACTACTAAAAATATACCACTAAAAAAAAATGTTTCCACAGGATGTCCATAGAGAAGTTTGTTATGCATCACTGAACATCCCCAAACGAGGAAATCAACGGACAAAGAGCAACCAATTACCAAACTCTGACTTCAGTGTGTACAATAGTATAAAAATGCACACTTAGGTAAAGGATAATGTACAGTGTGCTGGACATAAAGCATTGATTTTGATAAAATATTCAAAATATTGAGGTTGATTATTTGAGAAATAAACTATGGAGCGATAGGAGAGATTACAGTTTAGCAGTCATTATGCTACAATATTTTATCAGATTTTCACAGTTTACCATTTAAAATAGTATTAAAAAAAGCTGTTTCATTTATATTCTACAAATTTTATTTGGGGTGAAATTAAGAAGAGAGCAATGTTTATATACAGATTAAATATACATTTTGTTTATTGATAATACATGACTAAATATGAGTGCTGGTAATACAGTAATTTTCGTAAGAGAATGCCGACTAATACTAATATAAGCACTGGCAGTGTTCATTTTCATTTATTGTATAGCAAGCAACATCTCCATCAAACCAGCACTAATCAGCAAAAAACAAAAAAACAAAACATCAGCTTAAAAAGCATTTTTCTTTACATGTAAAACAAAGTGGAAAACATTTGACATCTTTGTTTTCAGATGCATGCAACATTTATACTGACCCCATTTCTACTGCTTATCAGATTTACAGCTTCAAATGTTTCCATCACAATGCTTTTGGGGGTCAATGAATGTAAGTAAGTAAGTAAGTAAGTAAGTAAGTAAGTAAGTAAGTAAGTAAGTAAGTATATTTTATTTATATAACACATTTAAACATAGCAGAACTATTCAAAATGCTGAACAGAGTAAAGATAACTAAAATAAACAGATAAAAACAAGATTAAAATAGAATAGAGACAAAGTGAAACCAGACAAAACAAACAGTCGAACAGAAGTATAATAATATTAAAATGCCAGGGAATATAGACATGTTTTTTTCAATTTTGTCTTAAAAATAAGGGAGCCCTGTCTGAAGATATTAACAATCTGGAAGATTACTGAGGAGTAAGAATATCTTTAAGATAACGAGGAGCTTGATCATTTAGAGCTTTAAAAACAAACAACAAGAGTTTAAACTGAATTACAAAACAGATCGGGAGCCAATGAAGCGAGGCCTAAAAAAGTTGTTAAAAAACTATTCTTAACAACAGAATTAATTTGTTTGGTAAAACATAATATAGATAACACCAAGGTTCCTAACCTAGGTGGAAACTGAGGGGAAATGATTACCCAACTCTTTAATAAAACTACTCCTTAATTTTGGGGGACCAAAAACAATTGTTTCAGTTTTGTCATCATTAAATTGAAGAAAGTTATTTGATAACCATTACTTAATGTCCCTGATGCATTCCAACAAAGGTTGAAGAGAATCGTAACATTGTGCTTCTTAATAATATCCCCCAGTGGACGCATGTATAAGTTAAAAATAAGTGGACCCAAAATAGATCCCTGAGGTACTCCACTAATAGGGGCAGAAGATAAAGAGAACTTACCTAACTCTACAGAAAAAGGTATGAACTAAACCACTGTAAGGCTGTCCCGTTGATACAGAATAAATGCTGTAAATGCCAGATAAGAACATTATGGTCAACAGTATCAAAGGCAGCTGTAAGATCAAGTAAGATCAATACAGCATTTTTACCGGCATCAACTGCAAGTAAAATGTCATTGAACACTTTTAGTAAGGCCGACTCTGTGCTATGATGGGCAGTGAAACCAGATTGAAGGGGTTCTTATAACTTGGTTGCATTTAAAAACTGGATCAATTGAGACTACACAACTTTTTCTAAAAGCTTAGAGACAGGCCGATAATTACTAAAACAACCATCATCCAGACCTTGTTTCTTAAGCAAAGGCTGAACAACGCATGCTTAAAACTCTTCGGGACCACCCCAGTGTCCAAAGATGAATTAATCAACAGTTGGATACTGGGTCCAATTATTGGAAAAGCAGTTTTTATAATATCTGAGGGAATAACATCAAGTGAGGAGGAAGTTGTCTTCATCTTCTTTACCAAATCACAAAGCTCCAGTAAAGAGACCTGCTGAAAATTATGATAGAACGGGCTAGCCAGCGAAACCAAGGACAGATCTGAGAGATGTGAAGCGAAGGAAGAATGCATAGCTATCACTTTATCAGAAAATAATGTAAAAACATTCTCACAAAGAACAGCCGAGGGTTCCCGATGAAATTGGCAGCTTGGATTAATTACTGAATATAACATAGAGAATAAAATTCTTGGTCTATGACAGTGTGTAGTAGGCTAATTAAATCAGAAAAATACTTTGCTCTAGCTGATTTTGCAGCACTCTGAAACTTACAGACACTCTTTAAAAATCTCAAATGACACAGTTAAGCGATTGCGCTTCCATCTCCTCTCTGCTTTACGACAAGCCTGTCTGAGAGAAAGAGCATTATCATCCAGCCAATAATAAGATTTTCACTTTGGTTAAACTTAAGAGGGGCAATGGAATCGTGTAAAACAGAGGTTTTCAAACTGAAAACCAGGGGTCCCCCAGAAGATTCTAAGGGGTCCCCAGAAGATTTCAGAGAATAAAAAGACAAAGCAAAAATGGATAAGTTCTACTGAAAATTCTAATTGTTTCACTTCTAAATGTCTCTCTCTTTTCTTGCCGTACATACTTTCTAGAATTGTATGTTTGCTTGATATCTTTCTAGTGAGTTTTCTGTCAATTAATATATCCTAACAGTTGCTCACCTGTCTAATAAAACACACAATATATTAAAGCGTCTTTTGTGTTTCCATGGTTTCTACAAAATAAAACTGTGTCCGTGTCCTGGTTAAAATTGCATATTGTTCTGGATTTAAACATTCTTGGAAACATTTGGGTTAATGTAAGTACAAAAATCTTATATATTGTGCTTTTAACCCAACTGGTTGCGTTGTTAAATATGCATTGTTCGGAATAATCCAACAAAGTGACCCAATATCTTTAAAGCTACACTGTGTAACTTTTTTAGTTACTTTTTTAGTAAACCACTTAGATCTTTCAAAAATATATGTCCTCATTAATGTATATTTACTTATTTCAAGTAATAAAGTATTCTCGTAAGTTTATAATATGCCATTGAAAATACATACGGGTAAGGGGTTTGAATGGGGGTCGCCATGTTGCCCCTCCATCTTGAAAGTACATTAGCCAAAGAGGGACATACCCGTAAATTCAAGCTTCGCCTTTCGCGTTTTAACACTCGATGGCACCGTGTCGAATGTGAAGAGGGGGATTGCTGGATTGAACTGGAAGCCATGTTAATCTTGGACTAAATCGGCCACCGTAGGAGTTAAAACGAAATCGGAATTGGGAGGAACAGAAACTAATATTTACTGGATGGTCATATACCTTTTCACCGCTAGATGGGGGAAAAATCACACAGTGTAGCTTTAAGCCAAATATGGGTACAATAAACAACCCAACGTTTTTTTAAAGTGCATGCATTTGTGAGCAATAAGGACAACAAAAGATCTAGGCCTATAGAAAACAATTCTGGTTTATTTCACAAGCTTGAGATTCAATACAGAGGACCTTTATCTAGTCACATTTACATCTTACTAAAGTGATTAATACAAACTAGTAGCAGTAACATGAATGGGTCTTTACTGTGTGAAATGATCCAGACTTCATCTTACGTTTACACATTTGGCAGACGCTTTTATCCAAAGCGACTTACAGTGAGTGCACTTATTACAGGGACAATCCCCCTGGAGCAACATGGAGTAAAGTGCCTTGCTCAAGGACACACTGGTGGTGACTGCTGGGATTGAACCAGCAACCTTCTGCATATCAGTTCAGTGGTTAACCCACTGGACCACCATCTCCAGACTTCATCTTCTGAATGTTATGAGATGTGGAATCATGCTATTTCCACCTTTTGAATACAGACAATAAAACTTTTTATAACTGACTTTTACATTCCTTTCTTGTAAAGATTTTTTAATTAAGTTATTTTTGTCAGTTTTGTTGATTGTGTATGTATAAATCCATCTGTATGAAAAAAAAAAAAAAAACATTTAAACTGTTAGATAAATAGTAAGTTTCCAAACTTAAATTGGCTATGCTTAATGTTGGATGTATAAACTTGAAGAAGAATATTTTCAATTAAAAATTATTTGTATTAACAACTTTTACAATAAATGTTTGTAAGCAACTTACGTACTGCGTTAAGGATACTGCCTTACAACCCAAGTGAGCAAGATAAAGGGGTCTATAGTGAGAAAAACTGGTCATTGTTATATAGCTCAAAACAGTTCCCTTTCAGTCGGTCACGTTCGACGTACGTCGGTTGTACCAACGAATTGGGATCACTTCAGAGAGCCCCTATCAGCTTCGAGATATAGAGAACGGGCCAATGGGCCATTGGCATGCGAGATTTGCATCTCACGCTCCGCCCTGCGCCACAGGTATAAACAGGAAGCAAGAGCAACACACTGACGTCATTCACTTCGGAGCCAAACGGCGTTGATGAAGCAAAACTTCTTTCCTGATTATTCAGCGAATTCACAGAGAGAGAACCAGAGAACGAAGAGGGACGCTGTGCTGGTGTCTGCTTTATCCAGCGCAACCGCGAGACTCAGCTGCATTAAGAAACAACTGCTGTTCTCACAGCAAACCTGTTGGTTCGGTGGGCGTTTCCTATTGAGTGCAAACACAGGCTGCACTATTTCCTGTGTGTTGCTGTGGTCTTCCCTGGGTGCTTCAGCACTTCTGAAAAGAGCATTTCCTCACAAAAAGAGCAACACGGGTGTGACACTGCATCTTTTTCGAGATGTTATTCCATTCATGCATTTCTGGATGTGGTCGTTCCCTCTCGCCCGCTGACGGTCACAATCGCTGTCTCACGTGCCTGGGCATACAGCACGCTGAGGCAGCGCTTGTGGATAGCTCATGTTCTCACTGCGGGAACATGACTATCTCAGCGCTTAAGTCGAGACTCGCCTACCTTCGGGAAGGTGGAGTCCCCCTCCCCATACCTCGATATAGAGCTATCTCCCAAGATAGACCTACTTCGACGGATGGCCGGGTGACCTGATGATCATGTTCAGGGCAAACCCGCCGAACGTACCTCCACAGGCCCCTGATCCCTCACAAGCGCCGCAGCCGGTGGTGCTTCCGGAGGAAACCTCTGGCCCCTCCCATGGGTGGCCGGCGGTGTCCTTCGGGGCGCCCGCGGACGAGCAGATGTCAATCGCTGCATCGGAGGGGGAGTTCCTGTCCTCAGAGGATGAATACTCGGCTGTACTGCCTCTGGGAGAGTGGCAACGATCGAGTCAGACCCTGAGTTGACGGCTATGCTTTCCCGGGCCGCCGAAAAGGTCGGGCTTGTGTGGAACCCTCCACCACGTCCCGAACCTTCTTGGTTGGATGATTGGGGGGGGGGGGGGGTTCTCAGAGTCCAATAGAATTTAAAATAAATCTTTTTATAACTGACTTTTACATTCCTTTCTTGTAAAATATTTTTTATTAAGTTATTTTTGTCAGTTTTGTTAATTGTGTATGTATAAATCCATCTGTATGAAAAAAACATTTAAACTGTTAGATAAATAGTAAGTTTCCAAACTTAAATTGGCTATGCTTAATGTTGGATGAATAAACTTGAAGAAGAATATTTAAAATTTTTGGCCCAGCCCGCTCAGGCCACTGCCAAGCCAGGTGGCAAGCACCGTCGTAAGAGACCCTGAGACGGGCCACCCAGAGATGGAGGAGACTGCTCTTCAGGAGATGGCTGCAGCACCAATCCTTCCCCCGGAGGAGGGCCGGGGGAAAATCCTTTGTTCTGTATTTTCTGTTCCGCCACTGGCCCCAGTGCCAGTGGTACCCAAATTATCAATAAAAGAGCAGTTTCCGACATCTCTGGGTGCCAAGAGAGTGCGTCTGGCGGTATGCAACGCTACCATGCCTCGTTCCCCTTGGAGGCCTCTCCCTTCGCCAGCAGGGGGCGCTGGCTGTCGGGACGCACAAATGTGCCTACACTCACCCGCCCCCTCAGTGGATGCAGGTTTGTGTGTCACACACCGAGACCCCTCCACGGACCACTCCCATGTCGTCCACAGGTCCCTGCGTTCCGCTGTGTTGCCCCACTGCGGGTACATCTGTGTTGCCGTTGGTCCCGCTTGCACGGTCTCTGGGAGCCTGGCTAGCACTCCCTAGCCTGTCTCGCTGGCCTATCCGTACCATCAGACTCGGCTATGCGATTCAGTTTTCCCGGCGTCCCCCCAAGTTACGGGGCATTCACTTCACTTCTGTAACGAGGGAGAACGCCCCTGTGCTACAGGTGGAGATCGCTGTCTACTGGTCAAGGACGTCGAGATGCCACCAAACCTTCACCCCGTGGTCGGACCCTTCATTTCTACGGGCAGGAGTGCCTCTAGAACAAGTGTCCAGGCATTCTGTTGTCTCCACGGATGCCTCATCCACCGGCTGGGGTGCCACGTACAACGGGCTTGCAGTTTTGGGTCTGTGGACGGGGCCCCAACTGCAAGTGTCAGAAGCATCTGAGGTCCCTTCGTGCCATTCACATTCCGGGCCCGCTCAATCGTGCGGCTGACGAGCTGTCACGGTTGCCGGTGCTCCCCGGAGAGTGGAGACTCCACCCCCAGGTGGTCCACCTGATCCGGAGTCACTTTGGGGCCGCACAGATTGATCTGTTTGCTGCCCCCGACACGACCCACTGTCAGTTGTTTTATTCCCTGATCGAGGGAACCCTCGGCATGGATGCCCTGGCACACAGCTGGCCCCGGGGCCTACGCAAATATGCGTTTCCCCCAATAAGCCTTCTCGCACAGACACTGTGCAAGGTCAGGGAGAACGAGGAGCAGCTCCTCGTATTGGTCTAACAGGACTTGGTTCCTGGAACTAGTGCTCCTCGCGACAGCACCTCCTTGGCCCATTCCTCTGAGGAAGGACCTCCTGACTCGGAGACGGGGCACCCTGTGGCACCTGTGTCCAGACCTCTGGAAACTCCATGTCTGGTCCCTGGACGGGATGCGGAAGTTCGCGGTGACTTACCACAGGCTGTGGTAGACACCATCACTTCCGCCAGAGCCCCCTCTACGAGACGGCTGTATGCGCTGAAGTGGAACCTATTCGTCGATTGGTGATCTTCTCACCAAGAAGACCCCCGAAAGTGTTCGGTCAGATCTGTGTTCTCTTTCCTTCAAGACGAGTTGGCGCGAAGGCTGTCTCCCTCCACCCTCAAGGTGTATGCTGCCGCTATTGCCACAAATCACGATATGGTTAATGGAGAGTCCTTAGGCAAGCACGATCTGATCGTCAGGTTCCTGAGGGGGGCGAGGAGACTAAATCCGCCTCGTCCTCTCTCTGTACCCTCTTGGGACTTAATTCTGGTGCTGACCGCACTGCAGAGGGCGCCCTTCGAGCCTTTGCAGTCAGCTGAGCTGAAAATGTTGTCCCTAAAGAAAATACTCCTGATTGCAATGGCCTCTGTTAAGAGGGTAGGGGACCTGCAGGAATTTTCTGTCGATGAATCGTGCCTGGAATTCAGGCCAGGCGAATATGTTGACAGGTAACCCTGAGACCCCGGCCTGGATATGTGCCCAAGGTTCACACTACTCCCTTTCGGGACCAAGTGGTGAGCCTGCAAGCGCTGCCCTCGGAGGAGGCAGACCCAGCCCTGGCTTTTCACTGTCCAGTTCGCGCCCTGAGCATCTATGTTGACAGAACGTAAAGCTTTGGGACCTCAGAGCAGCTCTTCGTCTGTTACGGAGGCCAGCAGAAGGGAAAGGCTGTCTCCAAGCAGAGGATGGCCCACTGGATAGTGGATGCCATCGTCTTGGTGTATGAATCCCAAGACGTGCCCTGCACACTCAGGGTTAGAGCCCACTCCACCAGGGGTGTAGCTTCTTCCTGGGCACTGGCTCGTGGCGCATCGCTGACAGATATTTGTAGAGCTGCGGGCTGGGCGACACCTAACACGTTCGCTAGGTTTTGTAGCCTACGTGTAGAGCCCGTTGCTTCTCGTGTGCTCGCTTCACATAGTCGGCAACACTGAAGTGCCTGTTCTAGTGTCGGCTTGCTGCACCATTCCCTTCCCCATGGAACGGATACGTGCGCTTATTTTTCTCCAGTCGAGTTCCCCAGGATTGGGCGAACCCTGTTGAGTCCTCCGCAACCCGCGGCAGTCGGATGTGGCGGAGTGTCCGACGCCAGGTCTGGCACTTGTATGCATTGGTGGAACTTGTGTCAGGCTGGGTTCCATATGTTGCGACCCTTACGGCGGTCCCATACGTGTATTCTCCACGGTACAGCTCCCTACGGCAAGCTCGTGTCTTTCCCTCGGCAGAGTCTCTCTGCCGTCTCAGTACAGTGTTGTTCCCCCGCCTGCAACAGGCCGGGGCCACCCCTGGGACTTCCGTATGTTGCACTGGCCAAGGCCAGTCCATACGTGTATTCTCCACATGGTAACTCCCTCCAATTATGTGGCTTCCGCAGCGTCCCTCCGGGCACGCTTTCTCAGCATTATCCAATAGTCTGCTGAGTGGGTCTTGCGGACCAACAGTGTGCTCTCCCTGCGTGAATCTTCCCGCCTGCTTCAGAACGGGGTCTGAGGGGCTCTCGCTGGGCGCTGGAAGTGGTAGTAACTGTGGCGTTTTCCAAAGGGATCCCAATTCGTCGGTACAACCGACGTACGTTGAACGTGACTGACTGAAAGGGAAGATCTCGGTTACGTATGGTAACCCTCGTTCCCTGAAGGAGGGAACGGAGACGTACATCCCGTCGCCACAGTTCCTTACCATCACTGCATGGTCGAGTCACGAGTTTGGCTCCTCAGTGAAAAACGTCAGTGCGTTGCTCTCGCTTCCTGTTTATACCCGCGGCACGGGGCGGAGCGCGATATGCAAATCTTGCACGCCAATGGCCCATTGGCCCGTTCTCTAAATCTCGAAGCTGATAGGGGCTCTCTGAAGTGATCCCAATTCGTCGGTACAACCGACCTACGTCTCCGTTCCCTCCTTCAGGGAACAAGGGTTACCATACGTAACAGAGACGTTAGTCTTATTGTTTAAATCTCGTTTTCTTGATTTACAGCGAGTATTATGTTTTACCATGCCTAATATTGATCTAGCTTATTGCAGTGTGCAACAAGTGTCTCATAGTAGCCGCCGAGCGAACGCACAGAATAGCATTATAACATGACTTTCAACACACTCAAATGTATCTAATATGATACAACAGCGCTGCGCTACCCCACTTACGCATGACCGGTAAAAGGGGAAGCGGTCACCTGTGGCATAATAAAAGCTCTGCGAAATCCAGGCGTCATCAAGCTACGCCTTTGTTTTGAGTAAGCGATCTCTTTTTACATATTACGTATGTAAATATGAAAATTACATATTGTGGCTTTAAAAATTTTAATTTCAATGGACGACACGACAGGCAACAGTGAAATAAGACACAGTACGTAGCCCTAAGTTAAAATATGTGTGTAATATTGTTTTGCATTACAAAGTGTCTTCAAGCTCTAAGTATTGCCGTTCCCTTTCTAGGGAACTCACGCTTGTAGAAGATTTTATTATTTAAAAATTAGCAGTTTTAGGCTAATGCAAAGACACTATTATGTTCAAATGTGTGCTGACGTTTCATGTGTGCGTGCTGACTTTGAGAAAGCCCTTTAGAGCCACAGGACAGAATAAGAACTTAGAATGTGGTGATATGTGAGCCAGGTGGTTGAAGAGTGATACCATAATAGGAAGACAACTATGGTATATATATGACAGAAAATCCAGTGGCAAAGGAGGGCCGGTGGCCAACGGCCCTCAGGCTTTGTTGCGGTGGTTTGTATGAATAAAGCCTCTTCTGAAACCAATGATCGTTTGTGAAGTAATTTTTATAGAAAAATAATTCTTCAACACGCTAAGTTGATGACGCTTTGGAAACGCCCTTGTGTGATTGCGTCTGAAGCACGTATGTCAACTAGTCCAATGGTGGGCGTGAACGTCACGGGCAGGTGACATCATGACCAGGAAAGGATAAAAGCGCATCCAGTTTGACCGGCATTAGCTTCTGTGCTCCAGCAAGCGCTCTATGTTGAAACTGTCTGTTATATTTATTGTTGTCTGCCCTTTTCTTTAAAAAGTTACACAATGGCGAACAAGACCATCAAGTTGTGTGTTTCTCCCTTCCCGCGTTATCTAACGGGTGGGGATACACATGATTTGCGTGTGTTGTATTTGGGAGCAGAGCATGCTATGTCAGGCTTCGAGAGGGCTTACTATCCACATTGTGAGAGGCTTCCTTTCTGCATGCTCCATTCCCGCCTGTCACTTTTCAAGGAAAGTGGCCAGGTTCGCGATCCTCAGGGTCCCGGCCCCGCTGCTGCTGAGGCAGCACAGAGACGGCAATCTTGGGGATCGCAAATGGATCTCACAGAGGGGATAAAGTGGGGCCCATCCTTTCTCTTCCTTTACCAGGGGGATCCAGCCCTGAGCTGTCCAGATTGTGGAATAAGCCGTATTCTTCCTGTTTGTTCAGTCCCCAAGTGCATGTTTTTCTGATATTAAGGGACTGAAATAATATGGCTATGGGGCGATGCCTAGGGCAGAACAGATGCTTGTCAGCTATCTGTCCCCTGCTTCAGCATCGTCACCCTGAAGGCCCTGATGCATCCCACTAAGCCCCTGAAAACGACATCTAGCTTAGTGGGGAAAGCATACACGGCAAAAGGTCAGGCAGCAGCATATTTGCATACAATTCTAGATTAGTGGGGAAAGCATAGACGGCAACGGGTCAGACAGGAGCATATTTGCATACAATGGCAATTTTGCAAGTGTATCAGGCTGACCTGCTGGGGGATTTTATACAAGATTGAGGTGGGTGGGGCCCGATGAAGTTCGAGAGCATCGTTGGGCCACAGATTTGTCTCTCGGGGCCAAAAAGGAGACCACCAGAGCAGTAGGGGGGTCTATGGCAGCACTGGTGGCTACTGAGAGACACCAATGGTTGAATCTGTCTGAAATTCTGAAATAAAAGATAAAGACAGAGCTTTTCTGCTGGATTCTCAGTCAAAGCTGTAGCGTCTGGAGCCTCTATCTCTCTCTCTTGGGATCAAAGTGATGTGGAACAGCAGGGATGCCTTTCTCTGACCAGCTCTGCGTGTAAATCAGATCCCGGCACCCAGTGGCTCCGGCATCTCTCAGTCCTATTGCTGTCGCTGTCACGGTAACGACCCCCGAGAGGATGACCAGGGGTACAATGATGGCCCTGTGAGCACTTCAAACAGATTCTAATCAGCCTGGGCCCCTAACTCACCTCTCTGTCCAGAATGGCCCAGAATGACCTTAACACACACACACACACACACACACACACACACACACACACACACACACACACACACACACACACACACACACACACACACACACACACACACACACACACACACACACACACACACACACACACACACACACACACACACAGTGTTCCTCTTTATTTAGTCTTTAATTAAACTATCCCAGAAATTACATATATGATGATTTCTTAAGTGTTTGCATGCTCCCTATATTTCCTATGTTCATGTGGTGTAAAAGCCATCTTAAATGCTCAGAATGGCTCTGTAAAGAAGATACACGGTTTGGCATCAAGACGTCATCCTCGCACACATGCAGAAATTGGGGTTGAGACTCAATGCCAAGAAAAGTGTGCTTTCTCCACTACAGAGGACCAGTTTTCTAGGTGTGGTTTGGGATTTAGTTACGATGCGGGCCGTCCTATCGCCCGCTCGCATAGCTGCTATCCTCAAAGCCACCAAGGAGTTATAGCTAGGCCAGTCACTCACCGTGAAACTGTTTCAGAGACTGTTGGGCCTCATGGCAGCAGCGTCCAATGTGATACCCTTTGGCCTGCTGGACATGAGACCTTTGCAGTGGTGGCTCAGAACCAAGATGATCAAGATCATGTGGCGGTGTCTCCACGCCTTGGTCATATAGAGGAAAACTTGGTTCTTGTCCCAGGGTCCAGTGTTGGGAGCTCTTTGCCATCAAGTTTCGCTCTCTATAGACCCTTCCCTCACTAGCTGGGGAGCAGTAATAGAAGGCTGCTCAGCTCAGGTTCTGTGGAGGAGTCATCTCTCGTGGCACATAAACTGCCTGGAGATGATGGTGGTCTTCAATGCATTGAAGCACTTCCTCCCAGACCTAAGAGGCCATCATGTGCATCATGATGTGTATGATCAGACAATACATCGGTGGTCTCTTACATAAACCGTCAGGGGGATCTGCGCTCGCGTCTGCTATGCAAACCGAAAGCCCCCACTGCGACATCTGTATACATTTTCCCCTGTTGCTCTGCTCCCAGGAAAGAGTCCGCCTTTAAAAAAAAAAAAATTCTGGTCCGGTTCCCAGACACACTGCCGCTCGGTCCTCAGCCAGCCGAGAGGCTCTTCCTCGCGGTGCCATGCGGTGGTACTGGACGCTCGGTGGACGCCGGCCGCTCCTCCTTCTGAGGGCAGCCGGAAGCCAGTCCCCGTCCCGCGCTCCCTGCTCCTCCCTGCTCCTCCCCATCATGGCGGACGGCAGCAGGCTCCGGCTCCGGGCAAGCGCTGGGGACTCCTTCGCCCCCTCGCGGACGGCAGCCACCCCACCTCGACCCAGGGGCACGGCAGCGAGCTTTCCGTCCCACCGACCTTCATCCGCTCCAGCACCACCGCTTCGGGCAGCCGCTCGCGGACTTCTCTCCTCCACGCTGCCCGAACTCCGCGGCACTGCGATCCCCCTCAGCTGCGAGGGCTCTTCGACAGCATGTCCCTCCTTCCTCCCGGGCTTCGGCACCACTGTAGTAAAGCTTGTTTGTAAGGGAAGAAGGAGGCGGGAACCGGCGAACACTCAAAACATTTAATCAAATAAACACAAAATAAAATGGCGGCGGCAGCCCCTCGCGGCCGACTGCCGCCTACATACAAACACAAATGAACATAAAATGAAAATAAAAGCTGCAGCCCCTCACGGACGACTGCAGCATACACATAACATAACTAAAATAAAACACAACACAAAATCCAGTCCTGGTCCTCTCTCGTCCCTCACTGTCGTCGCTCCTCCTTTATACTCCCTCACTCCTCCACGGTCCCTCGACCTCGCTGCTCGCCACAATATTTGTCTTTTTTTTTTGTGTGTGTGTGTGTGTGTAAATATGTATGGATGGATGGATGTTATCTGTGAAATGTGTTGCTGTCACTCTTGGCCAAAAGAGATTCTTAATCTTAATGTGCTCTCTTTTCCTCTTAAAATAAAGTATTTTTTTATGTATGAAAAAACAGTTAAATACTGTTAGATAAATAGTAGCATAATGCCTGGTTCAGACTACACGATTTTAGTCCGAATTTGGCACGATCCGTTTGACGTATGGTGTCGTAGGGATTCGTAAACGACAATGGACGTCGGGACGCAAGAATTGATCGTATCATCTCGTATAGTGTGTCATAGTATACGACAACCGAATCCGCGTCTGCGATAGTTCACGACGTCACAGCAGAAAGACTAGCATGTTGAATTTTTTTTCACGTTCCCCACGACGGGTTCCGTCACATGGGTGACGCTGACCAACTGGAGCACAGACGCTTTTCGTACACAGCTTTCAAACAGAATGGAGAGTCTGCAGACCTGGAGCAGACATGGATATCTATGGATATACGGATATCCGATGTCAGAAACTTTGAGAGGGAGGGAGGGAAGGGGAAATGAAATCATTGGCCAAACGTTACCGCTTGTCATCATGTGCCTTGGCGATATCTTCTGATTGGCTGATTGGATTGCTGGCAAGTTCAATACCACTGTATCCCGCAACAACTCCGCAACAAAGTATTTTCTGAGGTGAGAAACGTTTTATTCTTCCACAAACTTTAAAAATTACAACTGACTTAACAACAAAACAAAAAAAATCTAATCAAATTAAAGTGATTAGGCCTAGATGACAGTGACAACAGAGGTTGAAATTACTGTAAAACATATATATTCTGACTGGATTTTGTGTCAAAGAAGGGGTTCTGACTGGAAAAAATATTTTCTGAAGTAATTGTTGACCTTATTTCAAATTGCATGCATGAATTTTATACATTTGTGAAGAAATTACTGTAAAACATATATATTCTGACTGGATTTTGTGTCAAAGAAGGGGTTCTGACTGAAAAAAATATTTTCTGAAGTAATTGTTGACCTTATTTCAAATTGCATGCATGAATTTTATACATTTGTGAAGAAATTACTGTAAAACATATATATTCTGATTGGATTTTGTGTCAAAGAAGGGGTTCTGACTGGAAAAAATATTTTCTGAAGTAATTGTTGACCTTATTTCAAATTGCATGCATGAATTTTATACATTTGTGAAGAAATTACTGTAAAACATATATATTCTGACTGGATTTTGTGTCAAAGAAGGGGTTCTGACTGAAATAAATATTTTCTGAAGTAATTGTTGACCTTATTTCAAATTGCATGCATGAATTTTATACATTTGTGAAGAAATTACTGTAAAACATATATATTCTGACTGGATTTTGTGTCAAAGAAGGGGTTCTGACTGGAAAAAATATTTTCTGAAGTAATTGTTGACCTTATTTCAAATTGCATGCATGAATTTTATACATTTGAGAAAAAATTACTGTAAAACATATATATTCTGACAGGATTCAAACATGGCGAAACGCAAGAGAGATGATGGTGCGGCTAGGTGGAGTTATGAAATGGAGGAAAGGTTCGTGGAGATGTGGCAACAGTACTCTTGCCTGTACGATGTTTCATCGAGGGACTACCACGACAGATTGCAAAAAGAAAAATGCTGGCGTACGATAGCGGAAGCCCTTCAGCAACCCGGTGAGTACTGGAATTAGCTGTAACTTTTAAGCTAGCAAATCATTCATTATATTCTTCTTCGCCATTAGTGTGTGAGTGAGTCTGGGTGCATGTGTGTGTGCGAGTCTGACTGTGAGGGTGTGTTTGTGCGTGACTGTGTATATGTGTGTGAGTGTGAGAGAATTACAAAGGAATAATGTGCTATATTTGTAATCTGATTTCTTACCTACAGTCGGTGAGGTCCAAACAAAAGCTGCTTCCCTCCGAACACAATATGGGAAAGTACTCCGTTCAAAGCCGAGTGGCAGCGGCGACAAAGAATTAACTACCAGACAGAAATGGATTTTAAATAACCTGCAGTTTCTACAACCATTTGTTGTTCACCGGGTGTCTCAGTCGACACTGAATGTAAGTTGGTTGTTTCAGTTCTTTTCAACTTTTAAATACATTTGTGAGCTTTCTATAGTATCTGCTTTCAAACATGCATTGTATTTTACTTATTGTGCCTGAAATTTTATACAACTTGTTTTATCGTAGTTGGATGACTTGGAACACAGCATCACAGATGAGGGTGGAGAAGACCAGGAGACAGAGGAGGATGTGTCAGAGTCATCCACCTCCACCTCCCACCACACATCTGCACCTTCAACTCCACAAACCCCACTTGAAACCTCATCATCGCAACAGCATCGCAACAAGGTCACAGTCAACAATCCTGAAAGGGCACATTACAAGGCCAAACAAAAATCAAGAGACAAATTATCAGATGAACTTGAAATGGAGAAAGTAAATATTTTAAAAAATGTGTCTGAATCACTAGTAGATGCCAGTAAGGATGTCGATCAAACATTTGGCAAACAGGTAGTGACTGAGATGAAGCTAATAAAAGACCCACTGACCAAGATGAGATTGCGTCGCAACATCCTTATGATGTTATATGATGCACATGAAAATGAGGCCAGATTAGCATTAGACCCCCCACGAGCTTTACGCCCCCAAACAACTTGGCAGGGACACACACTTTAATCAACCCTACCAAAACCCTTCCAATCATGTACCCCCTGTAACACCTCCAGTGAGCTATCTCAGGGCAGTAGAAGAGGCATATGACCAGGAAAGAGACAGGATGTAAGGTCAAGGCTTAATCTGTTTTTTTGCCGTTTTTTTGTTGGCACTTTATCAGTGGTTGATGTTGATGCTGTTCTGCAATATTTGCATATTTAAAAAGTACGAATTTTGTAAAGAGTCACGAAAAAAGTAATTTAATTTTAATAAAAGTTTTTAATAAAGAAAATTAATCTTGTGTGTTTTTAATACAAATCATATAAATTTTGACCATTACACATTCAGTTATTTAATTTACACACATATAATTAAGACATAACATTGTTCAAAATGTTCTGATAGTTGAAAATGAAACAGGAGGTCCTGAGTGTGTGTTCTTTACGCTGTGCAAAAAAAAAAAAATGTTTTGCAGTTGGTGCCTGTTTAAATCATATTTTCCTGCCAGGAAACAGATCCAGCAGGTGAAAGAAAAAATCTCTTCAAATTGTCGCGATGATTTTTGGCGGCAGTTGTGGCATTCCGTGCACCGCTTGCTCCCACAGAGGGAAGTTCTCCCTCCCTTCTCCAAGCTCCAGGAACAATGTTGTGATTGTCGTCTTCTACATCTGCAAAGGCTGAAGGCAGGTACACATCTGATGCCTTCTTCCTGAGGAAGTTGTGCACAGAGAGTGCAGCTAGTGTCACTATTGTCACTTTGTCAGGCTCCAGTGCAATGTTGGAAAGAAAAACACGGAGTCTATTGGCCAAAATTCCAAATGCATTTTCAACTGTACGCCTTGCCCTTGAAAGCCTGTAGTTAAATATTCGTTGCCCATGGTCTAGATTTCGGAAGGGGTATGGCTTCATCAGGTCGTTTCGGAGAGGGAATGCTTCATCGCCAACAAATGCATAGGGCAAAGTTATGTTACTCCCTGGGAGAGGCTCTGGAGCGGGGACATTCAGTAGATCTCTGTCCATGGCAGCTCGGAGGTCTGACTGGCCAAATATTCCTCCATCTGACACTCTTCCTTGTACGCCAACATTTGCATAAATACATTTGTAGTCGGCGTCGACAACTGCCATGAGTACAACTGAAAATCTTGATTTGTAGTTGTGGTAAGTACTTCCAGAGTTTGCAGGTGGCTGGATATAGATGTGCTTTCCATCTATGGCACCTAAGCAATTAGGAAATTGCCACTTGTTTTGAAACCCCATTGCCACCTCTCTCCACTCGGTCTCTGTTGTAGGAGTCTGAAAAGATAAACAACATATATAATTAATACATGTAACGTTCTCACATTTTTACAGAAGTCATGAAATGCATTTTTTAAAATGATAAAAATTACTATAATTTAAAAATCCATGATCTACTCTGGTTTTGACTCTCTGGTTAAAACACTTGGTTTTGGGATAGCACTTGTAAAGGCTTCTCTGTCCAACTACTTTTGTGAAATGTACATCTGCCTGTTGTTTAAATCAAATACCTTACCTTTAAATGATCATCCTTTAAGACGTCATACAAGGCTTGACACGTCTCAATTACTATCTCACTGATAGTACTACGACCGATCCGGTACTGGAAGCTAAGAGATCTAAACGTCTCTCCTGTGGAGGGGAGCATGTGTATAATTTGTATAATACAGCATGGCCTGTTTTTACAGACAGCTTAGATTAAATCACTATTAGGCGTTACATTTATTAGGATATTTAAGTAGCTTTTATAATCTTAAAATGTAAAACAATTACTGGTGTGCGTCTTGAGACAAAACAATGGCATTGACATTTTAAGATATGTCAGTGCAAGTTAATTTCAGTTAAAACAGCTCGACCATGCATTATAGTCTGGGACTAGCTTAAGCCTTGTCTGTAAAGCTAGGGGTATATGATTTTTTAAAATTGACTTTTTACCGGTAGCAAGGAATCGTAGCGTTAGTGACAGCCGCATTCTTGCACTGATGGCTCTTCTCAATTTTGTGTCCCTTCTTTGGATGAATGGTGTCACTTTGCCAAGCAAGTAGCTAAAATCCTCCACATCCATCCTGAGCAGATCCCGGAAACCCTTTCTGTCACTGTCCTACATAGAAAAAAGAAAATAAAAAACACGTTGGAAAGCAATGTTTAACTGTTTTAACCTTCAA
The DNA here is from genome assembly GCA_023566225.1 of Romanogobio albipinnatus. Classification (NCBI taxonomy): domain Eukaryota; kingdom Metazoa; phylum Chordata; class Actinopteri; order Cypriniformes; family Gobionidae; genus Romanogobio; species Romanogobio albipinnatus. Next base: position 31,366,877 of record CM042242.1, read on the forward strand.
ATAAGGGACATAAAGCAAAATAAAAAAAATAATAATAATAATAAATAATTTATAAATAATAAAAAAAATGTATGCCAAGGAAATGGCATCTTCTGTACATTAGATGCTTTAACGTAAGCCTAATAGTTTTTTGTTAACACTTTACAATACGGTTGTATTAGTTAACATTATGCAGTAGATAACATGAACTAACCGTGAACAACACCTCTGTTCAGCATTAGTTAATCTTTGTTAACATTAGTTAATATAAATACAGCTGTTCATGGTTTGTTCATGTTAGTTCATTAGTACATTAACTAATGTTAGCAAGATTTTAATAATGAATTAGAAAATGTTGAGATTAACATCAACAAAGATAAAATAAATGGTTTATAGGAGCAGTTCATTATTAGTTCATGTTAACAAATGTAAAGTGTTCCCAGATTTTTTTTACAAATACGTTGTAGTGGCAAGCTTCCACTACTGGCTAATAACAAAATATTTAATATAAAAAGAACGATATTTTACCTCAAGTTCTCCTTGGAGGATTGACAGCCCATACTGCCCTCTTCGAGCAAGCCAGGAACGTGTCCATGGTCGGGTTTTCTTTCTTTTTTTGCGCTTTTCCAGACACAAGACAGCCAGTACAAAACACGCCGCAGACATTGTTTACGCTCGTTTGTTTCCGGAAGTCAGTTGCTAGTTTCGCCTTCTCGATGACATCACGCGCGTCGTTAAAGACAACAAGCGATCATTGGTCGCGAAGCAACGTGTAGTCTGACATGTTTCTTACTACAGGGCACGACAAGATTTTAGGAGTCAAAATCGCGTAATCTGACACAGTGACTATCGTAACAGACAAAAAAAATCGTGTAGTCTGAACCAGGCATAAGTGTAACATTATAAATACAATATATTGTTTCCAAACTTAAATTGAGCACTGGACACTTACGTCCACAGATCTGCCCTGTGGAGGAAATCGGATCAGCTGTTCGTCTGTTTTGTAGTGCCTAAGAAGGGTCTTCCAGGCTCCAATCGGACAGTCAGCAAGTGGATAGTCGAGGCTATATCTCTTGCCTATGAGTCCTCTGGCCTGCCGTGTCCTTTGGAGGTCAGAGCTCATTCTACCAGGGGTATGGCGGCCTCTAAAGCCTTAATTTCGGGGGTTCCTCTCCAAGAGATTTGTGATGCGGCGGGATGGTCATACCTGCTCACATTTGTGAAATTCTACAGCCTGGACCTGGATGCTGCCCCAGGGTCTCAGGTGCTTACGACCTAGTTGCCGCAGTTTCACATACAGGCATTTGTAATTATGGCTTTGGGTATTTTCATTCCCAAAGCATCATCAACGAAAGGGAACCTCGAAAGGGAACGTCTCAGGTTACACCTGGCCATATTTCCGGCATCCCTGTGATCGCCTTGCTTCGGCTATTCGGAGCTAACGGCGGTCAAACTGGATGCGCTTTTATCCTTTCCTGGTCATGACGTCACCTGCCCGTGACGTTCACTCCCACCATTAGACTAGTTGACATACATGCTTCAGACGCAATCACGCAGGGGTGTTCCTAAAGCGTCATTGACGCAGCATCTCATTCCCTACTCAGGGAACTAGGGTTACAGTCGTAACCTGAGATGTTTTTCCTACATTTATATCTCCCTGTCCTGTGGACTGATTTTTGAATCCGTTTTATCTGCACTCTTGACTAACTACTAGGGGTGGCACGGTTCACAAAACCCACGGTTCGGTTCGTATCACGGTTTTAGGGTCACGGTTTTCGGTTCTGTACGGTTCTTGCTGTTGTTTTTTTTAAATCGTTAACACTCCATACGGGCACGAGGATACATTTAGCATGCGCGAACCGTGCGACGCACACACTCCGAACCGAGACAAGCGAACCGAACGGTTCGGTTTTTTTCCATGTACCGTGCCACCCCTACTAACTACACAAACACTTTGTAGCTGATACATTTCAAATGTAAAAAAAAATAAAAAAATGTCCTTACTTTCAATGTCCATCTCAGTTTTTTGGGAGGAAATTACATGTATTTCAGATATTTGGCTGATGCACTCGCATTTAAGACCCAGCACCAAATTTTTATACAAAACCACATATCTTTCACCAAAAAAACTACAGCGCAACATTAAAATACTATGAAACACACAAAAATGAAACGCTTTATCTAGAAAGTTGCTGTTTCCCAGAGCAATCATGTAGTGTTTATTTTGAGAAATTTACTTCAGCATATGGTATATATGGCTTAATCATCCACAATTTAGGATACAGTATAACATTTTTTATATCAAGTTGTTTCCTAACTGGCTGTCTACCGAGTCCGACACATTGGCGTAACATTTTTCATGTTAATCATATCAATTTTGATCAGAACAATGCACTGTGGCTTTAATTCAGCTGACCTGATTAACACATTTCACCATGAAGTGTTCCGTGTGTTTCACAATCAGCATATGACATCCAGCGCAGTGAAAAAATAACATAAAATACACGAAAACACAACACTGCCAGAAGTTTTTGCCCAAACTTCAAAGGCATGTTTAAATTATTAGAACTAGAAGCATATCTTAACTTTTAAATGTTACATTTATCATGTGTACTACTTATATACAACATATGCATGTGTGTATGACAGAGGGGAACACGGTCGCATTTGCAGGTCGGAGGAGAACACTGGAAAATGTAACAGAATGGACTATATTTGCCTGTATTTGCAATCCACGAGCCGCGGTTCAGATGCGCAACTCGCGAGACAAACACTGTATGCGCAACGGGCACGCGCGGCGCGACTCCCGCTCTCCATACTGCATCTGCCCTGCTATACGATGCTAGCGCATCCTCCAACTCCGGGCAGCCTTGCTTATCTGTCCCACTTTCATTTCTACATGTGACGTGACCTGCAGCACTCCACTTTTACTTTACTGTATGTCCACACACACCTCTTATTTCGCGCGAAAAGGACACCCACTGTCTGAGGTAACATACGGGCACGAGGATACATTGCGCATGCGCGAACCGTGCGACGCACACACTCCGAACCGAGACAAGCGAACCGAACGGTTCGGTTTTTTTCCATGTACCGTGCCACCCCTACTAACTACACAAACACTTTGTAGCTGATAAATTTCAAATGTAAAAAAATATAAAAAAATGTCCTTACTTTCAATGTCCATCTCAGTTTTTTGGGAGGAAATTACATGTATTTCAGATATTTGGCTGATGCACTCGCATTTAAGACTCAGCACCAAATTTTTATACAAAACCACATATCTTTCACCAAAAAAACTACAGCGCAACATTAAAATACTATGAAACACACAAAAATGAAACGCTTTATCTAGAAAGTTGCTGTTTCCCAGAGCAATCATGTAGTGTTTATTTTGACCAACAGAGGGAGCTGCAAGCTACACTGATTGCTTGGTGACGTGCCGCTACATAGCCATGAATAATAACTGAACCTGGAAGAGTACCATATCATCAATTATTAAAAGAGTCTCCGTTATCGGTTTAAAGGTAATCACACACTGTATATTCATGTTAAATTATACCTGTATTAAAGTAGCAGTGCAGGATTTTATTGCACAAAATATTTTTTTTTTTGATGAAAGCCCTACTGTCACAAGGCAGTAAATCCAGCACACACTTTATACTACTATGTGGGTGAAATTATACCCGGTGTTACGTGCTGCGTGTTTCAGATGTTGTTGTCTCTGCCCTGGTGGTTAAAGGCTTCCGGTGTGTCCTGATTAGGGAGAGTGTTTAAGTGTGTGTGTGTTCAGAGCCTGTTATACCCTGTATATCCTTCGTTATTTAGCATGTGAATCCAACACTTGATTTTTGCACTATGTTGAGATGTGAGAGAGTAATTTATTACCTTCTGGGGAATTAGAGAACAGGTAAGCAGGAAATTAACGATTTCCCTTGTTTGTTTAATTATGTTCCCTCTCGCACTACAGTTCTGCAGCACAACATTAAGGTGGGTGAGGCTACTCCGTTAAAGCAGCATGTGTATCGTGTGAATGCCATGAAGAGAGCTGTCATGCGAGATGAGGTTGACTACTTGCTTAAGCACGGACTTGCTCAGTTTAGTTGCAGTCCTTGGAGTTCACCATGCCTATTAGTCCCGAAGAGTGATGGCACCGCTCGATTTTGTACTGACTATCGGAAGGTAAATGCATACCGTTCCAGACTGTTTTCCCCTGCCGCGCATGGAAGATTGCGTGGACAATCTTGGTACTGCTCGTTATGTCAGTAAATTAGATCTATTAAAGGGATATTGGCAAGTGCCCCTTACCTCCTGTGCCTCTGATATTTCAGATTTTGTGACTCCTGACAGTTTTTTACTATATTCTGTTATGGCTTTCGGGATGCGCAACACTCCTGCTACTTTTCAACGACTCATTAACATCGTGCTTTCCGGGGTGCCAAACTGTAATGTGTATTTGGATGATTTAGTGGTGTATTCTACTTATTGGTCAGAACATGTATCTCTGTTACGCTCTGTATATTTTGGCTAAAGCTTCTCTGACCTTAAATTTGGTCAGTGCGAGTTTGCCCAAGCAACTATTACCTATCTCGGCAAAGAAGTTGGCCACGGTCAAGCGAGCCCGTTAGAAGTGAAAGTGACAGCCATAGCTGAATTTCCAACTCCAATCACTCGGTGAGAACTCTGTAGATTTTTGGGTATGGCTGGCTATTATCGCAGCTTCTGCAGGAACTTTTCTATCATTGCGGAACCTTTGACATAGCTCTTAAGTCCATACTATCCATTCCGATGGTCTGACAATTTTCAGCATGCGTTTATGTCGATCAAGACTCTTTTGTGTAGTGCTCCTGTCTTGATGGCTCCTAACCTTGCTTCTGAGTTTAAATTGGAGGTGGATGCCAGTGCGGTTGGTGCTGGAGCTGTGCTCTTGCAGGAGGATGCGGATGGGATTGATCATCCTGTCTTCTACTTTTCGTGTAAGTTCAACTAACCTCAAGTTAACTACTCGACGATAGAGAAGGAGACGCTAGCACTGCTTATGGCCCTGCAATATTTTGACGTGTATGTTGGGTCCAACTGTCCAATTATTGTATTTACGGATCACAATCCTTTGGTATTTTTGTTGCACATGTACAATCAGAATCAACGCTTAATGCGTTGGTCCCTGATTGAACAGAGTTACAATTTGGTAATAAAGCACAAGAGAGGTGCGGAGAACGTGTTTGCTGATGCCCTCTCTAGAGTATAATCGTGCTGTTATTTGCTGAAATATATTAAATTTCATATAGTTCGTTTTTATGGGCGGGAGTGTTACGTGCTGCGTGTTTCGGATGTTGTGTTTTTTTTGTTGTCTCTGCCTCTCTGTTCTCTGGTTGTGCTGTCTTGCTCTCAGGTCTCCGTTGATTGGAGGAAACGACTGTCACTCTTCATCGAGGTGTCGTCTCTACAGCCAATTAAGTGCCGCCCTGGTGGTTAAAGGCTTCCGGCGTGTCCTGATTAGGGTGAGCGTTTGTGTGTCTGTTCAGAGCCTGTTATACCTTGTATCTCCTTCGTTATTTAGCGTGTGAATCCAACACTTGATTTTTGCACTATGTTGAGATGTGAGTAATTTATTACCTTTATTTAGGAATTAGAGAACAGGCAAGCATGTCGCGCGATATACATACTGCCTGCAGTTATCAAATGTTATACACATCAGGTAAGAGGTGAGCGCCCCTTTTGTATTTTTGTTCTTATGTAGAGTAGGTTTAGTTATGGCGTCGGATGCGTCGACGATTTCGGTTTTGCTTTTCACATCTTTCTTTGGTTAGTAAGTTTAGAGGGTTTTGGGGAACTTAATTTATTATTTGTTTTTGTTTTCTTCTTTTCTTTAATTTGGCGCCGCCCTAGTTCATCTTTCCCCATTTAGTTTATCATTTCCCTTTTATATTTCCTTACTGCATTGTAATATAGTGTATACATATTAGTGGCTTAGGCCAGTTGATTTATTGGAACATAAAGCTATGTACCAATAAATCAATTGGCCTTATTCACTGCGTGTCTGGTCTTTTCTGCTGCCTGCTCCATTACAGCATTATTAATATCTAAATGTTACGTTCCAACCCTAGACCTTTAAAAGTTTGTAACACCCTGTATGGACAAATTATAGTAATAAAAAATAATTAACTAAACAATTTAATGTGCAACAATTAGAAAGCACATACTTTGTGCTCAAAAAGAGCCTAAATGCAAAACATTAAGCCTAATTAAAGATCCATTTCCAAAAAATCACAAACTTAAAACATTACAATTTGTTGCACGCGCACACACGCACGCGCGCACACACAGGCCCTATATAACATTTAAATTACTATTTTGTTAAATAGTTAATATTTGTTTTATTTATCGTGTTCTCACATTTATTTTTATGTCATATTTTAGTAAAGCCTTAATTTTGTTATATTGTAGTACTACTGTAGTTGGAAGCAGACGGACTGGCTTAACTGACCGTCTGCTAGCGGTCTCACGTCACAGAAGTCAGATAAATCCCAACACATAGAGACTCTTTATGACTCTTTATAATCTAGATATTATGACATATAGACTGTTCTCCAAATTAGTAAATATAAAAAAAAACCTCTCAAACCCATTTAAGGGTAAACCTTTTTTTGATGTTCAACAAAAAAAAGGAATATTATACAGATGAAGAAATGATAAAGCTCAGGCTGTTGTATATTAAATCCCTTTCCTCATCAACACTTATTGTTAATGATATGATTGCAGATCATAAACTTGATATGCTTGACAGAAACATGGATAAAACCTGATTACATTACTTTAAATTATTCCACTCACCCCAAGATTATTGTTATAAACACGAGCCATGTCTGAAAGGCAAAGGGGAGGTGTTGCTGTAATTTATAATAATAGTTTCAAATATAATTATTTTGAAGTTTTGGTGCTTTTCGTAACGTTATGTAGTGTAAATGATAAATCCCATTTGAAATTTGTGCTGGCTACTGTACACAGGCCACCAGGGCACAATACAGACTTTACCAAAGACTCTCTATTAGAGTTAGGCAACATGTGTCAGGAATTTGGTTTGATTCCTCTTGTTTTCCTTCTCTCTGTACTGCTTGTGCTCTCGCACAGCTGTCTGCTATCAGCGGTCACGCTCTGCACCCATCTCACACCTGTTCCTCCTTTTCCCTGATCACCTTGAAATTGCCTCACCAACACGGCATCCTCAATAAACCCATCTCCGGCAGGATTATTCCGATCTAATGACTTCTGACCTGTAAGGTCGCCATGAATAATCATACACTGTTTGTTAATTGGCCAGAGGAGAACTGGCACCCCCAACTGAGCCTGGATTCTCCCAAGGTTTATTTTTATCCATTATGCCACCTGATGGAGTTTTGGTCCCTTGCCACTGTTGCCTTTGGCTTTGCTTGCTCAGTTGGGGACAACATTTTCAACTAAAATATTCAAATAAATCTAATTACTAATCTACATTAACTATATCAAGTAAATTACTGATCTGCCCACATTGTCACTATATAATGATTGAAATGAGCATGTCATCACCGTTTTCTCCAGAGCGGCTGTACAGCTGAATACAATTTTTGCATTATTTTCCTGTTTAACACTGTGAAGCTGCTTTGAAACCATCTGCATTGTAAAAAGTGCTATATAAATAAAGTTGACTTGACTATTTAGCTCATGTTCTTCTCTCCTCTTTGTCGGGTTATTGTCTGTTCATTCATGTCTGCTACTTATGCCTTGTCATTTTTCTGCTCGTCTAGTCCTGTGTGTGGCAGACAAGGATTTCATCCTGTTTTCATCTGCCTACAAGCCTACTCTTCTGCACTGCCATGTCTGCCAAGTGAAGTGAGTGCTTGGCATTTCCAGTGTGCACTCTGACAGCAGCTCCCTGCACCAGGCACCCCGCCCGTTTGATGTCTGGTCTCTTTAAGTTTCCTTCTCCTGTTCTGCGTCCGCCTAGACGACCGGTGACCGGAGACAGCTTATTTTGTCCTTTTCCCTGCTGTTCAATAAATAACTGAAACCAGCTTTTGCTTTTGGGTCCTTTCTGCATATGTCAACACGTGTCAGACTCAGGACTCACTCATTGTCGTAATGATACTGTAGATCTAATATTGTCACATGGAATAAATATTGATGCCGTTAAAATTCTGCAGCCGAGCGATGCCATCTCCGATCATTATCTAGTATTGTTTTTACTTAATTTAGCCATGGCTGCACAGCCGTCCCCTCTTTTCAAATATGGCAGGACAATCACCACTACCACTAAAGATTGCTTTGTAAATCTTCCTCATCAGTTCCATCTCCTCAGCATCCCAGATAGCCTAGAGGAACTCGGTGTTGCAACAGAAACGACTGACTCTATCTTTTCCAGCACTTTAGACAGAATTGCTCCTCTGCGCTTAAAGAACATTAAAGAAAATAGTCCAAAACCGTGGTACAACAAGCACACTCGGGCCCTTAAAATAGCAGCCAGAAAGATGAAGCGCAGCTGGAAGAAAACAAAACTGGAGGTTTTTTTTTGCATTTCGTGAAAAGAGCATGATTGCATACAGAAAGGCCATAAAAACTGCTAGATCTGCTTATTTTTTGACTCTCTTAGAAGAAAACAAACACAACCCTAAGTATTTATTTGATACAGTGGCTAAATTAACAAGAAATAAAGCTTCAACTTCTGACATTTGCAAACAGCACAGCTTTAATGACTTCATGAACTTCTTTACGTACAAGATTGATAATATTAGGAAGAAAATGATAACTATAACCATCTACTACAGTATCATATCAGATTCAGATAAAAAAATTCAATTCAAATTCAAAAATTCAATTCAATTACTGCTATAGGAGAGAAAGAATTGACTTAACTCATTAAGGCCTAGTCCACACGTACACAGGTATTTTTATTAAAGAGTTTTTCCTCCGTTTTAAAAAGCAATCGCGTCCACACAAGCGCGGTTTAAAAAAAATCTCTGTCCACATGAAACCGCAAAACCACGCTGTGATTGGCTGCCTGATTTCCACATGGGTCCCATCCACAGCACTGGTGCACTGAGGGATGCCATGGGCTCAGTGAAACCCTTCTACAATTTCCTTTACTTGGACTCAGTGACAGGTAACTGTATGGGGCAGGGCCCAAGTGGACTGTAATAGCTTCACACACTTGCGTTATTATTTTGAATTATTGCATTCTGGCGCCTCTGTTCTGCAATACAATGAGATAACTGTGCATCTGTATACATGATAAGCGCTGTTAGCAGAGTTATTAAAATCTACATCCGCCATTGCATAGACTCGACTCGTGTAAACAAAAGAGATAACGGTGCACAATCTGACGTCAAACAAAGGAGAGAATGGCGCACACTTCGACTTCACAAGCCAAAATCTCTGATTTCACTATCTACATGACAACGCTGCAACCGGAGTTTGTAAAAATATTCACCCTAGCCGGAGTTTTCAAAAAAGTCTGGTTTCAGTAACCGGATACTGCGTTTACGTGTGGACGAACAGCCAAACCGCGTAGAAAAGCTGTGGTTTTGAAAATACTAAATCATCAAAATCAACAACATGTATGCTCGACCCTATACAGACTAAGCTACTGAAAGAGATACTTCCAGAGTTCATAGATCCACTTCTTACAGTTTTTTACAATCGCTATGACAATTTTTTCAATACTTTTAACAAACTTCCTAAACTCTTAATGCAGTTAGCACAACATCTGTCTGTGTAGGCTATACAATTAACACATTTATTGTTGCTTTTACACAAAATGCATATAGTTTAAAATACACAAATTTACACAAATTTAAAATACCTGAACTTCTTTTACCACTCAGAACATACCGCTTTCTTCAATACTGCAAAAAGCAATACAGAACGGTCATCAACAACACAGAGATCACAACCAAAGTCACTGCTCTGTGCCCAATTTACACTCTGAAAGGAACATTATAACTCAAATCAAATCAAATCACTTTATTGTCACTCAACCATATACACAAAAAAACAAACAAAAAAAACAACTCAAATCACTTTATTGTCACACAACCATATACACAAGTGCAACAGTTGGTGAAATTCTAAGGTGCAGTTCCGAGCAACATAGCAGTCATGACATGACATGTACAACATTAAAAGCAGCTTAAACAATATACACATACTTACAATATACATATACTTTAAACAATATACACTAAACATACATTAAACAGTATACATTAAGCTATAATAATAATAATATACAATGTACAGTATACAATATTATTCACAGTAGAGATCCAATGTACAATAGGTGCTATATGATAAATAAATGTGTATACAATGTGTGTGTATCTACAGTGGGTTGTGCTGAGTGATATTCTGTCCAGTGTGTGTTATGAACTGATGGATCAGGAGTTAAGGAGTCTGATTGTTTGTGGGAAGAAGCTGTTCTGGAGTCGGCTGGTGCGTGTTCTGATGCTGCGGTACCGCCTACCTGATGGAAGCAGTGAGAGCAGCCCATGGTTCGGGTGGCTAGAGTCTCTGATGATCCTCTGAGCTCTCTTCACACACCGCCTGGCATAAATGTCCTGGAGGGAGGGAAGCTCACCTCTGATGATGCAGCTGGCCGTGCACACTACCCTTTGCAGGGCTTTGCGGTTGCAGGCGGTACTGTTGCCGTACCAGGTGGTGATGCAGCCAGTCAGCAGGCTCTCGATGGTGCTGCTGTAGAAGCATGTGAGGATGTGGCGGTTCATTCCAAACCTCCTCAGCCGTCGCAGGAAGAAAAGGCGCTGATGAGCCTTCTTCACAACGGCCTCGGTGTGGACGGACCATGAGAGTTCCTCTGTGATGTGGACACCGAGGAACTTGAAGCTGCTGACTCTCTCCACCGGTGCTCCATCGATGGTGATGGTTCTCTCTCATTCCTCCTGAAGTCGACCACCAGCTCCTTGGTCTTGCTGACGTTGAGGGAGAGGTTGTGCTCCTGACACCATCGTGTGATGAGACCTACCACCGTCGTATTGTCAGCAAACTTGATGATGGTATTGGAGCTGTGGATTGCCACACAGTCATGTGTGTACAAGGAGTACAGGAGTGGGCTGAGAACACAGCCCTGAGGGGCTCCAGTGTTGAGAGTCAGTGATGAGGAGATGTTACTGCCCATTCTGACCACCTGGCGTCTGTTTGACAGGAAGTCCAGGATCCAGCTGCATAACAAGCTGTTTAAGCCTAGAGCCCGGAGTTTCACATCAAGTATGGAGGGCACAATGGTGTTGAATGCTGAGCTGTAGTCTACAAACAGCATTCTCACATATGTGTTCCTCTTTTCCAGGTGGGAGAGAGCAGTGTGTATTGTAGATGAAATGGCATCATCAGTGGAGCGGTTTGTGCGGTATGCAAACTGCAGTGGGTCAAGTGAGGGATGGAGAACAGAGCAGATGTGGTTTCTGATTATTCTCTCAAAGCATTTGCTGATGATGGGGGTCAGAGCAACAGGACGCCAGACGTTTAAGCAGGTGGTTTTTGATTGCTTCCGTACAGGCACAATGGTGGACGTTTTGAAGTATGTGGGGACCACGGACAGGGAGAGGGACAGGTTAAAGATGTCCGTGAAAACTCCAGCCAGTTGGTTCGCGCACGCCCTGATGACGCGGCCCGGAATGCCGTCTGGACCCGCGGCTTTACGGATGTTCACCCGCCGGAAGTATCGGGTAACATCCGCTACAGATACAGAGAGTGAACTAACCTCTGCATCTTCAATGAGTCAAGATGGCGCCGAGGATGGCCGCTATGTCGCGAGCTCTGCTGAAACATTGTAGTTTTTTGTTTGTTCTGTTTATAGTTTTTGTGTTTTTTGTCTTGGATGTTGTCTGCCTTACTACGTACGACAGACAGACACTTTTGGACATTGGTTCGGCAATCGCACACCGAAAACCGGACTTTAAATTCTTCAGTGACGAACCGCCGTTTACAAACACAGCAGCGGATCCTTTTGTCTGGGCGGCCCGACCGCGGAAACGCAGCCGGAGAAGAGGGAAGAGAGCCGGCGTACTCATCAGAGTAAGACGCCGCGCAAACCGACCCCCGCTTCCCAGTATTTTACTGGCTAATGTTCAGTCTCTGGACAATAAACTCTGTGAGCTGAGAGCGTGGATCTCTTTCCAGCGAGACACGAGGGACTGCTGCATTATCTGCCTTACAGAAACTTGGATGTCCGCTGAGATTCCAGATTCGGCCATCGACACCGCGGGGTTCTCCGTGCATCGAATGGACAGAGAAAAAAATCTCTCCGGGAAAAGCAAAGGCGGGGGTGTATGTTTTATGATCAACAGATCCTGGTGTGATCAGAGGAACGTACATTCTATCAAGTCTTTCTGTTCTCCTGATCTGGAATTTCTCATGCTTCTGTGCCGACCATTCTGGCTACCAAGGGAATTCACAGCGGTCATCATCACAGCTGTGTATATTCCCCCACAAGCCGACACAGACCGGGCACTAAAGGAACTGTATAGGACAGTGAGTGAGCAGGAAACCGCACATCCTGAGGCTGCGTTTATTGTGACCGGGGACTTTAACAAAGCCAACTTCAAACGTATTGCACCTAAATACCACCAACATGTTAGCTTCAACACGCGAGGGAACCGTGTTTTAGACCACTGTTACTCCCCCTTCAAGGATTGTTACAAGTCCCTCCCACGCCCACCATTCGGCAAATCAGATCACGCTTCCATCCTACTTTTGCCCGCATATAGGCAAAGACTCAAACAGGAAGCACCCGCCCTCAGAACCATCCAGTGCTGGTCGGACCAATCAGATTCTATGCTCCAGGACTGTTCGCACCAACTGGCTGGAGTCTTCACGGACATTTTTAACCGGTCCCTCTCCCTGTCTGTGGTCCCCACATGCTTCAAAACGTCCACCATTGTTCCTGTACCTAAGCAATCAAAAACCACCTGCTTAAACGACTGGCGTCCTGTTGCTCTGACCCCCATCATCAGTAAATGCTTTGAGAGACTAGTCAGAAACCACATCTGCTCTGTTCTCCCCCCCTCACTGGACCCACTGCAGTTTGCATACCGCACAAACCGCTCCACTGATGATGCCATTTCATCTACAATTCACACTGCTCTCTCCCACCTGGAAAAGAGGAACACATATGTGAGAATGCTGTTTGTGGACTACAGCTCAGCATTCAACACCATTGTGCCCTCCATACTTGACATTAAACTCCGGGCTCTAGGCTTAAACAGCTTGTTATGCAGCTGGATCCTGGACTTCCTGTCAAACAGACGCCAGGTGGTCAGAATGGGCAGTAACATCTCATCATCACTGACTCTCAACACTGGAGCCCCTCAGGGCTGTGTTCTCAGCCCACTCCTGTACTCCTTGTACACACATGACTGTGTGGCAATCCACAGCTCCAACACCATCATAAAGTTTGCTGACGATACGACGGTGGTAGGTCTTATCACCGACAATGATGAAACGGCCTACAGAGAGGAGGTGCACACTCTGACACGTGGTGTCAGGAGCACAAACTCTCCCTCAACGTCAGCAAGACCAAGGAGCTGGTGGTCGACTTCAGGAGGAATGAGAGAGAACACCGCCCCATCACCATCGATGGAGCACCGGTGGAGAGAGTCAGCAGCTTCAAGTTCCTCGGTGTCCACATCACAGAGGAACTCTCATGGTCCGTCCACTCCGAGGCCGTTGTGAAGAAGGCTCATCAGCGCCTTTACTTCCTGCGACGGCTGAGGAGGTTTGGAATGAACCGCCACATCCTCACACGCTTCTACACCTGCACCATAGAGAGTCTGCTGACTGGCTGCATCACCACCTGGTACGGCAACAGTACCGCCCGCAACCGCAAGGCCCTGCAAAGGGTAGTGCGCACGGCCAGCTGCATCATCGGAGGTGAGCTTCCCTCCCTCCAGGACATTTACGGCAGGCGGTGTGTGAAGAGAGCTCAGAGGATCATCAGAGACTCTAGCCACCCGAACCATGGGCTGCTCTCACTGTTGCCGTCAGGCAGACGGTACCGCAGCATCAGAACACGCACCAGCCGACTCCAGAACAGCTTCTTCCCACAAGCAATCAGACTACTTAACTCTTGATCCATCAGTATCATAACACACACTGGACAGAATATCACTCAGCACAACCCACTGTAGATACACACACATTATATACACATTTATTTATCATACAGCATCTATTGCACTTTTGATTTCAATTTGTGAACATATTGTATACTGTACATTGTATATTATTACTATAGCTTAATGTATACTGTTATTGTTTAATGTATGTTTAGTGTATATTGTTTTAAGTATATGTATATTGTAAGTATGTGTATAATGTTTAAAGCTGTGAGAACTACACTCACATTGTGTAAATTATTTATTGTTTATTGTAGTGTATACTGTGCTGTGAGTAATTGTGTGCGCATCAGATGTGTAATCTGTTGTTGCTTAAATGTTGTACATGTCATGTCATGACTGCTATGTTGCTCGGAACTGCACCTAAGAATTTCACCTACTGTTGCACTTGTGCATATGGTAGAGTGACAATAAAGTGATTTGATTTGATTTGATTTTCAGCCACAAGCTCTCTCTCCGCGAGGGCGGTGTTAGTTCCCTCAAAGAGCGCATAAAAGGTATTGAGCTCGTCCGGGAGAGAGGCAGCGGTATTTACGGTGGAGTTTCTGTTCCCTTTATAGTCCGTGATGGTGTTAATTCCCCGCCACATGCTTCTAGAGTCGGTGGTGTTGAACTGTCCTTCAATCTTGTCCCTGTACTGGCATTTTGCTGCTCTGATGGTTTTCCGGAGGGCATAACTTGCTTGTTTATGCTCCTCCGCATTACCGGAGTTAAAAGTGAAGGTCTGCGCATTGAGTGTAGCGCGAACATCCCCATTTAGCCACGGCTTCTGGTTTGGGTACAGCCGAATTGTTTTGGTCGGAACAACGTCTTCTACGCACTTCCTGATGAAACACGTTACGCTATCAGCGTAGACCTCGATGTCGTCATCAGAGGCCAACCGGAACATCTCCCAGTCCGCGTGATCAAAACAGTCTTGTAGCATAGAGTCTGATTGGTCCGACCAGCACTGGATGGTTCTGAGGGCGGGTGCTTCCTGTTTCAGTCTCTGCCTGTAAGCGGGCAGAAGGAGAATGGAAGAGTGGTCCGATTTGCCAAATGGTGGGCGCGGGAGGGACTTGTAGCCATCCCGGAAGGGAGAGTAACAGTGATCCAAAACACGGTTCGCTCTCGTGTTGAAGCTAACATGTTGGTGGTATTTAGGTGCAATGCGTTTGAAGTTGGCTTTGTTAAAGTCCCCAGTCACATTAAACGCAGCGTCAGGATGCGCAGTTTCCTGCTCACTCACTGTCCTATACAGTTCCTTTAGTGCCCGGTCTGTGTCGGCTTGTGGGGGAATATACACAGCTGTGATGATGACCGCTGTGAATTCCCTCGGTAGCCAGAATGGTCGACACAGAACCATGAAAAATTCCAGATCAGGAGAACAGAAAGACTTGATAGAATGTACGTTCCTCTGATCACACCAGGATCTGTTGATCATAAAACAGACACCCCCGCCTTTGCTTTTCCCTGAGAGATCTTTTTCTCTGTCCATTCGGTGCACGGAGAACCCCGTGGTTTTGATGGCCGAATCTGGAATCTCAGCAGACATCCAAGTTTCTGTAAGGCAGATAATGCAGCAGTCCCTCATCTCTCGTTGGAAAGAGATCCGTGCTCTCAGCTCGCAGAGTTTGTTGTCCAGAGACTGAACATTAGCCAGTAAAATACTGGGAAGCGGGGGTCGGTTTGCGCGGCGTCTTACTCTGATGAGCACGCCGGCTCTGCTTCCCCTTCTCCGGCTGCGTTTTCGCGGTCGGACCGCCCACACAAAGGGCTCCGCTGCCGTGTTTGTAAACAGCGGTCGTCACTGATGAATTTAAAGTTCGGTTTTCGGTGTGCGATTGCCGAACCAATGTCCAAAAGTGTCTGTCTGTCGTACGCAGTAAGGCAGACAACATCCAAGACAAAAAACACAAAAACTCAAGAGTGGTGAAGTGTCCAGCCTCTCTCGAGGAGTGTGGTTCCAGAGCCCAAGCCGTGCGTAGAGGTGATTCGGAACCTCTCAACCTCACGCACAATCTCAGGCTCTTTCCCAGCCAGCGAGGTGACATTCCATGTCCCAAGAGCCAGTTTCCGTGTCCAGGGAATTGGGTCGTCTAGGCCCCCGCCTTCGACTGCTGCCCGATTCACTTTGCACCGGCCCCTTACGGTCCCTCCCGTGAGTGGTGGGCCCACGGGAAGGTGTTACACAAAAACTCTTCATCGTGGGTTGGGAGACAAACACTTTCAAAACACATTTCCAAGCAAAGAAATGAAAGCTCTAGCATAAGTTCTGCTGGGAAGACTCAATTACTACGTCACTTATTGCCTTCATTCTAACCCAATTATATTCTCATGCTCACCGTATAAAAGCCCGGTACTTACACATGTTTGAGTTCGCAGATACTGAAGCGACGATTACGCAGATCTGAAGCGACGATTACGCAGATCTGAAGCGACGATTACGCAGATCTGAAGCGACGATTACGCAGATCTGAAGCGACGATTAGTTGACGAACCGGACGTTCCGTGGCGGTCGATCGCTGGTCTATGATAACTAATAATGTGTATACAGTAGCGTTCTAAGTCCACGTCAGCCTATCATTCTGTTCAATGGGTTACCGCAGTAACAGACGCGAGTACTTCACTAACAAGAGCAAGTCTCACGTCAGACTCAGATCAATCACTTTCATGGAGGACTATCTGGGCATGTTATCAAAGACACGGCTGTGGTTTCATCACCATTCTGGCGACATCACTTCATCAGCTTCTATCACAGTGATGGTTATGCATTCCGATGCGATTGGGTGTAGTATCTTACTCTTTTTCAACTTTGTCGCAAGCACGTCTGTATAGAGCACACACATGCATTGTATGAGACGAGCACAGGTGTTTGCCGGTCTGATTGTGCAACGTGATCGCTCGTTGTGACTCGCTTCTGTCCATAGTGCTCGTAAATGATTCGCATGACACCGGTAGTATTTTGTTAGAAAAACTGAAACAGATCAGATATGCACAGCATATTTAGACTCTATCATTCTCCCTACGAATGCAAGGAAAACAAACGGGGTTTAAAGCAACATGCACCCATTTAATCGGGGCTTCATGTTGAACTGAAGTTAAGCTGAAATCGCGATTGGTTCAGTGTTATCAGATCGCTAAAATTCAATTAAAAAAAAAAAAAAAAACTATGCTGAGCAAATTAGCATATTTAGGTACAGGACCGACATCAGTGCTTTAATCTGTTCTTATTCAATGGCTTTAGATTCATCTTCCAAGCGCTGCAAGTTCGTCACATATGCAATTTAACTGACACAACATAGTTTCAAGCTTAGAAGCGTTTGGCCTGCATCCAGCAGAGTACATATTTGCTCAAACATACGGGGCACCAAGTGTTGGAATGGCTTCCTTTCGTGATTCGATATGGCTTCCTTCTCCATGAGGAAGAACCGTAGCGTTCTGTGCTCACATTAAGGTGCTTTGCTTATTGTATTTAAAAAATGCGCAACATATTAATAAATTAGTTAATCAAAATAAACTAGTCATATATATTAGTAATTGTGTGCGTTTGTCTTCGCTTTACTCCAGTTAATTTGACTCTATTCGTTTTTTATTCAGCTACTGATATCTGGATACCTCTTATATTTTGAGAACTTAGATTTTAGTGTTACGTCTTACTTGGTCCTTCCAGCTAGGACGCAATGGCTACATTTATGATAAAACAAATGTGTATCTTGCTTGTACTCTCAGCACCATATGTCGGGTAAGGTTTGCATACAAAACAAGGTTTGACTTGAGATTCGATAGCAGCACTACTTTGATTCCGTACTCAATCCGACCGTTTACATAAAGATTGCATCGTACAGCATCTAAATCACAATTATTGATTAGAAAACAATTATTCAAATCTTTTATGAATACAGTGAGCAGAGTGCACTCCCTTTATAAACGCATGAAACTGTCAAATGCTTCAGTTCAGATAAACTCCAGTGGAACTGCTGTGGTCAATCTGACTACACCGAATCATGAATCTATTGCATGTTCTACTATTCGTTGGTAAAGCGTATGCGCTGGTAGGCAGAGTTGGTAGTGATAAGCTCTGGGCCATTCAATTCTGTTTGAGTGTTTCTGTGTTGTGTGGCGCTCCAATTGAGCATTGCATTTGAGTGCTCAACAGACGTTACATTACATTTGTGCATTTGGCGGATGCTTTTGTCCGGGGCACCTTGAGTTGCATTCGGGGCGCACATTTGGCATTTTTCGGGTCTTGTTTTTTCTGGGAGTCGGGCCGTGGCTCGCGGCGCTCTGCTGTTTGAGCTACTGAAAAGACATGTCTGTGATCAGCTACACTTGCATCGAATCCTATTGTGACTAACACAATATACAAGGGAGTAATCGTGTCGACTGTTGACACAGTCTGCACATGCGTATTGATTCCTGGCTGCACCGCAAACGGCAAGGTCTCTCGCAGTAAGCTTTCTCTTCACTAAAGCTGGCAAACGGTGCACTTATAGTCATCGTGATTCGTTGCTTTTCAGACTGCGATCCTGATGCTAACCTGTGGGATCTCAGTGCATTACAGCAGGCTGTATGTTAATCAGACGCATAAGGACTTGTCCGGAGTTTTACATCAATCCATTCACTTAGCGAAATCATTCAGGCCAAAATTTTATCATGGCGTTGGGGAACATGTCAAACTAACTATTAAAGACATCAGATTTCATTCTAGGGTCAAAGGAATTTTTTTTTTAGGATTGCGATATTGTTCTCATATTGCAAACGTGTCTGCAAAAAAAAAAAAAAAAAAATTCACACGGTATTATCCTGGCTTAGGTTATCAAATGATGAATCTCGTTTTGATCTCTTTCATAGGTTCGGTAGCTGTGTCGGGTCCGATATAGCTAATTATGGTTTTATTAGCTAGTAAAGCTTAACCTTATAAAACATTCTTTTCTTTTGCAAGGGCATCGTCCGGTGTTCTCAATCACATGCACATGTTATGTATTCGTCATGCTGTTCCGGTTTATTTTCTTTTAGGGGTTCTCTCAGCAGCTTGACGGTTAGATGGGGTTCTATCAAGATGTGAGCGGGAGCTACGCCAGGGGTTTAGAATCCTCCTAACTGCAGATGGAAAGAAATGCGATCTCCAACTCACCTGTGCATGGACTATTCTTTCAGATTGGTGTTGCTACGAACATAGCTCAACGCGCGGAGTTGGCATCCAAAGGTAAAACTAAGATTACCTACTTGTCTTAACAAACATCAGGAAAGTTCAAAGCTTTTTAATTTAACTCCTAACACTTTAATCGTAAAGGTCGCTCTTCCACTTACAGCGATATTCCGCTAGAAGCATATTTTATCTGCTTCGGCTTTGTGTCCAAGGAAATTCACTTTAGAAACTAATCAGTTTGACTCTATTCTCGGTCTTTTCTATTCTGATCTTCATTTCTCACTCAATTTCTTTACTTTTTTCCTTAAGCATTCTAGATGACTCTAAAGGTTCTGGTATCACATTAACAATCCTAAGATGAAGAATAATTTCTGACCCTTTACTTCTATGGTTAAATATCTTCACGTTCGTCTTAAGACTTCTGACCACTCCCCCCTATTTATTTATCTAACGGAGCACCTCTCTCTAAGGCTGGTTTCCGATCCACTTTTATACTGACCTTTAAAACTGCAGTTTACCTCCTATTCGTATCAGACTTCCTACAGCTACGACCGTGGAAATTCTGGGCCAGCATTTAAGCTACTGGGCAGTTGGTGTTCTTCTGCATTCAAGTCTTATATAAGACCAATTCTAAAATCATCCTTGAAGCTCAGCAAGCTCTCCAGTAATGGTTCAGGTAAATTCCTATGCAACTACTGGTGGTGGTGTCTTAATCTTATTTCCCTCATCCCGTTATTATTCTAGCCAGCACTCCTCAACGACTTCTATCTAATACGTGTGGCCTAGCGGCTCTGTTCAATGTGGCCTCGTCTCTATGTGGCTGTAGCAGCCGTTGTGCCTTTGTTACATGTTTGTTATTTAAATAATCCTAAGTTAATCATATTATAAAAAAAAAAAAAAAAAAAAAAACTTGAATGTCTTATTTAATGCGATATTTTTGTTCTATGTGGTCTTCTGTGACCGTGTAGCCTAATGTGGCCTTGTCTCGTGGTCTTGTGGCCATTAAGCATGGCATGTTCTGTGTGGCCTAGCGGCTCTGTCTCGTTGGCCTCATTCAGTGTGGCTTAGCAGCCTTGTGGCCCGGCGGGCCTCGTCTCTGTGGTACAATGTTGCCTTGTTCCATGTTCGGCCTTCAAGGGTGCGGCCTTTATGGCTTCGTTTTGTGTGGCTTAGTGGCCATCGTCTGTACGTCTCGTCTAAGTGTGGGATTATGGTTTAGGAAACATTCTATGTTCCGTGTGGTCTACTGTGACCGTGTAGCCTAATGTGGCCTTGTCTCGTGGTCTTGTGGCCTTCATGGCATGGTTAAATGTGGCCTAGTGGCCTTGTATTCAGTATGTCTGTCTATGTGTGGCATTAGTGGCCTTGTGGCCACGTGGGCCTTGTGTTCATGTGGGGCTTGGCGCCTTGTGGCATATGTTTGCCTTGTTCTTTAAAAAGATGCCTGATCGGCCAGTGGCCCCCTGGGGCATATGTTTAATGTGGCTTAGATGCCGTAGTCTCGTGTGGTTTGTATATGTGTGGCACTAGTGGCTTGGTCTTGTCCTTAAAAGATGCCAATAGTGGCCAGTCGCCCCCCGGGGCATAGGTTCTTTGTATATAAAAAAAAAAAAAAAAAAAAAAATTCATTCACGTGCAGTCGAGTCTTACCTCGTCTCTTTGTGGCATTAGCGGCAGTTGTGGCTTAGAAGCCTCGTCTCTGTGGTCTATATAGGCCGGGTGGCTGATCAAGGCCTTGTCTCTGTGGTCTATAAAGGCCGTGTGGTCCAATGAGGCCAGAATATGTGTGGTTTATGTACGGCCCTAGGTGGCCTGCTATATGTGGTCCAATGTGGCCGTTCTATTATAGCCAATGCGGCTCTGTCTGTGTGGTCCAATGAGGCCGTGTGGTCCAATGTGGCCGTTCTATTATAGCCAATGCGGCTCTGTCTGTGTGGTCCAATGAGGCCGTGTGGTCCAATGTGGCCGTTCTATTATAGCCAATGCGGCTCTGTCTGTGTGGTCCAATGAGGCCGTGTGGTCCAATGAGGCCTGTTTATTATTTTTGCCAAGGCGGCTGTCTGTATGGTCCAATGAGGCCTTGTCTCTGTGTTTTACTATAGGAGTGAACTGGCAATATATATATATATATATATATATATATATATATATATATATATATATATATATATATATATATATATATATATATATATATATATATATATATATATATATATATATATCAAAAAAACAAACAAACAAAAAAAAATTAAATAAATAAATAAAAACATATATAATACATATATAACAATAATACAAATAAATAAATTGTCTTTTCATTAAGCTATAGGCATGCAGTATCTCTTCACATCTTAATTCTACCACATAGTAACTTCCTTCTCTATTTTTCAGGAATCCCAGGATTCTAGACCGGTGGGTATACTCAGTTACCAACTTTTGGGGGTTGGCGGGCCCCGTCCCGGTGTATTCATACTCCACCTACTTTTGGGGGTCGGCTGCGCCCCTGCCCTCATCTTCAGGCAGGAATTGCAGATCCGATACCCTCGGATTATGCCTACGGACGGGGCCTACGCCAAATTGACTTTGTATATTATTAGCTTGCTGAGCTATTATTAAATGACTATTGTCGATATAATTCTCCCGAGTCTTTCCTGCAGAAATGAAAGCTCTAGCATAAGTTCTGCTGGGAAGACTCAATTACTACGTCACTTATTGCCTTCATTCTAACCCAATTATATTCTCATGCTCACCGTATAAAAGCCCGGTACTTACACATGTTTGAGTTCGCAGATACTGATGCGACGATTACGCAGATCTGAAGCGACGATTACCCCCATCCTCCCCACCACCACCAGGATGGTCCTGTCCATACCTCCCGGGGGGTCGGCTGCGCCCCTGCCCTCATCTTCAGGCAGGAATTGCAGATCCGATACCCTCGGATTATGCCTACGGACGGGGCCTACGCCAAATTGACTTTGTATATTATTAGCTTGCTGAGCTATTATTAAATGTACTATTGTCGATATAATTCTCCCGAGTCTTTCCTGCAGAACTATAGAAATGATCCCTGAAAATATAGTCTTGGTAAACATGGCCTTTACTCCTCCATGAACTGCCACCTTAACATGGTGGAGGGGTTTGAGTACCCGAATGACCCTAGGAGCTACGTTGTCCGTGGCTATATTCCCCTGGTAGGGTCTCCCAAGGCAAACAGGTCCTAGGTGACGGGTCAGACTAAGAGCAGTTCAAAAACCCCTTATGATGACAAAAAAAAGGAGGACCGTGACGTCGCCCGGTACGGCGCAGCCAGGGCCCCACCCTGGAGCCAGGCCTGGGGTTGGGGCTCGTATGCGAGCGCCTGGTGGCCGGGCCTTCCCCCACAGGGTCCGGCCGAGTTCAGCCCAAAGGAGCGACGTGGGGACACCTTCCCGTGGGCCCACCACTCACGGGAGGGACCGTAAGGGGCCGGTGCAAAGTGAATCGGGCAGCAGTCGAAGGCGGGGGCCTAGATGACCCGATTCCCTGGACACGGAAACTGGCTCTTGGGACATGGAATGTCACCTCGCTGGCGGGGAAAGAGCCTGAGATTGTGCGTGAGGTTGAGAGGTTCCGACTAGAGATAGTCGGAATCACCTCTACGCACGGCTTGGGCTCTGGAACCACACTCCTCGAGAGAGGCTGGACACTTCACCACTCTGGATTTGCCCATGGTGAGAGGCGGCGGGCTGGTATGGGTTTGCTTATAGCCCCCCAGCTCTGCTGCCATGTGTTGGAGTTTACCCCGGTGAACGAGAGGGTCGTTTCCCTGTGCCTTCGGCTCGGGGATAGGTCTCTCACTGTTGTGTGTGCCTACGGGCCGAACGGCAGTGCAGAGTACCCGACCTTCTTGGTGTCCCTGGGAGGGGTGCTGGAAAGTGCTCCGACTGGGGACTCCGTAGTTCTACTGGGGGACTTCAACGCCCATGTGGGCAATGACAGTGAAATCTGGAGGGGCGTGATTGGGAGGAACGGCCCCCCTGATCTGAACCCGAGTGGTGTTCAGTTATTGGACTTCTGTGCTAGTTACAGTTTGTCCATAAAGAACACCATGTTCAAGCATAAGGGTGTCCATCAGTGCACATGGCACCAGGACACCCTAGGTCGTAGGTCAATGATCGACTTTGTGGTCGTTTCATCTGACCTGCGGCCATATGTCTTGGACACTCGGGTGAAGAGAGGGGCGGAGCTGTCAACTGATCACCACCTGGTGGTGAGTTGGATCCGATGGCGGGGGAGGACGCTGGATAGACTCGGTAGACCAAAACATACTGTGAGGGTCTGCTGGGAATGTTTGGCCGAGTCTCCTGTCAGAGAGATCTTCAACTCCTGCCTCCGGAAGAGCTTCGGCCGGATCCCGAGGGAGGCTGGAGATATTGAGTCCGAGTGGACCATGTTCTCCACCTCCATTGTCAAAGCGGCCGCTCGGAGCTGTGGACGCAAGGTCTCCGGTGCCTGTCGAGGCGGCAATCCCCAAACCGGTGGTGGACACCGGAAGTAAGGGATGCCGTCAAGCTGAAGAAGGAGTCCTATCGGGCCTGGCTGGCTTGTGGGACTCCTGAGGCAGCTGACAGGTACCGGCAGGCTAAACGGACTGCAGCCTGGGTGGTTGTGGAGGCAAAAACTCGGGCCTGGGAGGAGTTTGTGAGGCCATGGAAAAGGACTATCGGCTGGCCTCGACGAGATTCTGGCAAACCATCCGGCGCCTCAGGAGGGGGAAGCAGTGCCCTACCAATGCTGTTTACAGTGGCGATGGGCGGCTGTTGACCTCGACTGGGGATGTTGTCGGACGGTGGAAGGAATACTTTGAGGATCTCCTCAATCCCGCCGTCACGTCTTCCATTGAGGAAGCAGAGGCTGGGGGCTCAGAGGGGGACTCGTCCATCACCCAAGCTGAAGTCACCGAGGTGGTCAAGAAACTCCTCGGTGGCAAGGCACCGGGGTGGATGAGATCCGCCCTGAGTACCTCAAGTCTCTGGATGTTGTGGGGCTGTCTTGGCTGACACGACTCATGCTTGGCTGCAGCATCGCGTGGCGGTCGGGGACAGTGCCTCTGGGATGGCAGACCGGGGTGGTGGTCCCTCTTTTTAAGAAGGGGGACCAGAGGGTGTTCCAACTGTAGGGGGATCACACTTCTCAGCCTCCCCGGGAAAGTCTATGCCAGGGTACTGGAGAGGAGAATTCGGCCGATAGTGGAACCTCGGATTCAGGAGGAACAGTGTGGTTTTCGTCCCGGTCGTGGAACACTGGACCAGCTCTATACCCTCTATAGGGTGCTGGAGGGTTCATGGGAGTTTGCCCAACCAGTCCACATTTGTTTTGTGGATTTGGAGAAGGCATTCGACTGTGTCCCTCGCGGCGTCCTGTGGAGGGTGCTCTGGGAATATGGGGTCCGGGGTCCTTTACTGAGGGCTGTCCGGTCCCTGTATGACCGAAGCAGGAGTTTGGTCTGCATTGCCGACAGTAAGTCAGACTTGTTCCCGATGCATGTTGGACTCCGGCAGGGCTGCCCTTTGTCGCCGGTTCTGTTCATAATTTTTATGGACAGAATTTCTAGGCGCAGCCAAGGGCCGGAGGGTGTCAGGTTTGGGGACCACACGGTTTCGTCTCTGCTCTTTGCGGATGACGTTGTCGTGTTGGCCCCTTCTAACCAGGACCTTCAGCATGCACTGGGATGGTTTGCAGCCGAGTGTGAAGCGGCTGGGATGGGGATCAGCACCTCCAAATCCGAGGCCATGGTCCTCAGTCGGAAAAGGTTGGCTTGCCCACTTCAGGTCGGTGGAGAGCTCCTGCCTCAAGTGGAGGAGTTTAAGTATCTAGGGGTCTTGTTCACGAGTGAGGGGAGGATGGAACGGGAGATTGACAGACGGATCGGTGCAGCTTCTGCAGTAATGCGGTCGATGTACCGGCCTGTCGTGGTGAAGAAAGAGCTAAGCCGTAAGGCGAAGCTCTCGATTTACCGGTCAATCTACGTTCCTACTCTCACCTATGGTCATGAGCTTTGGGTCATGACCGAAAGGACAAGATCCCAGATACAGGCGGCCGAAATGAGCTTTCTCCGCAGGGTGGCTGGGCGCTCCCTTAGAGATAGGGTGAGAAGCTCAGTCACTCGGGAGGAACTCGGAGTAGAGCCGCTGCTCCTCCACATCGAGAGGGGACAGCTGAGGTGGCTCGGCATCTATTCCGGATGCCTCCTGAACGCCTTCCCGGGAAGGTGTTTCGGGCATGTCCAACCGGGAGGAGGCCCCGGGGAAGACCAAGGACCCGCTGGAGGGACTATGTCTACCGGCTGGCCTTGGAACGCCTCGGTGTCCCCCCAGAAGAGCTAGAGGAAGTGTCTAGGGAGAGGAAAGTCTGGGCATCTCTGCTTAGACTGCTGCCCCCGCGACCCGGCCCCGGATAAAGCGGAAGAAGATGGATGGATGGATGGAACTTCTTTTACACACAAGCTCAAGGGCAAGGTAGAGATTGAGGAGTTAGAATGTATGGTGGTGCTCAAAGAAGGGCCAGAATTAGGGTAAATGATGAAATAAGAGTTACTATCATAGACCACGTCATAAACCACAGGCTATCATACAGAGGGCCGGTGAACGAGTACAGCCAAATCTCAGCCGGGACACAGTGGCATCCATTATCCAGATTTTTCAAGAAACCAACAGGTAGGATATTGTATAAGGGCTTCTCCTACTGCAAAGTATAAATACTTTTACCATGTATTACAGTGACTGTATGCCTCTGGTCCCTAACTGGATTTTGTCTGTCTAAGGATTCAACATCTACCTCCTTCAGGGGGCAGAGGAAAGCTCCTAAAAGAAGAACAGGAACTTGTTATTGTCAACATGGCGATTGCTGATAATGAAATAAAACTGAAAGGCATTCTATGAAGCTACTCTGAGATGGGTCATTCATTCTTTGTATTGAATGTATGCAGCAAAAGAAACAAAATGCATGCATTTACTAAACCCAACAAAACAAAAATGTGGAGAGGCTTCAAAAGACACACAATGATCAATAAAATATACAGTCTATTGGATAAGGGCTGTGCAGTTTCTGTAATTTCATCTAGTGTTAGTGTTTTTATAACACTATTGTGCAATGATTGACTAAATGTTCCTGTTGGA
This sequence comes from Romanogobio albipinnatus, assembly GCA_023566225.1. NCBI lineage: Eukaryota > Metazoa > Chordata > Actinopteri > Cypriniformes > Gobionidae > Romanogobio > Romanogobio albipinnatus. The sequence goes on from CM042242.1 coordinate 31,393,309, forward strand.
AGAGAACATGTGTTAGGGTTTTGGTAGACAGTGTATTGTGCTAGTGTGTTATTGTATTTTGAACATTAGTTTTGGAGTTTAGTTTACTATGTGTGGTTTTGAGCTTGAAATGAATCGTTTTGCCAATTGTGTGATGTAGGTGTGTTAGTGTGTTAAGAGGTTAGGAAATTTGTTAAAAGTATTGAAAAAAATTGCCATAGCGATTGTAAAAAACGCCTCGGTTACGTATGTAACCCTCGTTCCCTGAAGGAGGGAACGGAGATGTACGTCGGAACTGACCGACAAATTTAGATCTGATCTCAGAGACCAATCTACTTCGAGTGTGTTAAAAACGAGCCAATGGAGATTGGCATGCGATCCACGCATTCCACGCTCCACCCCGCGGTGCGGGTATAAATAAGGAAGTGGAATGCTAGATCATTGCTTTTTTCTGCTGAGGAGCCGAGCTAGTGACTCAGCCCCCTAGCGGAAGAGCAGCACCTGGCGACGGGACGTACGTCTCCATTCCCTCCTTCAGGGAACGAGGGTTACATACGTAACCAAGACGTTCCCTTTCAGTCGGTCACGTTCAACGTACGTCGGAACTGACCGACGAATTGGGATCCCTACCAAAACGCCAGGAGGCTGGCCCTTCCAGCGTCCTGCTTGAGCACACTGGACCGTCTTAGATGGTACGGAAGTCAGGGCTCCAAGCAGGGAGGTCAAGGGAAAGACACGGGGCTAGCCAAGTAGGGTAGCAGGTACGGTGGAAGAATACACGTATGTGGTTGCCGTGAGGGACCCGCTACATATGGAACCCAGCCTACACACACGTTTCAGAAGCATACGGGTGCAGGCCTGGCGTCAGACGGCTGTAACGTCTGGCACCGCATGGGTGACTGAGGAGCTCGACAGGGTTAGCCGTTTCCGGGGAACACAACTGGAGACAATAGACGCACGTATCCGGCCCAGAGGGCGGGAGTGGCGTTGCAAGCCGACACTAGAACAGGCACTTAGTGCTACTGGCCCCTGGGGGTGAGGATGCGGGAAGATACCGGCTCTACACTGAGGCTATAGAATCTAGCGAACGTGTTAGGTGTCACCCAGCCCGCAGCTCTACATATATCTGTCAGCGAGGCGCCTTGAGCCAGCACCAAGGAGGAAGCAACACTCCTTGTTGAGTGTCCTCGCAACCCGAACACGCAAGGCATATCTTGGGAGTGGTAAGCCAAGACGATAGCATCCACTATCCAGTGGGCTAACCTCTGCTTGGAGACAGCCTTTCCCTTCTGCTGGCCTCCATAACAGACAAAGAGTTGCTCTGAGGTCCGAAAGCTTTGAGTCCGGTCAACGTAAGCACGAAGAGCGCGGACGGGACATAAAGCCAGGGCTGGGTCTGCCTCCTCTGAAGGCAGCGCTTGCAGGTTCACTACCTGGTTCCGGAAGGGAGTAGTAGGAATCTTGGGCACGTATCCAGGCCGGGGTCTCAGGACAATGTGAGAGTTGTCCGGCCCGAATTCTAGGCACGATTCATTGACCGAAAGTGCATGCAGGTCCCCTACCCTCTTGATGGAGGCCAATGCCGTCAGAAGCACTGTCTTCATTGATAGGATTTTAAGCTCCACAGACTGCAAAGGCTCAAAGGGAGGGCTCTGAAGTGCTCTGAGCACTAGAGCCAAGTACCAAGAGGGTAACGAGTTTGGACGAGGAGGATTTAGCCTTCGCTCCAGCCCATCTTGCAGGAAAGAAAGCATGACACTAACCGAACACCTTCGGGGGTCTTCCCGGTGGGAAGAGCACCATTCAACGAACAGGTTTCACTTCAAAGCATAGAGGCGCCTCATAGAGGGGGCTCTAGCAGAAGAGATGGTGTCCACCACTGCCTGTGGTAGACCACCTAGAACCTCTGTCCCGGGACCAGACATGGAGTTTCCAGAGGTCTGGACGCGGGTGCCATAGAGTGCCCCCTCCCTGAGAAAGAAGGTCCCTCCTCAGGGGAATCGGCCAAGGAGGGGCTGTCGCGAGGAGAGTTAGTTCTGAGAACCAGGTCCGGTTGGGCCAGTAGGGTGCAACTAACAAGACCTGCTCCTCGTCCTCTCTGACCTTGCACAGGGTCTGTGCAAGAAGGCTCACTGGGGGAAACGCATATTTGCGCAGGTCCTGGGGCCAGCTGTGTGCCAGTGCATCCGTGCCGAGGGTGCCCCCAGTCAGGGAATAGTACCACTGGCAATGGGTCAAGTCCGGAGAGGCAAAGAGGTCTACCTGTGCGGTTCCGATGAAGTCCCATATCAGCTGGACCGCCTGGGGATGGAGTCGCCACTCTCCCGGAGGTGTCAGCTGCCGTGAGAGCGGCTGTCTGGTTGAGTGCACCTGGAATATAAATGGCACGAAGCGACCTCAGATGCTTCTGACTCCAAAGGAGGAGGTGGCGGGCGAGTTGGAACATGCAACGGGAGCGTAGACCACCCTGACGGTCAATGTACGCAACAGCTGCAGTGTTGTCCGTACGGACCAATACATGCTTGCCACGTAGCGGCCCCTTGAGGCGGCGCAGTGCCAAGTGTACTGCTAACAAATCGAGGCAATTGATATGCCAATGCAATTGAGGTCCCGTCCACAGACCTGAAACTGCATGCCTGTTGTACGTGGCCCCCAGTCCGTGGAGGAGGCATCCGTGAAGAGCACAGCATGCCTGGACACTTGTTCTAAGGGTACTTGTTCAGTAAGGAGTCACTGGGACCCGGTACTGGCCGCTCTGCCACGCCCACCTCGGGACTCGGCCATGAAGCCAGTGTTGAAGCTGTCTCATATGAAGCAATCCAAGCGGCGTTACCGCGGCTGCAGATGCCATATGCCCCAGGAGCCTCTGAAAAAAATTTCAGTGGGACCACTGTCCTGCCTTTGAATGAATTCAAGCAGTTCAACATCGACCGGACCCGCTCTTCTGTGAGGCGCGCAGTCTGGTTGACCGAATCCAGCTCCATACCGAGATAAGAGATCCTCTGTGTGGGACAGAGTTTGCTCTTCTCTCGGTTGACCCGAAGGCCTAACAGGCTGAGGTGACTGAGCACCATGTCCCTGTGTTCACACAACTGCTCCCGAGACTGGGCGGGTATGAGCCAGTCGTCGAGATAGTTGAGGATGAGAACGCCGCGTTCTCTGAGCGGAACAATGGCTGCCTCTGCAACTTTCGAGAAGACGCGAGGCGACAGGGACAGTCTGTGTCGAGGAAGGATTGAGACATGAAAGTACGCATCCTTCAGGTTGATCGCTGCGAACCAATCTTGGGGACGGATGCATTCGAAAATGTTTCTGTGTTAGCATCCGGAACGGGAGCTTGTGCAGGGCCCGATTCAGGATACGCAGGTCCAAGATTGGCCGTAACCCACCACCTTTCTTGGGTACAATGAAGTAGGGGCTGTAGAACCCCGCCTTCATATCGGCTGGAGGAACCGGCTCGATCGCGTCCTGAGCATCGCTGCTTCGCACGGAGGTGAAGAGGATGCCCTTGTACTTGAGAGGCTGGTGAGCGAACTGAATCGCGTAGCCGAGTCTAATGGTACGGATAAGCCAGCGAGACGGTCTGGGGAGCTGTAGCCAAGCCCCCAGCGACCACACAAGCGGGACCAAAGGCACCACAGACGTACCCGGGGTGGGGCAGCGAGGTGGAATTGACAGACTCGACTCGGGAGGCCCGGAGGCAGCCCGAAGTGTTGTCTGAGTATTTCAGGGTGAGGCAGAGTGTGGGTGAGAAGGCACGGGGGCGTTCTCGGTGCCCACACTGCTGCCCCCTGGTGAGGGGGGGGGAGGAAAGAAGAGACAAGGCCCGGAGGCGTCGCACACTGCCAACCTGGCCCTCTTGGAGCCCAGGGAGAGAGGAAACTGCTCTTTTATTGAAAATGTGGGTACCGCTGGACTCCGGAGAGCCAGAGGCAGAGATGTTATTGTACCAGTCGGGGCCCCCCGGTCCTCCTCCGGGGTAGGGATCTCCCTGAGAGCAGCTCCTGTTCTTCCTGGGCTGCCCGTCTCAGGGCCGCTTGCCCTTGTGCTTGCGCTTGCCTGCCGACTTAGCTGGGCCCTGAGCGGGTTGGGCGCCACCCTGACGTCCGCCACCCTGCTTCCCCGATGGAGGCTGCTGCTTGGGTTTCGCAGGGGCGGAGGCGGACACAGGGGGACGCCCTCGGCGACGAGCAGGCGGAGGTGCTGCCGGTGACGACTGGGTGGAGGCAGCAGCGGGTCGTTGGGGCAGGATATTTTTGATGGCCTCCGTCTGCTTCTGGGCCACCGAGAACTGCTAGGCGAAGCTCTTGATGGCGTCGCCGAAGAGGCCGGCCTGACAGACAGGAGCATTGAGAAACCGAACCTTGACGGAATCACACATGTCTGCCAGGTTCAGCCACAGGTGGCATTTCTGGACCACTAAGACCTGGACGTAAGTTCCTGGGGGACGTAAGTTCTTGGACCTCAAGGCCCGGAGAGCGAGGCCCGTTGCCGCACACAGTTTCTGCATAACACCCTGGTCGGAACTACCCTCGTGCAATTCCTTTTGCGCCTTGGACTGGTGGACCTGCAGGAGCACCATGGCATGCAGAGATGATGCGGCTTCCCCACAGGCGGTGTAAGCCTTGACCGTTAGTGCGGACGAGAACTTACACGCCCGGGTGGGGAGACGCGGGGCACCCCGCCAGTCCGCAGTGGTCTTGAGACACAGCTGCATCGCCACAGACCGCTTGACTGGGGGGATTCCCCACGTAACCCTTTGCTGCACCATCATCGAGGGTAGTGAGGATGGAGGAGTCAGTCAATTGGTTTCGAGCGTTGTAAGGCGCTGTCCACGATTTCATGATCCGGGAAGAAGGGCACTGGGGCGGGGCGCTGAGAACCAGCACGGGCCGTCCCGAGATACCAATCATCCAACCGCGAGGGTTCGGGACACGGTGGAGGGTTCCACTCGAGCACGACACCCGCGGCGGCCCGGGAAAGCATAGCCGTGAGCTCTGGGTCAGACTCGGGTAACGCTGTCACACCCGAAGGGGGCAGCGCAGACAAATCTTCATCCTCAGAGCCCATTAGCTTGTCCTCCGATGCTGCAACCGACATCATATCTTCAGCCGGAGCCCCGAAAGTAACGACTGGAACCCCTTGAGAGGGGCCAGCTCACTCTTCCGGAAACTCCATCGACGCAGTGGAGGAGGGAGGGGCCCGAGGAGCCGTTTGGGGGATGCCCTCACAATAACCCTCAGGTCGCCACCAAAGTTATCAGCCAAAGTAGCAGCCCTCTGCTTTGCAGTGGGAGGGCCATTAGATCGGGGGATACGCAATGGCACTCCACCCCTTTCGAGATATTGGAGTCTGGACCGTAAAACTGCTATGGTCTTGTTCCCGCAGTGGGAACATAAGTCATTCACGAACGCTGCCTCAGCGTGCTGAACGCCCAAACACGTGAGACAACGAACGCGACCGTCAACTGGGTCAGAAATCGACCACATCCAGAAACACACGGTTTGAATGACATCTTGAAAAAGACACAGGGTCAAACCATGTTGCTCTTTTAGTAAGGAAAACTCTTTTTGCTGTTTTTATGTGCTGAAACACTCAGGGAGATGACTGCGGCACCACACAGTACAAAGGTGCCTGTGTGTGCACTCAAAAACGGAAACGCCCAGCGAACCAACTCTTTGATCTCTGTTGAAGCGGCCACCCGCTGAGACGCGCCGTCACACCCGCACTGGAAGCAGCAGTCGTTCCTCTCACGAGACTCGTTGTTTACACTCTTCGTAGAAACAGGAAACATTCACTGTTCGGCTCCGAAGTAGAAAAGCAATGATCTAGCATTCCACTTCCTTATTTATACCCGCACCGCGGGGCGGAGCGTGGAATGCGTGGATCGCATGCCAATCTCCATTGGCTCGTTTTTAACACACTCGAAGTAGATTGTTCTCTGAGATCAGATCCCAATTCGTCTGTCAGTTCCGACGTACGTCGAATGTGACCGACTGAACGGGAACTGTAATATCATTAATTCATCTTTATCATTATTATATATGCCGGAAACTTTTAAGCTGGCTATTATTAAACCATTTTGGATGACTAGTAATTTCCTAGAAAAAAATAGTAAAAACCTAGAAGAATACTGTCTAACACTTGATGGCTGGTCTGTCAAGTCAGTAAGGAACCTGGGTGTGCTCTTTGATACCAATCTTTCATTTGAAATCCACGTTTCTAGCATCTGTAAATTTTCCATCTTAAAAATATATCTAAATTACGGCACATGCTTTCAATGCAAAATGCTGAACAGTTAGTTCTACCAGAAAGACTAGGCAGCCCAGATGAAGTACAATGAAGTAACAAATGTATTAACAGACCATCAAGTATTATATTTAGAGTTTCTTTGGCGTAGGCCCCGTCCATATCTCCCGTCTCGGGGGTAACAGACTCTGCATTTCCTGCCCGGAAATGAAGGCAGGGGCGCAGCTGACCCCCAAGAATTAGTAGAGGAAAGTAGCCCACACACCCCAAAGATTTGTGAAAGAATTGTATACTCACCCGTCGTGAATACTGTGATTCCTGAAACATCGAAAGCACAGATGTTATTTAACTATAAATTGAGCATGATAAATATAACCGCAGAAGGCGTTTGATCAGCCACAGAGAGACGAAAGCCTTGAATGGCCATAGACTAGGCCTTGATCAGCTACGTAGAGAAAAAGCCTATCAAGGCCATAGACTAGGCCTTGATCAGCCACATAGAGACAAAGCCTTGAACGGCCATAGAATAGACCTTGATCACGAAACAGAGCCCTGATCGGCCGCATGGAGACAACGGCCACGCGGAGACAACGGCCACTTCAGGCCACATGGAGACGAAGGCCACGTTAGGCCACATGGAGACGAAGGCCACGATAGGCCACTGACGAAGAATAAGAGCTATAGAGACTGACAAACGGGATGAGTAATAATGAGTAAATGTGAAGCCGTGAGACCACCACCAGTATTTGCAGGATTGGTGAGAATATTGACATTGAACATGCAACAGATATGGATATTGACATAGGTGTTAAATCAATAAACAGAAGGAATTGTTACTCTACTGCAAAAGCTGCGTAGGCTGTATGGACTGCCTTGTTAGGCGATGTATACTGCCTTGATAGGCCGGGGTACGAAAAGCCGTGTAGGCTGTATGGATTGCCACGTTAGGCCGTGAAACTGCCTCGATAGATACGAAAAGCCACATTGGCTGAGAATGAGGCTCTGATAAGCCTGTGTGCGGGGAAGGCTGCATAAGTCAAATAAAGGCCATGATAGCCCATAGTGAGGAGAAAACAGCGTGGGTGCGTGAGTTAGCCTTGATAGACCAAATGGAAAAGTGAGCTGTATAAATCTATAAAATAATAGATATAGGAACTGCCACCATGACCAGAAGTTTGTGTAGATAGTATACTTACCCTATAAGATTTAATTAAAAGGAGTTAAATGATGAACCGTAAACTTATCTGATGCTTGTTGACACATAAGTAATCTTAGTATTACCTGAAAGTTTGAGCATCCTATAGGATTAGAATGCTGAAGAAGACGAATGAATGTCCGGTATACTGATGAGATGGTCTGCAGTTCTGTAGGTCTTTCGCCAGGTGAGTTTTAAACCACCTTCTTGATATGGGAGTCCCGTTGGGGAGTATGAAAAGTGCAGAATGATTAGGGCTGCAGGGATGTGCTTAGAGATATTTTCTTTTACAGAGACGAAGGCCACACAGACAAAGCCACAGCATGACAAATACATAACAGACGCATTCGATTGAGAACCTCGGACAATGCCCTTGCAGAAGGATAAGAATGTTTTATAAGAATATGCTTTACTAGCTAATAAACCATAGCTGGCTATAGAACCCTGCAAAGCTACCGAACTGATGAAAAAAGATAATCAATGCGAGAATCATCATTTGATAACCTAAGCTAAGTTCATATTGTGCGATTTTAGCCACGTTTGGCAGCCTGAGACAAATAGAGCAATCCTAAAAATTATTTTGACCCTAGGCTAAAATATATTGTCTTTGATAGTAAGTTTGACATGCTTACCAACACCCATGATCAAATTTGAACCTGAAATAAATTAACAAAATGTGAATGGGTTAATGTAAAACTCTGGACAAGTTCTCTTGTCCTTCTGATTATCATACAGTCTGACATTAATGCAGCTGAGTTCCCACAGTGTGACATAGGATCATGTTTCCACAGTCTGAAAAGCAACGAATCACTATGATTATAAGCCGCATCGTGTGTGCCAGCTTTAGTGAAGAGAAAAAAGCTTACTGCGAGAGAGCTCTTGTCATTTGCGGTGTGTCCAGGAATCAATATGCATGTGTAGACTGTGTCAAATAGTCAACACTATATTTACTCTCCTGCAAATTGTGTTGGTCTCGATAGACTGTCAAATGTTGACATTTACGATGAGAGTTGCAGTGTTGAGCATAGCCAATCACAGACATATCTGTTGAGTGCTTGAATGCAATGACCAGTTGGAGGAGCTAACATAACACAGAATACACGCAATCAAGATTGAGTGGTTCAGCGCTTGTTCACTGGCTAATTCTGTCTGCTAAAGAATACATTCGACCAACGAAGAGTAGAACATACAATAGATTCATGATTCAGTGTAGTCAGATTGACCACAACAGTTTCCTCTAGTGTAGGAGTTTTGCAGTTTCATGTGTTTTTAAAGGGAGCAAACTCTGCTCACTTACTGTATTCATAAAATATTTTAATAATTATGCTCCCGTGCTGTGATTTAGTTGCTATACAGGATGCAATCTTTATGTAAAACAGGTCGGATTGAGTACAGAATTAAATTAGTGCTGCTATCGAATATCAAGTCAAACCTTGTTTTGTATGCAAACCTTACCCGAAATATGGTGCTGTGAGTTTAAGCGAGAAAACACATTTATGTTTTATACATAATTGTAGCAATGGCTTCCTAGCACAGAAGGACGAAGTGAGATGTAACACTATATTCTAAAGCTCCTAAAATAGACAGAGGCATCCAGATATCAGTAGCTGAATAAAACACAGATAGAGTCAAATTAACTGGAGTAACGCGAAGACAAAAGCACACAATTATATGGTGTGTTTGTTTTTATAAATTAACTAATGTATTTATTTATTATTACAGTTTTTTTACAATCGCTATGACAATTTTTACTAAACAAATTTCCTAAACTCTTAACACACCAACACACCTACATCACACAATTGCCAAAACGATTAATTGCATAACTCTAAAACTAATTTTCAAAATACAATAACTCACTAACACAATACACTGTCTACCAAAACCCAAACACATGTTCTCTTCCATCAGGAACATTTAGTCAATCATAGCACAATGTCATAAAAACACTAACTTCAGATGGAATAACAGAAACTGCATTATTTTATGTGTCAGGTCTGCCCTTATACAATAGACAGTATATTTTATTGATCATAGATTGTATCTTTTGAAGCCTGTCCACATTTTTGTTTTGTTGGGTTTAGTAAATGCATGCATTTTGTTTCTTTTGCTGCAAAAATTCAATACAAAAAAATAAATGACCCATCTCAGAGTAGCTTTATAGAATACCCTTCAGTTTTATTTCATTATCAGCAATCACCATGTTGACAATAGCAAGTTTCTGTTCTTCATTTAGGAGCTTTCCTCTGCCCCCTGAGGGAGGTAGATGTTGAATCCTTAGTTAGACAAAATACAGTTGGGACCAGACACATACAGTCACTGTAATGCATGGTAAAATTATTTACACTTTGCAGTATGAGAAGCCCTTATACAATATCCTACCTGTTGGTTTCTTGAAAAATCTGGATAATGGATGCCACTGTGTCCCAGCTGAGATTTGGCTTACCCGTTCACCAGCCTCTCTATATGATATCCTGTGGTTTAATGACATGGTCTATGATAGTAGCTCTTATTTCATCAGTTACCCTAACTCTGGCCCTTCTTTGAGCGCCACCATACATTCTAACTCCTCAATATCTCCCTGGTCCTTGTCCAAATCCTCTCCCTTGTCCTGGTACTCATCTTCCTCTTCCTAGTGCAGGTCTTTCTCTTACTTGCTTTGTGTTGCTCTATATTGTTCCTTTTTCACACAAGATAAGCCCAAAGATGTCATATTTAACTGTATACCATAAGGTCATGTGATTGAAAGAACATCAACACCTGAACAATTCCTAGATGGGAATCAGCTGTGATTTATATATTTGCATAACTTCATAACTTCAATCAGCTGTGTCTCAGTAACAATGGAATAAAATACAGGGGTTATATTTGTGTTTAAATTCACAATATGAACAGCTGTTCACTTTGACTTTAGCCTATAAGGTTTATAAGGTTAAGGTTTAGAACATGGGCGTCGGAAGCAAAAACAATGTGGGTGGGTCCTCAGAATTTCTTTTACTGGAGTAGATGCCAATAAGTACTAATATACCACTTTGCTTGCTAAGCGAATAGTTTGGAAAGACAAAATTACGGGAATCGGCATATCTTTGAGAGTGGCAGTAGTGTAGGGGTAAGATGCACAGCATCTAGTTTTGACACAAGTCGACCCGCGATTCAAATCCGCCTTTCGCAGAGCTCAATCTTCTCCCTTTTCCCATCACATATCAGATCGGAAAGGCATTTATTTTCAATAAAAATGACGAAAATATTAGAAAAGTGGAAATAAAGCGTCTAACATGTGTTTAATAATAAGTGTTTATCGATTAGGGGTAGGTAAACACACATGTGCTGAATGTTAGAGACGATAAAAGTGAGTGGGTCCAATATCATTGATCGTAAAAAGTGGGTGGGTCTTGTCCCACCCACAAACAATGGTTCCGACGCCCATGGTTTAGAACATGATGTTATCTGTTCTGACATACAGTGTTAAAGCATTGGTAAATTTGGCAGTAAAAATCCATTGTTTTGGTCTTGGTTGAGCTTGTGTGTAAAAGAAGTTCAAGCATTTTAACTGTATGCATTTTGTGTAAAAGCAACAATAAATGTGTTAATTGTATAGCCTACACAGACAGATGTTGTGCTAACTGTGTTAAGAGTTTAGGAAATTAGTTAAAAGTATTGAAAAAAATGTGATTGTAAAAAAATTTTGTTTAGCGATTGTAAAAAACTGTAATAGATTGCACATATGTATAATGCAATATGCAACATCACCTTTATAGGAGCACAGAACGCGGTTCTTTCTCATAGAAAGGAAGCCGTGTCAAATCACAAAGGAAGTTATTTCAATACTGGGTGCCCCGTAAGTTTGAGCAAAACATGTACTCTGCTGGATGACAGGCCCGAAACACTTCTAAGCTTGAAACTACGTTGAATAGTGTTAGTTTCAATTACATGTTGTATGTGACAAACTCAGGGCACTTGCAAAGATGAATCTAGCATTTAATGAGAACAGATCAATGCACTGATGTCTGTGCTGTGCTTTAAAAACTATGCTGAGAATATTAGCATTTTTAATTCAACATTAGCGATCTCATAACACTCATAAAGCCAATTCACGATTTCAACTTCAGTTAATCATGAAGCCCCGATTAACTGGGTGCATGTTGCTTTAAAACCTGTGTTTAAGGTTTCCTTGCATTCATGGGGAGAATAATAAAGGCTAAGGCCCTGTCCACACGAACACGGGTATTTTCAAAACCGCTGCTTTTTCTACACGGTTTGGCTGTTCGTCCACGCGCAAACGCAGTATCCGGTTACTGAAACCGGAATTTTTTGAAAACTCCGGCCAGGGTGAAGATTTTTAGAAACTCCGGTTACAGCATTGTCATGTGGACAGTGAAACCGGAGATTTTGTCTTGTTAAGTCGAGTGTGCGCTGTTCTCTCCTTTGTTTGACGTCAGATTATGATTACATGAGTCGAGTCTATGCAATGGCGGACGTAGCTTTTAATAACTCTGCTAACAGCGCTTATCACATGTATACAGATACATGTGCAGTTATCTCATTGTATTGCAGAACAGAGGCGCCAGAATTCAATAATACAAAATAGTAAGGCAAGTGTGTGAAGCTATTACAGTCCACTTCGACCCTGCCCCATACAGTTACCTGTCACTGAGTCCAGTAAAGGAAATTGTTTCACTGAGCCCATGGCATCCCTCAGTGCATCAGTGCCTTGGATGGGACCCATGTGGAAATCAGGCAGCCAGTCATAGCGTGGTTTTGCGTTTTCATGTGGACAGATATTTTTTTAAAACCATGCTTGTGTGGACGTGATTGTGTTTTAAGACAGAGGAGGAAAAACTCTGGTTATAAAAATACCCATGTACGTGTGGACTAGGCCTAATATGCTGTGCCAACTGTTCTGTTCAGCTTTTCTAAAACAAAATACTATCATTAACGGTAACTGTCATTCCAATAATTAACGAGGCACTATGGTTAGTTTATGACACAAACAAGCAACAACAACGAACGATCACGTTGCACAAGCAGGTGCTGCGTCTCTTACAATACGCGTGTCTGCTCCATACAGACCTGCTTGTGACAAAATTGAGAAAGAGTAAAATACTACACCCAGCCGACATCGGAAATGCATAATCATATACATATCACTGGGATAAATGCTGATGTAGTGATGACGCTAATGAAGATCACAGCCGTGTCTTTGATAACATGCCCAGATAGCCCTCCATGAAAGTGATTGTTCTGAATCTGAACGCAAGATTTTGCTCTCGTTAGTGAAGGAACTTGCGTCTGCTGCCGCGACAGCCCAATGAACAGAATGCTAGGCTGACATGGACGGCACTGGAGCATTGCACATTATTAACTTTATAGTAGATCCATCAACTGCTAAGGAACGTCCGGATCGTCAAATGTAAATGTTGGCATCAGCATCTGCGAACTCAGACATGAGTAAGTACACAATTTTATACTACGAGTATTAGGACATTTTTTGTTTAGGTCTGATTGTAGTAACATTGAATCTTCCTGGCAGAACTTACGCTAGAGCTTCATTTCATGCGTTCATGACCTCAAGGATAGATTATTATAATGCTCTACTGAGTGGTTGCCCTGCTCGTTTAATAAATAAACTGCAGCTGGTCCAAAACGCAGCAGCTCGAGTTCTTACTAGAACCAGGAATTATGACCGATATTAGCCCGGTTCTGTCAACACTGCACTGGCTCCCTATTAAACATTGTATACATTTTCAAATCTTGCTTGTTACTTACAAAGCACTAAATGGCTTAGCTCCCCAGTACTTGAACGAGCTCTTAATGCATTGTACTCCATCACGTCTATTGCGGTCTCAAAATTCTGGCCATGTTGATAATACCTGATAGTTCCCGAAACCAGGAACACTTCCCATAACACCTGATGTACTCGTTACATCATAAAATTAATGGCATCTACGCTAATGTTAGTCTCTCTGTTTATCCCAAGGTTTCCTGTAGTCAGTCGGATCCAGATAAGAATGGTATAGTTTCAAAACTATTTCAAACCTATTTTATGGTTTCATTCTCCGGTCACCAGGTGCTGTTGCAGTGTGGATGGGGTCCGGAATGCATTGGGGGTTTTCTGTTTTAGTTGTGGATGGTGTTGTTTACATGGCGCCAAATTAAACAACTAATCAGTTAATTAACAGAATTTAATCAATCAAAACCTTACTTTAGCTTTTCATCTAAAACTAAATGAATTTCCTATTATCACTGTAAAGCTGCTTTGAAGCAATCTGTGTTGTGAAAAGTGCTATATAAACGAAGGTGACTTGACTGACTTGACTACTGTTTTGATCTGTTTGCTATTTGCAATTATTACTGCTTTATATTTTTCATATTGTGATTTTTGGTGAAATTAGAGTTGGTTAATTATAATAATAATACATAGAACCCGCAAAAAATGCATTGGCCTCGTTTTTTCAATTGATAAATAACAACAAGTGAGATATTAATGGTATTTTGACCACTGGACTGTGGTCAGCTTATGTTATGCCATTTCAACTGTTCTTTTTCTTTGTTAATTTTAGTTTTACTTAATAACATTTTAAATATGGATATTTTTCACACAAACGCATATTCACTTCAGAAGGCCTTCATTAACCCCACTGGGGCAATGTGGATTTCTTTTATGATGGACAGATGCACTTTTATGGACTTCAAAAACAGACACAGACAGAAACGACCATTCACTGCCATTATAAAGCTTGAAAGAGTCAGGACATTTTTTTTTATATAACTTTGATTGTGTTCGTCTGAAATAAGAATGTCATAAACACAGATGACTTGAGGGTGAGTAAATCATGGGCGAATTTTCATTTTTGGGTGAACTATCCCTTTAAGAATGCCAGTGCAAGTTACTTTCAGTTAAAACAGCTTAAACATGCATTTTAGTCTGTGACCTCTTTCGTCTCAGATGGCATTTCTTAACCCACTGGAGTCGTATGGATTACTTTTATGATGGATGAATGCGTTTTTTAGCTTCAAAAACTCGGCACTATTCAATGCTATTACAAAGCTGGGAAGAGACAGAATTTAGCTATTATAACACTGATTGTGTTCAGCTGAAAGAAGAAAGTCATATAGTCATAGGATGACTTGACGTTGAGACAATTATGGGATAATTTTAATTTTTTGGGGTGAACTACTCTTTTAAGGCTGCTTTGTTCCTGCTCAACATTTTGTGTATAGATGCAATGTAGCATAAAAGTGAGACTAAATGATTCCACCTCTGACCCATCTTAGAATAAGTGTGCATTTGTAATTACTCTGTAAATGCATTTATGCAGCTCTGAGCAGCTCTGATTTGTGTGTAAAGACACACAAATGCCACTTTCAGAAGTGTTTCTGGGCCATATTTGTAATGTGAATTGTCATTAGATTCTGTATCAAACTCTATATCAGGTCACAGGTAACCATAGTCTGCTGATAAAGAGTCTAACACCACGATTACGAGATTTCTGTTTAAGATACCCTTGGAGATGTTGCATTAACCCTGCCAGCTATCCTTTCTTCAGTGGGTAAGGGCATAATTTATGATGATACATTTTGGGGTATTATTTGATGTGTGCATATATTTACCATTTATGTTTAATGGTTTGGACAAATATCATTCAGTGTTTGGAGGAGGAGGAGCAATGGAGGCTATTGCCTCATGTCCTGCAGTTCTGGGATAAAATCAATAGTGGGAGGAATGGCAGTGAAGCAAGACCGTCTTTTACAAGCAATTGATACATGCTTTAAAATTTGTTTGTACATTTTGGACATTAAGTATCCCAAGCCTTCTGCTGCTGTTTGAGAGTTTCTACAACACACAATAGGGGTGAGCGGGGCCCAATCCGGGGTTAGTTGTAACACACATGGTTTAAAACTTTCCACACATGCCAGCATGATGAAACGTAGTGTATATACTAGTTGCCATATCAACACTATATACAGAAAACATTGAGCCAAAATTAACAAAACTATTTGGAAGATATCATTAAACATTTATTTAACCATAGCAAAAGTACATTTCTTACTTTAGTACATTTTTCATCAGTTTTTATTTTATTTTTCAGTATTAAAAATGTCAAAATAATTAAAAGTTATGCAGTACCTTGTTCGTAACATTAATTGTTTAACAAAGTGTCTAAAATGCTAAAATGCACAATTGAACTGGAATAAATATGACTACAAAATATATATCATTAATTCATTATAGTCCTGCAGGTTAGTTCCATTCCTCAAACACTAGATGGCACCATGTGTCTACAAAAAAGTGACATCTAAGCGACTCTTACTCGGGAAAATAAATGTAATTACATCAAACTGAAAAAGGAGAAATCTCTGAAGAAAGGGTTAAATTAATTACACAAACGCCTTGTCTAAATTTTAATGGTTTTGCATATATTTTAATAATTAGTCCACTCAAGAAACTGTAGAAAGGAGCACTGCATATCAGGGGTGGAGGGATGAGGCATGCTTGGGTTTGCAAAACAAACCAATCCATCATCCTTTTTTTGTTTACACCTCCCCTCCCACCGCACACTCCAGAAAGACTCTTTGAGTCTCTCAAACTGCGACATGAAAGCAAATGACCAAAATAGGAAAGGATTGACCGAGGGATGAGAAAAACATTTAAATAGAGAATTGGAATAAGTGAAAAAGAAATGACAGAAAAAAAAGAGAAAGAGACATGGATAAAGGGAGGGGATGAGATAGAGAGACGGCGCAGAGAGAAGGGTTTTTGATCTGTCGTGTCTCTCAGCAGGAGGGTGAGATGCTAAGAGATTTAACTGGGCTCGGCGGCCACTCCTGCGGCGTGTTTGCGGGATGGAAGAAGAAGAAGAAGAAGAAGAAAAATGGTTTGACTTTTGGTTTTAGTCATTCCTTTTAAACTTCTCCAATCAAGCCTTTTAAATTCACCAAGAGCCTTGTAATGAGATTGCAGTTCTAAATTAAGTCAGAATAAAAAAAAGAAATGAGAGCGAAAGAGTGCTGCTGCTACTTAGCTACTCAAGAGGAAGAGGAGCTTGAGGAGAGCGTTTATGTGCACCTTCACAGATGCATCAGAGTGTTCCTCTCTACACTGTGCATCAGAGAGAAAATACAGGCCGTAATTACCGAAAGCATATGGGAATGTTGTGCTGTTTGGGGGGGAGAGATGAATGAGTAGGTGTATTATGGAGCTTGAAACACATGGAGGCTTCCTCCAGTGGTGCGAGGGCCACATCCATCATCTCCAGCCCCAGTTGAACGCACTGTTCCCTGGACGCATACAGTGGCAGACAGCCCTGCAGTTTAGTGGGAATCCATACTGGAAATGCCAGAACATCACAGTTCAAAATGCCCACATAGCTTTACAGATTTACAGGATAGTTGAGTACAGAAAGACAGGCCACAGAGAGCTGGGGTAAAAAAAAGAATATGACAGTGTAGGTCAGTCCTACAGCCAAATGAATGTAAAGATCTCATTAAATCAACACAGTCAATCATTAAATGTTTTTACTACAATCGACTGCTGGCCATTTACATGGCTACAGACTTCTTTTTTAAATGCTGCATAACCTGGAACATGACACACAGTGTGGGCTGCATTTGTGTAATAAAGAAAAAAAAGAGACAGACGTTTGTGTTCAGAGCAGATCTTCTCATTTCTGTCTTTTTCCAACTTAAGAAATCCCAGCTCAATCTTGAGCTTTCAAGTAGTCTGCAATCTACACTCTCTCCACTCCACCTGGCAGCATTACACATTACACAGTGCAGGTTCTCTGGGTTCTTCTTGTTGATTCCATTCACAAACACAAACCTGTGAGTCTAGCCACATGAGCTTATTCAATAGAAATGAATAGCTGGACATCAATATACATTTTTCTGTCTTGCTAGGGTGTGATCCATTTAATTTGATCATGATTTTGACATTAGCTATTTTCTCTTGTAATCTCAAATTATTTTGAACTTTAAAAACGAAATATGTATTATGTTTGCATTTACAAAAGACTAATTTGTCACCACAAGATCACTGAAAAAAATGTGGGTGGGACTGGGTGTCTAATGCTATTTCATGCATTTTGACTTATTGTTAAAGAGTTTGATTCCTATGCTAAACATGGCCAAAATGTCCAAAAATTAGTTGGAGTTGGAGTATTTCTGTGCCAAATACACTCCTTCAGGATTCAAACAAGTTTCAGAAAGTTTTTTTGAGTATGACCCTGTATGACGTCATAAAGGGCGGAAGTCCTTGTATGGGCACTTCTCCCGGATGAGCACATCAACCAGAGCGAAAGCAAGAGCACGCCCATCAATAAACTTAATTCGGGTTACGGAAGCCGTTGGCGGCGGCGCTGTCAATTTGTTTTTAGACCATGAAATCAACAATGTCACCAAAGAATTGTTCTTCTGGTTGTGAGGGAAAGATAACATTGTTCAGCTTCCCAAATAACCCAGCATTAAGGAAACAGTGCAGTTTGTTTTTCCAGAGCAGCAATTAAGTTCTGCAAGTGTGTCGGTTTGTCATGAGTCGAAACCGCAGGTGGTGAGTGAAATTGCATCAACAAAACACATGTCTGTGTTTTGTTGGCATAAGTGCATATAATGTAAACAACACCAACACATGGTGAATCGAAAGTTATCCAGGGATAATGCCATGATGTATTGTGTGCGCGTGTGTGCTCGTGACTCTTTAGCTCCGCACCCCACTGCCGCCTCCACGAGTTTGGCTGTTTTCAGAAAGAATCAGTACAGCACATCTGTCTTTAATAAATCTGATAAAACTAAAGACTCTTCTGAGATGTGAAGGATGCAATACTACTCTATAGGTACTCAAGATTAACATGCGATTGGCAGAAACTGTGTGTGTTATGTACCCTTGAAAATGTCAGCCATGCCTTTTATTCAGCCAATCATGTGCTTAGTTGCAGTGTGCACTTAAGGAATTAGCATTTTCTTTAAAATTTAAGAATTTTCACAGAGGTCCAATTATAATACATCAAAGACATTCATACTTTCAAAAATATAGGGTCACTTTTGGCTTCCATCATCACTTCTGAGAGTCCAAATATATCGATGATAAATAGATTAAACTGTGGAAAAGGGTGAAATCCCCCCCCCCCCCCCCCCCCCCCCCGAGCATAACTGCATAACTGACAGAGACAACCATCTGGTGTTTCCAGACTACTAGAAGTAGATAGGTGCATTGTGGGAGTTACCCAGAATGCACTGTGGACAGAGTAGGAGAAGTGCTTGGAGAAGAACAGAGAGAAAGAAAAATGAGGGTGCTGGAGCAGAGAGGATGGCATGATGGAGACGTAGTAGGAATATAATCAGGACTGATGCAATCATTACTGTTGGCATTGCTGAAAATCACAGTGCACAAAACCTCCAGTAAACATACTGAAATGCGGCATGATTCACATGGATGCAAGTTCAGGGGAATGTAGGTGTCTGTGCTCAAAGCAGACTCAGGGCTAACAAACAAACTAAATCCTCTGCTCAAGTGCCAGCCTTCTCTTCTTCGCCCAGCACTGGCCTCATCAATCCCTCCCTCTTTTTCTTTCTGCATGCTAAACAGCCTCAGGTTTAATTGTCCCTGGAGTGGGTTTTCAGCTGTTCATTTATAATGCAGAGAGGCTTTGCCAGGAACTGATAACCTTTACATCAGTGCAGAGAGAGGGAAGAAAGAGAGAGAGAAAGAGCCAGAGCAGGAGGAGGAATATACGAATACAGAGGGAGAAAAAAACAACAGAAGAGGCAAATCCAAAAACGAGGAAGCCAAAATAATTGTGTGAGGGTTGAAATGAACAAAGAGACAGTATTAGTATGTGGAAAGTGTGTGGATCTCAACATGAACAGGGCAGAATTAGTCTAGATGATTAAACGAAGCTGTGTGTGTTTGTGTGTGTGATTCAGGTATATGGGGACAAAATATTTTTGGTCCCCATGAGGAGCTTACAAATCATACCAAGTTATGTTTTTTTGAAAATTGAACGTTTTCTGTGATGTGTAGGTTTAGTGGTAGGGGATAGAATATACTTTTTGTACAGTATAAAAATCATTATGTCTATGGAAAGTCCCCATAAAACATAAAAACCCAACGTGTGTGTGTGTGTGTGTGTGTGTGGGCAGGTTTGGCTATAGTTGGCTAAATGTCCTCACTAGTGAAATAGTATGACAACTGACTAGTGTGGACATTTCCTGGACATTGACCTCATTTTATTGTTTTTCACGTTTCTCTGACGGGTAGGTTTAGGGGTAGGGGTTGGGTTGGGTTTGGTTATAGAAAATCTGATATCATTAATCTGATATAAAATCAATGGAAGTCTATGCAATATCTTCACTACAGCTTTTTTTAAATTATTATTACACACTACACACTAAAAGTGGTACTTGAGGCTCACTTAGTGAAACCATTCACTCATGTATACCTAATATTCAGACTAAGTCTGCAAAACTGCAAGCACATTATATGCTTTATACTCAACAAACTTTTTGCAAAACGCTACACACAGTTCTCTACATACACTCGTGTGTTTCATTTTGAAAACACTGGCATTTAAATGCCAGAATCAATTTACAAATTACCTTCAGCTAATGATCATGTGTGAAAACACTTATACATACATTACTCACTTAGAAATCAATACATTATTTTTACCCTCTTAGATTTCAGTTTATTGTGTAAATATACCTAACTTGATCACTTAGAAATCAAAAATGTTTTGAGAAACAAATACTTTCACCCTTGCATTTCTGTTTATTTTGTTAATATACACTCACCTAAAGGATTATTAGGAACACCATACTAATACTGTGTTTGACCCCCTTTCGCCTTCAGAACTGCCTTAATTCTACGTGGCATTGATTCAACAAGGTGCTGATAGCATTCTTTAGAAATGTTGGCCCATATTGATAGGATAGCATCTTGCAATTGATGGAGATTTGTGGGATGCACATCCAGGGCACGAAGCTCCCATTCCACCACATCCCAAAGATGCTCTATTGGGTTGAGATCTGGTGACTGTGGGGGCCATTTTAGTACAGTGAACTCATTGTCATGTTCAAGAAACCAATTTGAATTACACAATTACACCACCACCACCACCAGCCTGCACAGTGGTAACAAGGCATGATGGATTCATGTTCTCATTCTGTTTTCGCCAAATTCTGACTCTACCATCTGAATGTCTCAATAGAAATCGAGACTCATCAGACCAGGCAACATTTTTCCAGTCTTCAACTGTCCAATTTTGGTGAGCTTGTGCAAATTGTAGCCTCTTTTTCCTATTTGTAGTGGAGATGTGTGGTACCCGGTGGGGTCTTCTGCTGTTGTAGCCCATCCGCCTCAAGGTTGTGCGTGTTGTGGCTTCACAAATGCTTTGCTGCATACCTCGGTTGTAACGAGTGGTTATTTCAGTCAAAGTTGCTCTTCTATCAGCTTGAATCAGTTGGCCTATTCTCTTCTGACATCTAGCATCAACAAGGCATTTTCACCCACAGGACTGCCGCATACTGGATGTTTTTCCCTTTTCACACCATTCTTTGTAAACCCTAGAAATGGTTGTGCGTGAAAATCCCAGTAACTGAGCAGATTGTGAAATACTCAGACCGGCCCGTCTGGCACCAACAACCATGCCACGCTCAAAATTGCTTAAATAACCTTTCTTTCCCATTCTGACATTCAGTTTGGAGTTCAGGAGATTGTCTTGACCAGGACCACACCCCTAAATGCATTGAAGCAAATGCCATGTGATTGGTTGATTAGATAATTTCATTAATGAGAAATTGAACAGGTGTTCCTAATAATCCTTTAGGTGAGTGTATACGGAATATGCATACAAGTCAAGTCACCTTTATTTATGTTGCATTTTATACAATACAGAACATTTCAAAGCAGCTTCACAATAGTAACAAACTCTAACAAGCCCATAGTGTCATTATACAACTTCAGTCAGTTCAGTGTTGATTCAGTTCAGTTCAATAACTGTAAAGTTTATCAATTGTTCATACATACTGTATACAGTGAATTTTTGCACATACATGTACTTGTGCTATGACAAACTCATATATTTACACTCCACTGCACACTGAACAAGCAGAAGACAAGCGAGTAGTGTTTTGCATTTTTCACATCTGTGTGTAGTTTGCTTTTGCAAGAGATGTGTGATGTTTTGTGTGCAGGTTTGTGTGTAGAATTTTGAGAAATGGAGCCATAGTTTCAGAAATTGTGTGTAAGCAATGTGCGTGTGTGTGTGTGTGTGTGTGTGTGTGTGTGTGTGTGTGTGTGTGTGTGTGTGTGTGTGTGTGTGTTTGAATCCAATGTGTGCGTGAATGAGGAAATTAAAGGTAAACGGTACCCAGGTTTGCATCAAGGCATTTGCCTGAGAGACAAGTGCACAGAATAAGAGAAGGAGATAAATGACAAATACATGTGTGTTTGTGAGAAAGAGATGGATTAGTGGTGTTGTGAGCCGGACCACGCTCCTTCCGTGTTTGGGAGGAAAATCAATGTTAATGAGGGAAACTAGCATAGCAGTGGAAGCTGATAACAAGAGAGCGGTTAACGGTTAATGGAATAATGGCAAAGTAATGACAAGCCTAGGTAACCACACTCCTGAAGAGGAGTTTGATAAAAAAAGGGGGGTACAAATGAACATTGGATTCAAGAACATCAATAAGTCAATAAGGAGTAAAGTCTTGCATGACTTCCAGAGATGTTTCATGAATGCATCTATACTGTACACTAATGCAGAGGGCAACACAGGTATTCTGGAATTAAGGACTAATTAAAGTCACCATGAAAACTTTTTTTTTATGGAATATGGCAGCATTTAGTGTAATGGCTGGAATGAAAGCATATTTTGTCATCAAATGACAGTAACATTCTTAATGGCAAGCCATAAGGATCGGGGGTCGGTCATTAAAACTATCCACTACATCACAAATGCTGTCTTCATACAAAATATAAACTGTAAAATTCAGTGAGAATTTAGAAAAGCTCTAGCTTTCTTTATTTTACGCGACTAAATAAGAGAATGTACATTATTAACTGTGTATTATTAATATTATAAACAAATATATTTTAATTAAAGTATAGTTTTGATTCTGGTCTTTGATTTTTCTGCTTATGCTGCCTTCATGTGCTTCATTGGAAATGTCCTACTTCTTACTTCTGAAGTCATGATTATGAGCTTGTCACATTCAAGTGCTTTGTTGTCGGAAATAACAGGAATAATGGAGGACACCAGGTTTATTCTTGCCTGTTTGTTGAAATGATATCAACATTAGTGTCCCATTCATTGACAACCATAACATTCACAGCACTATCTAGATAATCAGCTTGCTGACAGTTCTGGAATTTCGGTCATATACAGGCTATTTTCACTGTGCATAAAACATACAGTAGGCTTCAAAGGATTATTCATAGGCCTATATGTAAATATGCTCTACTTTAACGACAAGTCAAGGCGGTAGCTGTTGTGGGAAAAACTAATAAAGAATACAGTCACAGCATATATTTAAAGTTTATGGTAGGCCTACGCCCAACTCAGGAACTTGGGTATCAAAATGATCCCCAAGCTTCCCAGTGTTTCCAAGTTTTTAACTAGGACATTCGTATTTTATGATAGTTCCGCTTGCACATGAAGGCATCATTACTACTAGTGGCTTTAATTGTTAAGTAATAGAGATAAACCACTGATCTATTATACAGATAAACCAAAGGCTATAGATATAGATAGATCATCGAAAGGGACTTTGGATAAACTCATAATATCTGTCACCAAGTAGTTGACCAATAGAGCTAGTGCTATTTGCAAGGGATGATAAAAATAGGCGAAGAAAAACAAGTCAGGACTCCAGCAGTGAAGGAAAAGTTGGTTAAAAACTTTTATAGGCACGGAATGCAAAATGATAAAAAGAAAAGAAATGATGATGGCAAGGAAGATGAATGAATTGGGGATAACGTATGGAGTCCGGACTGGTAAACCACGGTAAGAAATAAATATTTTATCAGCTTTGATATCTGTATGTTGTGACGTTAGTAATGGTTGTGGTTAATTCAAATTTCTGACGGTCATTTTGGCATCATATTGAATAGCCAAGTATAACTATGGAAATCTTGAGGCAGTGGGACTTGTCTAAATGTGTAGTGAGACGCGAAGCAATACTGTTCTCTGTTTCAGTGGCAGTTTGTGAAAACATTAGCATACTCTCTTGTGTAGGTACTTATTTTGAATAAGTAATTACTTCTCGACCACTAAAAAGTACAGTATGAATGTGTGTAGTATGAATATCATCCGCCTGTCTGGACGTACTACATGCGCCATATCATTTGACCTACCAGCGTCAGTTACGTCACTTCACTGCCATTCAGAAATCTCTCCAGTGGCCTCATGGGATAGTAAAGTGTCCATCTTATGCACACTTCATAATTTCACCACAAGTAGTAGGTCATCAGTAGCCTTGTCTTACCAGACTCTCGTACATTTCATTTGTACATAGAATCTGGCCACTCTCCATTGACAAGCGTTTACTTCCTTGAAGGCGGGAACTCTGTTGAAGTTTAAAACTATTGGATCTGTCAAGAGTCACTCTGGATCTGCCTAACAATCGCTAACGTTTGGTCATGACGTATTTCATGCGCCTTTCACCTTTGATTCTCACATTAACTGTGCACACCACCTCAGTGTCAGGGATAAAACCTTGTGCATTCGGATTGTGATTTATTCACGGTGGAGAGGAGAGTTTTGTGATCGGAACGCGCTGCTCTCGTGGTGCATATCTCATGCAATCATAACATGATTGTATATGCTGTAATTAAAATGTCATATGCTTGGTATGATAAGAGTAAATGTTGCTGTAAATAACAGCCCAATTCAAATGTTTACGTGCTTTTCTTCTTTTATTTTTTGAGCGGTGATGAAATATTTTGCTCTTGAAAACACAATTAAAGAAATACAAGTCTAGAAATGCATCCAAATTATAACGCACGCAACTGCACGGTGCTCTGCATGGGTCTAAAAAGGATATAAACAGTGAATTTTGAAGTGATATATTCTTCAAAACTCAGAGATGTGGATTCGGAGAGCAATTACATTACCACACAACCTTGGTGTTTGTTAAAAGCAGTCGGTAATTCAGCCTGGGTTTTTTCCGCGGGTGGCAGGAGACAGGCGGCTTCAGCCAGCTCCTTCACCACTAACGGAGCGAGCTGAAAAAGACTTTTCCCGGACCACAACATCATGGCCACCAACAAAACTCAGCAGTGATTGTTCTTGCTCCGTGTAACGGAGTTCATTTGTTCAGGGAAGAAGGAGGCGAGAACCTGCAAACGTTTAACAACTTTTAATCAAATAATAAACACAAAATGAAAGTAAAAGCGGCAGCCACTCACAGACGACTGCCGCGCACATACATAACAAAATGTAAACAAAACACAACTTAAAATCCAGGCCTGGTCCTCTCTCGTCCTTCACCGGTGTCGCTCGTCCTTATATGCCTCCGTGCTCCCTCATGAGAGGACTCGAGACTCATTCTCAATCACACACACCGATCTTGCTCGCTCGTCCACCTTGCCACACTCCGGCTTTAACTTTCGTCAGCGGTGCCAGTGCCACACACTTGCATCTGTCACCGCCGCCATTACTGAACTACAACTCGAACTAGCGCACAACATCAACGTCATCGCTCTCAGCCACTCCCTCTGTTCACTGATTGGACCGGTAAAAAATTGTTCGGGAGAAAACCTAAGCATATACAGCAGTCCCCATATACAGCAGTCCCAGACGTAGTACTGAAGGAAAGTGAAAATTGAGTGGAAGTACGTAGGAGGGTGGAGCCAGGCTAGGTCATCAGGGTACTTTCTGCCTACTCTTTTATAAATACTGTTTTTGAATAAAGGCCGCTGTTCGCCAGCTTCTTTGTTTTCAAGTAGTACACGGAACCGCCGCAACTCTGCCGTCATTATGTTAAGCCTGCCCACCAACTCTATACACGATGTGATTAGCCTGACCAGAGTTTGGTTTTTCCAGCTCGCAAGCCAACAAGCTAAATGTTGTTAGATGCCCTGGCTGCAAATTATATTTTCTGCCGCTAGGGTGCGTCTAGATTTCTAGGCTAGTATGAATTAGCCACTTCATACAAATATGTACAAATTGGTTGTGAGATAGTGTTGAATGTACGTGAAGTTACTAAACGTAATTTCGTGAGGAAGTACGCCCATCTAATCTTCCAATTAATTCCAAGGTATAAAACCAGCAGCTTACCTCTTCCCATTGTTAGTTCTTGCAGTATTTGGCCCGTCCTAATCTGCATGACTGACTTCGCTGCTCATTTTCACCTGTTGATCACCCAGGTCGCCGGTCTCTCCGCTCCACCACAGCCCAGCGCAAAACACCTCTCTCCTCCTCAATCTAACGTAGATCATCACAGGGCCCGGTCGATCCTCGTAGTGATGCATCGAGGCCATCATCAATATCATTGTAAATCCTCTTCAGCAGCAAGCCCTTCCGTACCTCCTGTCGAGAAATGGTCCGTCAATCGCGCTCAGGCACGCGTTATCCAACATGGGTATCCATATCTCCCAGAGGAATTCAAAAACGCAACTTCTCGATCTGCTCGTGCGCTCTCAACAAAACTCACGCCGCATTCAGCGTCCTCCCAGCACCATGCAAACATCAACGCAAGTAACTGCACGATCCATACGGTCCGCCTCAGTTTCAGCCGGCAGCAGCCGCCGCCGTAGCTTTCCTCGTCCGCCGCTCATTCCGGCCGGCAGTCTATCGCGGCCGCAGACGTTAGTTCCGCGGCTGCTCGCAATAGTTCCACAGCTCTCCGACAGTGACTGTTAGCTTTCCTCCTCCCACAGGTGAGTATAGCTTCTTCTGTCCACATTAACAATATTTCTGTTCCTTCTCAGTTAAATCCATCTAGCAATGGAATCCCAGATAGCACACATACATCTCGTCTATTTGATGTGCGTGTTTACATCTGGAAGACGTATTTATTTATTTATTTATTTATTTATTTTAATTAATTTATTTATTTATTTTTAGAGTGCTTGCTCATCTGCAATACGTCTATTGGACGTTTCCTGTCAGATGTCAAATAGACGTTTAAACAATGTCTTTAAGATGTTTATGATTTAGAATGTATGAAAAACTGACATCTTAAAGACGTCTATCAGATGTTTGTAAACAGCAGATGCTTTCCAGATTGAGTGATCATTAACAGACGTCTTGCAGACGTACGTGTGCTATATGGGATAAGTACAAATTTGAGGCTACCTGTGCAAATGCCACTACTCCCATTCCCCCCACCCCCCTCCCCCTTCCATTCCTCTCTCCTCCGCTATCAGAGCAGACCCAAGCGTGAGGCTGCCTCCGCAAACGGTCATGCCTCCCTTTCCCCCTCTCATTAATTTCTCCTCTGCTATCGGCACAGACCCAAGCGTGAGGCTGCCTCCGCAAACGGTCATGTCCCCCTTTCCCTTCCCCCCCTCTCATTAATTTCTCCTCTGCTATCGGCACAGACCCAAGCGTGAGGCTGCCTCCGCAAACGGTCATGTCCCCCTTTCCCTTCCCCCCCTCTCATTAATTTCTCCTCTGCTATCGGCACAGACCCAAGCGTGAGGCTGCCTCCGCAAACGGTCATGCCTCCCTTTCCCCCTCTCATTAATTTCTCCTCTGCTATCGGCACAGACCCAAGCGTGAGGCTGCCTCCGCAAACGGTCATGTCCCCCTTTCCCTTCCCCCCTCTCATTAATTCCTCCTCTGCTATCGGCACAGACCCATGCGTGAGGCTGCCTCCGCAAACGGTCATGCCCCCCTTTCCCTTCCCCCCTCTCATTAATTTCTCCTCTGCTATCGGCACAGACCCAAGCGTGAGGCTGCCTCCGCAAACGGTCATGTCTCCCTTTCCCTTCCCCCCTCTCATTAATTTCTCCTCTGCTATCGGCACAGACCTAAGCGTGAGGCTGCCTCCGCAAACGGTCCTGCCACCCCCTCTCTTTCCTTTTTCTGCCGCCGTTGGAGCTGATCCAAGCGTGGGGTTGCCAGAGCATTAGCCTTGGAGGCGGACCCAGTTCCTCCCTATTCAGAATTGTTATTCCAGTAACTGTAACACCTCATGTCTGGATTCAATATTTTAAGCCAGAACACTGCAATCCTACTGGACAGCTTGGAGAGTTTGAAACAATTCCATTACTCCTACAACCAGTTTTTTCCAACTTTTTTCCTCCTTTCAAATTCTTCATTCATCTCATATCGCAACCAGATTAAGTCCGTCCAACCTAGTACCATCAAAGTCTATCTCAGCGGCATTCAATTTTTCTAATCTACGGCCATCCATCCAACCATCTCCGATCTCCAAGTTTTAAACGAGGACACCATCCGTTTCCTCATCAATGCAGCAAAACTGATCATTTTAAAAACGGCCATTTCATCCATATCTTCAATCTCCTGACACCCATTCAGCCATATCAATATCTTTCTTTCTCCCTTGCACACAGGGAGGTTCAGATCTCTTCTCAGCTCGACCCGCTGTTCATTGATGAGAACAACCTTCCTGTCATCAGGCATTGGTTTCATAAAAAGCTTAAGCACATCCTCACCCACTCTGGTATCCAAGCTCACTTGTATTCATCTCACTCCTTCCACATAGGAGCAGCCACCATCGCAGCCAAAAGGACTGCCAGACCATCAAATTAAACTTCTGGGTTGGTGGTCCTCAGATGCCTTTCAAACTTACATTCGTTTCGACCTCAGCCCCATCAAACAAGCCACCTAACTCTCTACTCTTAAGATGGTTTCCCCACGAAACTCAATCCAACCAATGCCTGCAAACCTCGCTGGATTCGATGCTGCCGACGCAGTGCTGCTGCAGGGTTTGGCTTTATTTTGATACTGCCGCTGCAGGGCTCCACCATTTGATACTGCTGCCGCAGTGCCTCACAATTTTGATATTGCCGCTGCAGTGCTCCACCAATTTGATACTGCTGCCGCAGTGCCTCACAAATTTGATATTGCCGCTGCAGTGCTCCACTATTTGATACTGCTGCTGCAGTGCCTCGCAAATTTGATATTGCCGCTGCAGTGCTCCACCATTTGATACTGCCGCTGCAGTGCTCCACCTTTTGATACTGCTGCTGCAGTGCTCCACCAATTTGATACTGCCGTTGCAGTGCTCCACCAATTTGATACTGCTGCCGCAGTGCCTCACAAATTTGATATTGCCGCTGCAGTGCTCCACCATTTGATACTGCTGCTGCAGTGCCTCGCAAATTTGATATTGCCGCTGCAGTGCTCCACCATTTGATACTGCCGCTGCAGTGCTCCACCTTTTGATACTGCCGTTGCAGTGCTCCACCAATTTGATACTGCTGCTGTAGTGTTTGGCTTTACTTGATACTGCCACTGCAGTGCTACACCAATTTGATACCGCTGCTGCAGTGTTGTGCTCCGCTTGGTGCCGCAGTGCTCCACCAATTTGATACTGCCGCTGCAGTGCTCCACCATTTGATACTGCTGCCGCAGTGCTCCACCATTTGATACTGCTGCCGCAGTGCTCCACCAATTTGATACTGCCGCTGCAGTGCTCCACCATTTGATACTGCTGCCGCAGTGCTCCACCAATTTGATACTGCCGCTGCAGTGCTCCACCATTTGATACTGCTGCCGCGGTGCTCCACCAATTTGATACTGCTGCTGCAGTACTCAACCAATTTGATACCGCTGCTGCAGTGTTGTGCTTTGCTTGAGGCTGCAGTACTCCGCTTGGTGCTGCAGTGCTCCGCCAATTTGATACTGCCGCTGCAGTACTCCACCAATTGATACCGCTGCTGCAGTGCTCCGCTAATTTGATGCTGCAGGGTTTTGCTTTACTTGATACAGCTGCTGCAGGGTTTTCGCTTGATGCTGCAGTGCTCCGCTTGATGCTGCAGTGCTCCGCTTGATGCTGCAGTGCTCCGCTTGATGCTGCAGTGCTCCGCTTGATGCTGCAGTGCTCCGCTCGATGCTGCAGTGCTCTGCTTGATGCTGCAGTGGTTTACTTGATGCTGACGCTGCAGTGTTTTGCTTGAGGCTGCCGTACTCCGCTTGATGCTACCCTGCTCCGCTTGATGCTGCCGCTGCAGTCATCCGCCAATTTGATACTGATGCTGCAATGCTTTGCTTGATTCTGCCGCTGCAGTGCCCGCCAATTTGAGACTGCCGCTGCAGGGTTTTGCTTTACTTGATACCGCTGCTGCAGTGTTTCGCTTGATACTGTAGTGCTCTGCTTGATGCTGCTGCTGCAGTGCTCCACCAATTTGACACTGCCGCTGCAATGCTTTGCTTGATACTGACAATGCAGTGCCCGCCAATTTGAGACTGCCGCTGCAGTGTTTGGGCTTTACTTGATACCGCTGCTGCAGGGTTTTCACTCGATGCTGCAGTGTTTCGCTTGATACTGTAGTGCTCTGCTTGATGCTGCCGCTGCAGTGCTCCACCAATTTGACACATGCTGCTGCAATGCTTTGCTTGATACTGCTGCTGCAGTGCCCGCCAATTCGAGACTGCCGCTGCAGTGTTTGGCTTTACTTGATACTGCTGCTGCAGTGCCCGCCAATTTGAGACTGCCGCTGCAGTGTTTGGATTTACTTGATACTGCTGCTGCAGGGCCCGCCAATTTGAGACTGCCGCTACAGTGTTTGGCTTTACTTGATGCTGCTGCAGTGCCCGCCAATTCGAGACTGCCGCTGCAGTGTTTGGCTTTACTTGATACTGCTGCTGCAGTGCCCGCCAATTTGAGACTGCCGCTGCAGTGTTTGGCTTTACTTGATGCTGCTGCTGCAGTGCCTGCCAATTTGAGACTGCCGCTGCAGTGTTTGGCTTTACTTGATACTGCTGCTGCTGCAGTGCCCGCCAATTTGAGACTGCCGCTGCAGTGTTTGACTTCACTTGATACTGCCGCTGCAGTGCCCGCCAATTTGAGACTGCCGCTGCAGTGTTTGGCTTTACTTGATACTGCTGCTGCAGTGCCTGGCAATTTGAGACTGCCGCTGCAGTGTTTGGCTTTACTTGATACTGCTGCTGCTGCAGTGCCCGCCAATTTGAGACTGCCGCTGCAGTGTTTGGCTTCACTTGATACTGCCGCTGCAGTGCCCCACCAATTTGAGACTGCCGCTGCAGTGCCCCGCCAAATTTGAGACTGCTGCTGCAGTGCTTCGCTTGAGACTGCCGCTGCAGTGCCGGCCAATTTGAGACTCTGCCAATTTGATACTGCCGCTGCAGTGCTCCGCCAGTTTGATGCTGCTGCCGCACTGCTACGTCTGATTCTGCTGCTGCCATGCCCCGCCAATTTGATACTACTACTACTGCAGTGCTCCGCCTGGTATTGCACTGCAGTTCTCCACCAATTTGATACTGATACTGCAGTGCCCCACTCAATCCATGCTGCCACCGCAGTACCTCACCTGTTTTAAAACCGCCACAGCAGTGACCTGCCTACTTAAATCCTGCTGCTGCCGTGCAGTCTCCCATTCCTTCTGTTCTCCAATTTTGGGGGGGTCTTATAGACTATTTAAATATTTATGCAGATTCCTTAAGTAATCATGAGCTGTTCCAATTCCCATCATTCTTGCTTGCTGTCTATTTATGCATTTATGTTTTTGGGGGGCAATCGGAGCTCGGGTAGAATATCCTCTCCGAGCCCCTCTATAGCAGACAGCACGCCAAATCCGTTTACCACTTTTACCAAGATTATATGGGCACACAAACTCATGAAGTGAAGTTACTAAACGTAATTTCTAGAGGAAGTACGCCCATCTAATCTTCCAATTAATTCCAAGGTATAAAACCAGCAGCTTACCTCTTCCCATTGTTAGTTCTTGCAGCATCCCTCCTCCTCCCCGGCTCCTCCCTTTTGAACAATTTTTCCTGTTATAGGGGGGCAATCGGAGCTCGGGTAGAATATCCTCTCCGAGCCCCTCTATAGCAGACAGCACGCCAAATCCGTTTACCACTTTTACCAAGATTATATGGGCACACAAACTCATGAAATAACTGACTGGATTGCTCATTGCATTCTAAACTGTCAGGAAATGGTGATCAGGCGGCCAACTTACTATCCCCTGCTGGCATCATTGATTTACAGCCAAAACAGGCACGAAATACAAAACCAAGAGACATGAAACCAGGGCGAATGCTCAGAAATGCAGTATAGACAGACAAACAAGACTTCACAATGAATGACAGAGTGAACATGGTTTATATAGGTTGGGGTAATGAAGTAAATGAGACACAGGTGTAAACAATGAGTGCTGATGAGTCCGGGCAAAGGATTTTGGGTAATGTAATCTATGATAGAATGACAGTCCGGGTTGGAGTGCCCTCTCAGTGGCACTCACACTGGTGAATTGTGATAGTCTCAGTATCACAGGATTATTTTTATGATATATGTATGTAAATTAATTGTTACTTCAGATGTTATCTGTAATGTTTATGGTCATACATTGAAATTGCTAATGTCGGTGTGGAAGTCTGCACACTTCCAACACAGTTAACTGACCTAACACAAAAATATATTTCTTTAAGTAAGTAATTATGGAGGAAATATTAAACATGTACATATATTTGTGTTTAGTTGCAGAAATTGATTTGAATAGCCTATACAGTAAATATTAATACAAGCCTCTGTTACTATATTGCACTATATTGTATTAAAATTCAAAGTTTACCATGCATCCTCTTGGAAATAAAGCAGTCTGCATTATTTGTCTGAATAAGGTATGATGCATGCATTTTATTTCCTGATTGAGCAACATCTATTTCAGACTCTTTCAGGCTCAAATTCTACGGCATTTTACTAGAATTACAGTTTCCATATGAGTAAAGTGTTATGTAGGCTGTATGTTGTTGAATTAATTATTAATTTAATCATTGTTGTCATTAATTGCTTCGAAATGCATGCTGTTAACTAAATCATTGTTGTAACATTTGCATTTAGTCTACTGTATGAATAAAAACAATACTACAACACAACAGTACAAGGCGATTTCAGGTTACAAGGTAACAAATTATTCCAATTTCAGAATGTGCACTTTGATATTTGTAATACATATGCTGAAGTGTCTCGTCCGCCTGCCGACGCTGACGTTCACTAACTTTTTAATAAGGACGTTCGTGTTGTAAAAATGTGTCTCGTTATGCAATGTTTTCTCAGTAAAATCATATAATTTCCTGTTAATTCAGTAGGAAATACCAATATGGCGGCGCGGTAGCTTCACTTTTATGATGTCATGAGCAATCCAGTTTTCTGTATAGATCAGCTCAACCAACCCAGTGATGTCACTAGTTGCAGAACTGCAAGATGGAGGCAATCTTGCACCAAAAGTTACAACGAAAAATCTTTGTTTGTTTATATTTTTTACTTCTTGTTATACTTACCTTGTTATACTTCCGCCTGTCCTCTTCTGTGTGTGACAAATACATATTAAAGAATAATTTTGGACAGAAAAATTGATTTTGTGTTGCTATAGGTTGTTGCGCCACTGTGTTTTAATTACTTATCTGACATTGTGTTTTTTCCCCCTGCATACTATGGGCCCTACTGTACACCCAGCACAATGCGAACGCCAGGCCTGACGCAAGTGTTTTTCAGCCTGACGTATCATTTTCTCGTCCAGTGCCACTTTGTTTAAATAGCCAATGCACTCACACCCATCTGTTCGCGCACGGTCTGAAAATGAGGTGTGTTCAGACACATTGTTGGCACGTTGCTATTTTAAGGCAACTGAAAACGACTGTGCCATTAACCAACAAGAACCTAGTCTAAAGTCAATAGCGCAGTATGTTTTGTGTTATTTGAAGGGCACGTTAGTAATATGCGCCTATAGGCGGGTGCACAACACGTGTACACTCTGCTTATTACACACACAGGGACACGCAGCAGCACACAAACATTTGTAAATATTAAAAATAAAAGGATTCCTTTCTAGAGAACCGTTCAGTCTTTCCGCTCACAAACTCTGCCATGTAAATATTGAATTCGCCATGGTGCAAGCGCAACTGGCTTTTAAAGGGAATGGGAGATGAGACTCTGATTTGTTTATTACACGTTACACACAAAATACACCCATGACTCATTAGGATACTATGTACAACCCTTTTGGACCGTCAACCATTTTTTTCCCCATTGTTAAACTGTCAAAAGTGGATTCGATTCAGACACGCCCTAAGTGCACCTGCGGGATGCGTTTCAGACCAAGCACTCAGATCGGTAAAATAGGGCCCTATTAGTATAAATATAAATAGGGGACTTATACGGACATCTAGTGGCAGCATCACACGAAAGCAAGTTTTTATTCATCAAATGCTATTGTACAAATGTGCTATTTGCAGTCAGTAATGCTTAATTAATTCATTCAAATGAATGAAAGTAAAACAGCTTTTAGAAGCAAATAATTGATATGACAGAAGTCAGATAAAAAGCATTCCTTTAAAGTTGTTTCTTCAAATAAATTGAGAGACTGTAGTTTAACATTGAAAAAAAAAAAACACATTGAAGTGTTTCTTTGACTGATAGAATGTCTGTTTAGGCACTGTTTAGCACTCCACGTCTGGTGCCTGGTCTAAAAGCATGTCTGAGATTGCCTGTTTGCTTATGCTAATGTGTGCTGTACCATCTACCAATCTTATATTGTGAACATTCCCTCGCTCGCTTCCTTAAGTCTTACTTTGAGTTCTCTCTCACAAAAAAGACAAACAGAATGAAACAAAGAGAAGACAGGGTAATAAAAGGAGAGGAATAGATCAAACGAGTGTGTGTTCACTGCTGCTGTATCCCAGGTTTCTTTTCCCTTCAGAGACTTTGCAGCCCAACACTCTTCTGTCCTCCGATTTCATTGCGCTCAGTCTCTCTCACACATTCTAACTTGCTTTACCTTCTTTCCCCATGTTAAATATTTATCCAGTACTAAAATCTCCAACACACGCGCACGCACGCACGCACGCACGCACGCACGCACGCACGCACGCACGCACGCACACACACACACACACACACACACACACACACACACACACACACACACACACACAATCATCCAGAGAGAGGTGATGAGTTCAGTTAGATTTGTTTTTTGGAGATATGTGTGTGCAATAGGAAACAGTGTAGTTTTAGGACCTCTAAGGCAATATACAGTATGCATGTTTTATATCAAATGTTCATCTGTATGTAATTTTGAATGTATGTATTGCACACCAGAGTATTCGCCACAGACCATTTAGTTTACCAGCAGACTGGGACATGTTTACATATTTTGTGTATATTATTTCCTAAATGGCATCACGTATGTACACTTCTCTTTTTAGTTCCTTTTCGTTCAGTCACTACAACGTAACGTTAGTGACTAACGAATGGGGGTTTCGCTTAGAAGCCTATCATCTTCGAGATCTTAGAAAACGCCCAATGGCAGTGCCAATGCCATGGGCATGCGGAATTTGCATACGTAACTCCGCCCCACCGCGTGGGTATATAAGGAAGTACGTGGCAATATCGCATTACGTTTCTGCGTCGGAGCCAAGAGTACCTACTAGTGTTGTAGTCAAGACCACCTAAACCGAGACCAAGACAAGACCAAGACTTTGAAGGGTCGAGACCAAGTCAAGACCAAGACCAAGACAGGCCGAGACCGAGTCAAGACCAAGACCAAGACAGGCCGAGACCGAGTCAAGACCAAGACCAGTGCAAATCCCCACATTGCATGACACACTTCTGATAAAATGTGGAATATGCATACGATTGGCACTTCTCTCGTGTGTGTGGGTGTGTAAGAGAGAAGTTTTGATAAAATAATCAACAGGCATTGCCGATATGTGGGAATTTATCTTTTTCTTCTATAAGCAAATAAATGCGAATAAACACTTAAGAGCGGAAATGAACTTAACCATTTATTCAGAACTCCTTTTCAATGGTTTGAAAAGGAGCCATTACCTAGCACGATGCAGGCATTTTGGCCAAAAAAATTACAAAAATTGTAATTGGGAGAACCTCAAACATTGATGACATTATATGCCAGACCTGAATGAACTGCCGTGGCAAAACACTTCTAACAAGCTTGCCACCAAGGACAAAACATAAAGCTGTAGTTAATGAGAAAAATAAAATAAAATCTGATCAATGGGAAAAGTGGGTAACACTTTACAATACGGGTGCACTAGTATGCATTAATTCATCCTTAATTAATGCACAGATAATCATGAGTTAATGTATTACTAATGGTGAACTAACCCATTTATTAATGATCACTGCATCAGCAACTAATGAAGATTCTACATGATTAATAGATTAAGTCATCATTAAATTGTTATCAGTTAAATATATCATAATGTGTTAATTCTTTAATAACATATTATACTAACTAATCATTTAAATTAATTACCACAACGGGTCAAAGCCACGCATTTCAACTTCCAGTTGTCTGCTTTAATTAATCATTAGCTAATGATTTACAAATGTGTCATTATGTTATGACTTGTTGAGGCACATGACTATTAACTAATTGATTAAGTAATATTTTATATATTTTAATGTACATGTTGGTAATGTTATTGTGCAGCTTTATTGTGCAACGGGGAAGATCAGTTTGTTTTAACAAATATCTCACATGTGATTTGACTTATGTTTTTGGTTAATATCGCTCAGCACTATGGGTAGGGATGGGTGAACATGAGTTTTGGTCATGGATTTAGTACAGCAAAATTTGCTCTCATCACTTGCACTTAGCTTACCTCTCTTTGTGCTTTCTTTCCAAATGTCGATAGAAGTTTGACGTGGTCCCAGCCGTCTCAGTAAGCGTCGCGTTGCAGAACTTACACACTGCTGTATGTTTTCTTTTGGATGCATTTTTGCAGATGAACTCTTTGTGGTTTAGGTAGCCAAATTGTATGACAGAAGATTTGGCTGACATCTCTCCAACAGCCACGGTCACGGTGACGGCACAGCTTGCTCTCCTGTCTCAAGCATTCACGTGTGGAGTGTGTGTGTGATGCGATGTGGGGGTTGGCGGCGCGGCGCGGCGCGGCACAGGGAGGGGAGGGGAGTAAAAACTAAAAGTATTTAAAATTAGACACGAGTCAAGCTTTTGGTCTGAAGTTTTTTGTCTAATCACCACAGTAATGATGTTAACAAATAATTTCGTGATATGCTCTCAGTTGTGGTCTTGACCGGTCTTGAAATTAAATCCCGAGTCCTCTGAGTCCGAGACCGAGACGAGACCGAGTAAAAATGCGGTCGATTCCGAGACGAGACCAAGACCTTTAAAAAGTGGTCTCGAGACCGGTCTCGAGACCA
The DNA here is from genome assembly GCA_023566225.1 of Romanogobio albipinnatus. Classification (NCBI taxonomy): domain Eukaryota; kingdom Metazoa; phylum Chordata; class Actinopteri; order Cypriniformes; family Gobionidae; genus Romanogobio; species Romanogobio albipinnatus. The sequence goes on from CM042242.1 coordinate 31,430,069, forward strand.
AGACCGATCTCGAGTACTACAACACTAGTACCTACCTCTTCACTCCTCACAACCTTCTGAGACTCTGTCAGCTTCTTCGAGACGAGCAGCCTGCCAGTCGGTTGGTGTGATGGCGCGTTCCAGTGATCGCATACTTCCTGCCTGCTGATCTGTGCAGTGATCTGTATCCAGCTGGTGTGTGTTTCCCTGGGCGCTTCGGCATCGACTGCGAGGTTTCCTCTCACAAAAAAAGCTTACACGTGGCACGTCCTATTCAGGATGTCTCGCCCATGTACTTCTGGGTGCGGTCTGTCTCTTCCGCCTTCTGATGAGCCCGATCGCTGTTTGACGTGTTTGGGCTTTCAGCACGCTCAGGCAGTGCTCGTGGATGACTCATGTTCCCTCTGCGGGAACATGGCCATCACGGTGTTACGGTCAAGACTCTGTGGACTCCGTGAACTCCGCCGGAGCGAGAGTCCCCTCTGCTACACCCCAATCTGCGGTCTCCACGAGAGGCGGCACTTTGGCTGGTTGCCAGGGTGATCTGAGGGTGACAGGTGACAGTGTGGAATCAAGCTCTGACGCTCATGTCTCGGCCCACACCCCCTTCTCATGCACCGAACCCGCCGTGCATTCAGGCGAGTACGTCGGAGCTGGCTCCTGCTGTCCCGAGTGTCTCGTTTGGCGCCGCAGAAGACGAGGAGATTTACATTTACGGATTTGGCAGACGCTTTTATCCAAAGCGACTTACATTTCATTCAAGGTACACATTTTACATTTTTTTTGTCATTTCTTGCTTTCCCTGGGAATCGAACCCATGACATTGGCGTTGCTAGCGCCATGCTCTACTGTTTGAGCTACAGGAAAGTTGCCACTCGCATCCCTCTCTGTCGCCAACCTCCTCTCAGAGCATCTACGCGATTCAGATGTCAATCGCCGCATCGCAAGGTGGGCTGGAGTCATCTAAGGATGATGATTCGGCTGTGCTGCCGCCTTCGGGTGTGCCAGCATTGCCTGAGTCAGACCCAGAGTTGATAGCCATGCTCTTCCGGGCAGCCGCGACGCTTGGGTTGGAGTGGAACCCTCCGCCCCGACCCGAGCGCTCGCGGTTGGACGATTGGTTTTTGGGGGCGGCGCGTCAGGACACTCGTCCGGCCACCTCTCCAATTCCTTTCTTCCCGGAGGTGCATGAGGAGATTGCGCGGTCCTGGAAGAACCCGTTGTCTTCCCACGACCGTTCGGTGACCTCCTCCGCCTTCTCCACCGCCTTCTCCACCCTCAATGGGGCGGCGGTTTTAAGGGGTACATTGGGGTCCCCTTGCGCTCTGTTGCGATGCAACTGTGTCCGCAGAGTGCTTCGACCTGGCGCGGTGACCCAAAGCACCCCTCCAAAGCCTGTAGGTTTTCGTCGTCTCTGGTGGCGAAGACCTATAGAGCTGCGGGGCAGGCCGCTGCTTCTTTGCATGCCATGGCAACTCTTCAGGCCTACCAGGCCAAGTTGCTGTGCGACATGCACGGGGGTGGAGCTGACCCAGGACTCAGAGATGAGTTGCGTGCCGCCACCGACCTCGCCGACGAAGGTGACCGCGCACTCGCTGGGCCAGGTGATGTCCACAGCTGTGGTCCAGGAGAGATATCTATGGCTCACCCTGGCTGATATGCGTGACGGTGAGCGGACCCGGTTCCTCGACGCTCCCATATCCCAGGATGGGCTATTCGGCGGCGTGGTTTAGAGCTTCGCCCAACAGTTCTCTGCCACCCAGAAGCAGACTGAGGCCATAAAACACATACTGCCCCGGCGGTCAGCTGCTGCCTCCACCCAGCCGCGCGCGTAGTTGCCTCAGCCTGCTCGCCGCCGAGGGCGCCCTTCCACGGCTCCCTCTCCCTCTGCGCCACCCAAGCAGCAGCCTCCACCCGGGCTGCGCAGAGGAAGCCGCAGGAAGGCGCCCCAGTCCGCTCCAGCCCCGCAGCCCATGAAAAAACACCAGGCTAAGCTGCGCTCTTGACGCGGACAGCTCAGGGATGGGCAGTTCTTTCCAGGAGATGGCAGCAGGGCCACTCCTTCCCCCGGTGGAGGGCTGGGGGAGAATCTTTTGTTCAGCTGCTGGCCCCCGGGTCAGCAGCACTCCATTGTGGTTAAAGAAAGAACTGACACCCCCATCCCTGAGCAGCCAGAGACCAGCGATGACAGTGTGCGCCACCCCCGGGTCCTGCCACTCACATCCCTCTCTGTCACCAGCCTCCTCTCAGAGCAGACCCCAGTGGAATGCACGTCCTTCCCTGGTCTCCTCTGTCAGGACACAGCTGTTAACCGTGCCCCCACACCGGGACACTACGCCTTCCACGTCCGGGCCAGTAACGCTGCCTCGGTGCCCCACCCTGGGTACGTCTGTGGTTCGAATGACCCCGCTGGTGCAGTTCCTGGGAGCCTGGCTTCAGCTTCCTGGACTGTCCCGCTGGGTCGCGAGGACCATCAGGCTCGGCTACGCGATTCAGTTCCCGCAGGCTCCTCCCCGCTTCAGGGGAGTCCAACGCCCCCGTCATGCGTGCTGAGGTTGCCATGCCGGCGAAGGGTGCAATCAAGCCTGTCCCTCCAGCCGAGATGAAGTCCGGCTGCTAACAGCCCCTACTTCATTGTACCCAAGAAAACCGGTGGGTTACGACCAATTCTGGACCTGCACATCCTGAACCAATCCCTTCACAGGCTTCCGTTCAGGATGTTGACAGCGAATCGCCTTTTCGAATGTGTTCGTCCAGCCGATTGGTTTGCAGCGATCGACCTGAAGGACGCCTACTTCCATGTCTCTATCCTTACTCGACATGAGGGGCCCTTTCGAGGGGCGGACATATCAGTATGCGGTCCTCTCATTTGGGCTATCTCTGTCCCCTCACGTCTTCACAAAGATTGTCGAGGCAGCCCTTGCGCCACTCAGGCAGCACGGGGTTCACATCCTGAACTACCTCGACGACTGGCTCATACTGGGCCACTCTCGAGCGCAGGTGTGCGAACACAGAGATCTAGTTCTCCAACACTTAGCCCGCCTGGGCCTTCGGGTCAACTGGGAGAACAGCAAACTCTGCCCAGCGCAGAGGATCTCTTTTCTCGGTATGAACATCGACTCGGTCGCCATGTTCGTGCAGCTTTTGAGCAAGCGTACGCAGTCATTGCTGACTTGCCTCCGTCATATTGAGAGCAAGAGCGCGGTTCCAGGGAAGTTATTTCAGAGGCTCCTGGTGCATATGGCATCTGCAGCCGCGGTAACGCCGCTCGGATTGCTTCATATGAGACCGCTTCAGCACTGGCTTCGCGATCGAGCCCCGAGATGGGCATGGCGGTCTGGCACACTCCAGGTCCAAGTGACTCGGGCCTGCTAACAGATGCTCACCCCGTGGTCGAACCTCCGCTTTCTACGGGCCGTTGTGCCCTTAGAACGAGTTTCCAGGCATGTTGTCGTATCGACGGATGCCTCTGCCACGGGCTGGGGTGCCATGTGCAATGGACAAGATGCCGCGAATTGAATAGAAGAATTGACGCATTCTGCATGTCAATTGCCTCGAGTTGCTGACAGTACGGTTCGCCCTGCAGCGCTTCTGAGCGTTGCTGAAGGGTCAACATGTACTAGTCAGGACAGACAACATGGTACATCAGTAGCGTACATCAACCACCAGGGCGGTCTACGCTCCCGCCATATGTCTCAACTCGTCTGCCATCTCGTTCTATAGAGTCAGAAGCATCTGAGGTCGATTCGTGCTGCCCATATTCCGGGAGAACTGAACCGTGCAGCCGACGAGCTCTCACGGTCTCAGCCACTTCCGGGAGAATGGAGACTCCATCCCCAGATGGTCCAGCTGATTTGGGAACAGTTCGGCGACGCGCAGATAGATCTGTTTGCCTCCCACGACTCTTCCCACTGCAGCCTGTGGGAGGACAAGGAGCAGGTCCTTCTGGTCGCCCCGTACTGGCACGGCCGGACCTGGTTCCCCGAACTCTTACTCCTTGCGACAGCCCCTTCCTGGCCTATCCCTCTGAGACAGGACCTCCTCACTCAGAGACTGGGCACCCTTTGGCACGCGCGTCCCGATCTTTGGAGCCTCCACATGTGGCTCCTGGATGGGACACGGCAGGTTTGAGTACCCTACCACCTCCGGTGGTGGCTACCATCACTTCCGCTAGGGCCAAGTCTACACGACATGCCTATGCGTTGAAGTGGAACCTCTTCATCACCTGGTATTCTTCCCACCAAGAAGACCCCTGGAAATGCCCGATCGGGTCTGTGCTCTCGTTTCTCCAGGAAGGGTTGGAGCGAAGGCTCTCTCCCTCCACCCTCAAAGTATATGTGGCCTCCATATCTGCCCACCACGATCTCTTGGAGAACAAGAAGGTAAGTCAGCACGACCTGGTCATCAGGTTCCTGAGGGGAGCGAGGATACTAAATCCTCCTCACTCTCCCCTCGTACCCTCTTGGGACCTCTCAGTAGTCTTAGACGCTCTTCAGAGGCCTCCCTTTGAGCCTTTGTGGTCAGTCGATCTTAAGTTCTTGTCTATGAAGACAGCTCTTCTGACCGCATTGGCCTCCATCAAGAGGGTGGGGGACCTGCAGGCATTTTCGGTTGACGAAGCGTGCCTGGAGTTTGGGCCGCCAACTCTCACAGGATCCTGAGACCCCGGTCTGGATATGTGCCCAAGGTTACCACCACTCCGTTCAGAGACCAGGTGGTGAACCTGCAAGCGCTGCCCTTGGAGGAGGCAGACCCAGCCTTGGCACTGCTCTGTCCAGGACGAGCCCTCATAGCTTACGTTGACAGGACGCAGTGTTTCAGGACCTCAGACCAGCTCTTTGTCTGTTATGGTGGAGAGCAGAAGGGAAGAGCTCTCTCAAAGCAAAGGCTGTCTCACTGGATAGTGGACACCATTGTTTTGGCTTACCAGCAACAAGGTTGACCATGTCCTTCCTACGGGTAGGCATCTTGGTATATCTCCACTGGAATATGATTGCCAGTGTACCTTGGTAAGTACCTTGGTAAGTCTTACGACAGGGCACTCGCATTTACGCAGGGCACTGGAAGTGGGCCGAGTGGCGTGATTTTATTGGGACCCCAATCCGTTAGTCACTAACGTTACGTCGTAGTGACTGAACGAAAGGGAACGTCTCGGTTACGTATGTAACCCTCGTTCCCTGAGGAGGGAATGGAGACGTAACGTCCCTTTGCCACTCCGCTTTACTGCTGGAACAGCCGGGAGTTCAGTCTTGGCTCCTCAGCAGGTAAACGTAATGCGATATTGCCACGTATTTCCTTATATACCCACGCGGTGGGGCGGAGTTGCGTATGCAAATTCCATTGGACGTTTTCTAAGATCTCGAAGATGATAGGCTTCTAAGTGAAACCCTCATTCGTTAGTCACTAACATTACGTCTCCGTTACATAAGTAACCGAGACGTTGTCTGTTAAAACAATCTCACACACTCTCTCTCAGACACAAATACACCTTCTACATCAAAGCCTTAATTTCCTACATTTTCTCTCAGGAGGGTGTCTTTGCTTTGCTGATGGGCAAAATGGGGGCAATTGAGCTGCGTGTCTCTGGTGTGTGTTTCTCCCTTGATGGACTTCCAGAATAATCTTTTTGTGGGGTTAAAATGCCTCAGGGACAGATTATATTACATCAAGGCAGACGTTAGCCTAGGTTCTAAATGAAAGGCAAAAACAACAAAATTATCAAAAAAAGAAAAAAACAGTAATAGATTTCCTTTGAGACATTCCCATGTCCTAACAAAGTACAAACAGCTATAACAAGGTAACACCTGAGGTGAGTTTTGGAGTTGGTAGATCTTAAACCTTGACAAACAATATGCTTTTTCACACCCTTTCCTTAAGGGAAAGTTCACTCAAAAATGAATAAATTTTCATAATTTACTCATCCTCATGCCTGACAATAAAAATATAAAAACCTGTATGACTTTCTTCTTTTGAGGAGCATAGGTGAGTTGTGTGTGATGTGATATATATATATATATATATATATAATGCATCCTCTCATGCTGATTGGGTAGATCCCAAACTTTGTTAATAAAACATCATTTTTGACAAACTATTGGTTTAAATTTATCAGCATTTTTTCAGTTTAGAGGTCAGGACTCATGTTGTGTAAGCTCCAATAGTTTAAGTAAATTAACATTTATTGTATTGTTCTGTATTGTTGCTGTATGTGTGCTCAAAAATTTACAGTTTGAGCATGTACAAGGTCGGGATGCTTTGACGTAAGAGGTCTACTGTCAAAGAGATTGAGTCAATCAAGTTCTGAAGAGCTGCGGCAATTACTCCATGCCATTTAGTTGTAAGCCTGTGACGCGGGAGTTAAAAATCATCATTTTTGGCATTGTGGAAAGAAATGTTTTCAAATTAGACAGACATGAGAAGAGCTTCTCTGTATGTGTGAGAGAGAGGAAAGGCAGTTTCCTGTGTGAACAGTAGAAATACACACTATCACTTTATATAATTTACTGGGAAAGGTAATCAGACCATTTTGATGTAATTGAACAGCTTTCATGTGTGAAAATTTATTATACATTCGGGTTCCAAGTACATATGTATTTTAATAATATAAATGTCAGAGATGCAATGCATACCAGCATTCTTGGAATGCCACGCAAATTCAAGAACCGGAAATAACTTGTATAAAATGCAACTTGAATAAATGAGAATAAACCTACAGTAAGTCCTTTGATGTGAGTCCAGACCTTATAATGCATAAGTGGCTGTGTATCACATTAAAACTCCATAGCACATTGAAGAATGTTGTAGATTGCAAATATGGTGATGTAACAGCATGTGTAGCATCATCAGGGGCCATTTATAAAACTTTGCGTATAAACCTTACTAAAAGTGTACGTACGCACAAAAGCTAGATTTTGCGTACGCCTAAAAAATCACAGCCAGCAGAAAATTGTGCGTGCATCTCCACCCCGTCTCCTGCAGAAATCAACATATATGGGGCTTACAACGCCTAGTTTTACTATGCATAACCTCATTTGCATATCATTAGCATGCATATTCCCATCCACATGACACCATGTTTAACACTGTCAAAGGAACAAGACAGAAAAATATATACGGACTATAAATGCCATTTGTGCCTTACACAGTACATTGCTGACAATCATCCAATATCTTTTTTATGTTTTAGAATAAATATATCAAAATATCCATAAAAACAAAATTGTATAAAATACTTCCCAGATATATATAAAAAAAAAGTTTATTCATTCATTTTCACGGGCCAAATGTTATTTTAATTTTAAATATTTTGTTAATTTTAAACCCTTCAACTCAAATTCATGCAGTTTTGCTGATAATGTGAACATATAGGATGTTTAGGCTATTTTAATTTAAACCGATAGGCCTACTTATTTATTGCAGTGTAAATACAATCGTCTGACTCAGAGCATCACTGACTAAGTATTTTAAAAAAAGAAACGTGCAAATTTCATAATTTTGTGAAGATGTCTTTACTCTCCGTGTCTGTGCAGCTGTGGTTGTACAGTAAGTTTATCATTGGACCTATTCAAACCGTATAATGGACCGTTTGACCACAGAATATGCAGTGTCTGTGATCTCGAATTAAGTGTGCGTCACTGATCATCATTCTCGCTAAAACATATTTTGTCATAACATGAGATCTGCAGTTTAGTTTAAAGACGAATTACTGGAATTAGCCTATATTTCATCCTTGCTGTCATTAAAACAGCGTGTCACAGGAAAAGTGATCAAAAGTCGCACATGTCTATCTAAATTCATATAATTTTTGTTTAAATTCTGAGTATTGACTTTATGTAATTTCAGTGCATATCGCCATTAATGAAACTGGAACATTAATGTAAATGTGTATATAAATATGAAAAGGCTATAGCCTAAAACAATAGGCACAAATAACACTGTTGGATTTAATCTTCATGATAATGTGGATATAACGTATGAAATGGAGTGAAAATGAAATGCCATTAATTCTTATAAATGTCTTCTCACATGTAGCTATTTTCTACAATCTAACTTCAGTTCACGACCTCACCATCTGTGTCGCCAATTCCCTTTGTTTCCAGAATGTGCGTACGCACGGCTCAAAATTTCGTGGGAACTGCTGTACGTATGTTTCCAGCCCCGTTTTGTACGTACGCACGCTTTATAAATGAGACCCCAGGTTCTGGTGATGTGATCAACTACTGAGAAGAGGGAAGTTTTTGTTTTACATGTTTGCTGTATATAGATAAGCCTATGCGTGAGTCTAGTGAACAGTAGGGAGTAATAAATATAGGTGTACAGTGTGTATTCCAACAAAAGTTCAGCACATGATCGCTGTTTGCTCGATAAGAGCCTGCTTTACCTTTTCCACCCGAGCATAACTGACAGAGACAATTGCAACCATCTGATTGCTCCAAGCTACTAGAAGCAGCTGCCCACTCATAGATGCATTGTGGGAGTTTCTCAGAATGCACAGGAAACACAGCATGAGAGGGCACAAATGCTTATCGTTACATCATCCGGCTGTTTGACACTAACCACCTCCCCTGCTTGCTTGTTGTTTACTGTGTAGAGCTTGAATACATTTCTAAGAAAAAAATGATGAGTCAAGTTCAGTTATTAAATAAACCACTTTTAAATAAAAGTGAATTGACATGCAAATTGTTGTTCAAAAACTAGTTCCTGCAGAGAAGGAATATTTTGTTTAATTACATGTGTAGCAGAGGTTGTGTTAGACTTTCGCATTGTCCGTCATTTTGATGGAAATGGGTGTCAACATTTTTAAAAGTTTTTTTTTGGCTTTTAGAATGAATATGTTAGCCTTACTGTTATCAATAAGCTAGTGTGCTCCAAATCAAAATTTGTATTTAGAAGATATGTGCATTCAAATCTTCCGCCAATATGGGTCAATTATTTTGATGACATCACTCTGCACTTCAGCTTCTCATCAGGTTTTCTGTCCAATCAAATGCTCTCTAGAATCTACAGCGTCCCGCCCCTGAATAGACGCTGAAGCTGTGGCTAAAATCGGTCACTTGTTCACACATTTACTATTTTCTACATGGCGAAAGGCACAGTACACAAGATATATGCAACTTTTAATATCACAATTACGAGTTTACATCTCGCAATTCTGAGGAAAATAAATTTTTTAATGTTTTATTCTGTGGTGGAAACGTCTCGGTTACGTATGTAACCCTCGTTCCTTGAAGGAGGGAACGGAGACGTACGTCGGAACTGACAGACAAATTGGGATCTGTTTTCAGAGACCAATCTACTTTGAGTGTATAGAAACGAGCCAATAAACATTGGCAAGCGGTTCACGCATTCCACGCGCCGCCCCACGTTGCGGGTATAAATACGGAAGTGGAAGTACCGCATATCGTTTTCAAAAGAGGAGCCGAGATAAGTGGCTCGGGCCACAGCACCTGGCGACGGGACATACGTCTCCATTCCCTCCTTCAGGGAACGAGGGTTACATACGTAACCGAGACGTACGTCGGAACTGACCGACGAATTGGGATCCCTACCAACACTCCAGGGATGCTGGCCCTTCCAGCCGAGTAGGGTAGCTGGTACCATGGAAAATACACATATAGGGTAGCCGTTAGGGGACCGCAACATATGGAACCCAGCCTACACACACGTTCCACAAGCATATGGGTGCAGGCCTAGCGTCAGATGGTCCGCAACATCTGACACCGCAGGGGTGATGGAGGACTCGCAGGGATAGCCGTTTCTAGGGTACTCAACTGGAGCAAATAGATGCACGTATCCGGCCCAGAGGGCGGGAGTGGCGTGGCAAGCCGACACTTGTACGGGTACTTAGCGCTACTGGCCACTGGGGGCGAGGATGCAGGAAGATACCGGCTCTACACAGAGGCTATATAATCTAGCGAACGTGTTAGGTGTCGCCCAGCCCGCAGCTCTACATATGTCTGTCAGCGAGGCGCCTTGAGCCAGCGCCCAGGATGAAGCTACACTCCTAGTGGAGTGTGCTCGCACCCCGAACAGGCAAGGTACGTCTCTGGACTGGTAAGCCAAGACGATGGCATCCACTATCCAGTGGGCCAACCTCTGCTTGGAGACAGCCTTTCCCTTCTGCTGACCTCCGTAATAGAGGAAGAGCTGCTGTGAGGATCTGAAGGTCTGAGTCCGGTCAAAGTAAGTGCGAAGAGCACGGACGGGACATAACAAAGCTAGGGCTGGGTCTGCCTCCTCCGAAGGCAGCGCTTGCAGGTTCACCACCTGGTCCCGAAAGGGAGTGGTAGGAACCTTGGGCACATATCCAGGCCAGGGTCTCAGGACAACGTGAGAGTTGGCCGGCCCGAATTCTAGGCACGATTTGTCAAACTAAAGTGCATGCAGGTCCCCTACCCTCTTGATTGAGGCCAATGCGGTCAGGAGGACTGTCTTCATGGACAGGATTTTCAGCTCAACTGACTGCAAAGGCTCAAATGGCGGACCCTGGAGTGCTCTATGCACCAGGGCTAAATCCCAAGAGGGTACCGAGGTTGGACGAGGAGGATTTAGTCTCCTCGCACCTCTGAGGAACCTGACGATTAAGTCGTGCTTACCTAAGGATTTACCGTCTACTGCATCGTGATACGCCGCTATTGCTGTGACGTACACTTTGAGGGTGGAGGGAGACAACCTTCGCTCCAACCCATCCTGCAGGAAGGAAAGCACAACGTTAATCGAACACTTCCGGGGGTCTTCCCAGTGGGAAGAGCACCAATCGACGAACAGGTTCCACTTCAGGGAATAGAGGCGCCTCGTAGAGCCTAAGGTACCTCCGGTCAGGGAGTACTACCACTGGCAATGGGTCGACTCCGGGGATGCGAATAGGTCTACCTGTGCAACTCCGAAGTGGTCCCACATCAGCTGGACGCTCCGGGGGTGGAGTCGCCATTTGCCCGGAGGTGTCAACTGGCAAGAGAGCTCGTCGGCTGTTTGGTTCAGCGCACCTGGGATGTGAATGGCACGAAGTGACCTCACAAACTTCTGACTCCACAGGAGGAGATGGCGGGCGAGCCGGAGCATGCAACGGGAGCGTAGACCACCCTGTCGGTTGATGTACGCAATGGCCGCAGTGCTGTCCGAATGGACCAGTACGTGCTTGCCCCGAAGCAGTTTCTTAAACCGGGCCAGGGCAAGACGTACCACCAGTAACTCTAGGCAATTGATATGCCAACTCAGTTGGGGCCCCGTCCACAGACCCGAAACTGCGTGCCCGTTGTATGTGGCCCCCCAGCCCGTTGATGAGGCATCCGTGAAACCACAGCATGCCTGGACACCTGTTCTAAGGACACTCCGGCCCGGAGAAACGAGGGGTCTGACCACGGGTTGAAGGTTTGGCGACAGTAAGGAGTAATTGAGACCCGGTACTGACCGCGCTGCCACGCCCATCTCGGGACTCGGTCGTGTAACCAGCGTTGAAGCGGTCTCATATGAAGCAATCCGAGCGGCGTTACCGTGGCTGCAGATGCCATATGGAGACGTGGGTGACCCCGCCAGTCGGTAGCGGTCTTTGGACACAGTTGCATCACTACCGACCGCTCCACTGGTGGGACCTCCACGACTTTGTGAGCTCCTGATGCACTTCCGGAAAGAATGGCACTGGGGCGGGGCGCTGAGAACCAGCACGGTCCGTCCCGAGATACCAATCGTCCAGCCGCGAGGGTTTGGGACACGGTGGAGGGTTCCACTCGAACTCGACACTCGCGGCGGCCTGGGAAAGCATAGCTGTGAGCTCTGGATCAGACTCGGACAACGCTACCACACCCGAAAGGGGGTAATGCAGCCAGATCCTCATCTCCAGAGTCCATTAGCTCGTCCCCAGCGATCGATATCATGTCCTCAGTAGGAGCCCCAAAAGAAACGGCTGGCCCCCCGTGGGAAGCTCTTCCGAAAGCTCTACCGGCGCAGCGAAGGGGGCCCAAGGAGCCTGTTGACGCGGTGGGAGTGCCCTTACTGTAACCCTCAGGTCTCCACCAAAGGCATCAGCCAAAGTAGCAGCCCTCTGCTTTGCAGCGGGAGGACCACTCGATCGGGGGATGCGCATTGGGCCTCCACCCCTTTTGAGGTATTGGAGCCTAGACCGTAATACTGCGATGGTCATGTTCGCGCAAACCGTGTTGCTCTTTTAGAAGAAGAAAAAACGCTCCAACAAGTGACGAGGCACACAGGGGAAATGGCCGCCGCTCACAGCAGTTCAAAGGTGCAAGCCTGCTGTGAGCACTCAAAGGAAAATGCCCAGCTAGCTGTGAGAACAGCTGTTTGTTTTCTTCTGCTCGCGACCACCGCTGTAAGGCACCGTAACACCGACACTGGAAGCAGGTAGGCAGTTTTCCTCTCTCTTGACTCGTAGTCGAAAACACTCTTCATAGGAACATAAACAAATGCTCGGCTCTGAAGTTGAAAGCGATATACGGTACTTCCACTTCCGTATTTATACCCGCAACGCGGGTCGGCGCGTGGAATGCGTGAACCGCATGCCAATGTTCATTGGTTCGTTTATATACACTCAAAGTATGTCTCTGAAAACAGATCCCAATTCGTCGGTCAGTTCCGACGTACGTCGAACGTGACCGACTGAAAGGGAACTAGCTTCCATAAAAACATTACCTTTATGCCTGAACAGGCAAATATGAACAATACTAGGACTGGGAAAATATATTGATCTCTTGATTTTAAACAATTCTCATTTTTATGAACTGATATTGAATCGATCTTTTGGTCTATGCAGTTTATAATTAATGAACATAACGTTGTAGTGTGCCTCCCATCCATTAAATCGCAATAAGCTTTGTTACTTTTGAAATTCTGTCAAATTTTATTACGAAATTCAAACAATAAATAAATAAATAAATTATATACATAGACACACACACATACTGTATATATCTATTATATATAATAGAAACGCATTAAAAAAATGCCCTTACATTAGTTATTTGTAGTTAATCATGAATCTCTAAAATAATATGATAATGCAGTTTGAAAATAAACTTGTTTTTTTTTTGTCACAACAGAACAGAGGAACATAAAAATATATTCAAATTCTGAAAATAAAAATACAAACTTAAGATGTAAAAAAAAAACACAATAACAAAAAAAAAAAATTCAAAGATACCAGTATTAATAGAGGTGGTAAGCTTCATAAATACAATAGAGAATGACTGGAAGTTCAGTTAAGTTCTGATAAATAACAACAGCAAAATATAAGCTGCCTGCCTTCTAAAATGCAGTAAACCCATTATGTTACTCGTTAATGCTGCAACACACTTTCGTTCACTCCTTGTGTGCCTAACTTACAATGCAGGGACTGGAACTACAAAAATACTAGTTATAACTACAGTAATCATTACTTAGTAATCAATACATTTACTTAGGCAGAATAAGTTTGTTGTGATTTTCAAGCGCATTAATGTTAGCGGTCTTCCACTGATAGCGATGGCATTAGATAGCTTTGTGGTTAGCTAAAGTCTATGATAAGCCATAATTTAGAAATGGACAATGTCATACTGCAAAATATTGTAAAACATACATTTTCAAAATAACGGGCAGGGAAGAGATGATACGTCTCATGCTGTGAAACTGTCATGCTACAGGGCTCTCAAGTTTTGAACTGGGTTCAGAGTGAGATTTTGGCGACGGCAGCAGAGGTTTGATGTTGCTTTAAATGTTGTTGCTTTAAATGTTGTACATGTCATGTCATGACTGCTATGTTGCTCGGAACTGCACCTAAGAATTTCACCTACTGTTGCACTTGTGTATATGGTTGTGTGACAATAAAGTGATTTGATTTGATTGGGTGGAGACGAGGTTCTGATCTGAAAAATGACACTAATTTGTATAAATAAATAAATAATATATTTTTTTTATTTCATTCAAAATTTCTGTGTGTGTGCATAGTATTCTTGCATTTATCTATTTCAAAGATGTCAGGGAAGAGGAAAATTAATAATCCACTATAATTTGGAATATATATATATTTTCAGAATTTACTGTGTTGTAAATATAGTAATAGTCTCACCAGTGTTCAATCAGCTTTAACATATTTAAATCTGCATATCTTTGATATTTTTACCTTTTATGAAGGGCATTTCCCCATAATCTTATTAAATACAGGCTATGCTTCAGCTTTCATTTTATATTCTTAAATTTGATCTATAAATTAAATTAGAATAAGACACTGTAGGGCTGTTACGACACCGTAACCTTGCTAATCTACGTCCTATTCCCTGCTCCGCTAATGCTCCTCCCTCTTTTTCTGTGGGCTTATGGAATTGTCAGTCTGCAGTCAATAAAGCTGACTTCATTCCAGCCTTTGCCACTCAATCTGCTCTCAAAATCTTGGCCTTGACTGAGACCTGGGTCCGCCCAGAAGACTCAGCAACACCTGCTGCTCTTTCTAATAACTTCTCTTTCTCCCACACCCCTCGCCACACTGGGAGGGGTGGTGGCACTTGTCTTCTCATTCATAACAATTGGAAATACTCTACTCACACATCTCTTTGCAATAACAACACATTTGAATACCATGCTATTACGATTACGACTCCCGTTAAACTCCATATTGTAGTCATTTACCGCCCCCCTGGTCCATTGACCACCTTTGTTCATGAGCTAGATATTCTGCTGTCCTCATTTCAAGAGGATGGCAGCCCACTCATAGTCCTTGGCGACTTCAACATTCATCTGGACAAATCTTATGCTTCAGATTTCCAATCCCTCCTTACATCATTCGATCTCAATCGCCTCATCACTTCACATACCCACAAATCTGGTAACCATCTGGACCTCATTTACACACGCAACTGCTCTACAGACAATATTTTGGTCAAACCCCTACACATCTCAGATCATTTCTTCATCACATTCAACCTTCAACTCACTACTCATGCACCACCAGTTCCTCCACCTGTTACCTTCAGGCGAAATCTGCGCTCACTTTCTCCTTCACATCTCTCCTCTGCTGTCTCATCCTCCCTTCCCTCATCCTCACAATTATCCTCTATGGATGTCAACACTGCAACCGACACTTTATGCTCCACTTTAACTTCTTGCCTAGACAGTATTTGCCCTCTTTCTTTTAAGCCAGCACGAGCCACTCCCTCTAACCCTTGGCTAGCTGATGTTATTCGTGAACATCGGACGACACTCAGGGCAGCAGAGAGAACATGGCGGAAATCTAACCACCCATCCGATCTGGGTAAGTATCAGTCCCTGCTCTCATCCTTCTCGGATGAAGTACGTGCAGCCAAATCTTCTTATTTCCAAAATAAGATCAACATCACCTCAAACTCACGCACACTGTTCAGAACATTTAACTCTCTCCTCTGCCCTCCCCCACCACCCCCCACCACCTCCCTATCTCCAGACGATTTTGCACATTTCTTCACAAACAAAACAACAACCATCAGCAGTCAGTTCTCACCCTCACACACTGTAGACTCCTGTTCAGCCACATCCACAACCAAACATCCTCTCTTCTCATTTTCTACACTCACTGAGACTGAAGTATCTAAACTTCTCCTCTCTAGTCATCCTACCACCTGTCCACTTGATCCCATTCCCTCACACCTCCTTCAAGCCATCTCTCCTACAATCCTACCAGCACTCACTCACATCATCAACACATCTCTCAGAACCGGCATCTTCCCTACCACATTCAAGCAGGCTTGGGTAACTCCACTGCTTAAGAAACCCACATTAAACTCATCACTCATAGAAAATTACAGACCTGTTTCTCTACTACCATTCATAGCAAAAACTATTGAACGAGTTGTTTTCAACCAGGTTTCATCCTTCCTATCACAGAATAATCAGCTGGACATCAACCAATCGGGTTTCAAAAGGGGCCACTCCACAGAGACTGCACTACTGTCGGTCATTGAAGCCCTGCGGATAGCCAAGGCTGACTCCAAATCATCA
The DNA here is from genome assembly GCA_023566225.1 of Romanogobio albipinnatus. Taxonomy (NCBI): domain Eukaryota; kingdom Metazoa; phylum Chordata; class Actinopteri; order Cypriniformes; family Gobionidae; genus Romanogobio; species Romanogobio albipinnatus. Next base: position 31,446,005 of record CM042242.1, read on the forward strand.
GTCCTCGTCCTGCTCGATCTATCTGCGGCCTTTGACACGGTCAATCATCAGATTCTTCTGTCCACCCTCTCATCACTGGGCATCACAGGGACTCCACTCCTTTGGTTTGAGTCCTATCTCACAGGTAGGTCTTTCAAGGTTGCCTGGAGAGGAGAGGAATCCCAAGCACATCTACTGACCACTGGGGTTCCCCAGGGCTCGGTGCTTGATCCTCTCCTCTTCTCCATCTACACTACCTCATTGGGACCCATCATTCAGGCACATGGCTTCTCATACCACTGCTATGCTGATGACACTCAGCTCTACCTTTCATTTCACCCAGACGACCCCACAGTAGCTGCACAAATCTCCAGCTGTCTGGCTGACATCTCTGCATGGATGAGAAAACATCACCTGCAGCTCAACCTGGGAAAGACTGAGTTTCTCATCTTCCCCGCCAGTCCCACCATACAACATGACTTCACCATCCAGTTAGGTACATCCTTGATTTCCCCATCAAAGTCAGTCAGAAATCTTGGAGTAACATTTGATGACCAGCTGTCCTTCAGAGAACACATTTCTAAGACAGCTCGCTCATGTCGGTTTGCGCTCTACAACATCAGGAAGATTAGACCGTTCCTAACAGAGCACGCAACACAGCTTCTGGTCCAGGCCCTGGTCATTTCTAGACTTGACTACTGCAATGCGCTTCTGGTTGGACTCCCCTCTTGTGCAATCCAATCACTTCGAATGATCCAGAATGCAGCAGCACGTCTTGTTTTCAACGAGCCCAAAAGGACCCACGTCACACCTCTCTTCATCTCCCTGCACTGGCTACCACTCGCTGCTCGCATCAAGTTTAAGGCGCTGACGCTTGCATACAGAGCCACCACGCGCTCAGCTCCTGCTTACTTTGACTCCATTCTACAAATCTACACCCCCACCAGAAGCCTTCGCTCAGCAAAGGAACGACGGCTTGTGGTCCCATCACAGAGGGGAAAAAAATCCCTTTCCAGAACATTTTCGTTCAACGTTCCCAGCTGGTGGAACGATCTTCCCAACACCATCCGAAACGCAGAATCATTGACATCATTCAAAAGTCAACTTAAAACTCAGCTCTTCCGTGAGCACTTAACCTCATTAAAAAAAAAAAAAACAACAACATGGAAAACACACTCAAACACAACACTTCCTTTTCTCCACGCGACACGTCCTCTTCTCCACGTGGGACAGCAACAAGACCACGCCCCCTTTTTGCACGTATTCTTGTGGGCGGAGGTTAGTCTGTTCTACTGTTCTACTGACGTCATTTATGAAGGAAGTACCAGGATGTAGTCCAAGCCAGCCGTTCGCTGTAGGCTTTGAAAGGGAACTTTTGTTAAATAAAATATCTCGCTTGGCATTGAACTTTGAGCTTTATAATTTTACAGGTATTATTTATGCTCTAACAGCAACATTACACACAAACTAAAGTTTGAACAATGGGATCACGAAGAACGGGACCTTTAAAGAAAAATCTTACTACGTCAATGCAAGTAAAAGTTATGAAGTTAGTTTAGTTGATATATAGAGAGAATTGAACATTTAAGCTCACATGTAGTAATTTTTATAGCTTTATTTATTGACCTTTATATAGGCTGTTTATATTAATTTTAACCAAGTGCCTATTAATGATTGATTAACTAAAATTATACATGTGTAATTGATTAAGGGGTATAATAATTACATAAATGATAAATAAACCAACATTTTTATTATTATAAATAAGCATTGTTAAAAGCCAGACGCTTTAGTCTTTAAAAAACATTTGCTATGTAGTGACCTTTAATTTGGAGTAGAAAAAGGGGGAGTGACTTTATTGCATCAGAGGTGTGTCACTTTGCTCACAGCTGATTGGTCCAATTTCAGTTTGAGATCTCTTATCCAGAACATAACCTGCCCTGGAGCAGGTTATCCGTGGAGCGCAAGTTACTATGGAGATGAACACAGCTAAAAGCCAAACCTCTTTAATGGTACCCCAAACCCAGGATTGGCACAAACTAAGCTTAAACATATCTGGTTAGCCAGCTAAACCAGCTTCATGGTATAGGCCCCTGGTGTTGCCAACCGGCACGTTGTAGAGTGCCCTCTGGTGGACAAACTATGAAACGCCAACACTCACAATGTGGTTGAGCGGTGTTTCGTCCATTTTTATTATTTTTTTAAATATTAATTTATCGACCATCACAAATGCTGATACCGATAGTTTGGAAAATGCCTAATATTGGCCCGCCGATATATCGGTCGGCTCTAATTATAATGATGGATCTGTTGCCATCTTCTTTGATCTTTTTGCACAAGATAAAGTAGAAATTACAGTGATGGCAAATCAGATGGTTTCTGTTCTGTAACTGAGTCTTAATGAAGAATTGAAGAAGGCTGGTATGTGAACACAGCACATGTAGGTTAAGTGTGATTTATGTGGCCACTGATTGAGCATGCCCTCTCGCTTCACTTTCATTTAGACCTACCAACCAGCAGATGCAAGACCAGAGAAGCTGAACAAAGGCATTTTTCAGTTTTACAGTCTTTCTTGAACCCTCACTGATAAAATCAAGTAGAACCTTAGTGTTTAAATATTCCAGGTGTCATTATGCCTATGATATATATGCAGTCTTCCTGGACCTTGTAAAAATGAATCATTATAAATGTAGACCCCCACCAATAAAAATGGCAGTGTCGATTTACACTGTGCAAATATCAAAGCTCGTTGCAAAGGCTATTTTAATTTACTCCACTCACTTTGTCCAGATATTCTACCTTTAGCACAAATACATATACACAATTTGTGTGAATAGCAAGCAACTATCACTATTTGCACTACTTAGTACTTAATGCTATTTGTTACTAAATATAATTTGTTACTATATACTAACAGTATTTTTGCAAAGTCTCTTCACAAAGTTTAACACTTATGACAGTGACAACAAACACACTAAAACAAATGAACACTAAAGCAGTTACTGTTATGGTACAGTACAGTATGGTACAAATATTGTCATATATGCTAGTAAAAATATATAGACTTCGTGTTAACAATGAGAGAATCCACAATATAGAAGTCCACTGTATTTCACCATTGTCCTCTCACGTGGAAATTTCTAGCCTTAGTGATTTAAACGTTTCTACTTAAGTAGAGTAAATTAAACTGAATGGACTGGAGACTATTTGCCCATATATTATAGTCATATAATATGCTACACCCTGACACAACTTGAATTCAGTTATTTTATGTTGTCTTGTACAAATTTTTTAGTTGGCCAAATTGAATTTCTGTGAATAAAATTGCATCAATTCACAGAAATTCAATTTGGCCAATTGAAATATTTAGATGTGATCACTAAAAAATTTTCAATTGGAGACCTGATTTTTTTTTTTTTTACAGTGTATGTATATAGTTGTATATGCATGTTTAGCACAGCGGTTTTACAAATTCTCAGAAAATAGTACCATCTCTGATTGAATTATCCAAGTACCTTAGACTGAAAAGCCATGGAATTTAAAAAGCCATATAAAATATTCATAACCAAAGTAGCAAGTAGGTTTTTGTATTTAATTCAAGAATTTCACTTGAAAACATAAGTTTTCATCATTGCTATTTTCCTTATAATGCAACAAAGCATTAAATGCGCTACTCAACCTAAACACAAACACTTATTATTTATTCCAGCATTCCAGTATTCATATTTCAGTATTCTAGTTTGTAGAACAGAAAGCAAACATACACAAACACACTCCTCTCTCAAGTTACATTGTATCGTGTATAACAGGGATGGGCAACTCCAGTCCTCGAGGGCCACTGTCCTGCAAAGTTTAGCTCCAACCCTGATAAAACTCACCTGCCTGTAGCCTTCTAGTAATCCTGAAGACATTGATTAGCTGGTTCAGGTGTGTTTGATTAGGGTTGGAGCTAAACTCTGCAGGACAGTGGCCCTCGAGGACTGGAGTTGCCCATCCCTGGTGTATAAGATTTCCTATGTGATGTAATTTCCATGAATATTGGATTGCACTACAGCCGGTTAATGAGAAGATTTTTCTGAAAATAGGATAAGCATGTGAGCACTCTGTCCGCATCCTATCACGGCTTATCAACACTAAGATTTTTTTCACTTTTATATATGTGACTAATTTCGTCTGGAGTTTAATTGAAAGGCGATCTGACCAATCATAACTCTGAAACGTAATTTTGTCTGATAAACAAACCATACATGAGTTAGTAGATTAACGTTAGTGGACTTTTAAAAATTGTGTTAACTGATGTCTTTCCTCGGCTGAAACAACATACCTTCTGGGGCCCGTTCTTCGTACCTCGCTAACTCAGTTAGCCGGATTTGATTGTTGACGATTTGGCATGATCTTGGATTGTTTGGTTCTTCGACGCTCATCCTGGACTTGCTGTCATAGCAACAGGTCCGTTAGCTTAAACCTGCTCCCGAGCAGGCTTATTTCATGTAAACAGGATTAGATTGCATCTTGAGGTGATACTTAAAATCTGTCCCAGCCACTGCTACTTTATTACAAGAGTTCATTACTGAACCAGGGGCAATAATAATCATTTTAAATAATAATAATATACAAATTTTAAATTGTATACTGTATGTATATGAGAATGTATATATTATAATGTTGTGTATAATACAATAGACACAGCCACTTGATTGAGCGATTTATTTGTGATGGAATAATTACTTTATAATTTTATTGGAGGTTTGCACACATGTTGTACAGTTAATCTGAGCCGTGCATTCATTTAAGTGATGACGGATATTATGGGATGGCTTGATGCAGCGCAGGAGATGCAGAGAATTTGATCTTGACCCTTAAGAAACTTTAATACTGTCACGTTACAAATCTGCTTCAAATTGAATTAAAAATTTAATTACAACATTGAAATAAAAATGTAAAGGGTGTACAAATACTGTATAAAATCGTGAATATAAATAATTGGTAATCATGTAAAAAAAAAAAAAACATTTATCATTGATCTATTATAACTTTTATGTTGGTTTGGTCGTTTAGCTGTTTCCTTATAAAGGTCCAGATATTCGTGGGTTTTTTTTGTGTGTAATTTGCCAAGTTTTTTGCCAGGTGGCTTTTTTAATTATATGGCGTCATTACGTTGCTCTCTTGACGCCAGCCAATCGCTGCATTGCTGATCATGGTTTCGAGTATCGATGCATCTGCCCTTTTCAGTGAAAACAAGAACGCGCAGTGATCTCAGATCATTTAATCCAGATATTTCAATCCAATCCGCAAATTCGATGGAAGAACCAAATTAGCCAGAGATCAGTTATCAGGATTAAATGATCTGGGATCTGTCAAATCATCTCAGATGTATTAAGCGAGGTACGAAGAACGGGCCCCTGATGTTCATTCATGTTTATTTTGTGCTATAGCTAGTAGGAAGAGATGATTGGTTCACATGCCGCTTGAACTGAGGCACTACAGTGATCTGTCACAACATATTAAAGAGCAACAAAACTGAGACTTTGTTTCAAACCAAAAGTAACCTGGGGCCCGTTCTTCGTACCTCGCTAACTCAGTTAGCCGGATTTGATTGTTGACGATTTGGCATGATCTTGGATTGTTTGGTTCTTCGACGCTCATCCTGGACTTGCTGTCATAGCAACAGGTCCGTTAGCTTAAACCTGCTCCCGAGCAGGCTTATTTCATGTAAACAGGATTAGATTGCATCTTGAGGTGATACTTAAAATCTGTCCCAGCCACTGCTACTTTATTACAAGAGTTCATTAATGAACCAGGGGCAATAATAATCATTTTAAATAATAATAATATACAAATTTTAAATTGTATATGTATATGAGAATGTATATAATATTATAATGTTGTGTATAATACTATAGACACAGCCACTTGATTGAGCGATTTATTTGTGATGGAATAATTACTTTATAATTTTATTGGAGGTTTGCACACATGTTGTACAGTTAATCTGAGCCGTGCATTAATTTAAGTGATGACGGATATTATGGGATGCTTGATGCAGCGCAGGAGATGCAGAGAAGTTACAAATCTGCTTCGAATTGAATTAAAAATTGAATTACAACATTGAAATAAAAATGTAAAGGGTGTACAAATACTGTATAAAATCGTGAATATAAATAATTGGTAATCATGTAAAAAAAACAAAACAACATTTATCATTGATCTATTATAACTTTTATGTTGGTTTGGTCGTTTGGCTGTTTCCTTATAAAGGTCCAGATATTCGTGTTTTTTTTTGTGTGTAATTTGCCAAGTTTTTTGCCAGGTGGCTTTTTTTAATTATATGCTGTCATTACGTTGCTCTCTTGACGCCAGCCAATCGCTGCATTGCTGATCATGGTTTCGAGTATCGATGCATCTGCCCTCTTCAGGGAAAACAAGAACGCGCAGTGATCTCAGATCATTTAATCCAGATATTTAAATCCAATCCGCAAATTCGTTGGAAGAACCAAATTAGCCAGAGATCAGTTATCAGGATTAAAAGATCTGGGATCTGTCAAATCATCTCAGATGTATTAAGCGAGGTACGAAGAACAGGCCCCTGCTCTGTCTTGTCTGTTGTCATCACTCACAATCAGGATAGTCACTAGTGAAGGGTTTGGGACTCTGCACCCGTCCGCCAATGAGTGTTGTGATGACGTCGCATTTGCAGCTAACAGCTAAAGGACAGCTGCTTTTAGATATTATAGATCTCCTTAATATGAATGGAGGCCACCACTAGATAGAGCTGGAAAACAGATAAGTAGAGAAATAAATAACACACTAAATACGATCAAAGTACTACAAAGGCAACATAAAAGCTGAAGCAGCTGTACTGCTGCAGCACTGGTCAAAGTAATGCACCTTCCCTGTGCTGTAATGTCCCATAAACTCTTTGGTCTTTTTCATCTCTTTGATCATCTCAGATGTCTGACTGATTGGAGGACTCTCTGACCTGTGTCCATCCATCATTCCACCTCACAGTAATCTTAATATCAGCCATGTTTACATGCAGGAATTAGTTGTGATGGTGGTGAAACAACCACACAATGGCCTTAGAACAATACAAAACATGATAAAAAGAGCTCATCAGTATGCAGAATATTTATTTTCACGTATTAGCCTCACGTATGCGAGGGCATTGTCAACATTAAAGGAGAATATCTATGAGTCACTGTTCGTTCGTTGGTGTGAAAGCAGCAGTTTTGCTAGTCTTTTTTTCCTGACTGACCTGAGGGAAGAGTTTGAAAAAAAGAGATGTTTGGTGTGGGGGAGGACAGGTGGGCTTTGGACCTCCTAACACTCTTCCTTGCCCCAAGGTTGTTGAGAGAAGGCAGGTGAAACTCATAATGCGCTCTACAGATTTAATATTGTGCCGTGGCTTGTCCTTGGTGTGGGCAGACGTGGCCCCAAACCAGACAGTGATTGATTAGGTGAGAATGGTCTCAATGATAGCAGTGTAAAATTCGATCAGTCATTTGATCCATCCGTCATATCCAGCCATCTTTTAAAATGGGGTTTTCAACTTAGGCTAACATACCTCCTGGTTAGATAAAGGTTATATAATAAATGTACTGTCAAGAGCAGCTTGACACTGAGAGGAGCCCAGTAATGTAAAAAAATTCAGCCTCCCTGTAGTGTCGATGTGTGATGGACTAATTTAGACTAATAGGGCTTTATTTAGTCTCCATCTGTAGCACTGCTTTCATGCTATCAAACAATCTTTTTCTGTCCCTCACACACATACAAGTCTCAGCACTTAGCTTACAAGAAGGTGAGAGAAAGCGAGGTAGATTCTCAATTAGCCTCTGGAGACCTTGTATTATTTTTATTTTTCATAAAAACACTGTATGTCACCCAATATTCTCTGAATGTGAGTGTGTGTAAAGTGCTTTATTATGCCATTTTCAAGGTCTCTACATCTGCGGTGAGCAATTACATGACTTCACACATCTGTCAAATAGTTCTAAACACATTTCTGCACATATGCTCACACATATTCACAAGATCTCTAAAAATGCTGTGTGACAAAAAATGATTAGGCTGTATTTCTATAGCACATTTGACAATAGTCAAACAGTAAACAACCCCTTTCTGACCACAGACCAAGAAATCTGGAACCACAAGTACAATTTAGAGAGTGATTTGTACTATTCTATTCACAACTTAGTGACTGAAAAAGGAAGAAATAACTTGCGTGGGTTTATCTTCTATACAGATTGAATATGTAACAAAGAAGTTAATTTAATTGAGTGCAATATGATGCAAGAATATGTTACAGATTATTTCTGACAGTAGAGTAATGACTTTGTGGTCTTAAAATGTGTTATTTCATCACATTGATGAAAAATGCATCATCTTGGTCATTAGCCAAAGCGTCTCACATATATCTGTTGAGATCTCTGAAAATAAAAGAAACACATTTAAAAGAAATTTACACATTCAAGTGTGAGTTTGACTGGTACTGCCTGATTTTGTGTGTCATTAAAGATGGAGCAGCTGTGAATCGGCTTGTGCTTGTGATATAATTGCCTGACTGGAGAATCTGCCCTTAAATGCGACACAATCGTCTCCATGTTGTTCAGAAATATAGTCAAAGTTTAATTCGAATAGGTGCTAATTAAATTCCTATGTGAGATAAAAGAATGCTATCAGAATTAGTGATCAAGTGGAAATTGAAAATGGCAAATTTAGCTGCTTTTCAGGGTATATTAAGAGCCCCAGGTTATAATTTCACGCCAAAGGTTATATATAATTCATGTCATTCATTATTGCCTACAAAAGCCTGATAAAGGTGCACCTTTCATTGCAACTGGATTAGCTGTGGAATCTGACAAAATCCTCTCTTGGATTAGTTGGTGACCTAAATATGCCCATGTTTGCCATCTAGTGGTCTTTTCCTAGGATTTTCCTAGGACGTTTCAGATTAAATAAATGTGACTTTCGTTTATATAGCAAAGGAGAATGTGCAAGTCTTTTTATTTCAGCTCTGCATTCATTAGACACTGGAGATAGATACTAGTCAAGTCAAGTCAACTTTATTTATATAGTGCTTTTAACAATGCAGATTGTTTCAAAGCAGCTTTACAGTGCTAAACAGGAAAATAATGCAACAATTTTATTCAGCCGTATAGCCATTCTGGAGAAAACGGTGACGTCATCAGTTCATTTCAATTAGCATACAGTGACAGTGTGGGCCTTAGATCAGCAATTTAGTTTATATGGTTAATTTAGTTTAATAATTGGATTTATTTGGATATTTAGTTGAAAAATGTAGTGTCCCCAACTGAGCAAGCCAAGCCAGAGGCAAGGAAACCAAAACCCCATCAGGTGACCTAATGGAGAAAAATAAACCTTGGGAGAAACCAGGCTCAGTCGGGGTGCCAGTTCTCCTCTGACCAATTAACAAACAGCATATTATTATTCTGGCAACTTTACAGGTCAGAGGTCACAATAGATCGGAATATTCAAAGGACCGGAGGCAACACGCTGGAGACGGGTTTATTGAGGATGATGTTGATTAAATAATTATTAAAGTGCAATATTCGAATGATCGGAGGCAACACGCCAGAGACGGGTTTATTGAGGATGATGTTGATTAAATAATTATAAAGTGCAATATTCGAATGATCGGAGGCAACACGCTGGAGATGGGTTTATTGCGGATGACATATCGATTGAATTATTATTCAGTTGTAATATTCGAACAATCGGAGTCATCGCGCTGGAGACAGGTTTATTGAGGATGCCGTGTCGATGAGGCAGTTTCAGGGGGAGTCTGGAGTCGTTGGTCTTCTCTGGGCACAGGTCCACCATCTGATCTGGATACGGCCCGGATTCGGCTGACTGCAGTAAACCTCAGGATAAAACAGAGAGACTATTATTAGCATAGATGCCATTCTTCTGATGATGTAACGAGTACATCAGGTGTTATAGGAAGTGTTCCCGGTTCCGGCTGACCTAGTTAATGCAGCCTAACAATCATTTCATTGAAAAAGTGTTTTATGTGTATGCCACAGAAAAGAGATGTGTTTTTAGTCTAGATTTAAACTGAGAGTGTGTCTGCTTCCAGAACAATGCTTGGAAGACTGTTCCAGAGTTTAGGAGCTAAATAGGAAAACGATCGACCGCCTGCAGTTGATTTCGATATTCTCGGTATTATCAACTGGCCAGAGTTTAGAAAGCGCAGTAGACGTGATGGAGTATAATATATTAAGAGCTCGCTCAAGTATTGGGAAGCTAAACCATTTAGTGCTTTGTAAGTAATAAGCAAGATTTTAAAATGTATGCTATGTTTAATAGGCAGCCAGTGCAATGTTGACAGAACTGGGCTAATATGGTCATACTTCCTACTCGAGCTGCTGCGTTTTGGACCAGCTGGAGTTTATTTATTAAGCGAGCAGGGCAACCACCCAGTAGAGCATTACAATAATCTAACCTTGAGGTCATGAACGCATTAACTAACTGTTCAGCATTTTGCATTAAGAGCATGTGCCGTAATTTAGATATATTTTTAAGATGGTAGAATGCAGTTTTACAGATGCTAGAAACGTGGCTTTCAAACGAAAGATTGGTATCAAAGAGCACACCCAGGTTCCTCACTGACGACGAGGACTTGACAGAGCAGCCATCAAGTGTTAGACAGTATTCTAGGTTACTACTTGTGGAGCTTTTTTGTCCAATAATTAAAAATTCATTTTTTTCTGAATTGAGTTGCAGGAAATTACCGGTCATCCAGTGTTTTATATCAGCTATGCATTCCGTTAATCTTGTGAATTGGTACGTTTTTTCAGGGCGTGAAGATATATAGAGCTGAGTATCGTCAGCATAACAATGAAAGCTAACGCCATGCTTCCTAATGATATCTCCCAGTGGTAGCATGTACAGGGTGAAGAGCAGCGGTCCTAGCACTGAGCCTTGCGGTACTCCATACTGAACTTGTGATCGGTGTGACATCTCTTCATTTACTGCTACAAACTGATAACGGTCGCATTGGTATGATTTAAACCATGACAAAGCAATTCCTCTAATACCTACATAATTTTCGAGTCTAGATACTAGAAACCTTTCATGTTGGTACATAAAAACATTGAGCCTCCAAATCTTGACCTCATAAGTCTTGTATTGCCAATTAGTCAGTCATAAAGCTTGCTTTTCCATGTCCTTAATCATTAGCAAAAAAAAGGTTAATCGGAAGGGCATACAGATTGCTATATTTAGCACGACTAGCTCATAATCAAAGTTGGCAGTGTTCAGTCAGATGGCTTTAATTGTCCTTTCAATGAGGTTGTTTTAACTATAGGGGATTAAAACAGGGGATTAAAACTTGAGACTAGTACCTGTGAGCATGGATAACCTCAGTGTTCTCAATATTTACACACAAGCATCCTTAAATGCCATAAAAGATTGTTGAAAGATCAATAAATATGAAATATGAGGTTGAATAGGTTTTCGCACGCTCACATGCTTTGCCTGACCATTTCTTGTCAAATGGTCTTGTTTTTGTTTAGTCCACACATTATTAAAGAAATCTTCTGAATTGTAGCTGAAACATTTTTTTTTTTTTACTTATCCGACTGAAATATTATCAGAAATGAAGAACTGGATTGTAGCTCAATTTTTAGCTCAAATGTAACATTGTATTTCACTATACTTAAGTTAATAATGAAATATTTTTGTACAAATACTGATATGCTGATAAGAACAAACACTGCTCATATTCAACATTTGATAAAGAAAACTGCAATAGCCGTAAAGGTGGGCTGCGGAGTCAGTTTTCTGTTCGTAGCGTCTCATTATAGGTAATATCAAATGTGTTGAACTCTGAAAAGGCACGCATCTGCATCGACTCTTTGTGCTGCTTTAAGGAGCCTACACACATTAAAGTGTGGGCAAGATGGAAGAGAAGGTAATGTAACTATGAGTGATTTCACTGATCTCTATAATGTGCCTCTGCCTACATACAGCGGTTTTAAATGATTGTGCATTAGAAAAATGTGTCAGAAATGGACCATCTTGAGTGAGTTTGATTCATGCATTTGTAATTGATAATGCTGTTTGTGATATGTTTTATGCACTACTGAAACATATACAGTACAACTGCTTTCTCCTGCAGAATGTTAGTTTTTAGTAGGAAGAAAAATTATTAATTTTCAAAACAGAACAATGTCTTATACAGTATTTATACACTTAGGCAATACATCTAATTTGTGATCAGATTTTCTAAAGCTGTGTCAAGTTCTGCAGCCTACTGTACCAATGACTTAATCCAGCAACACAAACGCCTACTAATCACCAACAGCACAGCGACCTGGGGCCCGTTCTTCGTACCTCGCTAACTCAGTTAGCCGGATTTGATTGTTGACGATTTGGCATGATCTTGGATTGTTTGGTTCTTCGACGCTCATCCTGGACTTGCTGTCATAGCAACAGGTCCGTTAGCTTAAACCTGCTCGCGAGCAGGCTTATTTCATGTAAACAGGATTAGATTGCATCTTGAGGTGATACTTAAAATCTGTCCCAGCCACTGCTACTTTATTACAAGAGTTCATTACTGAACCAGGGGTAATAATAATCATTTTAAATAATAATAATATACAAATTTTAAATTGTATATGTATATGAGAATGTATATAATATTATAATGTTGTGTATAATACTATAGACACAGCCACTTGATTGAGCGATTTATTTGTGATGGAATAATTACTTTATAATTTTATTGGAAGTTTGCACACATGTTGTACAGTTAATCTGAGCCGTGCATTAATTTAAGTGATGACGGATATTATGGGATGGCTTGATGCAGCGCAGGAGATGCAAAGAATTTGATCTTGACCCTTAAGAAACTTTAATACTGTCACGTTACAAATCTGCTTCAAATTGAATTAAAAATTGAATTACAACATTGAAATAAAAATTTAAAGGGTGTACAAATACTGTATAAAATCGAAAATATAAATAATTGGTAATCATGTAAAAAAAACATTTATCATTGATCTATTATAACTTTTATGTTGGTTTGGTCGTTTAGCTGTTTCCTTATAAAGGTCCAGATATTCGTGGGGGTTTTTTTTGTGTGTAATTTGCCAAGTTTTTTGCCAGGTGGCTTTTTTAATTATATGATGTCATTACGTTGCTGTCTTGACGCCAGCCAATCGCTGCATTGCTGATCATGGTTTCGAGTATCGATACATCTGCCCTCTTCAGGGAAAACAAGAACGCGCAGTGATCTCAGATCATTTAATCCAGATATTTCAATCCAATCCGCAAATTCGTTTGAAGAACCAAATTAGCCAGACATCAGTTATCATGATTAAAAGATCTGGGATCTGTCAAATCATCTCAGATGTATTAAGCGAGGTACGAAGAACGGGCCCCTGGTGATCTACTGATAAAATTAATGTGAGTGTAAACACACTGAGATATGTCCATTTGCAGAGCCATATGTGACTGCAGTTTCAGACTAGCCGTGCCTGGATCGATTGCTACTGTATTCTGTTCCACCCATATTTCTTATACAAGGAGATTCTAATATTTATCAAACTGATACCACTTCTTAAAAATCCATCCTCCTGCAGAAAATAATCAACAACTTTTAAGCCATTACATCAGCACCTTTCACCATGGACAACGGATTGGATGTTATTTCAATGAATAAACATTAATATCAGGATTTTATATCTAAAGTTTCCCTGTACATTCTTATAACACAGCTGTTGTAAGCATGTAAATGGTTATTTCTTTAACGGAGTGTCTATTTACACTAAGTGCAAATAGCATGCCTTGTTGGCAGAGGCTATTTACACTAACTCTGGCCACTGACGTCTCGTTGGGCCAGAAACAAATAATGGAAGACGCTGGATTGTGAACAGTAGCAATAGTGGTTACGGCACACGGCAGAAAGTTTTATTGCAAATCGACCCGAGGTTAAAATTCGCCTTTTGTTGAACTTGCTGTATTCCCTTTTCCGATCACATATTGGATTGGAAAGGCATTTATTTTCTATAAAATGAAGAAAATATTTGAAAAGTAGAATAAAGTGTCTAATGTGTGTTTAATAATAAAGAGTGTATTGGTTAGTCTTATTATTGCAAACTGTTTAATGTACATCAACACTGAGGTGCAAATAGTATCTGCCACTTTTTATAAGTATAAATAGCATCTAACTACATATTGCAAATAAAGGACTGCTATTTTTACATAGTGTAAATAGACTATCGCTAAGAAAATGCTGCTATTTTCACTTAGTGATCATTATTTGCATTTCTCATTTTATGACGTAGCCATGCAAGTGCACGTACTGTCATTCTAGCGTTTAAGACGACTCTAGTCTACAAGACAGAAGGACTGGACTAGGATGGACGTACCCTCACTAGGATGCAGCCTTCTAATTAAGAAGCACCCTTCATCAAACCAATTAGTAAAAGGGTCTAAATAGGTTCTGAATCATTTAGACTTTGTATGCATGCATGGAATCCTTAGGTGTGGTAAAACTACAACTTGATACAAACACAAAATAAAAAAGTAATAAATGCTGAATAAAGCCAATATTTACCTCCAGTCTGTTGTAATCTAGCTTGAAATCTATCCTTTCATTTGCCAGCAATGAAAATCGTACTTATTAAAATCAACACTACATGTAGCTACAGCTTGTGAATGACTGAATCAAAACTCTGCAAAACAGCACTATAGTAACAAAAAATTACAGAATAGCAAAAAACATTATGCTGCATTCACACCGAACGTGAATAGAGCGTCTGGCGCGAGTGATTTCCATGTTAAGTCAATGGAAAGGTGCGTTGACGCGCGTCTGGAGGTCCTGCGGCGCGATAGACGTGTTTCGCGCGACACAATGGACACAAATTAGACGCGTTTTGCGCGTTATGCGTGAGTGGTGCTTTTTGTGCATTTATGCGTTTGAAGCGAATTTGCGTCTGATGCCCGAGTTGAAAAATCTGAACGTTGCCGTCAATTCGCGCCGCGTTAACCAATCAGGAGCCTGCTTGCTGCTGTCACGTGGTAAAGTGACGTGATGAGAAACCCTGCATAATTTAAAAATACTACTATTGTGTTACAAAATTTAGTTTTAAGACTTTTTCAGGTGAGAATGTAGTTGTTTAAAGCTCAAATCTGTGGTTTATTTATAAAGAGAGTGCCTATTTAAAAAAATAATCTTGTGTTTTTGGAGTTGTGAGATCCAGGCGATCACCGGGTGCTCAGCGTTCATAACCCCGGCGAGAGCAGCCTTTCCTCTGCCAGTCCTTTTGACGTTTGCCGCTGGCTCTGATGTCATGTAGTGGTTTGACTTGTGTGGATCTAACGGGAAATCTTTGGTGTCATGAATCTACAATTTGTTGTCTGCCAAATAGTTTTGACTGTGGGCAAAAATAAGTTTCATAACTTTATTTTTTAAGGATATTTAAATATACATGCAGTGAAGATAATGTAGGAGTTGCCTGGACCACATTTGTGTGGCTATTAATGCTTAATATATATATTAATGAAAATAAAAAAGAGGCAGAGTTGTGTTTTATGACATATTTCTCCTGGAGCGCCTTGAACGGGCATCTATTTCGCTTCAAACGCTCAATTTATACGCGCATCCAATTCGCTGTGGACGCACGAATGGATTCAAAATGTTCAGGCGTCCAACTAGACACGATAGGTGCGATTTTGACGCTCTATTCACGTTTGGTGTGAACGCACCATTACACTCACATCCACTGGAATCAATGTCTCCACTGAGTGTCTACTCACCTGTTGAACTGCTTGTTGCTCTGTGCTGTTTGTTTCAATAAACTCTGTTTACTATTCCTCTTTGTGTTATGAGTATACATTCCATAACAGCATGGTGTCACATGTCTGTTCTGTTTTGGGCTGCATTTCCCGAAACCTTCTTAACACTACGTCGTACTTAAGTTATACCTTAAGGTGTACCTTAACGTTAATACGTGTTTCCCGAAACTATCTTAGTTAAGAATACCTTCTGTAAGTATTACTTTCGTAAGGTTGGTCTGGACCACTCTTAGCCATACCTTATCACTATTGACAGTTCATTCCACTAGTGGCCACCACTGTGCAAAAAGCGTCTTTACATGTCAGTCTATGCGAATATAATTCTGAAGTTGTAATATACACCCAATGTTCAATCAGGCTATTTTTTTTTAATGAAAGGATTACAATTGTCATTACACTAATGGTTGTTAGATTTTTTATTATATTATCCAAAGGTACATCAGCTGGCAAACCATTAGACAGGAAAAGCTTAGGAGCCTATTTAAAGGGAATGATTGTGGAGGGGAGTTTGGTCAAACTATGGCAGCGAGACAACGAATAGTTGTGCTAAATCAAAGACGGCGCCGTCCGCGGAGCCATTTAGTGTATGTGCACTATTTCATACGTGAAAACTTTAGTCCCCTGGCTACCATGTCAGAAGCCACTATTCAAAATAAATTTCGCCTGCCACGACAGCAAATTGAGCAGCTTTTAGATCTTGTTGGTCCAACTTTGTCGAGACAAACTGGACGGAGCTACCCTCTCAGCCCTGAAATCCAGTTGCTGGCGGCTCTCCGTTTTTATGCCGTGGGGAGTTTTCTGGAGGTGGTTGGGGATGGATATGGGCTGAGTAACACCTCGGGGTGGCGGTGCGTTCATTCAGTAACAGAAATTAGTTATTTACACAATAATGTAATGCAGCTGCTGGGCAATCATCCCTGATTGTGGAGTAAATTAACACACTATGGAAAATATATTGTAATAATATAAATGACTCTTTCAAATGCCAGTGAAGGCATACTGCCAGTTAGTGTAGCGGGTTGACGCATGATGCGGTTGAGCATGAAATTGCTGGTTCGCATACTCATGTCAGAATTATATAAAATTTAGTTTGCAAGTTCAACTATTTCTGAAGTGCTTCTTTTATAAAAATAAATAAATAAATAAAAAATCGCATAAAGCAGTGAAACAGCCCCTGCATAGAGTAAATAATCGATTCTTGAGCCATTGATATAAGCCACTTCAGCACCGCCGCCACGGACAGCACCTGCTAACGTCGCACTTAAGAAGGTTTACCTTAAGCAACCTCCTAAGATATAGTTCGAGGAACACACCTAGAAATGGTATACCTTTAGTTAATTTATACCTTTAGAGTCTTCGTAGCGCGCTAAGAGACAACGTTATCGGGAAATGCAGCCCAGGTTGTGTTTCTGATTTGTCACATGTTCCTTTGTTCTCTTTCCCGCCATTTCAGTGTTTCCCTGATTACCCTCATTAGTTAATTTATCCCATCTGTGTCTCTTTCATTAGCTCGTTTCTGTTCTCTATTTAAGTTCCATCCTGTTCATTCAATCCTTGTCTGGTCACCGTTATGCCATTATGTTAAGTTGTGTGTTTTGCCTGCCTTGAGTTTAATATGAATTAAAATCCGTCTGAATCTGCCTCTCCTGTGTCCTCTGCCTGTTCCTACACCAACACATTGAGGTGTCAGACAATGCAATTAGATCGTGATGGCGAAGTGAAACTTTCTGAACCAGTGAAGCTCTCTGCACAATTGTATCAGGAAAAGGTTCATTACTCGAAGCTTTTCAAATCAGAGCTCGATGAGGACCTCTGCTGGTGAAAGAGAGGGAAAGCACTGTGTCGCAAAATGTTTTGCAACCATTTTCTTAGAAGCAAAAATTAATTAATGGATAGATGAAAGAATCAATAAATTAAATACATAACAACAATCTGTTCAATTGCATACTCCTAGTAACTCAAACCAATAAAGATAACATTTTGTATTGTGAATATGGACATTTTTCCTGTTTGTGAACAAATACAACTTATGAATAAAGCAGGTAGACTAAATAAATGCAGGTGCATACACACACAGACACACACACACACATATATATAGAGAGATTTAATAGGTTCACATAATTGTCAATAACAACAATATTTTTAACCACTTAATTTTTTCAATAATTGAAAATGAACAAAGTTGGGGAAAAAAAGTAGGCTGGTTTTCACCCATATATATATATATATATATATATATATATATATATATATATATATATATATATATATATATATATATATATATATATATATATATATATATATATATATATATATAAGGCTGCAGAACAAAAGCCAAATATATTATCAACCTTATTAAGCAAACTCAAATGAAAGTGTTCCCACGTTTCAGAACCATGACTTTGTCTCGCAACAATAAACTAGCAATACAACAGTTCTAACTACCCGTGTCGCGCATTTTTAAACCTTTTTGAATCAGAGTACGAAGCAGTCACGTGGGTGTGTGTGAAACGAAGCTTCGGACGTCATTGGTCACGTGATTTTGATAGAACGAATCAAGCATCGATACAAAGCTTCACTGAAAATCGTTTAATTTTTTTGACATACCCTTCGGAGTCCTGTAACGGGTCGGGTACCCGTGGGTAAAAGTGGCTAAAACGGGTGGATTGTGACATTCCTAAAATTCACGGGCGGGGATGCGGGCGGTTAATTAACTCCTTGCTGGCGGGTAGTAGAGCGGATGAAAAATATGTGCAATATTAGTATGTCTAAATTACCATTACACATACGCAAAAACGATATGATATTTGACCCATCACGTCACCACCACTGCGACAGTGAGACTTTTGTTGATGCTTCCCGTAGCCCAGAGTTCGTTTGGTTTCAACAGTTGATTGTTTGTCAGACGTAGCGAAGCCCGCATCCTGGTCTCTGCATACATCGAGTTCAAGCCACTCAAGGGATTCCTTTAGATGTTTTGTTGTGGTGGAAAGAGCATGCGAAAACATTTCCCAACCGGGCAATGATTGCGCGGAATGTTCTCTCCATCCCAGCATCAATCGCTGCGAGTGAGAGAGACTTTTCCACAGCTGGCTTTGTAATCCAAGAACAGAGAACGCAATTTAAACCTGGGACTGTGGACGATATCCTTTTCCTGCACATTAACCTTAAGGGAAAGTATATGCATAGGCATAGGCCTATAGGCTCTAGCCTATAATATACTGTTTGTGAGCGACAGGCTCAGTTGTTGTTGTTTTTTTTTCAACAAACAGGACTATTTGCGTAGGTAGGCTATAGTTATCAGTTTCCATAGCCTATTTAGGTTCGTAGGCTACTTGAATGGCGCAAAACAAAGCGCACTTTAGCCTGTTTCATAGCCCATTCATGACGCTGTTGTGATGTTGTGAGAGAGAGGTGCAAGATAAAAAATAAAACACTTTAATTGGAATGATTTTAGCGTGTGTGATTTATCGCGGGCACGGATCGGGTAACGGGCCAAATATTAACGGGTCTGGGCGGGTGCGGATTTTATTTTGATATTATCATGGGTGACGGGTCGGATCTGGTGCTGAACTTTGCGGGTACGGGCGGGGGCGGGTCTCCAAAAATGGACCGGTGCAGGACTCTGTTCGGAGCTTTGGAGCACTGTTAACATCACTACAATTAAACACAATATTGTTTTGTGAGTGTTCATTAATGAAAGTAATAGACACTATCATGCACTGTGACTTTGTCTCACTTCTCTACAATAATGAAGGCACACTTGAGTGAGAGAGAGGCAAGTTCGTCACACAAATATTCATGATATACATTAACACTAAAAACAACTTGTTTTATGTTCGCAAAAAATACATTATTGTAATGTATGCAAACCCATATTGTAACAAATTAGCTCAAAGGAGAAATGTTAATAATTAATCATAATTTGTTATTATATTAACTGAATTAATTTAATGTAACTGGATTAATATTACAATCAAATAATCTGTTCATCCAGCGACCACTCAGTACTGATTGTCTATCAACTCTTCAGAGGGGATATTTTCTGTAGCCACAAAAAATAACTATTTCTTAGCTCATAGCCGTGATCGGTTTGTTAAAGCGACAATTTATTTAGAAGCAGAACATAACCAACTTGCACAAATGTGCACAAGAGTTTAACTAAAACACAAACACATAACTAATCTAACAAAAAAACATACATACAAGCACACATACAAGCATGGAATGGAAAGTGACTGAAAAAAAACGGATCAGAACAGAGGAATGAAGCTATGGAAAAAGAGTCTAACACCTGAGAGAACCGTCAGTTATGACTACAAGCTCACCAATGGTGTTGCAGTTCCTTCCGTGTTGAGAGAAGCGACTGTGAACTTGCAGGGACTCTGTTATGGTTGAAGAAAGCCCACATGGCTTGATGTGTGTGGCTGGCTGGCGACACCGGATGAGGTCTCACATGAACAGGGTTCTGGAGTGGAATGCCAGCCAGCACTAACGACAATATGTTGACTATTAAGTTCCACAGAGGTCACACCTTTGAGTTTGGCTTAACTAATGAGGAACGTGCAATTCTCAGATGGGAGAGTTCTTTTGTTTGAAAGGCTGACTCCTTTGTATGATTGGAGTGAGTTTAAAAACTTTACCAGTGTATTAAGCACCCCCTGAAAAGTCTGTAGCCTATATATTTGTTTAGTGTTAGTTGTAAGGAGGGTTTTTGTGTATTTCACTGTGTAGGCTGATGATAATGCAAGGGGGAGAGAGAGGGAGTGCTATGGATAAGACTTTAATGCTCACTTCTTGTACTGTGTTTTATTCAGCTCTTACAGTGACTTTCTGTAGTGAAAACACACGCTTCATCTTTTGTGTGATTATCCAAGAACAATAAACTTCATAAAATTCCTCAGTAAAGTTTTGGATAAAAGCAAGATGGCAACATAACTTAAAACGGAATTAAACTAGTGATGTTACATATGAAGCTTTGAAGAGCGTATCGAGTACGCAACGTAATTTCTCATGACAGAGTCGGAGCGCGTATTCTTTTTAGAGAAACATTTGATCAATGAAAAACGAAGCCTCACTTTCTTTCCAGTCACATGAATGCTTCACTTTGAGAATGTTTGAACCAGACCGCTACTCCGCTAGACCGTTTATGAAAGTTCAATCCATTTACTAACATTTTTTATATATAAACCTATAGCCTATATTACATGATCATAAATTCTGCCATATAAACAGTATAAAACCCATAAAATAATTAGAGCACCATTTACTTGCATCAAACAACTCTGTTGGTATTATTGTAATAATTATTTTTACATTTTATTTATTGCCACACTTTAATATGTGAATTATATTATCAGAAAACTGAACATTTAGCATTGTCAGGCTTTTATATGTGCTTTATAGATAAAACAACAGCACTGTGCACTCTGTTATAAATTTGACCTGCCACAACATGGCACTGTTTTCGACACTCCTGATGCTTTTAATGTTTTCTCGAAAGCCTCAGTGCTTCATGAGGCTTCATTTGCCCATCCCTAAATTAAACTAAACTTCTTGTTGTTGCACAAGCTATTGAAGCTCCACCCTCTTCTTGAAAGGCAAGGCAAGGCAAGTTTATTTGTATAGCACATTTCATACACAGTGGCAATTCAAAGTGCTTTACATAGAAATAAAGTTAAAATATTTGTAAGTGAATTAAATAAAAAAATATATAGTATAACAGTATATGAAAGAACAGGCAGGGAGCAGCAACTAATTTTCATTTAAAGGGACATACACAAAAACAGTGCGTTTTTGCTCACCCCAAAAAAATGGCAATTTTGACAGGCTATAAATCTGTCCATGATAAAAGGCCATGATCTGTGGGGTATTTCTACATCTTGAAAAAAGGGGCATAATATGTCCCCTTTAACAATTTACAGAATCACTCGCTAAAGAGTCCCTTTCAGTCCTCAAATATAAAACAATAACCAACAACTACTCTGTAGACTCATATGAGTCTCATAAACCTAATGATACAAATAAATCTAAGAGGGTTTTTTTATCCCCGAGTTCGTTGTTCCACTCTAGTGGGTGTTTGCCAGATAATGAGATATCAGACAAAACTGCATATACGGTCGCACTCAAAACTCTTCCGTTTTTAATATATTGGTACACATTGTTATTTTTGTCACATATTTATGTCGCATATTTTGGTTGTCTGGAGCCCTGCTGTGGTCTTTGTGATGTACAGAAATAAGCCTGGTGTGTCCTCCTCAGAGCTTTTCTCAAGAGATCCTCTGCGTTCTAAAAACACACAGATGTTGCTGAGCTAATGAGGGAGAGAAAGCAAGAGTGAAACATTATTCATGATACATAATCGCTGAGAACTGAAGGAAGCTTATGAAGGAACAAAAACAAGCAAATCAACCTATAGTTGAAAAAATTCTTCACATTAATTAGACCAGATGATTTTTACAGCCATTATTTTCTTCTTTTGTGGGCACACAGAATATAGCCACACTTAGAACTAGGCCTACTGTAAACTGGAGTACAACACACCTCTCAGGTGTTACGACCCCATTATGGGTCATATTGTGTGGGTTTGGTTGTTCTTTGTTTTTCTTGTCTCGTAGCTTGGCGTTAGAGTCAGTGACGTCATGATGACTGATGGTTTACACCTGTGCTAGAGCTGATGCCGGCAGATTACAGCAGCTCCCTTCAGTCGTAAAGGGCGCTTTCCTCTCGTGCCATTTTGTCATCGTTCCAGTTATTGTTTTGTTTCCGTTTTGGTCTTTTCTCTTAATTTATTGCTCTTACTTTAATAAATGTAATTCCTTTTTGCATATCACTCAACGTGTCATCTTCTTTGTCGCGGCTTGCGAGCCGGCCGTGACACAGGTCACATCCTCAGTGGAAGCAATGCAAGCAGCATTTTTACCATGCAGTGATAAATGTGCATTTCTCTAAGACAACTTTATTTCTGCACACACTTCTGAACACACATGCGCCACACACACACACACACTAAAAACTAAAAACAGCAACAGTGTACACTCATCTCTCTATAGACCCAGATCTCCACATAGGGGAAGTAGTGAGTTATGGATCAGCTTCACTGTGACCATATAAGCTGTTTTATGACACCAACAAAGGGAAGGGTAGGATCTGATGTATGAGTCATAAACCTGATATAGTGACACACAAAGACACAGAAACACACACACATGCATACACTCATGCTGTCGCAGGAGAACAGCCCCTCAGGCACAGGTCATAAATCAACTCACACACATCCACATGCTGTTTCCTTAATTACTGCCTCTATTAACTGTTGTAATTAATCTATCATTATTTCACTCACACACAACAACTGCAACCTGCTCACCTCTGTAGATGGACTGTAACCATCTACTCATTTGCTAAACTTATATCATTGCACATAAATGGACTTTGAATAAATGTAAAGCCTCTACACAATTCAGAGTTCATATGTTTGTGTAGGACTTTCTTCTATCCTTCTGAGGCTTGTAGACTACCCCTCAGCATTAAATGGTAGAATGAGATGGTCTAGTAAGTGCATATGGCGAAATCATAAATGTTTCCACCCTAGCAGTCACAGGACGCAACTACAATTAAAATGAATGCAAGGTTATGCGCAACAAACTTCCCTATTCTGTATAACTGGTCGCATACCCTTACGATAAAGACGTTCATTCAAGTGTACTCAAATTCAATCCTAACTTCTTTTAAACTAAAAATGAGAAAGTATACTTTCAGACTACTTTTTATGTACTGTGCTTCTCATAAATATACTTTATGTACTTAACAGAAATATACTTAAAATTGCACTTAAGTATACTTGACTTAAACTGAAACAAGTGATAGAATATGCTTTAGCAAATGTAAAATGACGCAATCATCAAACATTAAACAGCATATAAATCAAAACTGCCTAACGTTACCGAATGAAATGTTGACCAGGAAGGGTTAATGACGTAGAACATTTGAGGGGAGTTGATGGACTCAATCTACTCTTTCAGTGTTTTGATCATCGTTCTGAATCTCATCCGGACATAGGACGTTTTCTTTTTGTTTACATTTTTTTTTTTTTTTTTTATGAAACTTGCCCACATTCAAGTGTTGATAAAAAATGACGCATAAAGTTAGAAAAAAATTAAAGTATACAGTTAAAGGTATATTTCAAGTATTTAAAAAAATACCTAAAAGGAACATAGTAGCTAGTATACTTAAAGAATATATAAATAGTAAACAATAAGTATGATATATGTTCACTTAACGAAAATGTATACTTGCAGTATAAAACTACTAAATTCGTAGTTTACTGAGACTACTTCAAAGTGTTTTACTAAGATTACTAATAAGAGACAGATACCAGTGCCACACGCAAGTCCTGGGGATATAAAGAAATGAGGAAATTTCATTATACCAAACTACCCGCAAGTGCTGAATTACTACTCATAAAGGTCAGTTTATTTGACGAATTAAAATGCTGAAGAAACACAATGCTGTTTCACTTGGTCTACACTATCTAAACTGCATTTGAGTATGTTGAAAGTTGAAATGTTATTCTGTGTGTTAGTTTGTTGGCTGTATGAGACTAGCAGTAAGCTACATCAACATAAGAACATCATATTGATGATATTGTAATATTTAATTGTGTTGAGCTACATAACATTGATTCACTCACCTGTCTAATTAGTGGAGCAGCTAAGTGCTTATGTTTGGCAGAATCGTTCAGTTTATGATACAAGCGTGAAAAATGGCATGAGCAGTCTCCATGGGTCACTTGACAAGAAAATTGTCCGAGCCACTTGAAATTTCAAGATGGCAGCCATTTTTCAAGATGGCCGACACCTTAGTGGAGCAGTTAAGTGATATAGTGGTTTATTTGGTGATACAAGCATGAAAATTGGCATGGGCAGTCTCTGATGGTCACTAGACTATAAGCCACCCACAGCTACTTGAAATTTCAAGATGGCTGCCATTTTTCAAGATGGCCACCACCTTAGTGGAGCAATTAGGCTTAAGAAATCATTTAGTTGGTGATACAAGCATGAAAATTGCCTTGAGCTGTCTCTAAGGATTGCTTGACAAGAAAACACTCTCAGTCACTTGAAATTTCTATTTTAAAGATGGCCGACCCCTGGATCCTCAAAAGATAAATTTTCCGATATAAATGTATTGGGTTTTTTTTTCATTAAGGACGATTTGGTGTCATTTTATTTATATGTTTTAGATTATTCTAAAGAACAACTTTTAACGCATCAAAATACAGTTGTGTTGATTTGTTGATTATTGATAGATTAGACAAGAGTGAATATCTGCACTACTAGGGCACACTGGTGATATATCACTGCTGTTAAACTCAGAGTGGGGTTCAATGTCAGCTAATTGTAAAGTTAGTATCCCAAATGCTGTCTAATCTACCCCAAAACAGTTAGATAGCCGCACCTGAATTGACAGGTTGTGCCAGCGCGGGAGAGCAGAGCCAAGGTTAATGGGGTTTTAGTTAACCGGATGGTGTACAGATCGCACGGGATATAAATGGCATTGGATGAATGATCGGACTAAGTGTAGGGTTAAGGCATGAACTTACCTCAATTAACCCTGATGACCCATTTAAAGATCCACATGGCGGGCGGCAGTAATCCAGAAAAATTGCCACCATCTTGAAATGTTATGTTGCTGTGGGCAGTTTCTTGTCAAATGACCCTTTGAGACAGCTCAAGGCAATTTTCATGCTTGTATCACCAACTAAATGATTTCTTAAGCCTAATTGCTCCAAGGTGGTGGCCATCTTGAAAAATGGCCACCATCTTGAAATTTCAAATAGCTGTGGGTGGCGTATTGTCTAGTGACCATCAGAGACTGCTCATGCCAATTTTCAGGCTTGTATCACCAAATAAACCACTATATCACTTAACTGCTCCACTAAGGTGTCGGCCATCTTGAAAATGGCCGCCATCTTGAAATTTCAAGTGGCTCGGACAATTTTCTTGTCAAGTGACTCATGGAGACTGCTCATGCCAATTTTCACGCTTGTATCATAAACTGAACAATTATATCACTTAGCCGCTCCACTAAAAGGTACAAACTGTCCTAATTCAGTCTATGACAACTGTTTTTGTATACACTGTGCTCCTGTTCTTATTTCAGCGAGCTTCAAGTTGATTTGCTGCCAAAGTCGGGTGGTGCAATACTTGACAGGGAAATTTCAGAGGCAGTTGTTTAATTTGTCAGCCTTCCTCAATGCTTAATCGGTGAGTGTGACAGACCCACAGATAGAGGAGGGCAAGATTTCAGCTGATGTGACATTCTCTTTAGTTAATCGAGTCATTGTGAAAATGTCACAATATAATCTTATTCTTGAACTGAATGGAGAACCAATACAATACATGCATTTAAACATACACTCTAAAAAAAAAGGTTCTATTTGGCACCAAAAATGGTTCTTCATCGTACTCATAGAGGAACCACTTTTGGTGCTATATAGCACCATATCTTAACATGTTTTGTATATGGTAGCAGTGCTATATAGCACCATAGTTAGCGGTGCTATATAGCACCTTAGTCAAAGAACCGGTGAAGAACCTCTGAAGAACCACTGAAGCACCAAAATTGGTGCTATTTAGCACTTAAAAAGGTTCCCCTATGATTACGAGCCAAGAACCATTTTTGGTGCCATATAGAACCTTTTTTTTTAGAGTGTACTCACAAATCTAAATGATTTAAAATAGTTCTAATCCAAATACATGTTAATTAGAATTATCTTATATATGCTGTCATGTACAAACACAACTCGCATACCAAGAAAAAAACAAAACAAGTGTGCAGGTCACATGTCCAAACCAATCTCTGTAAGTCAAGGAGCTTCTTTCACCAAGACTGTTCATCAAAAGCAAACTGATCAATAACAGACACAGCTAAAACAGCTGTTTGTTTGTGAAAAGGGTCGAAAGCAAACACACATCAGCTGGTAAAGCTCAGCGCTGGACAAATTGGATCATGACCACAACTGTTTCTGGTGAGGAAGGGTCATATTGATTTTCTCTTCCCCATTTTCTGCTTCTTTATTTTTAGTTGAATTTGTTTTAGTGCTTTTGTTTCCGTCTCTACACAACATTAATTTTCTTTTAGCTGGTGGCCATATAGATTTTATTCCTTTATTAGCATTCCTGAATCTTTATTCAGCACTTTCATGGAATGTTTCTTTTTAATTTAATGTGCTACATAGTTGTGTTAAAAGCACTACAAATGACCAATTATGTTGCATTGGTACATTTATGGAAAGGAATGCATAATTATGCATTAATGTAATTGTAATTATTATAGTGGCCAAGAAACAGTATAGATCATTTTTTAAATTACATTTTCTTTTACATTTTTTTTTATTCTTTTTAATTTGAGAAATCTTTAGAAAATTATACAAAATTATTTTTTACATGGTGTTTGAACATAAATGTGTGTTGGCAGTGTGTGTACACAACCACCCTGATTCTTGGTAGTGTGACGTCACATTTTACAGGCCCTGCCCACAAGTGTTGATGGACACTGTTTTTTATAAATGAATGTGGAAGTTTCATAAAAAAGCAACATTTTAAACAAAAAGCTGAGAAAATCACATCTTTATCATATCACATCTGGATGGGATTCAGAATGATGATCAAAACACATATGGAGTAGATCAAGACCAGCAACTCACTCAAAGCTAGAGTCATTTCCTCTTCATGGGTTCAACATTTCATTCGGTAACGTAAGGCAGTTTTGATTTATATGCTGTTTAATGTCTGCATTATTTTACATTTGCATTTACAACCTCATATCAGTTGTTTCTGCTTCTTCGCTTGTGTTTTGATCCAGAGATCCTGTACTCTTTCAAAAGATGCGTAACAGCTCCCCCTTACCGTATAACAGTGAAAACATGTATTACCTGAAAATTCCATCAATGGCGGGAAAGCGTTGTCACAAATAGCATAAACATTCCGTCAATGGTGGGAGAAAGTAGATTTACACCTAATGTCCATGTATACTACCAGTGGACTAAGCCAAAAACAATTCAGATACTAAGAATTATGAACACATCTATTTTCTTTAATTTTTTAAATCCCAATAAATCATAAGCAGTGTCTCAGAACAAACCATTTGCAGATTCTTGGCAAAGTGACGTCACATTTTACAGGCCCCGTCCACGAGTGTTGATGGACACTGCCATATTAGTAAAGACCCCGTCACAGAGAGCTGTACAAAGTCTGCCATGTTTATCTCCTCGCCAGAGCATTTAACAGCAGCATTCAAGTAAGAAATGTGTTCTTAATAAAGCTACTAAAGTTCATTCAGTCAAGAGCAGTGAGTGATTTTATGTTTATCTTTTGTTATTTGATTCATATTAACAGCAGATATAGCAGTAGGTACTGTATATTACATTGCTTTCACTTTAGTACACAGATCTAATATACACACAGGATTTCTGTACTTGCTGTATACGTGCACAGACATAATCAACTGTTTTCATCTGAACTATGTGTGTTTCTTACATAACCTTGTGTTCATTTGACAGTTTATTCGCAATAACACATGAAAGATAACTTGTCTAGTTTAATAGCCTAAGGTTACTCACGGACGCACTGACATCTAGCTCTCTGTGCGCATGTGTCGGTGGTGTGTGCTCAAGTTGAGAGCATAGACTGTAAGGTTTAGAGTGATATGGCTTTAAAACGCATGCAGATGATAATATTTTATGAATATGAAGAACTGCAATGTCAAGTGAGCGTGTCTGCAATAGAGATGATAATCAAAGCCAAACAGATGTATCATGTTTTAGTTTTCATTCGCGTGTTCACTGGTGTTCACAGCTGTGAAGGCTTCGCCCTCTGGAGTGGGGAGCAGCACTTATTTGCATTTAAAGGAGGCACACACAAAATAGCTCATTTTTCTCAAACTCAAACATTTTCATTTTCAAAATGGTATATTAAACGTTCTGTTAGGAATTTTGATATGAAACTTCACAGACACACTCTGGAGATACCTGAGACTTATATTACATCTTGTAAAAAGGTAGCCTGACAAGCCAGAGCCACATCAAGATGTTGGGTTTGGGACCTCACCATTGGCAGGGCTCAATCCGAGGGGCGGGATAAACGGTTGTCTTTCAAATTCCCTCTGCACGCAATAGGATAGCGCTACAACCAACCAGAGCAACAAAGAAGGTGAAGCGGAGCTAGTTGATTGATTAAACTTTTGCCGTATCCGGTCGACAAATCTCAGAACACATCTTCCTTTCTTAAGAATAACTTCAGTGCCGTTCTTTGTTCTTTTCTTAAAGAAAAGCTTAACTCCAAGTCTTCCAGAGTCCAAAGCCGATTCGAAATACAGCTGTTGGCCAGCTTCTTTGCTTACAAGTAGCACACGGAACCGCCACAACTCTGCCATCATTATGTTAAGCCCGCCAACCGACTCTATACACGATGTGATTGGCCTGACCAGAGTTTGGTTTTCCAGCTCGCAAGCCAGCGGAGAGTTGCTAGACCAGTGGTTCCCAAACTTTTTGCAAGCATGGCACCTCTTTGTAGTGTTTGTCTTTTTCACGGCACCCCAATCCAATTAAACTAAACGTACATGCGTACATACATATATAAAATTAAATCCAGATGAGCAAACAACAAATGAAGCATAAACAGCAGCATTAATTAATTATGAATGTATCACAACAGACATAATAGGAGGTGAAACAACCTATTAATGTCACAAACTGCTCCGAGACTCGAAGGTGGATCCAAATGCAGCTTTATTTGAGGGCAATCCAGAGGCGTAATCCAAAGTACAGGCAAGAGTCATACACAGACAGGCATTCAAAACAAAGAAACAAAGAAACAAACAAAACAGGCAGGGACCAGAGGCAAGAGAGTAATCCAGGGAACAGGGCAAGATATCAAAAACCAAAAGACAAGAAAACCAGGAGAATGCTCAGAAATGCAGTGTAACACTTAAACAAGACTTCGCGGTAAGTGAATGAATGACCATGGTATAAATAGACAGAGACTAACAGGATGGTGAGCAGTGTTGGGCACGTTACTTTAAAAAAGTAATTAGTTATAGTTACTAGTTACTTCTTACAAATAGTAACTGAGTTAGTAACTGAGTTACATCATTATAAAAGTAACTAATTACCAGGGAAAGTAATTAATGCGTTACTTTTTTTGTCAAAAGTTCAAATATGTCAAATAACTTGGATGCCCCCAATTTAAATATGTTAAATGAATGAATTATACACTAAACATTGTACATTAAAGTCCCTGTAAAGTCAAAACTAAACATGTGTTCTGAGTTTCTCACACCACAGATAAATGTGTTATTAACCACCCAGCCAAATTTGAATCATAAAAAAATCCGGGAAGTACTTATCTAAAACCTGAAAAAATGAGCAGCATTCTCTGCTCTCAAACGCTGGGGGTGTGTCCGCTGTCGGCGCCGAAACCACACCCACTCGCGGGAAAGCGGCAGTAGCACACAAGACAACACTCACTGATCACGAGCGTCTATGATCACGACGCACCAGATGTCGGTGGGACGGGAGGATGACGGCCTGGGCGGGGGATAGTCGGTTCTGCAGCGGATTATCAGTGAATCCCAGTTGTCTCCGGTGAAAGTTTGTAAAACGATCCGGTGTAAAGTCACTGCAGAGGTAGGTGTCGTGATGATCCTCAGCTCTCTCCATCAAGGGTGCTGTTCACAAAATTAATCCACCTCTTCATCGTTTTTGTTTTGTAAGCTGTTATGCAAGTTGTTGACTATAGTAACTAACAGTACTAACAGTAACTCGCGATCGAACTGATGCGAATGTGCTCTAGTTATGATCGTGTTAGGGGAGGAGTCAGGCTCGGTGCGTCATCGAGCCACCGTTTTAGCCCCGCCCAGAAAATCCTGAACACAGCAACGGTGAAAAACTGTTTAACGGTCTAACTTCTGAATTCAGTACTTCATAGTTCACAGTCTTTGTAATGTGTTTCAGCAATACATTTCTAACATTTATAATGTGTTTAGAAACAAATCTCAGAATTGCCTTTACAGGGACTTTAATGTACACTATTGTAATGTTGCTGTGGGACAATGTGAGAGACACCTATCAAATTCAATATATTGTAAATATTATCAGTAGACCTACTATAGTGTAAATATTATCAGTACTTTACTACTCCTCTGGTAGTGGAGCTCATGTTATCGCCTGGGTTTTTAGCTGCTCATTTTGTGGCTGTGATGATGTGAGGCTTCATTAGATTAGAATTACTTGCCACAGACGTGGAGAGACTCTTTCTTCCTGGGCATAAGTTGCACGTCACATAAACATTCTTACCTTTCACCTCAACGAGGGAAGAGTAGCGCTTATACTTCCAGTTTGCGAAAGCTACCTTTGAAGTCGTTGGACTTGCCATCGCTGACTGTGCATATGCATGTGCGACTGTGCGTCATAGGTGTGTGTGTGTGTGTGTGTGTGTGGACTCAACCTATCAACCTCAACCTTGTCTCCCACCCACCAATCATCATCAGTTATGTGTACCACGCGTGCGCACACACACACACACACACACACACACACACACACACACACACACACACACACACACACACACACACACACACGCACGTTGCAGGTCCGACTGACAGAGAGCCTGTTCGGATGAAAACCGCTTCAGTGAGCTCAATTATAGTAACGCCGCATTTTTTTTCTCAGTAACGCTAACGGCGTTGCAACATTGGGAAAAGTAATTAATTAGATTACTCCGTTACTGAAAAATTAACGCCGTTAGTAACGCCGTTATACTTAAACGCCGTTACTCCCAACACTGATGGTGAGACACAGGTGAATGCAATCAGTGAATGAGGTACAGGTGAATGTGATCAGTGATAAGTGATGATGAGTCCGGGCAGTGAGTTGTGGGAATTGTAGTTTGTGAGTGATCATAGTCTTATGTGTGGAGTGCCCTCTGGTGGCTCTCAAGGACACTCCAGCTGGTAACCGTTACAATTAACCTATCAAATTAGGCACCACATTACAATAAGGTTCATTAGTTAACTACATTACATGAACTAATAATGAACTACACTTATAAAGCATTTATTTATCTTTGTTCATGTTAATTTCAACATTTACTAATGCATTATTCAAATCTTGGTAACATTAATTAATGCACTGTGAACTAACATGAACAAACCATGAAAAGCTGGATTTTATGAACTAACATTAACAAAGATTAACTAATGCTGAACAGAGGTGTTGTTCATGGTTAGTTCATGTTAACTAATGCATTAACTAATGTTAACTAATACAACCTTATTGTAAAGTATTACCATTTAGTTTCTCATTTGCTTTGTTCAAACCTGATCTTTAAAAAATGTAACTAAAATATCTGCATGGAACTGTGTCGCGGGCATTTTAAAGGGATACATGTGCTTGCTTTTGTGAGCACAGCCTCTTGGTACGGGGGTAGATTGAGGATAGTACAACTCGTAGATCGAGCTCCACTGACAGGCGCTGCCTTTTCTTGTTCTTCACGTGTGCCAGGGATGAGAACGCTAGCTCACACAAGTAAGAGGTTGAAAACGGCAACAGCACATTGACAGCGCATTCTGAGATAGATGGGTATTGGTGTCCCACATTCAGCCAAAATTCATCCAAAGACATTTCTCCAAATTTTAAAGTGCAATCCATACAGAGTTCCGCCAGTTCTTCCTGCACTTTGACTGGCAACATCTTTGCCAATTCTGATGTCCGCCGGTCATCTGGGCTTTGATATTTCTGCTTTTCTTTTGTTTAAACTATGAATTTATCCATATTTGCCCTGACTTGTCAATCTCTGCGTGAAATATAAAATTGAGCGTGCACCAGTAAAAAGGGCGGAACTGGAGCTCAGCTGAGCGGGCAGGCAGACGAGCTAGCAATTCTCTCCTGAGAACAGTCTAATTGGCGGTAAATAAATATTTAAACTTTAAATATTAATTAAATATATCCTTTTTTTATTTTAAATGCAGTTAAAGGTTATTATATGGTATAATAGTTATTTTAGGCTGTTTAAATTGGAAAAAAGCTGAGATTCTGCGGCACCCCAAGCCAGTTGTCATGGCACCCACTTTGGGAACCACTGTGCTAGACTACTCTGGCTGTAAATTAGATTTGCTGCCGCTAGGGTGCGTCTAGATTTCTAGGTTAGTAATAGGTGCCCTTTAAAACATAAAAACATTAAAAAAAAAAAAAAATCAGTGTTGTCTCAGACTTGTGAACTCCACTATATACCATAAAAAAGGGCTTTTTTTTATAGATTTTTAATATTGTACAGAGTCATGCCCATATTGACTCCGGAATCCCAATTTTGTTACTGAAATGTCAGATTTACTAGTAAATAATTTCCCAAACTGAATTGAATATCCCTTTTAAATAGCCTTGTGTTTTTGTTTATAGAGTAGTTTATCACAGCATGAATTTTGAGGAAGATCAGGACTTGACATAAACCAGTCCTTACAAAAACAAATAGAAATCAAGTTAATTTGACTAACTTTACTTAATTAAAGTTCAAATATATTTTTAAGTATACTTTAAGTAGTAAGTATTGGCTACTAATATCAATGTACTTGTAGTATACTTGCAATTGTAGTATTTCAATACTAATTGGGACTCATTTAAAGTTAAAAGCACATTTTTTCATTTATGAAAGTATTCTTTGAAGTATACTCTCAGTAAACTACTAGTTTAGTAGTTTTATACTGCAAGTAGCATATACTTGTAAGTTCTCTTTAAGTGAATATAACATCAAACTTAGTTTACTATTTACAGTATATTTTTTTTTTTGCACTTTAAGTTACTTATTTATACTACTATGTTCCTTTTTAGGTATTCATTTTTTATACTTGAAATATACCTGATGCATCCTTTTTTATCAATGAATGTGGAAGTTTCATAACAAAAAGCAACATTTTAAACAAAAACTGAGAAAACCACATCTTTATCATATTACGTCCGGATGGGATTCAGAATGATGATCAAAACACAGATGGAGTAGATCAAGTCCATTAATACATTCAAAGCTAGAGTCGTTTCCTCTTCATAGGTTCAACATTTTATTCAGTATAACGTCGCTGTCCGATGAAAACCACGTATGTCCATTTTGCCGATTTTGAGATTTTTCGACGGATTGAATGTCCAGGTTCATTTCCGTATACAGTATGCGTCACATATCTAAATGGCCAATGAAAAGTTGTGAAAACATGTCATCTGATTTTCACGTATATCCATTTGGTGTCAAAGCTGTCAATCACGCCGCGTATCTCCCGCCCTGTGGAAGCATCTCGCTGGTCTCGCCGGTCTCGTGAAATTGTTTCATCGAAGCTCAGCACTGGATAGCCGAAAGTACGACATTGAAGCTCTCCACAGTTTAGTTCTAATCTAGTTCTTCACAGATTAGTTTGCTTGCTAGTATGTAAATAAACTCGGTCTCTTTGATAAGATTCAGCCTTTTTTTTCTCAGTCAAACTGATCAAATTATAGCCTGTAATGCTACTGTCATGATTGTCACTAGAACATGCCTCACTCATACTGCGATCACCGCTTGCCAGAGGCTGAGAATATCCAGCATGTATTCCTCTGTATTCCTCACGTATTCCTCTGCTGAAACGCGACTTTGCCATTCTAATTAATGATCGGAAGAACGCGTATCGATCACTGTTACTGTAAAATATGCACGTATGTCCATTTAAACTCAATTTTGGTCAAATGTGGATTATATCATTACACTGTCAAGAATATGGTTACATGTAAAGATGCTGTACCAAGTATGACAACGCTACATTCAACTGCTTTTGAAATACAGTGTTTTTTTCACTTCCTGAAAAGTAAGCGTTTTGGACATACGTGAGTTTCATCGGACAGCGACGATAAGGCAGTTTTGATTTATATGCTGTTTAATGTCTGCATTATTTTACATTTGCATTTACAACCCTCTATCAGTTGTTTCTGCTTCTTCGCCTGTGTTTTTATTTTGATCAAAAGATTGAGTATAAGTAAGTCAAATATACTATTTTAAATATATTTCAGAGAAGTAGGCTACATAAAAAGTAGACTGAAAGTATATGTTCTTTTATTTAATTTAAAATAAGTATACTAATAGCACACTTGAAAAAACGTTTTTGTAAAGGAGACTTAAACAAAAGCTCTTGCTCCACCCACTCTTGTTAATGTCAATTTCTGTCCACTATCTCAGTGTCCTCTCTTCTCTCCCTCTGAATACTCCAGTCCAGTTCCAGTGAAAGTTCAGTCTCCTTGCATAATTGCATAATTAGTTCAATTAGCTGTGTCTCCATACATCTCAGCTGCTCCTGCTCGAATACAGTTCTGAAGCTGAAAAGTAATTATGAGATGTGGGACTCAAATCTCCGACTGGTATATTTAATTACTGTGGTAATGATTGTTAATGACTTTGCTGATGGATTCATTGAGAGACGTGGGAGGTTTAAAGCACAGTGTTCAGACGCACCAAACACACAATTTTGTCCTCTTATCTCACTCCCCTTTTATTTTTGCATGTTTCATTTTTCCTGTCTTTTGACGGCTGTTTTGTATTCTTTCTCTGTACAGCTCAGTGCAATAGTCTATTTAATTTCCTATGTCTCGTGAGTAAATAAAAATGAGAACATGTATATCTGTGTTTACATAATCTCATTGGATGCTAGTTTTATCCTCCAAAATGCTGCTTGGGGACTACAAACAACGGAAACAGAAAATGCTTTCCACTCTTAGTGAAGAGAAGTGTGTGTGCGAGGGGGCATCAGACAGCCGAATATCCAAAATCCCATTTTCTTAATTCCAGTGGCGTATTACGGGCTGACAAGCTTTATTAAAAACCCTCAGCTAAATCACACGATCGCCACAGATTCTTCTCTCGAACCAAAGTGAACCTTCTGCTATACACAAGTACACTGTGTGCGTGTGTTTGCATGTGAAAAATGTGTAATGTTTTTATTTCTTAGCTGTCTGTGGTGTGTTTGCTTTGTCTTGTTGGTCACTGCAGGGGTCAAACAATAAAAAAGGTAGATGATGCAAATGATGATAAAGATAAACAACATGTACGTGTGTGTGAATATGTGTTTGCGTGAGGAGCATCTTTAACTAGAGCACAAACACATTGTAGGGAGAATCAATTAGCAACCAATGCAGCATTGAAATGAAGGTGAGGGCTGGTGTGTCCTCTTATCTCCACTCACATGGGCCAGACAGATGCAGGACTTCACTGACCATTGCACTACATGTGCCTACACTCTTAAAACAAATGTGTTGAAAACAACACAACATGTGTTGTTCCCTTTCGAAAGGGAACTCGCGCTGCGTCAGCTTGACGCTACGGGGAACGCCTTCAGCGTGACAGGTGTCTGAATCACAATCGAATCACGTCAATCCTATTGACCGGCGACAGCCCATGACATCATCAAAGTGCGACCAGGAAGTATATAAGGGCGCCTTACCAACATGACACCGCTTCTTCGTCTTCAGGGACTGTTTGTCTGCTTCGAGAGAAAGAATCACGAAAGCTATAATGAAACACACAGGGAAGTCCAAGCATAACTTCCGGAAGTGCGCGGATCCGTGTCCCAGGTTCCTTACACCTGAGGACACACATACCCTTTGTGTGTTTTGTCTGGGGGAAGAGCACGCACGGGAGGTTCTCGAGGGAGCCTCCTGTGCCAACTGTGAGCGTCTTCCCATCCGGACGCTCCGCTCTCGTCTGGCCCTCTTCTCGAGGGAAGTGGGTCCAGCTTCTGGGGACGGTCCCGCCGGTGCTGAGGCCGAGCGCCGGCTGCAATCATGGGGTTCCCAGATGGATCTGGCTCATCGTCTAGAGAGAGGCGTGGTTCTCTCTGACGATCGGTCAGATCGCGAGGGGCAGCTGCCGGGGGAGGAGTCAGACCTTTCCTCCCTTTCGTCAGCTGGTGTTCTTCCGGATGAGCAAGGGGTAGCTGAGCAGGGTGGTGACGAAGTATCAGCTGAGGCTGAACCCTCTCAGCCTCCCTGCCCCGTGTATGACGAGCTGCTGGAAGTGATGGAGCGTGCCACTGCTAGACTGCAGCTACAGTGGCGGCGCGCGAGGAGAGAGCCCGCGCGTTCGAGCCGCCTCGACGATCGGTTTCTCTCCGACGTCAATCCAGCAGCTCCCGGGAGCCTTCCATTCCTCCCCGATCTTCATGATCAGATCTCGGGGGCATGGAAGAAGCCGTACTCGGCCCGGATCTTTCGTTATCAGCGAGGGAATTTCGCTGATGTCGAGGGATCCGCCGAGTCCGGTTATGTGTCGATGCCACCAATCGACGAGACGTTCGCAAACTATCTCGCGTCTGGGAGGCCATCGACACTGAGAACTCCCGCCCTGCCCTCTAAGGGCATACACGTCGGCAGGTCAGGCTGCGTCGGCATTGCACACTATGGCGGTGTTGCAAGCTTACCAGGCTGATCTGCTGAGGGATCTCGATCAGGGGGAGGGCCTACCCCCTGATGCGATGGCCGAGCTGCGTCGCACCACAGATTTTGCTCTCCGGGCTACCAAACAAACAGCGGTCGCCATCGGTCGTTCGATGGCGGCCATGGTGGCCACGGAGAGACATCTGTGGTTGAACCTGGCGGACATCGGGGGGAAAGAAAAGACCTTTCTCCTCGATGCCCCGGTCTCGCCCTCTGAACTCTTCGGCACCTCCGTCGAGGCAGTGGTGGGAAGGTTT
Source organism: Romanogobio albipinnatus (assembly GCA_023566225.1). NCBI lineage: Eukaryota > Metazoa > Chordata > Actinopteri > Cypriniformes > Gobionidae > Romanogobio > Romanogobio albipinnatus. The sequence goes on from CM042242.1 coordinate 31,483,571, forward strand.
AGAGAGGCGAGGGCGCGCTCGGCGGCATTTAGATCATGCATTCCGCGGAGATCCTGGGCGGCACCCAGACAGGCGGGAAGCTCCGGTCCGTCGCGGTCTGAGGACTGGCGGCAGGACCAGCGAGCCAGCGTCGCTTTTCGCGCGCCCCCTCCTGGTCGGAGCAGGGCGTGGAAAAAGCGTGACTCCCGCACTCAGAAGAGGAAGGACGTCGGACAAGTGACCCGGAACCAGCGCCGTGGAGGGCCACGTTGGGATCAGTCTCCGCCTCCGAGGAGGCGCTAGACTAACGCAGGCCCTTCCTCCTTCTAACAATTCCCTTTTCCCCAACGCCTCTTACATCAGGCGGTGGGCCCGTGATGAGCAGGAAAAGGAAGTACCCCAATCTCTGACGGCCCGCCAGGCCTGGTGTGTGAGAACGCCCTCGAGCGGGTCGGTGGTAATGTTGCACCTAAGCACACACATTATGAATAAAGATTGTGGTCGAATATCAATGGCGCGCTGCAGGCGAGCGGGTAAGTCCCCTGTGGGGAAAATATCAATACATTTTCTGTTCCATGCTCCCTGCTGAGTATTTCGGGATCACTTTGGAGTAGTTGGATATTTCTGTAGGGCCTATAGTTCCCCTGTTTGGACGGCCAAAATGAATGCATTTTACAAGCCAGCTTTACAAGTTGCTTTAAAAGTATATTCAGCAGGTTTTTGCTCGCTGTTGATTACATTTTTTATCTCTATATAAAAAAAATAAAAAAAAATAAAACGGGAATATCGCTGGTAGTGCCGCTCATTCCTGCGGTTGTGTAGCGCTTTTCTCTAAATGTAGAAAGGCTGCGTGTAAGAATTCCCAGCTTTAAGCTTGTAACTGGTAGCCGCCTCAGGGTAGAGCGGCCTGCGTCCTCTCTCAGTGTAAGACTGGCTAGAGAATTGGGATCAGACTGTTACAACTACAGTTAGATCTAGAGCCCATTAAAACAAAACAGGTATAGATCTATTTTGGCCTACGCTTCTAGGGTTTAAAAAAAAAAAAAATGTTTCCCTAATGTAGCTGTCTCTTACGTAGAGTCGTCCGGCCAAGGCCCGCCTCCTTTCCTGCGTTCGGGTTTTTTTACTAGCAATGCAGATGGTGCTGTGCAGGATGTGATAGCGACCTAGCCAGTGGTCGCTGGGAGGGGTAGGCCATCTTTTTTGTTTGATGTAAAGATGTTGTATATGTTGTTCAACTTTGCCCTCCAGAGCTAGTTGTTTAAAGCCGCCAGTTCTTTGGAATTATACCTGGCATGTGGCAGTACTCCTCTGTTAAAACAGGGTAGATTAGAGTATTTCGCTAACCTAGCTCTGTATCATTCTGCCTCACCCATGGCTTGGGTTGAGCAGCAGTTCTTAACCTTTGTGAAGCAAAATTTGTTGGTTTGGTAGTGAGCTCCCTTGTAGCCAGAGCATTGCCATGGCTGACGCCCTTGCATTTAAACGATAGGCCGCTTCAAAAGCTAGGTCCTTCATTGGGCGGGTGGCGTACGTGGTACTCCCTCCGTTTAGGGGGTCCAGGGCGTTGTTTTGCCGAGTATCCTGTCATGAGTAATGTAATTAGGTTCCAGAGCTTGTAGGCGCTGCTGGTAAGACTGCAACTGTCATACAGTAGGCCCGAAAAATGGGCCGCTGGGATGGATTAGCCCCAGATTGAGACCTTGGGGAAACCAGTCGGCTGTGAGCAGCCAACTTGGGCAGTCTGGGCAGTAGACTCCGGGTCAGGTGGTAGGCCTCAGTAGGCCTCCTTGCGAGTGAGTCCCGACGTTGGGGAGGTTAGCGATTAATAGCTGCAACCTAGATAGGTAGTCAGCCTCGGAAAGTTGGCCTTTTGCAAAGTCGGCCCCTTTTTTTGGTATTACTATGTGTTTACTCCCCAACGATGTCGGCCTCAAGTAGCAGAATTATCAACTAATAACTTCTCTTTGTTGTCTTGTCAGCCAGCAGAGGAGCCGCTGTCAGCCGGGAGATATAGCAGCCAGTCTCGTGCCTGCCACAACAGGAAGCCGCCTCCGCGGGTCTGCTGTAAGGCTCCATGGACGCCAGTAGACCATGATAAGTCAGTGCGGCTGCCTGACTGTCCCTAGGGGTGAGCCCCGGGACCAGGATGCCTCTGGCAGCAGGCATGTGGGGTTTCCAGGTAGCGGGCCTCACCAGGCCCCCCTGAAGGTTTGCCGTGGGGAGTAGGCCTCAAGCCGGGCCTCCCCTGATGGCACACCCCAAGGTTTCAGTCATGTGGACTAACATCGACTGCTGGCAGATGGTAGGCCTTACTCTGCCTCCCGGTGAGCTCGCTACCAGGCGATAGGCCGCACTGGGCCTCTCTGAGGGGGAATTCCCGAGTCAGAATGCTCGGGCGGCTAGCATAGCCTGCTATTAGGTAGCGGGCCTCTCCAGGCCTCCCTGAGGGGATGAACTCCTGTTTCCAGCTGCATCGACAGTGGGCTTCGACTGCTATTATGGGGATAGGCCTCATCTGGCCTCCCTTTAGCCGAGTTCCCGAGTTGGTTGCCCTCGAGCATTTGGCATGTACTGCTATCATGTAATAGGCCTCACTAGGCCTCCCTGAGGGGTTGGGTTCTCAGTTCAAGAACTGTTTACTGGCATATGCTGACAGCTAGTGGTATCTGCCCCTTATTTGGCAGCATCTGAGGATGGTCTTACCCTGGTGCGACTGAGGTCGCTTCTGCTACTTGTTTCCCATGGGAGGGAATCTAGCCTACAACCTGGCTTACCTACCGGGCAGCCCTTTTTAAGCTCCCCTCTCTTCGAGGGTCGTATGTGAGCCCGAAGCTGCCTGGGCCTGATCAGATGGTCGTAGGCCCCTTGTGAGGCCTCCCAAATTAGATCAGCTTTTAGGCCAGTCTGGCCTCCTGAGTGTTTCTACTTGATAATAACTCAGTAGATCCTAGGATCGAGCAGATTAACTCCCCTCGCTGGCAAGGGTCAAAAGCGCTATGCTGAGTACTGCTCTCCAGGATGCCCGTCTCTGAGATCCGGTTCAAGGAGGACACTGCCAGCTTGCAGTACCTTGGGTTGGATGCCTCTCCCGGAGGTGAGTTTCCAGAAGCTCTGTTCTCGAACAGACAAGGATGGCTGGTCCCATGTGTCCCATATAGAGGTCTCTGGGTCAGGTCTCCCTGGTGGCATTCAGTGATTTCTTCCCGAATAGTGGCTGGCTGGGGCGCCCTAGGGCCCCCTAGCCACATTCCCTTAAAGGAGCCCCCTTCCTTTGAATGGGTTGGATCCAGGCCTTTGAGCGGCCTGAGT